>CAWUFW010000792.1:1522500-2722500 GCA_963921515.1 Calotriton arnoldi
TATTCGCCCTGGCCATGGAGCCTTTGGCGATAAGATTGCGTAGGGATATGGCGCCATGGGGTATAGAGGTAGACGGGCGTACTCACGTGGTCTCTCTGTAGGTTGACGATGCTCTCCTCCATCTGCTAGAGACGGAGGGGGCGATCCCTGCGGCTCGGGAGATGTTGGACTCCTTTGGGATTTCTTCGGGCCTCTGTATTAACTGGCAGAAAACCATCTTGTTCCCGCTTGCTGCACTGGCGCGGGGCACAGTTCAAGATCTTCCTGTGGTCGGCATGGACTGGAAGTGTGATCACTTCCGATATCTCGGAATGCAGATTGCCCATCATCCGGAGGCCCAGTATGATTTGAACATGGGGAGGGTCCTTGATGGTCTGCGGGCGTCGATAGTGTTCTGGAACAAGTTACCATTATCGGTTATGGGGACTGTAGCTGTATCGAAAATGGTACTGTTGCCTCGTTGCCTCTACGTGCTCCAGAACTCCTTTTGCAAAATTCCAAAGTCAACATTCGACACACTAAACAGTCTTCTGACCTCCCTTGTCTGGGCTGGAAGACGGAGTAAAGCCAAATTGGATATATTAAAATTGGAAATAGATGAGGGCGGTCTGGGACTGCCAGACCTACGGCTATCCTATATGGCTGGCCTATTGCAATACGCCGCTCAGTGGTGCATGGGGGAGCGTACGGTTGAGACAGGCTTACTGGGAAGTTGAAATGAGGGGATACAATTGCAGCAACTCCTAATGATGGGCTCTAGAGTCCCTAAAGCGTGCCCACATATAATCCGTAGGGTTACAGAGGTCTGGGAGCAAGCTGTGACTTTGGTTGTTAGAAAGGCCCCATATGCTAGCGCATTACCCATGCGCTGGTTAAAGGGCTTTCAGAATATCCAGAGAGTTATGGATCTCTCGAAGTGGTACGAAGGGGGATGTGAGACGGCAGGGGATTTATATCAAAATGGTACATTTATGACTTTTCAGGAAGCACAGGACTGGTTCCAGGTGTGTCCGGGGCAATTCCTGCAGTACGCCAAAATATCACGTACCGTGCGTCAGATGTGGACAACGTTTCCCGATGAACCAGGTGAGTCCAGCACGCTGGTTACATTGCTGGACCCGGGTTCTAGTCGGGGGCTCATCTCCCGAATCTACACAACACTAAAGGCGGACAGGGGGTCGAACTTAGACAAAATCAGGGCGAGGTGGGACGATGATCTGCCAGTCCCGTTGACAGATGGTGAGTGGAGGAGAGCACTGGCACAAGTGGCAGAAGCCACTAGCAACGCACGGTTCAAATTAATTCAGTTCTATTATCTACACCGCACATACCCGAGACCCCCCCCCAAGCACGGTTCACACCTGGGTGGTCTTCCGCATGTCCACGATGTGGCACAGATCCCACCACATTTCTGCATATGGTCTGGAATTGTCCGCGTCTGCAGTTGTACTGGTACCGGGTGGTGTTATCTCTTGGCACAGCTACAGCGGTGCGTATTGATACATCTATAAAGCACTGTATTCTGGGAGTGCTTCCGACACCCAAGAAAGGGACTAGGATGCGCTATAAGTTTGCGCTCCTAGGACTGGTGCTAGCGAAACGGAGGATAGCAATCCACTGGATACATTCCGGACCACCTGTGTGGAAGAAATGGAGAGATGACCTGCGGGAGTGGGGGGTAGCTGAGGAATGTCGCCTCAAAGCAGAACGGACAGATGAGAATGCGGAAGGCGATCTCCTTGAATGGGGGCAAATATAGACTGAAGTGTCCACAACGGTATATGAGGGTGAAACTGAGTACACAGCTCGCCGAGCACTGGGTCCACTTGAACACCTCCCGACATAACACTGCTACATGCATCCTCTCACACCACGAATCCATGACTCTTGAATAAGTTATGAGTGTACTGCTAGCTCCTTATCTAGGTCAGAGGTATTGTGCCACCTGTCTGTCGCTGCCACAGGGAAGGCGGGAGGGATGGGGGTAGGGATTGGATTCAAAAATAGAATCTGTATTCCCTGTTGTGATTATTGTTCTTATTATATTATTTGGGATGTTGGTTTAACTGTTTGGAGGTAAAAAGAAAAAAAGAAAAAAACAACTGTACTGCTGATATAAGCGAGAGTAACTCGCCCTTACGAGTAATGAGCCTGTATATACTCACTGGATATTTTGTTAACAATATTAGAGATATTTTGATTGTAATCCCCGGAAATTTACATGTGCGTCCTTATCCTGGATGTAATGGAAACAGTGTTTAATAAAAATAAGTTATAAAAAATAAACAAGCATTGGCAAGGCCAATAGGTCTGTGTGTGCACTGTCAGTAAATGCACTGTCAAGCCAGACCTAAAAATCAATGTAGGTTAATGACTGTACTGCTGCCAGAGGAAAATACCCTAAATCTCCTAGTTTTCTATGATACTTTAATAGCACTACAATGTCTTCTGTGTGCCCTGAAATTCAAGCTCCGGCATCTGGAGAAATAAACAAAATGATCACAAATAGATAAAAGCCAGAAAACATCCCAATAACCCAACAAAGACTGGATTCAAATCCCTCCAGAAATGTACCCTTACAAACAATCCACCAAAGCCCAGAACTATAGCTGCCTCAAAGGAGAGAATGACAAGAGAAAACAAGCAGCCCATCAGGCCTTTCTCACGTGGAATGGCTTGTGAAGAACCAGACTACAATATCAACATTCAAATGTTCAACTTTTGCATATAGGAATTGGTCTCTTAGTACATATGTTAATGCATTCACTTATTTTAGGAGTTTTGTACAGTGCTGGCCTGTGAAAGATTCAACTTCATAGCACGAAGAGCTTTGAAAAGGGAAGTCGTTTTTACATGATTCGTCGTCCGCTCTCAAAAGAGACGCTGACCGATGAATGCCAGAAATGTACCACACTTAGTTGCTGCATCACTGTAGGTATAAGTGCATGTAGACAGTGGAAATCTGAAAACTTGGAATCGGTCACCAGCCACAAGACAACATACATGCAGAAAACTTCCTACAAACATTATTGGCATAATCAGCTGCAGGAACGGAAATATCAGGACAGAAGGAGGGGTACATGACCACCCCATCTAAAAGGTAAACTAAGTACCTCCCATAACCTACTTCTGATAATTATACTACTGACTGTTCATAGTATCCAGGTAAACAATGGAAAGTAATATGTTGAGAAGATTGTTTCCCCCACTCACTGATCTTGCGTTCTACTAATGATTAAGCCAAAACACCATGTATCAATTTTTATCAATGCCATATAGTGGCCTTTAAGCGTGCTTACAACACCTCCCTCCAAGCCTCACACAAAATACATCCAACACAGAAAAATTCTGGTCACATATTTAAGACAGCTCAGGTTTCGTATATAGCCGAGTACCAATCATGATAAACACCACACGCATGCAATAGACATTAGATCTAACACCGTACATGCACCAAAACCCAGAATTGATCTAAGAGTTGTATATATGTGGTGCCCGCAACAGCACCATATTCTTTACAAACCTTTCAATGCTCCTTAACACAAGCTAATCAATCCTGTCTGGTCGAAAGATACTCTGGATCTTCTGCAGAATACCACATCTTCAGCCATCTCACACGTGCAACTACCCAAGCTACAGCATATCAAGATTCCCAGAACGCACATGCCAGCGTGGGTTAAGATCCAAGCTCGCACCCTCAAAGACAATAACCCCATGAAGAGAAACTATTGCACACAGAAACATCACTTAACCACTCTTGCAATACTACTGATTGAGGTAATAAAACCAAATACACGATCAGAGACTGAATTCTCAAAACCATGCTGAGAAGGTAACCAACCTCAGTCATGCTAATGACAGAGTGCATTCTAAACTAATCATCCAAACATAACCTACTACATTTAATTTAGAGCGTTGTAGGCTCTTCATTCCCTCAGCAATTAGCCACATACTATGCAAGTCCTCTCAGACCCTTTGCCAAATCTCCAAACTATAAGCAATAAACCAGTTCTCCACTTAAAGAAAAATGTTAGCAAAAACAGCAGTGGTGGGGCTACCTACAAATTTCCTTTTTAGACTAAAAGCAACCTGGCCTTGTAACCCCAGGTCCGTCCCCTGTGCGTCACAAAGTCTGCTTTTAAGGGAACATGATACAGATGAAGTCAAACTTAAAAAAACCATAAATTAACTGCCTTGGCTAAATATGGCATTGGTACTGGCTAACGACACAACTAACTGGTTATCTATTAACTGGATACACAACTAACTGGTCATCAATTACCCAAGTATATGATTCAAGGCTGCCACTATTTTTACGAGAATAGCTTAGAAAGCTGCACTACACACTGACCTGCATGAGACCAAGGACTGGGTCATGCAATCATACCTCATAAGCTCAAATTCGCCGTCCGGTGGTATGAAGCTGATGCTCCTCTCTGAATCAAATTTGCTAAGTCGCACACACTGATGGAAGGTGCAGTCGTCAATGGCAATTGACTGCTTCCCTCTGAAAGAGGACAAGAGCATAGCAATATTAGCATACGAGTAAACAAACAGGGTACTTAGGAGAGGCAGCTAAGTTAAACACAAACAGCTAAGCCACCAGAATCTAACACTATCAGACGTTTGTTATGGCTTTACTTGGCCCTGTATAGATTCCACTAAAATTGCAGTATCAATGAACTTCTGCACAGCATGTGCTTTACAAGTCTTCCAAGCCTTAACTGCACAGGAGGACAGAGGACATTAAATGGGTAGATCATTACAGCAGTTAGAAAAAAAAAAAAGTTTCAAAACTCCAATACACAGACACTCACGTTTTCGCAGTTTCGTCTGCTGTGCCTTTGCCCTGCTTCTCAATCACAATCTTGTCATTCATTCCAAACTTGCACTCCGGCATCCCGCTTAGGTAACTCTTCATCACCACTCTGCCAGAGACGTGGGCACTCAAGACTTGACCTGAAGATAAAAACAAAGTGAGATCTGTGCTGCACACATCCTGAAGGAAATATAGGTTCTGATACAAAGTAAGAGTTCATGAGAAACACGTGACTAAGAACTATTATTTTACAAGTGCTAAGTGGCAAGAGTCTCGCTTGAAATAACAGGTCCATACTGGGTCCAAAAAGAAAAGAAAAAAAAAGAAAAAGGAAAAACAAACTATTCTACATTCAACTCATGAGCACAAGATACACTAAGGTGGGACCAGGTTAAAATAGCAGGGGAGTAGTGTGCCATGGGAACTGTTTGCATGGTCCATCAGATTTAACGTTTATGAGGAAGATCCACTCCATTCCTGCTATGGTGCACACACAACGGCCATGTAGCACAGGGAATGAAAAGTAGCGGGTAAACATCAGGTAAACTACCAGGTGCGCTCTAGTGCACTAAAGGAAAGGCATTACAATAGAGAAGAGTGAATGGGGGGGGATGCATGATAGATCTGCTGTAGCCGTGGACATAAAACAATGTGTGAAGGATGAGTGTTTGAAGGTGACATTCATGTGGAAAAGAAAAGGGCAACTCTTAGTAGCTTACACTTGTAACAAAGACATGGGCATGCCTAGTTGCCAAGGGAATGAGAAGGAGCTATCACTTCTACAACCCTCAAATGAGCTCGTAGGACATCACTGAGTGTCTAACGGTGTTCTATTCTGCCTCCTGATAACAAGTCTGAAAGAGCAACCCTAAACATCAAAGTAAATCTACTCAAAACAGGTCTGACTGTCGAACCCCACTACATGCATGAAATCAGTAGCCCATGAGCTACTAGGAGCACTCCAGCTACCCAGATAGAGCTCTACTGTGGGCTCCCCAGCCCAATACATTTGAAGCTTCTGCTAGGTAGAATTAACATATGTATACCAAAATTGAAAACCATATATTCAAGACAAAAATGCATTAATTTTCATAACAAACTGATGTTCGGAGAAAAATGGTTGGATTTCCAGTTGAATTTACAATTCGACTATTCCAATCAGCTGGGTGACAAACATTCTTTAAGTGCCAAGATTCTTTTCAGGTTGAATATGCACTTTTGAAGTACATGTTATGTTCTATTATATTTAAAGATGAAATTTGAAAACTCAAGCAGCGTTAGGGAGACTGATTACTAACTTGGTACACTGCAGCTCTGGCTGCTATGTAGTACCCTTTTAGAGGTACTCCAAATTGATGAAGTCTGTTTAGGTCGAGCTTGGGCATGCGCTGCGAGGCATGATGTATTGAGGTATGGACTTGAAGCTCCACCCACTCTCCGCCCATCTTTTTAATTGGCTCCTGTTAATGTCCTTTCTAAATGGTTGCTTTTGATTCGTGAATAGGCTGAGTAGTCCCTCCTTAGTACCGCCTTGTCTGCATTTGTAACCTCCCATGAGGACTGGACCTTTTACTGTGTTGTTACTTGGTGTGTTTTATTTACAGTTAGTGAGCACTATGTTTAAATGACTTCCTCCAATTGTACACAGTAGGTGCTTTCCTGCAAGGTACCGCTTTTCAACTCTGCTGTCTGCTCCTCATCGCCTGGGCGCCTTGCTTAATGTGTCAGCAAAGCACGGCGCACACACACAATGGCGGACACCGCTTTATTTTCTACAGCAGACACCGGCTTTTGTAAAGTACCCCGCATGCCACTCCTAACACGGGTGCAATACAAACAATGGCAGATGAGGCTTTTTTTCCCTCACAGCAGGCTCCCTTTAATTTGAATTATTCATGTTTTTTTAACCAGCTCTGCACTCGCGCTTCAGCAGTGGCGCCGCTGCTTGAGCAATGGCGGCCACTTCGTGTTTATTTTCAGCGCACTGCCACAAAGGCGGCACGCGCCTTTCTTTCTGCACGGCTCGCAATTTTTACTAACTTGCCTCCCAACGAGACTTAAGATACCGCACCACCTCATGTGAGAGCGCAGATGGCTGACGGCACTTTCATTTTTAACTTGTTCATAAAGCAATCTCACTTTTGAAACTGTTGATCTGTTAAGTGTCTGTTAGTGCCAAGAAACCCCTGGTGTCCGAGCGCTCACAAACTTGCATTAACGTAACCTGAAACGAGGGGCTGCAGCATTCCTCCACGCCCATGCTTCCAGTCCCATGGTTAATGTCGCTTGGTGTCCTCAGCAGACCCAGACGACACATCTCATCTTCCTGTGCTATTCACACTGTGTTAACTGCACACTGAGAGCTGAAGTATACAAGGCTGGACTCTATGGCCGTCCGCCTGGGGTACAAATTGCAGAATATTTTATTTCAACTGTCTGGTACTACCATACAATGAGAGTCCTGATGTGGTAGGTCCAATGATATATTGTTAAGTACTAGCATGTTAACTTTTTGTATTGATGATGGAACGGATTTAAGGAAGTCCTGTGCGCCATGCTGGTGTAACAGAAGTGCTGAAATTCATAGAACATTCTATACAAGAGGCTGCAGGATTTCGTGCAGAGCAGACTGGAGGAAATGAGAACACTTTTTTAGTGTTTTATTTTTATAATGCACATGCGAAGACTGTCTTGGCAAAAAAGAGAAAGAAAGTGTGTGTTTAATCTGTTATGGCTTCTTATAATGAAAAATCTGCAAATTAAGACTGCGCTATGTATGTGCACATTCCCTTTCCTGCGTTGAATCCAGAGTCTACAGTTCTTCTCTATAACCAAGTTTTTAGTTTGCTACGTATTTAGGGACCTTTTTTGAGATAAAGGACATTCGTAGACTTGGATTTGCGAGCATTGGAATTTTCTTGCAGCTTAATTGATAAGAAACTACTTGCAGAGAAATATCATGTCATGACTAGTCTTGTGAACAAATGGAGTTGAATTTGTTTTTCTCTTTTGCCTCTCGAAGTCTTGGTTCCTACCACAAGGTACCCACTTTTTAAATGTTGTGCACAGAAGTCAAAATTATTTTCTTGTTCAAAATATTTTCATTAAAGTTATATCAGCCTTAAATACTGCACAATCCAGTCTCTTTAAGAAACCATTTCAATTCCATGTTACATATCTCAAGCACAGATAAGACTGGAATTCGATCTAAAAAAAACACATACCAACAAGACAAGGGGCCCTCGTTAAATAGTACTGGAGAAAGAGGGCAGCAGAGAAAAACTCTTTAGCCCATTATGGCTGAATGGAGGTTGAAAAACAATCTAGGTCAAATAAGTCAGTGTACCTCGTTTTAAAGCAATCACTTGCTTCTTTAAAGTTGGAGGATGCTTGGCTCACAATACCAGCCTACAGAGATTCAAACAAATCACCAAAGCCATCAAATGGCAATCCCAGCAATTAGATAAAGCAACTTTGACTCATAAAATCAACGCATGGGTGGTGATTCCAACATACATAATTTTAAAACCACAACCATAACTGTTGGAACATTTTTCAAGATGTAAAAAGTTCAACTTATTACTGAGGCTCGGAGTTTACCCATGTAAAGATATCACTCCAAAATGGAAACGGTCCTGGCCCACCCCGTAATGCCACCTTTGCGGGTACGGAAACGAGTCACTACTCCATCTAATATGTAATTATCCGGTGCTACTAAACCGTTGGGAAACTCTTACGGCCAACACTGAAGCAAGAACAAATAAGGACTTAAAATCTGCAGTTATAAAATACTTGGGTAGCTCCACAGTCCAACTGGCATGCAAGGCGATAAAGTTTTTGAGCTTAACGGCAAAAGAACTAGAGAAGAGTGACCGATTAATTAAACATGCCCCTCAGAATCAACTTAACTTGCTTGAATTAAAATTATTCAGTTTACATGACTATTTCAGCAACACTTTAATCACAAACTTTGTTCATGAATTATGGGTTTGTACAGCCTGTGATCAGCCTAACCCAAATATACCAGAAGCCCGATTTCTACTTGTATGGCGGGATGCCATGTGTTTACATGTAATCAAGAAAATCGTTTTTATCATCAGTTTTAGAACATATAAACGTTTAAAGTAATTTCATATTCAAATTAGTACCAATGTTCAATGACTTAAGAATCTTGTGGGTTAATTGTATCGCGCTTTTATGATTTTAAATGAAATCGAATAAAAGTATTCTTCTTTATTAAAGTTAAATAATAAAATACATGGTCACTTATCACAGAGCATTACGGACTTATTATATGAGGCGAGATAGTTATAAGTATTCCAAGTTATGTTCGTTAATAAACTGGTAAAGGCAGCAGTGGCATTTGGGTAATTGGTAGGGCATTGCTCGTGCTTCTGCAAATTTTCATTTTCAGGCTACCTCGTTAAAGCTTGAGAGGAAAGCAGCATGGTCACATTCTAGTTATGAGACATACATTTTCTCCTAGATTATGCTCTAAAATGCACTTTTTTGTCCTCATGCTTCAAAAAATTTCTTGACTTGAGGAAAGCGCACCCACTTCCCACCCCAACCGACAGCTCTGCAGGAGAGCATCAGGCCCTCTGTATTCCATTGCTCCAATGGAGTGCTTGATATTTTATCAAGGCTGTTTCACTCTCCAGTCGGGCTCTACTGGTCTACCCTTCTCTACCAGTACCTCTCTCACCTGGCACAGGTGCAACATTTGCTGCTTGTGGCGTAAACTGTGAACCTTGTAGTGCATGGGACCACAGACTAGGTGGCCAGCTTGTCTAACCTTGTCCAAGAACCGTCTATACACATTTACAGCATTTGAGTCCATCTCCTCCTTATCCAGTTTTATTGAAATTGCATCGCAAATAAATGTCTCAACCTGACGATATTCAGGGTGTGGAAAATCTTACCAATTTTAACATTGTACATTGCAGCATGAATAAAGTGCACACCTGAAAAACGATTCCTCTAGCAACTAGTCCTCCTCTGGATCCAACTCTATGAAACACTTGTGGCATTGTGTATGACAACCAGCCATGATGCCCTAGCAGAGTAAGGTGACATCACGTGCTTTTTTTTTTCTTTTTATGTTGAGCCTGGGCAGCACATGCACTGCTCTGCGAGGCATGCTGTATTCAGGTATGGACTTGAAGCTCCGCCCACTCTGCCCATATTTTTCAATGGCTTGTGTCACTGTTCACAGTAAACTGTGGCTTTTCATTGGTCAATAGGCTTAGTAGTCCATCCATAATACCGCCTTATCTCATTTTCTAACCTCTGAGGACACGCCTTGTTACAGGTGTTGTTACTCAGTAGGCTTTAATTACAGCCTCCAAGCACTATTTTCTAAAATAGCTTTGTCCTGCCTGCTGTTGCAGGCAGCACACGCTCTCTCCCAATGCTTTAAAAAAAATCTTTATAGCACTGGCGCCGAACGTATTTGCAATGCAATAGGTCTCGCATTTGTGAGAGTTTAAGCTATTGGCATTGTAAATGACAATGCCTTTTATTTATCGGTTTTAAAACAACACATATATAAAAGACATTGTCATTTACAATGCCAATAGCTCAAACTCTCGTAAATGCGCGACCTATTGCATTGCAAATGCTTGTTTACATTGCTGCTGGCAATGCTGCCTCCTGCGCCAAGGTGATCGCTGCTTGTAATCTTGCATGGAATGGCCACTAACAATCTTGTCTGATGTGATCACTATGGGATTACTTTCATTGAACACAAGTAGATCTCATTACAGAAAGGTTGGACGCCGACTCCCCTTCCCCCACCACTGGCTCATTCCCCCGCTATCTCGTCACTAGCACAGTTTTTCAAAAAGGAAAAAAAAAAAAAAAAAAATCTGATAACATTGCTTAGATTTTAATAAGAAAAAAACTTTGTATTTCATTTAAAATCTTGATAAATATTTTGACTTCTTTGCAATATAGTAGAAAGAGGCTACCTCCACCCACATAGTGACAGATATTCCTCAGGAAAACATTTTTTCAACCCCATATTACTCACAATTATCTTTGAACATACACTCTAGAAGAGAAAACATATGACTGCTCAATAAGTGAAGTGCATGCCTACCCTGTGGGGACATTAGCAGGTTCACACTCTCCAGCACATCCAGGAACAGCTCATTTCGTCGGTACTTTATGCCCTCACGCCTCCAGCCTATCTGCCCAGTCACTTGGCTGGTGATTTGAGACTGTTCTTCTTTTGTCTAAAAAACAAATATTTATGAGAGGAAGGAGTTTGTAGCACAGTGAAATGAAGCATTAGTGACAGTGTGTTCTGACCACTGCAATAATTTCCCTTTTCATAGCTGCCAATTTGA
This sequence comes from Calotriton arnoldi, assembly GCA_963921515.1. Taxonomy (NCBI): domain Eukaryota; kingdom Metazoa; phylum Chordata; class Amphibia; order Caudata; family Salamandridae; genus Calotriton; species Calotriton arnoldi. The sequence goes on from CAWUFW010000792.1 coordinate 1,533,670, forward strand.
TCTTCCACCCCTTTCTCTCTACCTATTCCTGCATAGGCTGCCCTATACTTTTTGTAAATTATGCATTTTCAAAAGACATTTGAGTTCTGTGTCTAAGACTTAAAACAATCCTAGTTTGGGGACTTGTGAGCAAGCAGTGCCTATATGGATCACAAATTTCCACTGTACAAAAAGGGGATTCGTTTTCAGTTGGGGTGTCGTCGTGGAACTTGAGGTATGGCACACTGACTGAGAATGCCCGCATTTCACTGACCCTCCATGCAGGGTCCAAGGAGAACCCCTCAGATACATTTTTAGACCTTGATAAGACAAGATTGCATCGGACTTCTCTGAAGAGTATTTCATGATAGAGTTTGCCAGCTGTACGAGTTAAGAAAGATCTCTCAAGGTTAAACTAGCAGATGATTTAAAACAGGTTGCTCTGCAACCTCCTCGATTTGAGAGTATGTTTTAACGTAGGTTGACTACCTCCAGTGTGCCCCTACAGTGCATGGTGAGACCGAAGGAGTCAAACTAAGCCTTCTGGAGCCAGGCACGCATCGGGAGCTAAGGCAGGCCATGGAACACTGCCTGCCTCTTGATTTTGTTCAGGAAGTGAGGTTGAGCTTTACCGGTTATCAGTGTGTGCAATTACATTCTCCATAGGTACATGCACAAGTGTAGTAGCTCACGCTGGGGCTACTAACATCAGAATACTGCTCAGTTTTGAAAAGAAGCTAGGGGAATGGGTTTAAAGACATACCTATCCATTGGGCTAGCATCACAAAAAGTCCTGTGTCCCTGTATAACACCTTCTGGCAAAAAAACACAGCATTTGAAATTCTGCTGTAACACAAACAGTTCCAGTGTGGTGGGGCCCAAAACTTGAAAATCGCATTTGATTGCTAGTCTTCCCGCTTCACTCATTACCTTATACAATGAAAATTTGTTTGTTTCACGGAGGGCAACTTCGTTTGAAGAGACTTTTCTAAATGTATTTCTAAACATTTGTTTCCTGCTCAGGTATTCTGCATAGGGGTTGACTAAACCTACTAAACACTTGAGAACACCAGTGAAAGAACATGGGTTCCTTTTCACACATGGATGAACTTGCTCCCAAATGTTTTAGTACAACATAAGTACAGTTCATTTTCTGTGAGAACACAGAACAAGTTACTTACCTTCGGTAGGAATATGTTACTTACTCTGTAAGCATCCGTTTGTGGCATCTAGTGCTGTAAATTAACATGCCCTGCATACTCCTCCCATCTAGTGTTAGGTCCGGAGTTCTGCAAATTGTTTTTCTTTGGAGAAGTCCTTCGAGTCACGAGATGGAGTGACTCCTCTCCTCGGTGGTAATGCGCATGGCAATCGACTCCATTGTTTTCCCGCAGGCGGGTGAGAAAGGAGTGTAAAGTATGTGCAAGTAATGTGATTACCATGCTAAATGTATAAATAGTGAAAACTAGCAAATTTAAGAAAATGCAATGGCAGGTGTCTGTGGAGGAGGGTGGGCACATGGTAATCTACAGTACTACATGCCACGAACAGAGGCTTACAGGGAAAGTACCATATTCCGTTCGATGGCATGTATGGCTGTAGATATACATGCTCTGCATAGACTGTAAAGCAGTCACTCCGTATAAGCGGTGGCTAACCTGTGGGTGTTGCAGTGGGTTGAAAAAGGTTACATAGCACTGCCTGTCCTACATTGGCTTGTTGGTGTGCTAAAACATCCACACAATAATGTTTGGTAAAAGCGTGTGGTGTGGACTATGTAGCTGCTTTACATTTGACAGTTACGGGAATATTCCTAAAAAGGCCATAGTTGTTCCCTTTTTACAAGTAGAGTGTGCATTGGGAGGAACAGGTAAATGTATTTTGGCCTTAGTATTGCAATTCTGAATGCACTTTACTATCAATCTAGCTATGCCTGATTTGGATATAGAGTTGCCTCTGTGTGGTAGTGAAAAGGTGAAAAAAAGTTGCTTGGACTTTCTGAAAGTTTTAGTTTCATCAATGTAGAACATAAGCACTCTTTTGATATTGAATGTATGTAGTGCTCTTTCCACCACAGAATCAGGTTGAGGGGGAAAAAAAAGACAAATCAATGGATTCACTGAGGTGAAATTGAGAGACTACCTTGGGTAGTAATTTAGGGTTGGTGCGGAGAACCACCTTGTCTGTGTGTATTTGGAAGAACGGTTCTTCTAAGGTTAGAGACTGGAGCTCACTAACACGTCGGAGTGAAGTTAAGGCGACTAAAAATGCCACCTTCCAAGATAGGAATTGAAGAGGGCATGAGTGTAAGGGTTCATGACCCATGAATTTTGTGAGTACTGCAATATGGTTCCATGAAGGTGCAGGAGGAATCCAGGGCGGAATAACACGTTTAAGTCCTTCCATGAAGGCTTTGATGACTGGAATTTTGAAGGGCGAAAGGTGGTGTCGATTTTGGAGATGGCAGCCATAGCAGCAAGATGCAAACTCATAGAAGTGAATGCTAAAGCAGCCCTTTGTAAGTGAAGTAGATCGCAGATAATGTTTTGTACTGTAGCTGTGAAAGGATCAATTTGTTTTGAGTGGCAGTACCAAACAAAACATTTCCATTTTGCTGCATAGCAGGCCCTAGTGGTAGGTCTACGTGCTTCCTTAACAATGTCCATACATTCTGCTGGAAAGTTAAGATATCCAAACTATGACCTCAGGAGCCAGATTGCTAGGATGAGAGGTTTTGGATCTGGATGTCTGATTTGTCCGTGATTTTGAGTGAATAGGTCCGGTCTGTTGGGGAGCATCCCATGTGGAACTACTGAAAGGTCTAGTAATGTTGTGAACCAAGGCTGACGAGCGCATGTGGGAGCTACTAGGATCAGTTAGAGAAGTCTGCCTGAGCTGCCAAACCAGAAATGGAAGGAGAGGGAAGAGGCGGAAAAGTGTAGGAAAATATCTTTGACCAACACATCCATAGTGCATAGCCCTTGGATAATGAGTGGGAACCGGGATGCGAAGTTTGGGCATTTTGCGATTTCTGCTGTGGCAAAAAGGTCTATTTGAGGGAACCCCCCACTTTTGGAGGTAGAGTAGCAGGACTTGTGGGTGTAGTTCCCATTCGTGGACTAGCTGCTCCATCCTGCTGAGCAGGTCTGCAAAGTTGTCTGTTCCCTGAAGGTATTCTGCTCACAGGTGAATGTGGGGGATGTAGAGCCCAGTTCCAGATGGTCTGAGACAGCTGTGAGAGTTGTGTAGACCGTGCCCTCCCCCACCCCCCGTATTTGTAGGTAATACATGGCAGTCCTATTGTCCGTGCGGACTAAGACAACCTTGTGAGTCAGGTGAGGTAGGAATGCTAGTTGAACAGCTTGAAGCTCTAGGTCGCTGATGTGGAGAGACTGCTGCTTAGCATCCCATAGGCCCTGTGAGGGTCTTATAGGTGAGCACGCCATCCAGTCTGTGAAGAGTGTCATGAGAGGGATGTAGGGAACAGGGTTGAGAAAAGGCTGCCCCTTCAACAGGTTGGTGGTGTTCCACCATTGCAGAGAACGGTGAGTGTGGCGGTCTATCAACAACAGATTTGTCAAATGACAAGCTAGACATTCCTGTAATTGGCATATGTGTAATCTTGCCTGGGGCACAATGGCACTGCAGGAAGCCATCATACCTAGCAGACGCATGACCATCCTAACTGAGTTGTTGGTTCATTTGAAACCAAGGTAGTATTGCCTGAAAGTTTTTTTATTCTTGCGAGATTGGGGTAAGCAAATTCTATTTGTGTGTTTAGGGTTGCCCCCAAGTATGGCTGAACTTATAATGATTGCAGGTGAGACTTGGGAGCGTTCATAGTAAACCCTAAATTGTCATCCGAGTGTGTTGTTGGCACTGATGAGGAGAGCTGGCTTTGATACGCCAGTCATCCAGGTTTGGGAATACGTGGACATTTTGTCTGCACAGATGTGCTGCGACCACTGCTAGGCATTTTGTGAACCCTCGAGATTCAGTGGTTACCCCGAATGGAAATACCTTGAACTGGTAATGTTTGCCCACTATGACAAATCTTAAGTATTTGCGATGAGCTGGGTGTATTGGTATGTGGAAATAGGCGTCCTTTAGGTCTATTGTGGTCATAAGGTCACTTTGTTGAAGAAGTGAAATTACATCTTGTAAGGTAACCACGTGGAAGTGTTCTGATAGGATGTATTTAAGGGCCTGAGAGCTAAGATTGGCCTTAAAGACCTGTCCTTTTTGGGGATTAGGAAGTACAGAGTATACTTCTGAGCCCTGATGTTGAAGAGGAACGGGTTCTATGACTCCGTTGAGGAGGGGGCTTGGACTTCATGCCCGAGTAATGTTTGATGCTCTTGAGTTAATCTGCGAGTGTGAGGTGGAATGTTGTGCGGTGTGGTAATGAGCTCCAGACAATGGCCATGTTGGATAATGGCTAATACCCACTTGTCCATGGTGATCGAATGCCATGTTGGATGGAAATGTTGTAGTCTGCCCATGACAGGTGTTGTGTGGTCTCGTCCCAGTGAGCTCTGTCGTACCACGCTAGGAGAGCCTGGGAAGTAGCAATACGCCAATGGTTGGCACCCTGGGCTGCAACCCTTTTCCCCGCAGCATCTATCGGTTTGCTCTCCTTATCTGGAGGCAGTCTCTCCAGTGGCTTGGGTGTTGGTCCTTTTGGGTGCTATCATGGAAACCAGAGAGTCTCTAGAGAGTCTGGTGGCAGTTGAACTTTGATGAAAATAGGTTCAGATGGTGTAGGCTTGTATTTTTTATCTACTCTAGGTGTGACAACCCTAGCTCTATTAGGGTCCTTAAAAATGTCTTTGGTATGTCGCATTGTTCCTTTGAGCATGAGCAAATACTGTCTCTCTGTGAGTGGTGGAGAGAGAGCCAAAAAGGAAGTTCTCTTCCAGTGGCTCCCTGTGTAACTCCACATTGTGGAAGGCTGCTGGTCTTGCTATGACCTCGTGATATGAGGTAGAGTCCTCAGGAGGGAAAGGGCAAGCTGGGTAAGGATCGGGGTCATTATTTGTACTGGGATGTATCATACATGTCCCATGGATCACCCCTTGTGGCCCCCCGTGCCCACCAGTGTCGGAATGTGGTGACCAATGAGGCCAAGGGGTCTTGAGATGGAGATAATGGTGGTGGAGAATGGGGTAGTGGTGAAGGTGGTTGAGGAGGCGGTGTAGTGGGATGTGGAAGAAAGGTGGCCTTGTCCATGGTTTTCTTCCTAAGAGAAGAGGCAGATCCAGTGCTTCCTCACATGTCAGCTTCCTCTTGAGTGGTGGAGGGCAGGAAGGTTTGGCAAGAATGCGGCCAGTCCCCATGTGAATGTGGATTTTGGTTTCTCCAAAATGGGTTCGACAGGGGAGGTAGAAGCCGAGGAAGTCTTAGTAGGTTTCGGCTCGGAGGGCTTTGAGCCCAAATCGTTGGGTTTCGAGGTGTGAGGCGCAGTCAGTCGAGGTGGAGGAAGTGGACTGCCGGACCGGCACCGAAGGTAGAGTCGGCGCCAAAGGCTGATCTCAGTCCAAAGAGTTTGATGCCGAAGTTTTTGGCTTGGCAGGCACTGTCAGTGCTGGGCCCCGAGAGTGGGGCACCCAAAACAATTTTCCGGATCAGACCATGGCCAGGTAGCAGTGGTGGACCAGTGACTTCTGATTGTGTGACTGTCAAAGCCGAAGGTCTTTAGGTCAACTAAGGGTGGGGGGTAGGGGCTGCAGTACTCGCGGGTAGAGCAAATTGAAGTTCCTGCATCTCCATATATATACTTCGAGTCGGAGCCCAGGCTTTTGTCGAGAGGGAAGGCCCCTCTCTTCTTCGGCATTTGGTTGCTCCTGGGCATGCTCCTCACCGAAAATGTCGGGAGTGTCGCCCGTGGCTCGGGGAGACATCGATGCGACAAGCCCTGCGGCCACAGTGTGTCTTTCTGGATCTGAAGGATTTGTATGAGTCATAGTCAGACCCCTTGTGGTCTGAGAACAGACACACGTTGCACACCGAATGTTGGTCTCTGTGCGGGTACTTCGCATGACGAGGACAGAACCGAAAGGGCATGCGTTCCATAACCAGTGGAGCATTTTTGGGAAGTCTGGTAACAATGTAGAAGGTAGGCCACAAAGGATCTACAGGTGAACGGAGTCGAACTGGCTGAGTTTTTGTAGGAGGTGCAGATGGAGATGCACAAACAGTAACAATACCGTCAAAGGTAGAGGGAAAAAAAAAACAGATTCAAACCCAAAAGGAGTCGAAACACTGAGCGGAGGCACACGTACAATCCAGACGGCAGAGATAAAAAGAATCTAATAATGGAGACGATGTCCATGCACACTACCACTGAGAGGCAGAGTCACTCCATCTCGTCACTCGAAGAACTTTAAGAAAAATAACTTGCACAACTTCAGACCCAACAAGAGTATGAAGAGCATGTGTATCTACAGACAAATGCCATTGAACATGCTTTTTCTAGTAGAGACCATCTAACCATAGATTCTTCAACCTAAAAATATTTCCATGACGTCAGACTGGATCCAGACAATCTCGGGCAGCACCTCTGCATTCTGGTAGTTGGCATCTATCGGCTCTGCGTCGGCAGTGTAGTGCGCGGTGCCTCTATAGGTGCCACCCCGGCGCGCTGACATCAGTTTCTTTCGTGACTATTTCTGCACCAAAAAAATGGAGTCATGTCAGAGAGTTTGACCAGTGTGCAGAATCCAACAGTACGTTAGAGTGAAGAGCCTGGTTCACAAATCGGGGAATCTGGGAGACTCTGTGAGGAATCCACAGTTAGACGAGTCTCTACCTGAAAAGGCATGACTGAAGGGAAGTAACTTGTTCTTCTAATAGAGACTTCTAACTCGAGATTCCTCACCATAGAATAGTTACCCAAGGAATACTCCAAAAGAGATGGGTCTGCAAACTGTCTCAAACCAGATACTCCTGGAGGACCAAACTGCAAAATATCTGTCTCAACGGACCCAACTGGACATGCAGTAGTGCTTTGTAAACATGTGGAGGGATGCCCACGTAGCAGCTTGGCATATGTCCAGGACAGGGACCCCACATGCTAACAAAGTAGTGGTAGCCTTGGTCATGGTAAAATGGGCCGGCAAGCCCTCAGGGGGCTGTTTCTTAAATAGGTATTAATGCGTAGTACATCCATCGAGAGATGGTTCTCTTCTGCACTGCCTTTCCTTTTTCGCTCCTGTGAATCCAATAGAGTTGATCGTCCACTCGGTGGACTTTTGTTCAATAAATGTAAAAGGACCGGGCCCTTTTGGGATCCAAATGGTGGAGTCTCTACTCTTCTGTAGAAGGACGAGGTGGAGCGAAGAATGTCGGCAACCTGATGTTTTAGCCAACGTAGAAAGGGGTCACCGCCTGTGGTAGGAAGGAGGCACAGGTTGGAAGAACCAGTCTGTCTGGGTAGAAGCTGGTGTATGGAGCATTAACTGAAAGAGCTTTAACCTCACTGATCATCTTGGACGATGAAACAGCCACCAAGAAGGCAGTCATAAAAGTTAGGAGTTAGCAGACAGCTAGGCTGGGGCATGAATGGGGAGCCCATGAGAAATGCTGGAACCAAATTAAGGTCTCAATGTGGGCATGATAAAAGGGATAGGAGGGAACAAATGTTGGAAGCCTTTGAGAAAACCTGTCACAATGAATGACAAACAGTGAGGGCTGATCTGGCAACCACACAAAAGCCAATCTGGGCGAAAAATAACCTTTAATGGTGCCCAGGGCAAGGCCTTGCAGGGCTAAAGATAGTACAAACATCAACACTTCCGACAACGGGGCCCAAATTGGGCCAACATGATGGTAGGAGCACCAAGCCACACATTTGTGCCAAGGGTAGGCGTACACAGCTTTTGTTGAGGAGCGTCTGGCTGCCAAGATGACATCACTCATCTTGGGAAGATGATGAAAGGCATTCAACTGTCGCCATTCGATCTCCACAAATGAAGGGTGAGTGTGCATAGGTTTAGGTGCAAGACCCTGCCCTGCTGCTGCGACAGGAGGCCCTCTCAAAGAGGTAGCCTGATCTGAGGCCAGAAAACTCCCCTTGCCCACTTCGGTGTCACATTGATGACTTGGGCCCGGTCGCTCCTGATCTTCTTGAGATCTCTGAGCAGGAGGGGAGTCGGAGGAAAGGTGTATAGGAGTCCCAGGTTCCAGTCTAAGCAGAACGTGCCTCCAAGCAGGAGCCGCTTTGGAAACTCCAACGCGTCGAAGTGCTGACATTGGGTATTCTTGCTGTGGCAAATAGATCGAGCCAAGGTTTGATCTAGTCTCAGAAGACACCTTGAGCCACCTCCGGGCGTAAACGCCATTCATGATCTGCTAGGCATCCGTGGCGGAGTTAATCTGCCCTGACGTTCAGCGATCCCGCCAGGTACAGCACAACCAGGAAGATGTCCTGTCGCTCCAGCCAGGTCCAGGGCCTTCTGGCACAGAATCAACTACCCCACTACACTTTGTTTGTAGCAATACCCCATAGTGGTAGTTTTGTCCATGAACACCTGAACCAGCCATCCTTTGATGGATGGGAAGCGATTCGCCCTCAGCTCCAGAAGGTTTATGTGAAGCTGGGATTCCACTGGAGACCAGAGTCTACAGATGCCCATCTCTCCCAGGTGGCTACCCAGAACCAGAGGTCTGCAGTGACGCGAGGAACTTTTTCCACATTGGCCTGGTTTGCATGCAATTCTTTGCCAACATGCCAGGCAAGCGAAGATCATCCACTAAGAAGGTTTCTACTGTCTTTGCTGGAACCCCAAAAAGAATGGAGACTCTACCTAGGCATGCATATCAGCAGAGAACAACTGTTAAATTGTTTAAAGTGAACAATGGCAACGTCTATAGACATTCCTCTTATGGGTGAGGGTGCATGCTCTACTTATTTTAAGGACGGCTCTAGCTTCTGCCAACACATTGATGTTTTTATGAATGGTGCCATGTTGAATTAAAGCTGTCAGTTGTACCAACTCAATAATAAAGTAGCCTTAGCAGCCCCTCCACTGATGTTGCGGCAAAGACATTGACCCTCTTCCAAGATGTGAATTATTAAGCCCTCCTTTCAAGAACTGTGATGTAGGTTTTTAGGTCTGCATTGTGCATGGTCTGTGATACCAAAGTCCACTATAGCTTTGGCTAGAAATTATACTGATGCTATGTTCCTGATGTCATGTGTAAGCTTTATACATATCCATACACTGAACTGAGGCGGTGGAAGTGATAGGATTAATCATTGAAGATGCCTTTATCCAAAATAATATGCAAAATTGAACTTATAGGGTGACATATCACGCACAATTGCAGCTCAACCAGATACTGGAGAGTGGGTAAGGCTGGCAAAGACAGCTGCAAAAGTGGCATATCTGCCATCAAAGAGTCAGCTATAGATATGCACAATCACACATGGTTTTGTGGTAAACTGTCTTGCAATGGACAGGCTGCCTTTGGTTTAAAAAGTCATGGATGACTTTTACTGTTGACAGATTAGACTCGATCGAAGAGGCAGTTGAAGCGTTGGTCTACGACAAACATAAAAGATTCAAAGGGGTAAACGGTGCTGCGATAGACAGGGTAATCCACTTTCTTGTCAAGCAGGCTATTGTGTGGGATACCCAAGGCAGTAAACCAGGCTTCTGAGGCTCAGAGACAGCCACAGTGATTTTGAGACTGGGAGGGCAGCATCACGTGAGGCAGCTTGGGTGATCACAAACACTCCCCGTTTTAGACCATTTATGTTTCAACAGCAGAGGTTTCTCTTGTTATTTTTGGAGGATACAGGTAGAAAGTCACATAGTACATACTCTAGCTAGACTAATGTGCCATCACCAGTTTCCTTTTCTCTGTTCTTCAAGGTTATTGTTGAAAAAGTCTTACAAGTCCCACAGTCTTGTGCAACATGGTTTGAATGCAGACAGTAATGCACTGGACATGAGGGTTGTCTGCAAAAAAAACAAAAAAACAGTTTGCCAAATTTTAAATTGGAAAGTCTCTGCCTTACTGCGGTGCTTCCATCATTACGAATAGTTTAGAGGATTAACAAGCAAGAACTTTGTTCACTGGGCAAACTACAGTAATAGAGGTATCCTTTGGATCCTGTACCTGGGAGCAGAGTAAACAAATACTCAAAACGTTCTAAACTGGTTAAGCTCAAAGATCGATCCAATTTCAGAAGCTTGTGCGGATTCTGAGCGTCTGCTGAAAGAATGCTCTTTTTAAGGTCAGAGCTTTGAACCAAGTACCCCACTTTAGCACTTAACTCTCTTATAACACACCTAAATACTACACATCAAATTACAAATATGGAATATATGGCATATGGAAGTATCTTTGGTAACACCCTTCCATCACGTTTCACTCCTAGTGGGTCCTAAACCCTATAATCATAATAGCCTTCATCTAGACAAGATGAAACGCACAACAAGGGGGTGTTATCAATAAGGTAGGCTTACTGACTGTCAGGTTATCACCACATCAGTAAAAGCAGCCACCTGTTACAACTGACCCCACTGAAGTCAATGGGGAAAGTACAAATCTGCAATACATGTTCTGACACTTCATTCACATCAATGAGGGTAAGAAAACGAGTTGCTTACCTGTAACTTCAGTTATCCAGTATTGATATCTTTCATAGATTCACATGCTTGAATCATCCCCGTCGAGGTGGGAGTCTCATGGTACAAATAAAACATATACATAACAGTAATAAAACATTACAATAGGCTATAATGGACTGCACAGTCACTGCAGTAGCCCATCCTTGTCTTTTTGTAAAAAAGAACCAAAGTTGAAGCACAGCCAATCAGACTTCAGCACTCTTCACAGAGAGGCAAGACCCTCAGATTTTCGAGCACAAGTGACAGTAAGTATAAATAGCAATAAGTGAAGCCTCTCCGGGGAGGAGGGTGGGTCGCATGTGAATATATGAAAGATACCAATACTGGATAACTGAAGTTCCAAGTAAGTAACTTGTTTTCTTATCCAGTATTGGATCCTTCATAGATTCACATGCTTGAATCAGAATAGCTAGCAGTTAGGCATTTAACTTTTAGCAGATGGTGGTTATCATACGAATAACCTTTAGATACCTCGTAAAAAGATGCATCAAAATATCTACAACATATGCAACATAATATGAAAGAAGCATTATGCATACAGAGAAAAAGAGACCGCATTAACATGTGAAACAAACAGCTTTAATTAGCATTAAATAAATATTCACCTCTAAACAGAGGCTTACCTTATTTGAACAGGTTGCGTAAAACTGCTCATCCTACAGCAGCTTCTGCAGCCAAATCCAAGCAGTAATGCTGTGTAAAAGTATGTGCACTTTTCCAAGTTGCAGCATGGCAAATTTTATCCAAAGGCACTCCAGCAAAAAGCGCTGCTGATGATGACACTGCTCTTGTGGAATGAGCTTTAGGTTTGACAGAAAGAGGATTTCCTGCTTTAGAGTAACAAAAATTGAATAGCTGATGCAATCCACCTTGCAATTGTTGCTTTAGTCACTGCTGTGCCTGGCTTTTGCCCACCATATGATACAATTGATCCGACCTTCGGATGGACTTAGTATGTGCCAGATAAAATTTTAGACATCTCTTTACATCCAAAGTGTGAAGAGCCTTCTCAGCCGGGTAGTAGGACTGGGAAAGAATGTACGTAGAATAATAGGCTCATTAAGATGGAAAGACGATGGAATCTTAGGAATAAAAGTAGGATTGGTTCTAAGGAGAACGTAGTCATTGGTAAAGCAAAGATATGGCTGTTTAATAGTGAATGCTTGTATTTCGCTGACTCTCCTAGCGGAAGTAAGAGCCAACAGAAGAGCAATTTTCCAGGAGAGATACTTAAGTTCAGCTCTGTGAATAGGTTCTAAAGGATGCTTGATGAGCGGCGCCAGGACCAGATTAAGTCTCCATTCAGGAGGAGGAGCTCTAATAGGAGGAAAAGCTCTGAAAAGACCTTTCATAAACTGCTTGACCAAACGGTTAGAGCAAAGAGATGTGCCACCTGAGGAACGCCAGTAAGTGGAAATGGGGGCCAGATGCAACTTAACAGACGTGAACATAAGGCCAGATTTTGCTAGTGAAAGCAGATAAGGAAGAATCTTGTCTGGAGAACACAAGAGGATGTTCATTATTATTAAGGCACCATGAACAAAAACGTTTCCATTTCAGAGAGTAGGTCTTGATTGTGGACGGTGCTCTTGCTTTAGCAAGTATGTCTTTACAATCCTGAGGTAAATCTAACTCCTTTAATTCAGAGAGCTCAGAAGCCAGGCATGTAGCTGCAGCGTGGCTGGATGTGGATGGAGAATCTGGCCCTTGCTCAATGTTAACAGTGTTGGTGACACTGGGAGGGGATAAGGTCTGCATTCTGAGAGTAGGAGAAGCTCTGTGAACCAGTGCCTACGCTGCCACCGTGGGGCAATGAGAATTGTTCGGCATGGCTCCATTTTCAGCTTCCTCAGAAATCTCGGGAGAAACGGAAAGGGGGGGAATGCGTAGGCGAAGATCCCCGTCCATCTCATCATAAAAGCGTTTCTCCAAGAGCCTTTTTCTGGTTCCCAGCTGGCATAGAATGGGCATTTCCGATTTGTTTCAGAAGCGAAGATATCCAAGTTGGGCTTGCCCCACATCTGGAAAATGTGCTCCAGGGCTGTCTGGTCTAATTCCCATTCGTGGCATGAATTTGAAGTTCTGCTTAAGGTGTCCGCTAGACTGTTTATTCCAGGCAGATGTTCCTTATAGATATGTGGTGAGAGAGCAGCCATTTCCATATCTCTTGAGCTTCCTGAGATAGGATGTGAGCGCGATCCACCTTGCTTGTTCAGGTAATGCATGCAATTGGTATGGTCTGTCCTTATAAGGACAGAGGATCCATGAAGTCTTGGGAGGAAAGCCTGTAAGGCTAGAAATATGGCCCTAAGCTCCAGAAAGTTGATATGCATCTTTGCCAGCGCTTTGGACCATTTCCCCCTTATGGGAAGATCTTGAAGGTGAGCCCCCCCCCATTCTTCGAGAGAAGATTCTGTAGTAAGGACGAACTCTGGTGTTGGTGAAAGGAAGGTAAGCCCTGACGAGAGATTGCTGGAGCGCTGCCACCAAAGCAGAGCTGTCCGTATGACCGGAGTTATCTTTACCAGGTCGAACGATCCGGTTACCTGATGCCATTGATTGTCTAGTTCTTCTTGTATCGGTCTCATCCTGAGACGAGAGTGAGGTACCAATAGGATTGCAGAGGACAACATCCCTAGAAAAGATTTAATCTCTCACAGAAGCGAAATTTCTTCCTCTTAACTCTGTTGCTAGGGAAATTAGGTGCGATTGCCTTTCTGTGGACAAGAATGCCTTGTCCTTGATAGTGTCCAAAACTGGCCCTAGAAATTGCGTCCTTTGAGAGCGATGTAGAACTGACTTTTGAAAGTTGTGGGATAGCCCCAGGGATTGAAACATGTGAAGGCAAGTTAACGTTGCTTTTGAGGCTTGTCGAAAAGATGGTGTTTTTATTAGCCAGTCGTCCAGGTAAGGGAACAGCTGCAGGCCCTGCAGCCTGAGATGAGCCGCAACAGGCGCTAGACATTTCGTAAAAACTCCGGCAGCTGATCGCAGACCAAAAGGGAGAACCCTGAATTGAAAATGCGCACCTGGAACTTTCGATGTTTGGGATGGATAGGGAAGTGAAAGTATGCGTCCTGCAGATCTAGTGTCGTCAAGAAGTCCGCATGATCGAGGAGCTGCAGAATCTCCTGAAGAGTAACCATTCGGAAAGACTTTCTGCAGATATTTGTTTAGCCTTCTTAGATCTAGGATTGGCCTCCACTCTCCCGACTTTTTCTTGACCAGAAAGAAAAGGGAGTAAAAACCTTTTCCCACTTGGGAGTGGGGGACTCTCTCTATGGCTCCCTTCTGGAGCATAATTCTGGCCTCTTCTTTTAGGAGAGCTAGATGAGGTGGAGGTTTCTTTAGAGGTCGATGGGGCGGAGGGGTCTTTACAAATTCTAGGGTATAACCAAATTTGACTATGTCCAGTACCCATTTGTATGAAGTTAGTTTCTTCCATTGGTCGAAATGTCGAGAAATATTCGGAGTCCTGGGGTTGAAGCGTGGGCGAATTGTTGCAGGTGCCGGGAAGAGGTCTCTGCTTCCTAGTATCGCTGGCCTGCTGGGGCGGTTTCCTCCGGTTTTGCTGTCTGGAGTAAGCGGCAGCGGGGGTCTCTAAGATTGTTGCTGTTGATAGCCATATCTGCTTTGGTAATTCTGGGGTTTATATCTTTGGTAGCCACCACGAAAGGAGTAAGATCCTCTGCCACGGGCGCCTCGAAAAGGTGTTTTTCTGCACTGAAGCGTACCCAAGGTTTTGGCTGTGTCAGTGTCCTTTTTAATTTCCTGTAAGCCATAGTCGATATGCTTGCCAAACAGCACATCCCCATCGAATGGCATATCCAGTATCTTGCTCTGTACCTCAGGACAAAAGGTGGTAGACTTAAGCAATCCTTGTCGACGTTGAACTTCTGCCCCAGCCAGTTGTCGAAAGCCTAGAGAATTCAAGTCCATAGAGATGTCTATTATCTCGGATGCTGCCCTTTCCCCTTCAACGAGAATTTTTCCTCGCCTCCTGTTTTTTGTCGTCTGGCAAAAACTTGAGGTACGGAGCAACAACAGACCACATTTGGCGGTCGTACCTTCCTAGAATTGCCATGGAGTTTGCAGCGCACACAGAAGCACCAGCCATGGTAGTGAATCTCTTCCCGATATTATCCAGGCTCCTTCCATCCTGATCAGGTGGTGCAGTTATTGGCGCTGAAAGATTTCTAGATCTGCGCAGTGCAGCCTGGGAAATAACAGAATCTGACCTAGGATATCCGGAGAGGCATGCAGGGGCATCACCTGGGGCCTTATACTTTGTCAATTCTGGGAACAATTGCAGGCACAGAGAAAGGTTTTTTCATAATTTCAACACCCTCTTCCCAAATATGATCAATAGGAATAGCGTGGACCGATTTCCTGTTCCGATCTTTAAAATCATATAAAAAGCAGTCGGACTGCTTAACAGGCATAGGAAGGTGGAAACGGTTTGCTGCTCTTTCCAGGTTGGCATGAAAACCTCCAATGTCCTCCGGAGGAGAATCAGCTGCCTGAAGAACCGGAGGGGACGGTGTTGGGATTAGATAATCCTCCCACTCATCAATGGTAGTGGGTGTCTTAGGGAGTTCACCTTCCTCAGCGACCGTATCGTCATCTTGCGCTCCTTGATCTTGTGGCGCAGGCAAAATATCTTGGGCCTCCGTAGTAGGACTAGAGGGTCCTGCTGTATGCAGAGCAGGCGGAGGACAGGGTTGCTTGTGAACAGAATCTGCTGCAGTAGGAAAACGAGTATGGTAGTCCTGCAGCATTGCTGTCAAGTCCTGCACTAATGCCACGGGCATTTGAACTATAGGCTCTTGACGAGGCAATAAAACTTGAGGCCTTTGCATAGGTTGATAATGCTCATAATACTCCTCCTCTTGGTATTTTACATGAAGTTGAGGGGCTGCGCGCTGGACTGAACAGCCCTTCATCCTCAGATTCCTCCCAGAAATGGCTAGGAGGTAAAGGAGATACATAAGAAGGGTCTTGATAAAAACTTCGTCGACGGGAACGCAGACGAGAGTCTGGATGACAATATAGGTGTTACTTGCAAGGAAGTAGGTCTTTTCCGTATAAGCGTCGACGGTGACGGATATCGTTGACGCTGACATGACTGTCGTCAACATTGATGTAGTCGTCATCGAGGCCGTCGACGGAAGAACAATCGTCGTCGATGATGTCGTTGATGCAGTGATCGTCGACGGAGGCATCAACGAGGGAGGGACCGTCGACACCGATGGTGTCGTCGACGGGAGAGACGTCAACAGAGGCGAGACAGTCGTCGGTGGTACCGTCGACGGTGCGGTCGCCGACGGCAAAGAGATTTTAGTCAACGAAGGTACAGTCATCGCCAATGGATCCGTCGACGGAGTATGCGTCGACGAAGTCTGAGGCGGTTTCGTCGTCGACTATGCTTTTTTCGACGGCGATGATCTGACAGGCTCTGACTGAGTCTTAGGCTGTTTGAAGGCAGTTTTCTGGGGGCATTTTAGAGGTAGTTTTTTCTCCAGATTTTTCCTATGAAGAGAAAGTCAGCTTCCCTTTTTTAGAGGTAGAATGCATAGTCTCAGGATGGGACATTTTTGATGACTTTCCAAGTCTCTCAGGAGATTCTTCAGACCTCTCCCTCTTCTTAGTCAGCTGGACTGACGCCTGAGAACTACCACTGCCTTCATCTTCAGATACCACAGAGGATTTCGATTTTAGCCTCTCCAGCCATATAAGCAATCTGCCTTCCCTGTCCTTTAAGGTTTTAGATGAAAAGGTTCTGCAGATCCTACAGTCCTTGACTTTATGAGTAGGGTAAAGGCAATAAATACACTCCTTGTGGGGATCTTCAAAATGCAGTCTCTTTTTACCACAGGAGCCACAAGGCAAGCATAAACCTTTTTTAGAAGTATCAGACATTCTGTACTCACTAAATCCAGTAGAAGTAGAAAAAACTGAGCAGAGCTCAGGGAGCCACCCTGTCACACGACGTGCGGTAGAAAATCTGAGGGACTTGCTGCTCTGTGGAGTGTTCTGAAGGGTGCTGGAGCCCGATTGGCTGTGCTTCAACTTTGGTTCTTTTTTACAGAAAGACAAGGATGGGCTACTGCAGTGACTGTGCAGTCCATTATAGCCTATTGTAATATGTTTTATTACGGTTATGTATATGATTTATTTGTACTGTGAGACTCCCACCTCGACGGCGGGGATGATTCAAGCATGTGAATCTATGAAAGATCCAATACTGGATAACTATAAAATCTTGAATTGTCAATATGATTATCATTTCCCCGAAACATTTTAATAAAGTCAATTTTTTTTAACTTTATTTAGACAGCTACTGAAGTTCTAGTACCAGCTAACTGGGGCCCCAGCCCTCCTGAGCCCCTGTACAAAAGCACAGGTTCAGGAAACACTAGCAAGTAAACCAAACCTCTCCTGGAGGCATAAATCCAACCTCCTGAAGACTTCCCTGGCGACCTTGTGCCTGTGTTTTCCGAGTGTACCAGTCCCACTCAGGGCACCCGTACCTAGAGTTGTTGTTGGAAGCCGCAGGGATGGCCCAAGTCCCCATTGGCAGCAAGAGAAAGGAGTCACATCTCTACCTGCTCCAGCTACTTCTCAGCTCCTACCCACTGGCGGGAGTAACAGTTTCCCCTGCCAGTGCTGGCAGTAGGCAGGGATGATGAAGGCCAACACCCCCCCCATCCCCACTACCCCACATACACATTGGCATGGGGCGGGAGCCAACCCGCCACACTTTACTCAGGATTTTGGTCCCAGTGGCTAGGGTTTCCGGGACACTCTCATGACTCCCCTGGCCCTCAGAAAGATGGTGACCGCAAGGGGCAAATCTGTGTTTGGGGAGGGGGCTCCATGTATGTTCGCTCCCCATTAAATATCCCTTGATGCTTTTGGTGCCAACCCCCAGTTGCTTGGTCCTCGCAGGGGTACTGGAAGAAATCCCGGCAGAGCACCATGTTCTCTACTCCGTAACCCCTGGAGCAACAAGTGTACAAATAGTTTTCTCTGGCCTCGTAGCACCTATTTTGATGGTTCTGGGCTCATTTCACTGCTGGGGGCCAGCCCTAGTTAACAGCAGCATTTTCTTCACCCGTTCTGGCCTTTAAAGGAAGATTTGTTGTTGGAGGCAGGATCTTCTGGCTCATTGAATTACACTAGTCCTCTGCTTGGACTGCTGGTGCTCTTTTGCTTGTGTGGCTATCCTGCGTAGCCCCCTCTATTACACCCTCAGACGCATGCGGCATGGCTTTGGCCGTCTTGCTGAGCACCTGTGTGTCCGCGGAGTCAATGGTAACCTTCCTGACGAGGGTCACCAAGCTGCAGGACTAGTTTGCAGAAGTCCCAGGGGAATCCATCAGGGTCCAACAAAAGGTTCATCCCCCCCCAACTGATCCTCAGGGATTAGAGGGGGATTAGGGCCACTGGCCCTGGAGAGACCCATCCTAGTCCTGGGGATCAGCTGGAGTCAAAGTTTTTAAGTCCACACATGCAGGGCATTAGGTCGCCTCTCCTAGCTGGGCATTCTTTCGCCGTCGCCACTCACAGCATCTCATCTGCTTCTCCCTTCTGCATGGGTTTTTAAATCACGGTGGATAGTTCTAGACCACCTCTGACCAATCCTAGGGTGCCACATCATCAGTCCAGCCCCCGCCCCAGTTCTTGAGCATAGCATCCTGGGAAAAGCCAATATGGCAACTTCCATGGAAAGAGCTCTCTGAGAATCTCGGCTACACCTCTAGCTGAAACAGCTGCCTGATCCTTCCCACCAACATTTCAAAGGTGAGCCCTTCCGGTGTTAGTGCCAGAAGTCTGGCCCACTTCCTTTGTTCATGTGGGCCTGGGCTGTCCCAGCCCAGGTGAAGTGTGCCAGGCTAATTAACAGATGCAGATTCCCCCAGTCAGTCCCCTTCCTTTCCCAGGAACTGGGTGAAGCACTGTTAATGGCTCTATTGTGTGGTGAGGTCTTTGATATTCCTGCTGGAGAGGAGAGTAATTAACTCTTCCCAGTACAGGGTACAAAGGCCTGGAATCAGATTATGAACTGAGCCAGGAAAATATGACAAGTCTTTAAGTGACATAAGGAGTGTATGCATGAGATTAGGTAATTTCAGGATAATTTTCAGATTAGTTCGCAGGCATACTTTGTCCCTGCAGAAGCCTAGGAAACTTCTACAGAGCGGTCAAATCTAGCTAGCACTCAGCACATATATGTGTATTGGGCTTGCCGGCATCACATTACCCACACTTCCCAAATATCTTGAACTACTTCGGTCCCACTCCAAGTCCTACACTTGTAGGCAGGTCTTCTTCTGTTAGCTTCAATCTGCTCAGAGGGACCATCTTGGATTTACTACAGTTAGTAGACAGGCAAGACACTGCAGCAGACTTGTCAAGTTCCTCCAATAAATGTGAAACTGATGTACATGGGTCCCTTGAATATACCAACACATCTACTGCATATAAGGTGCGTGTCTCATTACCCACTAATTCCCCAAGGGTGGAGCCTCCTCTGCAGCCCACAGGCTAATAGCTCAATTTGCAATGCAAATAATAGCAGTGATACTGGGCAGCCCTGCCTGGCTCCCCTTTCAAAAGCCCACAAGGCAGATGTTATGCCTTCCATACATACGTTGGACCTAGATTCCATATATAAACAGTTTTCCTTAGCTTATGTAGCTAGGTCAATAGCCCCATAACCATCAGAACAGTACAAAAGAGCCGCCAGTTCACAGTGTCAAGAGTTTTATATCTACGGACGCTACCACACATTTTTCTTCTGAAGATTCGAATGCTTGCATAACGTGCGCGAGTCTCCTTATATTATATTATATCCATTATTCATACCCAGAATAAGCCCTATCCGGTCAGCTGCAATCAATGAGCCTATCACTCCAAAAAGTCTATTATCAAGGACTTTACTCAGCAGTTTCATATCAGTGTAGCGCATCATCAACAGTGGCCTGTAGGACATAAGTAACTCCAGATATTTGCTCTCCTTGGGGATGAGCACTATTTCCACCTTCCTCTGTGAGTAAAGGAGTTGTTCCTTCTCACGCGTCTGTAAATACTGCCAGGAACTTATCCAACAGGAGGGCAGCCATCACATGGTAACTCAGCAAGGATTCTGCCCATTCCAGATAATTTCACTTTTTTTTATACTCTCCCATGCCAATTAAGCTCTTCCAATCTAATCGGGCCTCCAGAGTTAGGCTCTGTTCCCTGTCAGACACGGGAGTCCATCTCCCACAGATGACATACCATGTCATATGGGGGACATTCAATCTTTGAGAGAAACTCTCTCTTAAGTATACCTTGCACTTGTCATTGATATGGTCCCTGGCTGACGTCAGTCTCTCCTTCACCTCTCAACTTCATTACATGAGTTAGTTTTTTCTCTCTTCAATAACCAGCATTTGTCCCACTTTGTCTATACTGCGTATCTGTGTATATTTATCTAACCTTGCCCAGGTGGCCTCAGTCTCATCCTGGCTACCCTCTCTCGGGAGGCCGAAGGAGCGATAGTCATCTGTAGGTCCAGTAGTGCCTGTGCTTTTTCTAGTTCGGTCAGAGAGCTCCTACTGATGCTTAACCCCAACTATTTGAGCCATACATCCCCCTCCCCCAAAGCAACCTTCTATGCTTCTCACTCCATGACCCTGTCAGTGGATACATTATGATGTGTAAAGAATTGAGTGGCATATCTCGTCAAGTGTTCAACAAATGCCCCATCTGTCAGTACCTCAGTACGCATTGACCATAAAGGTATGGGCAGTCTGGCACATCATAGCCTCAGGGTAACAATCAATGGTGCAGGATCAGAAAGGAACCTATTTAGATAGGCAGATCTTTCAAACATACTATGTCCTCACTACAGCCTTACATGTAATGTAACCTGCTGTGCCCACCCCCGCATGCACACTTGAGTTAGGAGTATATTTTATCCTGCGGGTGATGAAATCTCAAAACATCCATAAGTTCAAAAACAATAGCAGCTTCTGTGAGCACCGCCACCATACCCCACTTCATGCCAGGTCTAGATGGAGGGAAGGGGGTGGGGGCATGGGAAATGTATCCATTGTCCAATTCAGGACACAGTTAAAGTCTCCGACCCATATTACTCTGTAGCTCATGTGAGGGGCTATTATCCTCCCAATTTCAGGAACGGATACTTTGTGGTCTACATTAGGGGCATAAATATTTATCACACAGGTGTGTCATGCCTCAAAGTCCCACAACTATTATATATCTCCTCAATGGATCTGTAACCGTCGCCCGAAAAAAAAAGTGAAAATCATAAGTAACTAAGTTGTGCCCTCGTCATGCACTGCTTATGGGATATAGGTGGATGAGGTCACAGCAGTACCTGTGGCAGTGTGCGTAATGGGGCTGGTGGAGATGAAGTTGCCAGCTGAAGAGGAAGGGAGGCCTATCATATTAAGCATCATATCAAGGGCATCCTAGGCCATGGGAATGCATATCTTGGTTGTACAGATCACCTTGTTGATCACCCTGGTCTTGATCCTCATACTCCACCTCTGTACTTTTTGCAGCTGCCAGGATTGTAAGGGGTGTTCCTAATAGTCAGTTATCAGTTTCCTTAGCCTCCTTTTCAAGAAACTTTAACGGTGGCTTGCTGGACACTTGTCAGATGTGCAAGAGGGTAACAAAGGCATTTCTAGATTTACAGGCAGGTCCATCTGCTTTATCATCATCTGCAAATCTTTCGTCGTTGAAGAGAGCACCTTCAGCTTGGTCGCCAACGAGGGAGTCATTGACTGTGCACTTGCTTACTTGCAAAAGGCAAATGTGGAATATACTGCCAGTGGAACAGGAACTTGGTGAAATGATTCAGAATAGGGCACAGACTATGAGTTGTGGTCATAGCATACTACTTTTTTGGCTGGAACGTGTAATACATGGCCCTTCCCTCAGTCTCTGAGCATGTGCCTGCTTTTTCTTGTCACCACTTTTTAAGAGAGTTTCATAGCCACTGTCAAAACCTCTTTGGGGGGGGAGGGGGGGCATGGAACAAGCAGGTGTTACTGGGCCACAACGGTGGGGTTTGGGGTAATTTGTGCAATTATAAGGCATTTCACCATACCGGAGTTAGATTTATTCACAAGCGACTGGAAAGATTCTCCCCTTCTTCCAAACACCAATCACACAATTTTCCAATCCTTGGCTGAATACCCAAAATTACCCAGGGTGTTAGAGCGGAACTGCTAGAGGGTTCGCGAAGAATCCAGGGCAGGCAAAATTGAAAAAGGGTTTGGACTTCTATGCTGACTGGCAAAGATATGAAAGAACTGCCTCCACACAAGTGCGGTACAAATATGAGGTATAGCCTCCGCACAGTGAGTGGGGTTCAGTTTCCAATGACCTCAGGGTTGGAGTTCAGGTCGTTTTTAATGAAGTGGTTAAGTTAAAAAATGTTTGCCATTTTAGGCCCTTCAGGCAATATTAGAGGTGTCACTGCTATTATAAAATTACTGTGACGCTCGCAGCTCAAAAGTGCGTAATGATTCAATCAGGAAAATCTATATTAGTGAGGCTTCCCAAACTGGCACAGAATAATTCAAGCATGTGAATCTATTAAAGATCCAATGGTGGATAAATAACAACATCATCTATGTAGACGTACCACTTCAACTGGATTTCGAATGATACTGTGCACCAGCTCAAAAGTTTTTACCAGGTGTGGGATTGTTTGTGACCATTATAACCCCAAGGCCTGACTTAGGCATAAGAACTGTAAAAGCCTTGCTGGTGAGACCTGCCAATCATGACCAATAAGTCAAAAGCCACGATAAGCTAACCGAATCCCAAATGAAAGTCAGAAAATGGAAGTGCCTTGCCCATTAGCTATGAGGAGCTTCCAGTCCAGCTGATGAGCCAACCAAAGATTCTTCGGACATAGTAGAGGGTAAAGAACAGCTAAGAACATTGCAGGACTTCAGGTGGTGTTAGGCTTCACAGCCAGGACAGCATGGGAAGCTGTATCTGCCCACTTTATTTTTTAGCCAAAGGGCACAAAACATGTCACCTTCAGTGTGGGGCATGGGGAACTGTTTCAACCATCCTTATACCTTTTAATCTTCCAAAGATATTTGAAGTCCTGTTTTGATGCTAAATCTAATTCCCAGTCTCCACTAATTACTCTCATGGACCACGCCCATTCTACCTCCCCATTCTTCCTATCCCAGGCCCAAACAGTTAGCAAGCTGCTAATGTTAAATCTTTACTGGAAGTTTTTAAGAGTGAAAGATGTTAAATAATAAAAGCAGTAAAGTCCAAGAATTCCACAACCTTCAAAACAGGTTAGGATTTAACTAACAGTGGGTAGCCTATCAGACCCAGCAGACGAGCCAACTTCACAACACTGGCCCTGATGTTGGCATTCCCATGGGATGTACCTTTGGAGTAGGTTACATTGCAGACACGGAGTACCATTACACTGAACTTTTGCACTAGTCTGATCCCCCTCACTGGCCCCCTCTGAAAAGTGCCCCAAGTACGGTCCCCCCTTCATCTGAACCACTGGACTCCTGCTGCCCTAAAGAATCCCTTTGGGCAATCTTGTTTTGGATAACTTTGCATTTTGGGATGATTCTGACTAGATTAGGAGCTAAATAAAACCTATTCAAATGTCTAGCATACTCCCAGGTAATCCGAAATAGGTAAATTAGCAGATTTATTTTGAAAGCTTGAAACTCATTAGTATTGTATCTGGACCATTCCTTTGTTGATGAAAAATATTAAAATTAGATTCCCTTCGACTTCACGAAGGCTACCAAAGACAAGACCTTTGCCCCTAAAGTAGCATGGACTATTGTGTCCCATGGTATTTGTTAGTAAGCGCCCCTGTCTGAGGATGTAGTGCACCAGAAGAGGAGAGGTCCTTCTGTGTTATTAGATTTAACTTCATTGTGTGAAAATACTATTTTAAAGGTAGAGGTATAGTTCTAATGAGATACCGAGATGGAAAGCCATTAATTGTGTCACATTATATTATATATGTGCCATACTCTTTACTACCTCATCAAGTAAGATTTGACTGCACCCATCAATAAAAAAACACAAGCGTACCAGTAGAGAAACCTGATTTTCCAACTAGAGTGAACGGTACCAAACACAGATACTGCTAATCAACCACTGACTGCCGCACAAACCCGACATGGTCTCACAATGATACTATGCCAAGCACTGGATCACGTATAGTTCTTGCGTAGCTTAAGCTATAACTAGGGTGACTCAGCCTAAAAAAAAAAAATCTACCTCGGAGGTGACTAAGCAAAGTATAAATCTATGCATTATCAATGCCCTCCTGAGCATCCTTCCAAATAAAGGAAAATGTGATGAGCTCCACAGTGTTTTCTTCAACAGGTCAAAAACTCCTACAGCTCTGCACCAGTTATTTTTTTCACAATTACTATAATTCCCCAATTTATTGTGGAATAACTGAAAACTATATTCACTATTTAAAAAACTCAAGAGTAAGAGCCTAAGCAGAGTAACGAAAATGGAAGGGAAGATTCAGAAAATTGTGAATGCCGCTAAAAAAAAAAGAATTTTTTTTTGCCAGGACTACGATAAAATGGCTTAATACTAAATAAAGGAAGTGATAGAGGAGGATGCTGAAAAACTTGTCATTTAAGCATATTCAGAAGTTAGGGATAAATGTGAGGCTGGGTGTAGTTTGTAATAGTTACAAAATTATATGAGAAAATAAAGGAATTTCAGAATGTGGACACCTAAACAGAAAAAGTAAAATTGAACATCCCTTTGAATCTGCTGGCACCTGTAAGTTCAAGAGCGGTGTGTTAGCAATCAGTCAAGGGCTTTAATATTTTCATACCTGGTGCTATAGATGGATTCAGTCACGCAGCAAAAGACAGAAGCAGCCAAGGAGAGCAGCAAGGGTGCAGCACACGGAGGATTAACAGGCAAGCACGTCATAAGGCAAGAGGAAACAAAAACATTTAAAAAAGCCAGGTTAAATACGGCTATCAAAGGAGTGGGGATAAGTGGGGATGTGGAGCTGCGTCCATGTGGCAGAGGATCAGAATGGAGGTAGGGTAGTTATTGGGGAATGGAGCTAGTAGTTTGACTACACAATGGCGACTACACTGTATTGACAGAGACTGTAGTTAAACGCAAGTGGAAAGAGTACAGGAAACATGGAGCCCTCAATTTATATACACAGAAAGGCATAGGCTGGTGAGGGGAATTCAGTGTCAGGCTGGCAACGTGGGATATGAGGAAGATAGGGAGAAGGGGGAGAGAAGATCCGATATAAAAAGTAGAAAAGAGACTGATGAAAAAGTGTAAGTAAATAAACTCTTAGAAATTGGAGCCAGATGGGATTGACAGAAATGGTAAGGAATGTGAGAACTGTAGGCTTGGAAGGGAATGTGTGGGAAATTGCGCCGTAACATGTGCGCGTGAGTTGGTACTGTAGAAGGGAGTAGAGGAGTTGGTATAGCAGAAGTGGCATAGGTAGAATTTTGGAGATAAGAAGCATAGAGGTGGAAGTGTAGATGCATCAAGTTGGTGTGGGTCAAGCAATGTCGATGTTATAATTGAACAAGTAGATATGTGGAAGTGGGAAGGATGTAAATTAAAGTGATGGCTTAGAGGCTCTTATACAGAGTCAGGCTGGGTTATAGGGCAAACAAGCAGTGCCAAAAGGGCTGGTCTGGCAATTCAGTGTGGGTAGTTTTTTGGTTGTTTCTGGACTTATTTTTACTGTTGATTTTCTCGAGATTAGCACAAACATGCATGCAGTCTCCCATACTTGGCTAAACACCTAGAAAAAAGTCTTCATGAGTTCAAAACTGCCCCGATTTGCAAATTGAACACT
Source organism: Calotriton arnoldi (assembly GCA_963921515.1). Taxonomy (NCBI): domain Eukaryota; kingdom Metazoa; phylum Chordata; class Amphibia; order Caudata; family Salamandridae; genus Calotriton; species Calotriton arnoldi. The sequence continues at coordinate 1,559,170 of CAWUFW010000792.1, forward strand.
TTTTTAGTTATCTGGTTCGTTAATTGGGTCACATATTTTGGTGGTTGGGCCCTTATTCAATTTCAATCCAACCCTGTTCTGATATATGTTTTTAGCAAGCAAAGATACTTCCATCACTCGCAAGCTATAGTACATTCTGTAGTACCAAGCTCACTAGCACGAGTGATAATTACAGTTCTACAAGATGGCAAAGGTATCAGATAGGAAAACTGGCCAAGATTAAATCCTTTTCCCACAGGTCCATAGACTGAGAAAAAACTCTGCATTCCATCAAAGCCACAGTTTATACAGAAAAGCTAATGCATAGTGGGGGAGAACTGCTAGCCTTGCTTAGACCTGGTAAGCATTATTATCTGCCAAACTGGGGCAGTTATCTGGCCACCGGAGCAATTGCCTTTCTTCTGATCACTAGCATGGAATAGATGTGTGGTTAAATCGAGAGAAGCAATGGCCACATTTCACCTCAAACTTTGAATCCCCTCAGAGAAAGCAGCTGTGCTACTTTGTTTGGACATTGTATATAAAGCAATAGAAGGTGCTGATGCACTTTCATTTGAAATACATCATACTTGAGGTGCAGAAGCTGTCCAGCTGAATTCTCATCAAGGATATATATGGTGTAAAAGCAACCAGTGTACATCAGACCACTCTTACCCCTGGAAGAACAAAAAATATTTTTTGGGGCAATGTTGGTGCGTCTCCTTCATTCTCCCAGTAAGGCGATTTTGAAATCTCTCCTTTCTACCTTAAGGAGCAGGTACTGTGCTCGTGAGCTCAGTGAGATGATGGCCCACCTTAGAACAAGGATCATTGTGTTAAAAGAAATCATGAATGATACTGCTGTTCGCCATCCTAAAAGGACAGTTATTTTACCTGGCTCTTGATTCCTTGCTGGGTGATGAAAGTTTTCAATGCGCCAGTCTCAGAATTCTGAGGATAACCAAAATCCAGGATTTCTAGAGATGAGCAAATAAAAAAAACAAGAAAGAGTAAACAACCAACATAAACATCAACATTTTCCTTCCAACTTCTTGAAAGATGAGAATATTATGTAGATTGCCCATAACTCTTACTACAAACAGACAGATTTACTTGCAAAGTAATGCTTGCTACAGCTTAACACAGCGGAGAAAGGGTTCCTACCTGCTAAAATCTTAACTATAAATAACTTCTTCTTTTAGTCATTTATCCTTATCTTGCCTGGGGAGTTAATTTTATACCTCCAAGAACCCTACTAGCTGACAGCAGGATCAGAAATTGCTTCTCAAAGCTGTTCAAGTACAAGCATTGGCGGACCAGTACCATGCATGCAGCAGTTCATGCAAACAGTAGGGCATCTCTGACACAGAGGTGGACACCATCTGCAGATTCAGCTTTCTGAAAGGAGGCATATCTAGATGTAGGCAATGAGCAAAGACAGGTTTTGGGGCTTAAGGGTGTTGGACAAGGAAGAGACCCTATGGACTATGAATTACAGTCATGAATGTTCATTTATCCTTTTCGGTGGATAACTTCCACAGCAAGAGCTCAAATAATGGAGATTAAAAAAAAGACAGCACCATGATGCCTGGGAATTAAGTTTAAATGCTCTAAAAGACATCACAGGATTAAACAGAGCAATAAATATCATCAACAAGAGGCAAGTATTAGCTGAATGATGTCTACAGAGTTCCCATTGTAGCTGTCCTGTAAATCTGAAAAATTTGTAAGTAAAATGCGAGGAATACTGCCTCATCTCTGCTGAAAATGTGACTGGCTGTTCGATTCCTTTACAGTGTGATAGGAGAGGAAGGTGAGGATTCATGCAGTGATAATGGTTTTGGGTGCACCCAACATCGGAATTGTGCAACACCTCCTCAGAAGAATGTGGGAAGAGACAGAAACAAAACAAATCTCATGGAGATGTCACATTATTCCATTTGTATAAAGGATGGGTGTGTTCCAAACACTACCCTTATTGACAAAGAATTAGAGTTCGGAACCTCATACGACTCACAAACACAGCCTGGAAACATTAGAGAAAGCCAGCTTTTAACTAAATTAAGAAACATGGGCTGCCCTTTACAATGCCTAGAACCTAGGACATATGCTAGACAAACAATCTAATAAGAAATATTTTCTTTTACAGAATACAATCATCAGATAAGAATTTTTCAAAACAATTAATGAAGCAAAGACACAAACAAGTGAACTGTCATGAGCACTTTTTGAATATCAGTAAAAATGTGGCATACTTGTTTAGGTGTCTCTCTGCTTCATTAGAACACCTTCTAATTCACCACAAACTTCTTCAGAGAGAATTCGCACTCCAACGACAGTAGAATGACCAAATAGGAGGCTTTTAAAGTGGCACTGAGGGGGGGGGGGAATGCATGGCTTACATGCATATGGTGTGGGTGCAGATAAAGAGCTCACTGACCTGAAATGCAGGTAGGCTGGCTTAGACAGCCGCACAAATCGAGACCCTAGTAGAGGTCAACAGATGATGTAGGTCAAGCGCCATATAGAAGAGACCTGGTCTAGGCTGGGGAAATACTCAGGTACACATTTTAGACGAAGATAGTTCAGAGAAGGGGATACGTTGGGCAGAATGAGGTTGTGGCTGCTGAAGGATAGATCATACTCCCACAGCCTCTCGTTGCGTGGAGAAGATGGTACAGATGTGGTGCCTGTGATCTGATAAACACCGCCTGCTTGGATCTGTGGGATGACTTTGACCAGGCGACACTGGCAGATACAGATCACTGGATGGTTGCCCTGCCCAAATTGAGCCCAGGGCACCAAAAACTCCTGGATGCCCCCTAGTGCTAGATGAGTTAAAGGAGGCATTAGCAGACTTGAAGCAGGGCAAAACTCCAGGGTCCGACCGTCTTCCAGCTGAAATCTATCAGACGCCATCATCGACAGTGCTTGAAAAACCCAGGGCAGAGCACAATGTCCAACCTCCGTCGTCAGAACCATAATATGCACAAGCTGGCCTCCTCCGAGGACAGCTTCGTGGTGACGAACCTTGATAGAGGGCATTTGATACCGCTGGGTGGGACTATATGCAGGCTGTTTTGGGACATATGGGATTCGCCCCCCAATCTCATTCAATGGGTGCAGCTACTATATACGCAGCCTGTGGTGAGGGTGCATACAGATGGCATGGTCTCGGACCCCCTGGGAGATGCGTTGAGGGAGGGATGCCCCCTGTGCTCTTCACACTGGCGGTGGAGCCACTGGCCTGTGTGTTAAGATAGAGACTGGACCCATTGGGGGGGGGGGGGCGCTAGTCGTGCATCCCCTAACCCTCTTGTGCTGACTATGTATACAGATGACACCCTGGTGTATTTGTGTGATCCGGAGCGGTCAGTCCCGGTTTTGCTGGAATAATTGAGTATATTTGCGAATGTGGTGGGCTATATATAAACAGAGCGAAGTCGTAACTCTTTCCTCTAGCCGGACTGGGGTGCACAGATTTAGCCCTCCCGAACGGACTGGGGGCTACAGTGGGAGCAAGACTTTCCTACTGGGTTCTGGGGCATTGCGTGACCCAAATCCCGAGGTAGCACTTTAACATGGGCAGGATGCTGGAGGGACTGGCTCTGTCTGTTGAGTTCTGGAAAACACTCCCACTCTCCATGATGGGAAGAATTTCAGTGGCTAAAATGGTTTTGCTGCATGTATGTGCTGCCGAAAGCAATGTGCCAGGTTGTGCTTTACACATTTGCGCAATCGAATAATCTATTAGGTGCTCTGGTATGGGCGGGGCAGAGTAAAACTAGACACACTGAAGCTTCTTTGGAGAGACGGGAGGCCGAGGGCTACCAGGTCTCTTTCTATATTATGTGGCCACGCAGCTACAACATGTAGTACTGTGCCTTGATGAGGATCCGAACTGGGGAAAATACAAATTTGCTAGCAGGCATGCACAACCCGTACATGATGCCAGAGGTACTCAAAATGGGGAGAATGGTAATTGACCGCATCCAATATTTTTTGCGACAGACAGGCAGAGTGTGGCATAGAGTTGTAGCCACGGTCCCGTGGATACCTCCTTCTGCGGAAGACATGCTCCTGTGAGACCCAAGACAGTTTCCTGCCCTTCTGAAAGACAGGTCTCCTTTGAGAGATGACGGGGAGGTGGAAGGGGTGGGTGGTTTGTACGAATGCAGGAGATCTCTACCTCAACAAGCTGGGCCTTTCTTCTGAAGAGGCCTAGAAACGGACTTTCTAGTGGCAGGGCCATCCACATCAGACAGTAGGAAGGAATTGCAGTGGTCAAGTCATTCGTCTAGACAATTGGGTCCTAAACAAAGGAGTTCAAACTGAGATACCTCTGGTATTGTAACAGCGAGTGAGATTATCATGTGGAATGGGGTTTGCCACCTCCTCAAGCCAATCGGATGGGGTCACTGGCCAGGGGTCAAAGTGAAGTTCTCAGGACTTGTAGGGGTGGCCAGTGAGGTAGGTACAGTCACTTTATAAGCAGGAGGAATGGTCAGGGGCAAAGAAGGCCCACCATTCTCGATGGCTGAAGACAATGAAGGTTCTCCTAGACCAGGATGTCATCTCCTGGGTAGCTGGCTGGGGATACTTTGGCTCTTGTGTAAGCCTCAGTCTATCGCAATGCCCAACATACACAATCTTCCAGACAGTGCTCTTTTGCAGTCTAAGTCAATACTCCAGGTAGGTGCAGTTCTCCTGATCTTCATGGCAGGCAGGATTCCTCTACATAGGGTAAAAAGCAAGATGACTCAGCGGCTTCTCCCAGACTTAAACCAGATGTGTAAAGAGAATGTTACATTTTCTTCCTCAGGCTGGTGCAGAGAACACCCCCTGTAGTACAATCAAGGTAAACAAGGTACTTCCTAAGAAGGGCAGTCCTAATCTTCCTCTGATCTACAGGTCTGGCCAATTAGATGGTTTGGAGGGCCATGGTCCTTGCATGATCACCTCAAGCCTGTGTACTAGCCCTTCTGCCAATCCTATGTTGAGGCTAGCTCTGGTGAAATGATTCCAGACAATGAGGTCACTCCAGAAGGGATGCAGATTTCAAACAGGAAAGGGGTAGGTAGGTTTCACTATGGCAGCTACATCACAGAAAATCTGATGTACTAAGCCCCTCACGTTCCACCCACTATGACCCGCCTGACACCCTGTGGACAACTTTTTTTTTTGGGTGGCGGGGTGGACTGGAAGGGGGAGAAGTCAGGAGATGTGAACACACAGAACACAAGTGGAGACAGATGGGCTTCACCATTCTCCAAACCAAGCACTTAAGTGAAAGGACACCACCAGATCGATCCCTCCCAGACATCCAGAAAATAAAAGGCCCCAGTTATGGGAAACTGCATCTACTATACATGGAGGTAACTAGTAGGCTATCCCTCCATAGGTTTATGGGTAAATAGGTGTACAGGAAAAAAGACCTGTCTACCCACTACTGCCACAACTATCAGCCTCTCAGTCTGGGATGAGGGGGTACTAGCCACTTTCACAAATAGTGCACTTTGGTCGCCCCTTTGATATCTGAACCCAGTTCTGATGCCTCACAACAGCAAAGTAGAAGCACCTTAAGTGAACGTGCTTGATTGCTAAATCACTGGAGAAATAAATACAAAAGGCTTTTTAGAGCAGGTAAAAGGGTGGCACAGCTTTAGAAAAACATGAAGAGGACGTTTAGCCCATCAAAGAGCTACAATAATTAATCTGAGACACAGGATAAAGACACCACTTCTGCACGAGTGAGGGGCAAATGTTTCCAACAAGGAAGGAAGTATTAGGATCTTCTTGTCAACACATTAGATACAGGACTAAAGTAGACAGGTTGTGGATACTGTACATTGTATGTAGATTTTGATGGCAATGCAAGATGGCAAAAACATGACTGCCTTCATTTGACTCTCCAATTAGAGCACTGAACCTGTGTCACTGGCACGTATGGCCAGCCTAAGGCAGGTGCATAAATAAATAATCGGAGTGCTTCCAGCTATGCCTGTTGTACATGGCGATGCTAAGGAGTTAGGCATTGCTGTACCAGGGTGCTAACACTTTACACCATGCCCTTGTTATCCAGTGCCTGTAACAGGATAAGAACCCTCAGCTAGTAAAAGCAATAAGAACCACAGAACAGAGCAAACTGATGCTTTGTGAATCGTACACAACGCTGCCAAAAAAGTCCATTAGCATCATCATCCCCCCACCTCTGTGGTCCGACATCACCTTATTTACCTCAATTAATGTCTAGATTTACAAAGATCAATGAGACTAACATTTTGCAGCTAAGATAATTCCTCTATCCAGCTCACTAAACAAATTTTTTAAAATGGGCTCTGCGCTACCCAGCAGTCCAAATATTAGACTGACTGTGCAAAGTCACAAGTCTGCAGAGCAGAGCAGACCATTCACAAGTAAAGAACTAGTACTCATGCATTCCATTCACCTACTTTATGCAAGGTTGCTTGAAGATCAGATTGCAAATGAATTGTGGGAGGTGTAAAAAGGACAAAAAGTGCTACTTCATGCATTGTCTACAAACTCATCCTGAAGCTCATATCAAATTATCCCTTAACTGTTTTTTCAAGAACGTCTGTTCTTCATCCAGCACCTCCTAGAGAAAACAGCTCCTCATCCCAGAGTCCCTTAAAAATATGGACCCCACTTAGTACCAGAAGCTCAACAACAGGCCAGTTAGAGTACAGAGTAAGGGTCCTACTCACCATCAAGAAGCTCATAGATCAGCACAAAGTTGTTCTTTATGTTCTCTTCACTGATCTTGCCAAAGTAGGCGGTCATGACATCACACATCTTGTAAAGGAACTCAAATACCATGGCAGCGTTGACATTCTGCTTGGTGACGGCTGCCAGCCAAATGTTGGAGCGCTTGACATGGAAGAAGCTTGTGCGGGCGATGTTGGTTACAGGGGAGCGTACCTGCTGCCGGGCATGAATGACATTAACACGAAAGGCATCCACTGCATTCCGTCTGCAGGAATTCCACACACAAGAAGATAAAGGAGTACATTAGATCAGACCGTAATCTATTTCTGATTAAATGTCCGCCTAAAATCACACAACAAGCCTGCACATAGCCATTCTGGGTGGCACATAACCCTATAAACACATTAGGGATCTGCTCAGACATGTGGGTCGGAACACAGGTGAGCAGTATGTTCAAACAGAACTACAAAATCGGTTACAACTTTAACCAAAAAGGGTATATAAAAACAATCCCTATACCAATATTAAGACTTGAAGCATCAAAGAAACTATCAGGACTATTTGATATGCCTTCAGTTTAAGGATGCAGAGTGTAAAAAAAAATCTTGCTTTAGTGTAAAGTCATCAAAAAATGTAAGATAAAATGTTGCACATGGATGCCTTGTGCAAAACTAAATTAGTCATAACAGTAAATTTTCAGTAATAAGCAATGGAGACGAAAACAGTAAAATCATGGACCCCCATGTTAGCACATTCACAATTTGAGATCAGACAGGTACCAGTTACAGACAAAAAACAACCCTAGTGAACCGATCAAAGAACAAAATGCCTATAAATGAGAAGTTAATCAAGCCATGTTTCTAGTACTTTTAGTCCCTGACAGAATTATCTTTAAGTCCTGACATAGGATGAATTGAGATCTTAAGACAATTCTCAATAAACTCAAATGGTAGTTTGATTTTATGTTCTTAGCAGGTGCACATAGCAATTGTTTCTTACCTGAAATCCTAGTTCTCCTTCAGAGGAATCTCCATTGAAATCAGAAGCACCAAATAGTCGATCCCATGTGAGGTGATCCAACAACTTTTTTCAAAGTCCCATTTTGTGTAACATCTTCACCTCACTTTGGCAAGGTGAGGAAATACATTGACACATTTAATTTACTTTGAAAGCAGGGAAAAATGCATAAAACCTTGTAAAGTCACGTATAAGGAGGAAAAGTGACATTTAAAAAGCATCCTTAACAAACCATTTTGTTTTTCTTTTAAAGTGAATGAAAAGCAAAACCCAATAACATAGCTCTGTAGGCTGCAGCGAAGTTAAAATGACAATGGACATTGTACCTTTAAAAGGCACTTCGACCATAATAGAGTGCCCATCATGCCCTGTAGGTGGCAGTTAACAGTTCTTTTCAACGCTGCAAGTAAAAATGTAAGTGTAAACTGAATCTTTTCCATCGGAGAGGCAAGAGGGTTTCTTCTGATTTCAATGGAAATTCCCCTGAAGGAGAACTAGAATTACAGGTCAGAAACCATTCCTTCTCCCTTAGGGGATCCCCATTGATACTCATAAGCACTAAATAGAATGGCTAGCTCATCCCATAAACTGCAGAGAAAGAGATAAAAGAAATAGACCTAAACAAAGATTTCTTAAACAGGCTTGCCCTATTTGGGCATCTGCTCTAGAATAGGAATCAAGACAAAAGTGTCTTGTAAAGGTGTGAGCAGGTTGCAGTCTTGCAGATCTCAGAAATTGGAATATTTCTCAGTAATTATAACCAACTTTACCTGTGGTTGAATGGGTTTTTGATCTACTGGGTAAAGCTTAGGAGTATGCAAGAGACAATCCATCTACACAGATTTTGATGTACTATAGTGGACAAACAACTGTCTGAACTAAAGTATTTTGTCTTGTCTAGATAAAACGTGAACACTCTTCTCGCGTCAAGTGTACGGATGGACCTTTCTGCCAGAGACTAGGGATTCTGAAAACATTTTGGTTAAGTAATAAATTGATTAACATGAAAATGTGTTTGGGGGCTCATTACTACCCAATTACTATTAAAAAAAAAACCTATGCAAGTATTTAGCCTCCAAACCTGTGCAGAAGGTACAGTCTGTATAGAAGCCTCCTGTGTGTTCTGATGTGGAGAAGATCTGTGAATCACCACTTACTGCACAACCCCAGAGCAATAAGTATCATTCTGACCTTCGAACAGGTCGGTTGGATAATTACTGTTGGCAACAAGGGAAAGTGGAGGGAGGGGAGGGGGGGAGGGGAGGTGTTAGAGCATAGAAAAATGTGCCTGACCAGTTGATTCATAGGAAATTCCCCCATCTGCCTTGTTGATAAAACCTAGTGACAAAGTTTGGGCATTTATTTTCTTCGTGTGCAAAGAGGTCCATTTGAGGGAGACCCCAATGGCAAAAGATGCCTTGCAAATCTGCATGGTTCTCTTGAATGGTTCTACTGCGAGAGTCCACTTGAACATTCTGGATGCCTGGCTGATACACACCTGTACTCCTGAGATTAATGAATATTGGGTATTTCCAGATTATTTGAGCCTCTATGGACAAGGTTTTGAAACTCATCCCCCCCTGCTTGTACAGATAATGCATGGTAGTTGTACTGTGGGTCTGGACGAGGAATGGACAAAAAGCCTTCAGTGCTAGATGCACCTCTGAACTCTAGGACGTTCCTTCAGAGACAAAGTGCCATGAAGATGATCCATGCGAGCACCCAAACTAGATAGGGAGGCATCTGTTACTATAGTCTGTGTTAGGATGTCTTAATGAAAACTCATTCCCTTGAGCAGATTTTGCTGAAGACACCACCAACTGAATGATTGCTCTGTGTGTGACTTGATTTCCCATTTGCCCGAGAACTGTTCCAATTGATCCTCCAGATATTGTTGCAAACGTCCGTCATTGAACCTAGAAGAGAAGATATTTGCCTAATTTTTTTGATCAGCTGTTTACTCAGATTTGGCGATTCAAAGATAAATAGTCTCTCTTCTGAAGGGAACACTTGTTTTTACTGTATCCAAAACTGCTCCCAGGTAAGGAAGGGACTGTAGTGGGATGGAAACAAACATCCACCGGTGCAATATGCAAACTTAAAGTGGCCCTCTTAGCTAATAAGATAGCTTAAATAAAAGTGGCCCGCATTGAAAAATAAGGCAGTTTAGAACTTGTAAAGATAAGTGTAAGGGTATCTTGCAAGGGTATCTTGCAAGGTATGGGAGACTGCATGCATTTTTGCTTGTTGCAGGCAATGTCTGTTTTAATATAATCTAAATAAACAGGAAAAACATGACCACCATACCATAAAATAGGCCCACAAACCTCCACAAAAACAGCCAACACACTGATCTATCACACCAGCCCCTCAGGCACTGCCCGATTGCCCTATAGGCCAGTACGACCCTGGTCTGAATTCATTCTTTGGCCCTTAGAAAATACAGGAATAAATTCCCCCACCTGTATGAGAAGAAGGGACCTTCTGCACAGCCTGTTCTCGTGAGAGAACGAGGAATTCTTGCTAAAGTTGTTCAGAATTACTGGTGGACGATATTTGAACCTAAGACAGTATCCATTTCACCCAATATTCAGAACAGAGGTGTTGCTAGTCATGGATTTCCACTCTTTCAGGTAAGATATTAAGCTTTCCTCTACCGAAGTGGTCAACAGAAGAGAGGAAGTGAGAACTTTTTGCTTGCCACAAGCGATAGATTTAGCATCAGAGGCAGATTGCTGGTAACCTCCTAGGCCTCTGGATTGCCTTCTCTGCCGATTCCACCTCTGGTGTGGTTGGGTTTACCTCTAGGCTACTGAGTTGTTTAAACCCTTTGGAGGGTAATATCGACTGTTATATGGTTTGCACGAATATTTCCTATATAACTTTCTCAAAACAAACTGCTGGCAGAGCGGCCAATTCTGTTTTCTTTCAAGTCATCATCTCATCATTGGCATGTGACACAAATGTGTTCCCCAAAAAAGAGAGGTTCAAACTCCAGTCCCGTGCTTCAGGTTTGAGACCTGTGAGTCTTAGCAAGGAAAACGATGTAAAGCCAGACCATGACAGCATCCTTGGTCTGTGAGAAGAGATGTGCCTGCTGCAGCACTGATGACTTGATTGGATACCATCAAACTTTCATTTAAGATTTCCCTAAAGTCTTTACATCAGTATCTTTAAAGGTTGTCCATTGGCTGTTGGAGTAAGTCCCAGAATGACCTATCATACCAACCTAGGAGGGCGCTACCCGATTTCCTAGTGGTGACAGCTGTGCCACATATCTTCCCTCCTACCGAATCCAGCTATTTGTTCTTGATCAGGAGGTAAAGTAGATAAAGGAGCAGTGGTGTTAAATTTACGAGTAACTAATACAATGATGGAATGTGGGGGAGGATCCATGCGGAGGAAAAATGGATCCATGTCTGGTGACCTGTACTTCTTTTGACAACTAGAAGGAGCTGCCTTGACCGAGGTTGGAGTCAAAAACAGTTCCATGGCAGGCTCAAATCGACCCAGAAGAAACTGTAATAAAGGCCTTGAGATGGAACTTTGGTGCAAGGTAACAAATTGTTGGAAAGGGGATATTTAGTTTTATTACCCCTCTTATAAGAACTTCCTTATGAGTACTAATGTCGTCCATACATAACAAGATAGCCCGGATTGCCGCTGTTGCCTGCTGTCGGGGGAGGGGGGGGGGGGGACGACGACGACTACAAGCCCCAGTTTGCCTTGCGGCTTCAGCCGCCACCAACGCCGTCACTCAAGCACGCCCGGAGGAGCTAGAAAAAGGGAGGAGGGCTCCCGCAAAGCCCGGATTGCCGCCGTTGCCTGCTTTCTGGGGGGGGTGGGGGGGGGGGAGAAACACACTACAAGCCGTCACTCAAGCGCGCCCGGAGGCGCTAGAAAAAGGGAGGAGGGCTCCCGCAGCGCGGGACACGCGTGGGTGTGCCCGGGCCAAGGGCGGGCCCACCTGCGCCCGCCAGCGGCCGAAAGAGGCTGGGCCAGGTCCCTGAAAATTGCTGCAAAACTCTAAGAACTGGGGTAAGAGACAGACTAAGAACGCTTTGCATTGACACATTTGCCCGTTTGTACCATTCTATGGTTGGGTTTATCTTGCAAATTAATATATTTATCATATCATAGTCATGGGGAAACGCCAAGCTTGTGGGCGCTGCCGTCGGCAGTAGGAATAAAAACGCAAGAATGAGTGCTCCAATAACCAATTATCTCAACAACGCAACAGGTTTAATTAATAGTGAAATCGAAAATGTGGAAGAACGCTTAGCGGCTACCAAGATCGCACTAACTACTGCGGTTGATGAGACTATATTGGCTTCATCTGCGTTGGAAGCAGATTTGATTAACAATCCCCAACTTAAAAGCGTAACAGCCTTAATACATAATACCCGTGTGGCTCCCTGTGTATCAACTGAACCACTGGAAATATCGGTTTCACCAGAGGGTATAGGAATTCCCACTCCACCAGTAGTCAAAGGTAAACGGCCAGTGAAAGGAAAAGCTGATGAATCAACTAAACAATCTCAGCCAACGCTTACTAAACATCACGGGGGCCAAAAGGCTATTATAAGTAATGATTGTTCAATCAATCTGGATTTAGTTTCTAAAAAATTATTTGGGAAGATTGAATTAGTTGAAAAAAATCTGTTAAGGGAAATTGTGAAAATTAAGGATGACGTAGCCCAGATCCTGAAAGCTATTGCAGATTTGTCATCTCATGAGAAAGGTCTATTTGATAAAAATCTATCTGATACAATGGGAATGGACAAAACACAAGATACTATTAGAAATAAGACTGCACTTGGCTCTGTGGGATCCGCATCTCAGCATGATGAGAAAAATAGGAAAAACATCCCGGAGACCATGGATAAGGAAACTACGAAAAAGGGCCCACATTTATTGTCGTCGTCCCAAAATGTGATAAAAACAACAAGACCTACAACTAGAAATCAGGATAAAACAGAGCAGAGATCTGAACCCAGATATAATCACCGAAGATCCCTTCACCTACCACCTGATGCTACGCCTTATACTATTATCCTTAAAGATGTGACAGTATTGAAGGATGGTGTTAATGAGGACTGGGTAGACCTGAAACACAAGGTCTTGCACTGGTTCACAAAATATTCTTGCCATAACTCAAATATTCTGGCAAGGAACATCATTATGGCGAGAAGAGTACCCCGGGTGGGGAGCTCACAGAAAATTGTTGAGGGAGACTGGTTGTTTCCTTCCGATACCCAGTAATGGTTGAAGCCTTGCTCGAAGAAATATCAAACAAAGGAGAAATGTCATCCAACAATGGGAAGAGAGACATTACTGGGGTACCTCTTGGATACTTCTACAAACCAACTATGAAGGACCCAAATGAGTATGGAATTGGTCCTTTGATAGCAGATAGGTACAGACCTCTTGCCTTGTCTAATAGATTTTTGGCCCTCAGACGATGTAGACTGACTACACCAGGGTGTTGAACAAAATTCTTCCCTCATTGACAAGGGATCACCGTCAACGCCAAATTTACAGGTCAATAATTTGATTCTAGTATCATGGAATATTGCGGGCATTAACACGAAATTAGATGTCAATGTGTGGCCTGAATTTTTAAAAAGTTGTCAAATTATATGTATACAAGAGACTTGGCATACGGAACCCTTTTATGTTGATGGTTTTTCAACAATTGACCCAAGCAACTCGATCACGAAATGGAAGGGCAAAGGAGGCTTAGCAGTTTTACTTTCGGTTACATGTCCGTTGACCTTGAAGAAAGTTTATATTGACTCACCTTATTTTCAATTTTTGTGGTTAAATACTAACGATCAACAGTGTTTTGTGGTAATCAATTTCTATACTAAAGTCTTTGACAATACTAGAAACCAAGTAATCTTATCTCTTAAGGAGCTTGATTTGTTTTTAAAACGGATCAAAAGCGATTATTTTTTGATCTGGGTTGGAGATTTTAACAGTATGAAAAGTGGCATTTTAGAAGGGAAACACTGCAGATATGAGAACGTGTTTGGGGAAGTTATACCCATTTCCCACATAATATGTATGGTGAATCAATTAATTGGTCTTTGTATAAATACAATTTGGAAGTAGTGGACCAGTCCCTATTGGATGGACAATTAGAGTTACCAACCTTTGAAGGGCACGGTCAGTGCTCAATTATTGATCATATACTAATTTCGGCACATGGACAAAATCAAATAGTGAAAATGGAGGTGAAAAAAAGCTGTCTAAGCGACCATCACCCATTATTCTTAACTGTCAGATTAAATGATATCCCTCAGGTAGGGCCATGTTTAGTACAGACTATAAAAACTCAGGGAGAAAATGGTATCTCGATTAAATGGTCTGGGATAAATCAGAATGAATTTGTAGAGAGCTTACTGAGTGATTGTAACAATGATATTGAATTATGTAAAAGGGGGGGGATTCAACCAATAAACAGATCATTGGGGCTTTCTGTAATATTACCGCAGCAATCTCCCAGGGTCTAAAAACTAAGAGTAGGAAGAAAAGGAAAAAGATAGTTAGTTGGTTTGACTCGGAATGTTCGGAGGCAAACCAACTATTAAAGAATGCCTTGAAAATTAGACCAAAAGAGTGAACAGATCAAAAATCGGAGGATGATATATAAACAGACCCTGGCAAAAAGAAAGAGGGAGATTCAAAATGAAGCATGGGAAAAACTTACACAGGCAGCAAACACAAGGGACTCTTCCTTATTTTGGAAAACGATAAATCACCCTTATTTTAAAGACAGTTGTGCTGCTAAAATTGAAAACCTAGTACAACCCAAAGAGTGGATACGTCATTTTATAAAGGTTTTTAATTCAGATAATGAAATCCCTGTTTTAACAGCAAATATTGATCCCATATATATCTCTGAATCAGCTGATAATTTTATAAATTTTGATACTCCTAATTTGGACCCTATTACTCTTGATGAAGTTACGTCAGCCCTAGAAAAAGGCGCAAATGGAAAGGCACCTAGTGTTGACGGGGTCCCCATAGACATTTTTAAATTTAAGATGGGTTTTTGGGCCCCGCTGTTACAAAAAGTGTTTAATACAATTGCCGAGGGGTTGGTACCAAGAACATGGACCGAAAGCATTATTGTTCCGATATTTAAAACGGGCACTAGGAGTGATCCTAAATGTTATCGCCGATCTCCCTCCTCGATACAACTTCTAAATTAATGGGCAGGATATTGTTGGAGGCTGGAATTGTGGGCAGGGGAAAATAAAATCCTCACCGAAACACAATATGGCTTTAGAAGGGAGATGGGGACAATAGAACAATGTATTAATTTGTACCCATTGACTGCTAAATATACAATTGCGAAAAAAGGGTCACTTACATCTTTGTTTTTTCGACCTTACTAGTGCCTTTGATTTAGTAAACCATTCAAAGCTGTGGCAAATGTTGATTAGCATGGGTGCACCAAATGATAGTTATTTATCTTTCACAAAAATATAGTCAATTGATTACTAGAGTCCGTTATGGGTTAGAAGGAGAGTGTACAACAAGTTTTAGGGTAACCCGGGGAATTAGACAGGGTTGTGTCCTTGCCCCTCTCCTTTTTTCCTTATATATAAATGGAGTTGATGAAGAGCTACAAAAGTTAAACGCTGACGTCCCAAGAGTAGGTAAACACCCTGTTCCAATTTTACTCTATGCGGACGACGCAGTTCTTTTATCAAGAACTGCGAATGGGCTTCAGTCCCTCATAGAAAAATTTGCAGAATTTATGCACGATAAGGATTTAGTACTCAATTTGAAAAAAACATTTACGATGGTGTGTGGGCAAGGGAACCCAAAAACGAAGATTCACCACGTAAACAGTGTCCCCATCGAAGCAACAAATTCATTTGTATACTTGGGATTAGCTTTTACTGCAAAGAGACACTGGAGAGCTCATATCGAACGTTGTAAATTAAAATTTGTTAGGACGACTGAGGCAATTTTCAGATTTTCGAAAAAGATGGGTAATAAACCAATCAGGGAAATCATGACACTATATAAGAGCAAGTGCCTTAGTGGAACTTGTTACGGTGCAGCACTTTGGGGGGTGGCTAACTGTGCAACTCTTCAAACCCACGAAAATATTTTTTCACGAAGACTGCTAGCTGTACCCAACTCCACTCCCATATACAGTGTACATAAAGAACTTGGGGCACCATATATTAGTGATTTTATAAGTACCATAAGTTTAAATACTTGGTATGGGATATGGAGTAAAGAGGGTACAAAGTTCACACAGGATGTTATTAGAGACTGTATTGCCCTTGACCATGGGAATAAAATCCCGTGGCTGATATACATTAGAAATCTTTTAAAGGAATGTGTCTAGAATGTTGATCTGGAAAATCCCTCCCAGATACTAGAGTATGATAAAAAAAGAACTGAAGATTAGCCTGATGGATTCACGTACCTGGTTGAGGGAAGTTGATGCTAATATAAACCCTTGACAAAGGAATACTGTGATAGGACCTTTGGGATAGGGATACAAAATTATCTATTACAGGTCACAAACATAAGACATAGATTTTATCTTACAAGACTACGGATGGGTTTGGCTCATTTCTTAAAAACCTTTCCAAAAATGGGCAAGTGGAATCAAAAATTGCCAAAGTGCCCTTGTGATGGCAAATCAAACCAGACAACGTTGCACTTTATTTTATTCTGTGATTTTTATAGAGGGCTCAGGAAGAGTCGCTTACGACCTTTGTTTTTAAGGGAGAGGTTATTGTTATATAAACCTGCTTTTGAATATATCTGTAGCCTGGTAAATCTTAAAGTTTGCAATGAAGTGGCGGTTTTTATCTAGAAGGCAATCAAAATAAGACAATAATTCACATCTTGAAGCCCTCGTTTATGAAGAACCCAGGTCACAAGATGATGAATGATGTTCCTATTTTATATCCTGTGTTCTGTACACTATATATTCCAGCACTTTGCACTTTCTGTATCATGCCTTTTTTATGTTGACGGAAATTTTTTGAATGCACTTTAGTCGGATATAATTAGAGGAAAACAGGGGTATGACAGGAGCTAAACCTCTGTTTGAAATGGCTGTTTTTGCACCAAACGCTTTGCGCTTATCGATTCTTTGGGACTGTCATTGAGTTGTCAAACTCTATGGCTAATTTTATTTCAAACTCTGTTTTATTGAAATTTTTCTCAGAGAGTGCGACCATAGCATTACATAGGCAACAGTTGTAAATACATTCCACCCAGATAAACGGAACGCTCATGCAGGTTACATTTTCCCCACAAGGTCCGCGGCGAATGCACTTTAATATATAACACAGCTTCGTCTTAACATGTTGCTTTCATAACCATGTTTCTGAATACAATCTACCCTCCCCAAAAATTAACCTAAAAAGGAAACTTAATTATACCTAAAAAAAGAAACAAACAGAACTGTGATGTCATGGTGCGGATTAGAGAAATGTGAGCACGAGGAGTGGGTTATCTGGGCCTCTACTCGGATGCTCAACGCCCTCTTCAGAAAGCCCGTCCATATGGAACCATTAGATAAGGAACAAATGAAGGGCCCTAAGCCCTGGACCGCAAGCCGTCAAAGGGAGCCCCTCCGACAAGTAGCTGACCAGCGGAGAGCAGATGTGATCAAATCCTTTCCTAGTGTCTTCAATTATATCAGTCATGCGCTCCAAAGCCAAAGCCCTCCACAGTCTCGCATGCCATTGGGTTAGGGAAGGGGCCTCTTGTTTTTTCCAAGCCGCAGCAACTGCCATTTTGGCTGCCCCCAAACAAAGCCACATCACTGATTTGTCACCTTGTGTCTGCCGCTTCAACGCTGGATCCCGGACCCCCAACAGAACTTGTTCCATGGAGGTGGGAATAGGATATCCTAAGATAAGCTTGATTTGGGACAGAATTTCTTTCCAGAAAGGTTTAATGGCAGGACAGTCCCACCATATATGTCTGAAATCGCCTAACATCCCACATCCCCTCCAACACCTGTCCGACGAACTAGGAAAAATCGTATGAAGTTTCTGAGGGTACAAGTACCAATCGTACATGATTTTGTAGTGTGCTTCTCTGAGATACATTGAGCGGTTGAATTTCACTATATCCCTGCCCAGATGTTCCCAATGCTTATCCTCCAATGGAGTATCTACGAGAGCGTCCCAAAAGCGTTTAAAACGCGGTGCCGTTCTGGGACTCGTCGCTTGTATGAGAGCGTACAGATAGGAGATACATCCCTTGGAAGAGGACCCCGATTGAGCAAACCTCTCGATAGGGAGCAACTCCCTGTGGCGGCCAGCCGCACCAGGGGCCGCTGCACCCAGTGTTTCAGCTGCAAGTAGTGGTATTCTTCTTTGTCATTCAATGCAAATTGATTCTTGCACTCTTGAAGAGATGAGTTCTCCTCTTTCAAACAAGTGAGAGATCATGAGGCAACCGCCCTCCCTCCAAGCCTCGAAGGGACCTTCTTGTAGTGCGGGGGGAAATGCAGCATTGAAATGTATAGGCGTATGAGGGGAGGGAAAGGTCGTAAGGTGCAGTCTGTTAGTGAGGGTATCCCAGACTTTTAGTGTGGTGGACGTAGGCGTGCTTATGTAGGCATTGAGAGGTCTGTCTTGCTTTGGCTTCCATAGAAGATCCCAAATAGTACGCCCTGTTATCTGCCTGTCAATATGCAGCCAATGCTTCTCCGAAGCCCGCAGCGACCATTCCGTAATTACCCGCATTTGCGCCGCTCGATAATAGGACTGAAAGTCCGGTAGTGCCAGACCACCTTCTTTACGCGGTCTAGTAAGCAAATTATAGGGAAGTCGTGCCCTTTTCCCTTGCCAAATAAATGTGGTCAGCATATGCCGCAGCTCCTTAAATAGGCCTCCCTCCACTGGGATAGGCAAACCCTGAAAAAGATAGAGTAAGCGAGGGATAACATTCATCTTAATGGCATTAATCCTGCCCAACCAGGTGATGTAATCCCCTCTCCATTTTCCCAGATCCGTCTTTAGTTGTCTCAGAAGGGGGGGGAAGTTAGCTTTGTATAGATCCCGTATTCGAGGAGTAAGCTTAACACCCAAGTAAGTGATCTCCTTGATGGTGCAGCGGAATGGTGACACCTCTTCCACCCCTCGCCAATCATCTTTAGGTATTGTTAAATTTAGTAGGAAGGATTTGGACCGGTTGATCTTGAATCCCGCCACCCTTTCAAACGCCTCTAGCTCTGCATGGATGGCCGGAAGAGAGACAAGAGGGTCCGACACTGGAAGAAGCAGGTCATCGGCGAATAGCGATATCTTGTGGTCGTCCGTGCCAAAACGTATACCATGGATCTCTTGGTTTCCTCTGATCCTATGTGCCAGGGGTTCTATGCTCAAGGCAAAAAGGAGGGGGGGACAAGGGGCAGCTTTGTCTCGTCCCGCGAGCCAGGCGAAAAGGGGAAGAAGCAACTCCGTTGACAAGGACCCGAGAGCTGGGGGAATGATAGTTAGCGCGAATCATCCCTATAAAAGTTTCGTTAAAGCCAAAGCGCTGAAGCACTTTAAATAAGAAGGCCCATTCCACGCGATCAAAGGCTTTCTCCGCATCAAGCGAGAGAAGCGCTGTTGGGATGTTTTTTTTGCGGGCCTTTTCAATGATATGGATGATGCGCCGCAAGTTATCATGGGTTTGACGCCCCTTAATAAATCCGGACTGGTCTGGATCTATGAGACCAGGGAGGATGGATTCGAGACGAGTGGCCAGGATTTTAGAGTAAATTTTTGCATCTAGGTTTAGAAGAGCAATCGGGCGGTAAGAAGAGCAAGCGGAGGGATCCTTACCAGGTTTAGGAAGCACTGCCACAATTGCTTCGCCCATGGAAGGAGTGACTTGTTGCGTAGAGGCGATGATGTTAAATAGTATTGTTAGGAAGGGAACGAGCTCCGGCGCAAAAGTAAGATATAAGTGGGCTGAGAAGCCATCCGGCCCTGGAGCCTTCTGGAGTTTAAGGGAGTTGATTGCTTTCTGTACCTCTTCAGCGGTTATGGGTTTCGCTAACTTTTCATTAGAGCAAACCCCGACCTGAGGGAGGTCTATGGGGCTCAAGTACCCCGATGGGTCATGCGTCCCTGGAAGTTCTGAGGTGTAAAGAGTCCTATAAAAATTCTCAAAGGCCCGTGCTTTCCCCTCCTCTGACCTGTGCTCTACACCCTGCTCATCCACTATTAGTTTGATATACTCTTTTTCCTGCTTGGCAGGGAGTTGGTGCGCCAACAAGGATCCCACTTTATTCCTGCCCTCATAACCCCTAGATTGTAGGCGTAGGATGGATTTCTCCGCCCTGTTGGTGTAGATGGCCTGCAGTTTCCCTTTTAGAGCCGTGACCTTCCGTAGTGCCGGAGCAGAGGGGCTATCCTTGTGGGCCTGCTCTGCAGCTGTTAATTCTCGTTCTAATTGAAGGCGCTCTGCACATTGTTGAGAGCGTAAAGTAGTGGCCAGTTCGATGCACTTGCCACGGACAACTGCCTTAAGAGCGTCCCAAGTAGTTGCATGAGAAGTAGCCTCAGGGTCGTTCAGCTCTAGAAATTCTTTAATGGCCCTTCTGAGGTCATCACGTAGAAGTCTATCCCTGCACAGGAAATTGGGGAAATACCATCGAGCATGTTTTGGACGCGGGTTTGGCCAGGTGATTGTCAACTCCAGGGGGGCGTGATCCGATAGGCAGATCGGATGGAACTGAGTTTGCAGTACGGATGGGAGCAAGAACTGGCTCATGAAAATGTGATCGATACGGGAATATGTTCTATGTGAGTGAGAGAAGAACGAGTAGTCTCGCGTCGTGGGGTTGACATCCCTCCATACATCTACCAACCCCATGCGCTGAAGCTGTGAATGCAGCGCCTTTCCAAACGCCCCTCCTGGAGCCCTGTGTGAGTGTGTCGTATCCATACCCAGATCCCAGACTAGATTGAAATCCCCCAAGAGTACTATGTCCCCCTGGGCAAAGTTCTCCAGAGACATAAGGAAGGAGAGGATGAAATTTTGTTGGCCTGTGTTGGGAGCGTACAGAACTGCGAACGTGCATTGGCGGCCTCTAAGGTCCCCCCGAACCATAAGGAACCTCCCGCTTTTGTCTGTTTTAGTGTCCTGGACTTGAAAGGGGACCCCTGCGTGAAACAACAATGCCACCCCGTTTTGTTTCGAGGAGTGTGAAGATCGAAATATGAGGGGATAAGCTCTATGGCGTAGCCGGGACTCGTCTGACTTTTTGAGGTGCGTCTCCTGCAGAGCTGCTATTTGGACATTGTGATCATGCAGGTACTTCCAGAAGCGTTGACGCTTGTTAGGGAATTCAATCCCCGAGCGTTCCATGTAAGCACTCTAACCGCCATATGTACCTAGAAGGGGATGATGCCCTTTCGGCGTAGGATTCCTCTGAAAAAGCCCCAATTGACCCCCCCCATCCCCCCGCCCTCGCCCACAAACCATAGAAAAAGAAAGGAACCATGACATCTAACTGAAAAAACCCAAACAAATACTTAACATGAGTGCGTAGAGTCTCCCTCCTAGAGGGAAACCCCTGTACCAGAATACACTCGAGGAACAGGACCATTACCATTCCCCCAGCCCTTATCATAGCAAAGATCAAGGCATATGTTGCATTAAGAAAGAAAAAGAGAACCCCCTTTCCCCAACGGAAGAACAAGTAACGCTGGATTTCAAACCCTTGCAGCGGATGGGGTTATCAAAATACCCCAGATGCAACTCAAACGGTTAGCCGTGTACCAGACCTCGGCCGTCATCACCCTTCACCCTGAGCCCCCCCCCCACCACCGTGTAGATAATACTGTCCCCCCGACCTGCTACTGCCGATACAGTGTTCTCTCATGGTGTCCATGTCAAGCGCTGGGATCAGAGCATCACGTAGCGCCTGGGCACCCCGGCCCCAACTAGGTACGGAAGATGCAAGTCCTCTGCCCCATCCAGCTCTCCAAATCTTCGGCAGGAGGATCCCTTTGGGTGGTAAGGAGGGGAAAGGGGGTGTACCCCCCACAGCTTTGCAGCGAATTCAGGCAGAAAGACAACCGGGCGGTTGCACTTCTAATGATGCCTCAGTCTGGTGATTTCTTGTTTCTCCTGCCCATTTGACGCCATTGCCCCCCATTGCGTCGATCAGGTTGACCCCTCCCGTTCGGGTCCGGTAAGGAAGAGGAGAGTTCCACACCTAGCAGATCGGCTGCCTCCGAAAGTTCCACAAAGTGGTGCTGTTTGTTATTCCATTGGAAAGAGATCCCAAAGGGGTATGTCCATCTGTACCTAACTTTCTTCTCCCGCAGATGTTCTGTGATTGGGCGGAACTGTTGGCGTCTCATGAGTGGCCTGCGCTACATCTTGATAAAGCGAGCATGTGGCATTTTGGAAGGTGAGCGTATCGGTGACCCTTGCCCTCTGCAAGACCATCTCCTTGACCTTGAAAGAACTGAACTTTGCCAGGACATCTCTTGGGCGTCGACCTTCCCCCGGCAGGCGCGGGCCAACTCTATGCACTCTCTCCAACTGGACTTCAGGGCCGTCTTCACCTAGAGCTGAGGAGAAGAGTCCCACCATGAATGCTTCCAGATCCGGGCCTTCGCAATCCTCCAACAGGCCTCGGACTCTTATGTTGTCGCGGCGAGAGCGAATTTCCAAATCTTCGCACTTAAGTAGTGAATCACGGAGTTGGCCACGCAAGTCAGCAGTTCCTTCTTCCAGGATCTTAATCTTGTCGGACACCTCCCGTTGTTGCACCTCAAGATCGAGGGTACGCGTGCCCACTGAGTCAACATCTGTTTGCACAGCCACCAGTTTCTCTCGTACCTCAGCCTTGATATCCGCTCGTAGCTCTGATCGCAGCTCCTGTTTGAACTCGCGAAGAGAGGTCGTCTCGGGTCAGCGCCATATTCGCCGGTCTTGCCGTCGCCTCGTCCTCTACCACCCCCGCTCCGCCCGACGTGAAGTAGTTGGAGACCTTATTATTGGGGGTCTTTTTGGGTGGCATATGTGGACCCTCCACTCGGTCAGCTCTCGGCCGCCTCTTCAAATGCGTGGAACCAGTGCGCCTCTGTTATCTTCGTGTGGGGACCCCTTCGCTTACCCTGCCATCTCAAATGTGTGGGACCTGAGCGCCCTTGATATCCGCCAGTGGGGCCCCCGTCGCTCACTCCTCCACTCCCGGGACCACACTGCTCTTCTCTTCCAGACGCCCGGCCAGTTCAGGCTCAACCGCCCCTCCCGGCAGCCAGCGAGAGACAACCGGCTCAATGATGGTGCCAATCAGCCTCCGCCTCGGCACACTCCCGTGATTCTCCCTACGGGGCAGGTATCTTCCCCTTTCAGGCGCCACGTGGGGGCTACAAGCCTGTAAATGGAGATTCCTTGGCAGCCATGTTGGGGTCAGGCACCGCTCTGCTGTGCTTCCTCAGTGCGGGCCTCCAGCACCCTGCCGATAAGCTCCTCACCCCTGCGCTTGACCCATTATTGCTTAAGCCCTAAAAGGAGAGAGGCATGCTGCTCTTCCGCGAACACCCTCGGGGCCCCTGCAACAACAGAGGGGGTCGAAGACTCACTCAGCGCGTAGCAGGGCCGCTTTAGCAACGCTCGTCAGTGAGGTGATCTCGGGGCCGGAGGGGAACTTCATCCCTATTCCGAGGGATCTTCACACGCAGGGCCAGCTGATCTGGGCGCTCGTATCTCCTTCGCTGCATCTGCCCGCCATTATGACGAGCGCTGTGTGTGAGTCGGGTCGGTCCCGCGTACAGCCGCTGCCTGCCATCGGGGACAGCAGGGGGGCCGATATACTCGGTCGCGCCCCCCCCCCGCGAGTGCCGGTGACAAGAACCTCCGGGGCAAATCCGCAGCAAGGAGATGCGGGGAATCAGCAACCTTGCGCTCTCGGTCCCAGCGCCCGCCATTTTCTCTCCGGCGCCGCTGCGCCGCCTTCTCTGTTCCGGGTCTCCTCTGCGCTCACACCGGGACCTCAAACGCACCGAAGCAGCCCCCCGTGGTCAGCGCCACCTCAGCATCGCGGATCCGTGATTGCGAAGCCGGTAAGGTGCCTTGATGCCACCAATTCAGCAGGGCCTGGGAAGGAGCCGATCGGAATCACGTCCGATCGGCCATGTTGTTTGGCCACGCCCCTATGGCTAATTTTAAATGTACTTTGTAGTATATATTGGGAAGAGAAGAGATCCCTTTTGCTTTAGTACTGTATCAAATTGGACATTTTGCACGTAACATTTTATGTATAAAGTTTGTTGGGGTTTGTTGCTAGATTTTTAACTTGATTCGTTATTTTAATAAATTTTATAACCCTGTGATGTGTAGATGTTATGATTTTTAGGATGCTTTTATGGTTTGTGATTTTAAACCGAATAAAGCTTGATTTGATATAACAAGATAGTGTAGGAGAGCGTCTTACTGCAGATGTGGACGAGTGGTAGGACCTTGACTATCCTGATGTGGAATCAGGTCTACGTTGCGACTGGGAATGTTTGAGGAATTGGGAAATATACAGGCGACTGTGTGTGCTCGACTTTGACCTAGACCCGTGACAAGGTCTGGAATGTGATGACAGCTATCTGGAACGTCGTCTCAGGGCTCCCTGTACAGGAGCTGTAGGTGGAGAAGTCATCATAGCTGCTGGTGTAGGAGGTGGCATTGCTGGCAGAGAAGGCGAGGCTGGAATGATACTGGTATGTAGAATGTGGATAAACCCTGGAATACTCCAGAGTCTGACTAGGGGGTAGTTTTCATGGCTTCATACTTGAAAGCCACTCCGCCATCTTCTCTACTACAGCGTAAGAATGCCTCGAAGTTTAATAACATCTCAACATCAATGGTCTCCTCCTAGCCGCTGTATGTGTCTTCGAGGTTGAGCATGTAGATGCTGTACCTTTCCTCAACTTTGATCGGGGACATCGTATCTCACCTTGACTTCTCCTTCTGGACCTACCCCACGAGAGTCCTCAAAGAGTGAGATAGGAGTACTGGTAGAGCGAGCAGCCTCTCCTGACTCCTCAGATTATTCAGCAGAAAGGCATTACTGCTTTTTTTCCACTTTTCTTGGCCATGCTAGCAAATCTGCTCACATTCTCTCAAGGTGTGCCTGAAGAGGGAGCTGCAGTGATGATTTTTTCTGCTACTAGGATACTTTGGAAGGCATACGATGCACGTATTTTGGCGATCTGCGTTAGCCATTTTTCTGCCAGATTCCGGGCATGTCGCAAAAAAAGATGCAATTTTTATGAAAAACATTTTTTTCCTGGGAGTTTTGGGGCGGGGGGGGGGGGGGGTCTGAAAAATACTCTGCCCTGAAAGACACAAAGTGAACCAATAAAAAAATGGTTCTTAAAAGAGTTTGTGATGTAAAAACCCAGAGTTCAGTATTCAAAGATCCTGTCGGCAACAGCCGGACAACAGAAGCGAGTTACCCTCCACTTATAGGGCATGATGTGACACTGGAGGTCAAGGTAACCTTAAAGGTGCAATGTCCACTGTTCTAACATAGCTACAGCCTATAGAGCCACATTGGCCTGTCCTTCCCTTTCATTCACTTTAAAAGAAAATCAAAAGGGCTTGTGATGGACATTTTTAAAAAGTCACTTTTCTCCCTCAGGCTTTATGTATTTTCCCTGATTTTAAAGCAAATTAATGCATAGGCAATCTAGCATTTTCTGGTTGTTAAATTATACCTGCCTCACATGTACTTCCTGGCCTTTCCAAAGTACGGCGAAGATGTTACAATGTGACCTTGGAAACAGTGCTCTGGGGTTGCTGCACATGGGCAGGACTATTCACTGCTTATGATTATCAATGGAGATCCTGCTGAAGGAGAAAGTGGCAATGGAAGATAAGCATACTGTACATGATCGAAGGAAAAGAGCAAACAGCAACTTATTAAAATATCAAGTCTCCGGTAATCCACCATTTGGGGAACTCCTCTACTAAGGCTCCCCTCACCTGCCCCAGAAAGGCAGCTACACGTGCTGCTTATGGTAATCCTATTTAGCATACGCTCATGAAGCAGCTGCCTTAGTGATCCGGCCTATACAATTTCACAATACAACATTATCCATTAATGCATTTCAAGTAATAGTCGCATTTTGAAGTCAAGAATTCCTAGTAGTCCATGCAAAAGCAGCGTTCTATATGGTTAATCAGCACGATACTTCAAACTCATGAATTTAAAAATGTACCCATGTATTCTATTCTAGGGTTTCGACCAGTCAAACTGAAAACAGTCCGGCTGACCAGAGTCCAGAAGTGGCATGCAGTTTTGGGTAAGTAAGAAATTTGGTCTCATGGTTTTAGAAGTGGGTTTAAAGTCAGTGGATTGTGTTCTTTTCACAGATCCCTACTGACATGCTCTGTGGTCATTTATTAAGAATTGATGCTCGTATAAAAACCTTTAAAAACACATACACTTCCATTTCTCAGTAAAAGCAAAGAAACAGAACAGTGCTTTCAGTGTAGCTGGATGCAGTGCAACCAAAGGAGAATTGCAACCGCTGAAAATAGCTGATCTTTTGTCAGATTCCCGCAATTTGAAATTTTAGCATACAGAAAGAAAAACCACTGCTTACCCAACAGATTTATTTATAGGTTCATATTCTGTCTAGGGACATTTACACTGAATCATAACATTAAAGAAAAGAAAAACGTAGCTGTACTGGTTGAAGTAATTATTGCCGTTTGTCAAATTTGACAACCACCACTGCAATATGCAAGCAATGAAAAATAATTGGTTTGATACAATTCTGGAACGCTAACAAGTTTATAGTAAGGTTGTAACCTGTTTAAACCATTCTCAAAAGATTTTAACAAAAGGGATAAAATACAAACAATGGTCTAGTCTTTTTGAACTCTTGATCCATCCTATTAAAAAAGTAAAACAAATTCGTGGTAGCATCAGGCACTGCCAAGAACTGCTAATAGGTTAAGCAGGAAAAAAGGGAAACTGCTAGCCTATAGTTATAAATTAAAAAAAAGGAAATATTCAGTCCAGAATCCAATTATAATTCCCATATAGGGGAAGAGAACAGCAGACACTTCCATTTGAAAATGAGGGATTTGAGGGAAAGGTTTTAAATGCTGATGGGAGGTGAGAGGAGGGGTTGGGGGGCTTGAAGTGTCACAAGGGAAAACAAATGCATCTTAGATGTGCAGAAGGTTTAGCTGTGGGAAGAGCTTCTGATGACAGGGCATTGGTACAGATTAGAGTAATCTATGCCAGGTAGTATCATTAGAGGCCAAGAGTAACATCTGTTATTTTATAGCGCTTAAAAACGGCAGAAGAGTAGTATGAAGCACTACATAAAAATAAGTTACTGAGATCGCGAGGGAAGACATTTGAAGGTTATGACAAGTATAAGGAACAATTCAGATTGATCTATAGCACACTACAAGCCAAACTGCTTGTTGCATTTAGGCAAAGTTGAACAGGGTGGAAGTGGCAGAACGGAGATTGAGGGATTTGAAATCACAAAGAAAGTCTAGGTAAATAC
Source organism: Calotriton arnoldi (assembly GCA_963921515.1). Classification (NCBI taxonomy): domain Eukaryota; kingdom Metazoa; phylum Chordata; class Amphibia; order Caudata; family Salamandridae; genus Calotriton; species Calotriton arnoldi. Next base: position 1,586,418 of record CAWUFW010000792.1, read on the forward strand.
TGTAGAAGTAGTTCAGTTTGCTGAGGACCAATGGTTCAATCAGGGTCTTGCCAGAGATGAAGGTGAGATGGGGAGATGGGGAGATGTATTCTTCACGATTAGCAATATGTAAAGTCAGTCCAAGGTTGAAAGTCACACGTAAAGAAAAAATGGATTAATGAAGATAAAATATTTGCGCGAAATGAACTTGAAGCAGATTAGCTTGAACGTACCAAGTGTGAGCATAAGGCAGTTTGTTTTAACCCAGTAGAGGATTTGAGTGTCTTTTTATAAGAGAAAATATTAGACCCCAAAAGATTAAATTAAATTGCTCAGATTGATTGTGTGTAGGAAAAGGATATGTCCAAAGTGCCTTGGAGGACATCCACTTGTAGAGGGGTGTGTGAAGCTGTAGAAACAGGAGGAAACAAATTGACTGGGTCAGGGACCAGCATCCAAGGATCACACTACCAGCAATTTGCACAAAGAAAACTAGAACAAGTGTACCCTAAGCGAGACATGACGATTTACCCTGAAAGAGTACAGGCAGTTACTACACAAAGAAGGGGACAAACCTGGCAGACTCTTGGTGTGGCTTCCCCGGAGGGAAAGACAAACTTGATCATGTCCCTTGAGACAGGCGACGGTAGGTCGGTCATGACACACCCCTCAATAAAGAGGGAACTTCAGAGATATCTGGGGATGCTATACCAATGACAAGGCGACTGTGATGCTATTGAAGTAGATGAGCTCTTGGTGGCCCTACCACGACTAGAGGCTTCACAAATGGGAGACTTAGAGTTGACACTCACTAAAGAGGAGATACTGGCGGTCATAAAAGACATGCCAAGATACAAAACACCATGCATGGACAGGCTCCAGAGATTTACGCTACATATGGAGAATTGATCTCAGAGAAATTCCTTGAAGTCTTTCACGAAACAAGGTATGTGGGAATATTCCACAAAATATGAGAGAGGCCCTTACAGACATGCTCCCAATACCAGATCAGGATCCGGAGAAGGACAGCTCCTTTTGCCAGCTCTTCATGATTAAATGTGGATGTGAAAATTCTTTCCAAAATCCTAGCTAATAGATTCGAGGGGGGTTATTGAACAACTGGTGCATGAAGATCAATGCGGATTTATCCCCAGTAGAGGTACCCTCAAGAATATCCGGTTGTTCACATGTCAAACCCTTTGTACGGGACTAACAATGAGAGGGCGGTTGCCATCCTAAATATCAAGAAAGCATTTGATATGATCGGGCAGGATTTTATGTGGGCTGTTTTAACATGCATGAGATTTGGCACAAACTTGTTAAGATGTATAGCAGTGTTGTACTCAGCACAGACAGCCAAGGTTCGGTCCGGGAGATCTCTGATGGTTGGGAAATACAAAGAGGAACCAGACAGGGATGTCCCTCGCCTCCCCTCTTATTTGCGCTTTCCATAGAGCCGCTGGCAGCCTACCTGCGGGCAGTACTACAGGGGTTTGGGATACGGGTGGGAGATACAGAACACATTTTACTTACCTCTACGCAGACACCCTGGTGTACATGAGACAGCCAGAGCAAGCTGTGCCGATTTTGATGTCTGCACTGCAGACATTTCAAGATTAATGTAGCTAAATCCTTAATATTATCCATCACAAGACTGACCGTAGGTGGTAAAGACTCCCTCCCTGACCTAGGTTTACGGTGGGAACTGGAAAGCCTTCAATATCTGGGTATACAGGTGACGCATACAACCGAGAAACAGTACGAGTATAATATGGACAGAGTGGGGACTGGATTTACGGCCTCAGTGGTTTTTTGGAATAAACTACGGTTGTCAGTTACAGGTAGGATTAAGGTAGCAAAGGTGGTACTTCTGCCTAAATGCCCAAAAGATCGACAAACGTTTAAAAGACTAGACTGCCTCTTAGCTCCACTCATATGGGCCGGGAAACGCAGCAGAGTTGGGCTGAAAATGCTGAAACTAGAAAACATGGAAGGAGGAGGGCTCGGTTTACCGGACATGGAACTATACTATATAACGGCACAACTCCAGCATGCTCCCACGTGGTGCACAGATGGGCCAAACGGGTAAAAACAGTTGCTGGCTGGGAAGCAGGGTGCAGAAAATTTACCTCAAGGTCTCAGGGAGGGTGCTCGCCTGAATGACAGCTGCCCCTACGTAGTGAGGCGGGTGGGGCAGACATGGGAACTAGCGATTAAGTACACACTGTGCAAACCTCTGTTCTCTAGAAACTTACCAACATGGCAGTTACAACCCTTCGTGTACATTACAAAGGATATGTCTGTCTCCGCCTGGAAAGACAGCGGCTGCGAAACATTACGGGCCCTGCATCCGGGGGAGAGGTGCATTATTTTTACAGAGGCACAGGAGACATTTGGGAGTAAGCAACGGGCAGTTTGTGCAATTCACCATGTTATTTAAAACAGCTAGCGAAATATGGACTGGCTTTCCACAAATGTCAGACCAGTCGTGGACATTGCAGGTGTTGGTGGACATAGGTTCTCCTTGGAGATTGGTATCTCGTTTATATAGCGTACTCAAACCAGATAGGCCCAAGATCCCGCTGATGGTTAGACAGGGCTGGGACAGAGACCTCACAAACCCTCTGGGGGATGGGGACTAAAGCAAAGCATGTGCACTGCTGAGGGTCATATCTTGTAATGTGCGTTTTAATCTGGCACATTTTTACGTCCTGCATCGTGCTTATTTGTCGCAGACAAGACTGCATAAAATCTATCTGAATAGGTCAGACATATGCCCTAGGTGTGGCAAGGTGTTGGTACCCTAATGGGATACTATCAACGACAACAGGAGGTGACTGAGATCCATATAGATAATACTGTCCGGCATGGTCTATTGCACCTAATACCATGCACTAGTAGGTGTAGGGTTCACTATAGATTTGCACAGCCAGGTTTAGTGTTAGCACACAGACGGGTAGCCATTAGATGTCGGTCATCTACGGGCCCGACATATGCACAATGGAATGCGGACATTAGAGAATGGGTACTAGCTGAAGAATGGAGAAAGCAAGAGGTTAGAACGGACGATAAAATGGAAGAGAACTGTTTTGAATGGGCAGGAATGCTGCTGGAACTTCTAGTCCCAGTGCCAGAAGGGAATCCCGGGAATAGCCCAGCCGCTCTTACACCTACATGAAATAGTACATAGAAGATGCACGAGAGAGTCATCATAGATAAGGATAATGGGTGTTGGGAATTCAAGTGGGGAGGGGAGCAGCTGGAAGGGCAACTGTGCATATATGCAAATATAATGCATCTGTTGTGCTCGGTAAACTGATGCCATAAGTTATACTTTGCACGGTTTCATGAAAACATTTAAAATGGAAAAAGAAAAAGAAAACTAGAACAAATAGGGTTTCTCTTGGAGACTCTTCTGGCAGATTTGGGTTAGAAAGTGGTCTTTTTTTCTTCTTTTTTTTTAACAGGTGCAGTGCAGGAGACTAATTGTTGACAGCAGTGCCTAATATGCACTGGTCGTTGCTGGTGGGGGCCACCAGTACTTATTTTTGGTGACCAGCACTTATTTTCCCTTATCATATTTACCAAGTGCAAGACAGGGAAAAATACACAGATCTTAAAGGCGAAGGAAGAGAAAGCATGAAAAACCATCACTAAGACAAAGCAGGAACCTGCAAGAGTGAGCTAAAGGGGCAGGGAGTGTCTAGTGGTGGATTGAAGAGGCATACAGTAGATTTAAGACTACCATCCTTGTATTAGGCGCACTGACAATTGCACCGGCCACGGGCTTCTGAGAGGAGCATCAGGCACTGGCAGTTATTCTTTTACAAATTAAGCACTGGTTGAGAGCAGCCTCAATGACGCTTGGGTGTTGTTGCCCTTGTGGGTATTTTCCTAACCATTGTACATTTTCAGGCGGGGGCTTTAGATGGCGGGACATTTACAGACACAGGAGTAAAAGAATGGGAAGCACGACCTCTCAACCCATGGATTTCAAGCCCCGCGAGTGTGCAATCCTGGCAGGTATGTTGGGAAGCAGCTGCTATAAATACCACATACTTCAGGCTATTGATGCTTCGCATTGAGAAGATGAAGGGGAGCAGATCTACCACTTGCTGGAGGAAGAACAATGAAACACCGTTCTTTGGCTTCAACACTCAACAGCTAAGTGCATCCTTCTACCTAGTGTGAGAGGTAGAGTGCAAGCCAAGATCTTTCTCCTTTTTGAATGTGTGAATACACAGACTTAAGTAGTAAAAGTTCCTATACGAGTTGGTTATACTTGAATTCTGATGCAAAAGGTTACCTTGTTCCACATATAGAGCACTGTATATTAGTGCATGATAACCAGCATATATTGGGTCATGTATTTTTTGAATGAGACTACTTTGTACAATATGTTTGTAGTGAAAGTGAATCAAACATTCCTCGAGAGCAAACCTTGTAGTACCAATCAGAAAACTAAAAATAATCACCAGAGACAACCCGATATAAAATACTGTGCAACTGCGTCTTTGGAAATGGTAAGAACCGAATCATTCATGTGTCCACAATCCTCCAGAGAAACCGTGATGTTAGTGTTGCGCAATTGCATGCTTTAACTATTGTGTTCTTTATATTTTGTGCGAGAAAAAAGGGGAGGAACCCTCTCTTTCTAATATACGGGACAGGGTAACAACAGGAAACAAAAAAAGTCCCTAGAAAATAGATTCGGATCATGTGTTGTGTCAAAGAACTGCAGCTATTGGTCCTATGTATTATGTACACACTAATATCTTGATTACAGCAAAACGACGCGTCGACTTTTTAACTTGTAGTTTTTATATTGTTCCTTTTTATGATGAATTTCTCTCATTATGTTGTATTTGATGTACTGTACTTAAAGTGGTTTCTGCATTGATGCTCAGCTTGAGATTAGTTGAAAACTTTTTAATAATTGTAATAAATTTTGTATTTTGTAATTTGAATGTTCGTATTTGTCATGTTTTTGCTGTAATCAAGATATTAGTGTGTACATAATACATAGGACCAATAGCTGCAGTTCTTTGACAACACATGATCCGAATCTATTTTCTAGGGACTTTTTTTGTTTCCTTTATATTTTGTGCACATTAAGTCCTCTGGTCAATGTTTGCAACCAAGTAAAGGGTACTGAAAAGGCTGGCAGTATTTGAGTGAAGGAGACAAAGATTAGCACAACATGTCCTGGGGAAAGTAGCCAGTCATTGGAAGCATGGTAGGTAGGGAAGTGGAATGAACAGGGGTTCAGAAAGTGAGCAGCCAATACAGGTGTCACCTTTATTCCCACAAACAGGTGTCCAGACTCACTCAATATGAAGGGTAGAGAGTTGTAATTCAGTGGCTGCTTTGAGACAGAACTTCCAAGTTGGAAAGACTTTCACCCCAATAAGGAGCGAGAGGATTTTGGACAGATGACTAGTACATTAGTGACGCAAATCTTTCTCTTTCCACAGAGACATACAACTTGTTTTAAAATCATTTATTATTTTAGATTTATTAATTGGTCCTCACCACCGTTCCCTTGAGTACAGCCAATCACCACAAACCTGACAACTTGTCAGCATGAAGGAAGGCAAGGAAGGAGAGTGCAGTGCTAGGGAGGGACACCGAATTTGACAGAACTGAGAAGACTAAACAAGATCTAAGGGGTCAGGGAAGAGATCAGCAGAATGAAGACGAACGGACAGTTAGCCATAGTAAGGAGAGATCATACGTTTTGGGTGCAGCTCAGCACTGTCAGTATGGTGCATACAGTGGAACGAAGGCGCTGCAAACTTTCAGGAAAACTGGCTCCCAAAGATGGACCTTGTATTAGGAAGGATAGTTTGTGAACAATAACTTCTGGAGTAACAACGATTCAATTAAAGACGGAAGATGGAGACGTGGGTTCAGCCTGCAGTGACAGTTGAGAAGCCCTACTCTTGCCAACTACCACTAAACAGAAATACAAGGCTCAAGCAAACAATTTTGTATATTACTCAAGACACTGCAGTGTGCCAGTAGGGAGCTGTAAATATCCATGTTTGACTACTAACCCAGTGCACTAAACCAGGAGACCAATTATACAACTGCATGATTCAGCGTGATCACCATACCATTTGAGGAGGAATAGAAGTATCATCACCATAGAACATTTTAACATTTATTATTGAACAGATATTTTATGGAAGAGTGTTCGCCACACAGTCTGCCATGCGCCTCTTACCTATTGCTATTGCAGCCAATGAGGAGATGAGATGGACAGAAATGGCACCAGCGAGGAAAGGAGATTGACAGCAACAAGAGAAAGGGTTAGAGAAAATAAAATAAAGTACACACACAAAAAACAGAGAAAAGCACAATGAACCCAACAGAAAGAAGGAAAAGACCAACTGATGATTGGTGACACATCAAACCCTGTGCCAGAAATGGAGACAGAACTGGTGAAATAAAAAGAACATGTCCCTCCTTCGCAAACCTACCTCTGCATATTCATTAGATTGTGCCAGCCACCAAATGATGCCAAAGACAGTGAGATTTCAGGCATCTACTGCCTCCCTCCCATGCACACTGCCTCTACCAGTCCCTCAGATTGTTGTAGACTAAGAATGATGTCCGAGATTAGATCACAGCAGGCACTACCTGCTAACGCTCACATCGTCCTTCAGCCTTGAGGGGTCACCGAGGAATTTGTGTTACTCTTTCTGACCGTTTCATCCGATTTAGAGTTTATAAAGCTTGCGTTGTACCCACATTTGTGAGTTAAGGAAAAGGGGAGGAAAGTAGTAGTATTTGGTAAATGTGTCATGCGCAACGATAGTCGCTTGTAGCACTCCTTTTCCAACAGAAAGTTTCCACTATTTTAATACCAATTTCTCTTTTGTAAAGACTTGTTTGCTGCAGGTTGTACTGTCATTGATTCATCCTCCCTTGAGCTGACAAAGTTTAAAAACAAAGTTTTTCATCAGAAGGCTGTTTTTATGGTCCTGTACCAGCACTTTTATCATTCATTCTTTAATTGTGATGCACAGTAACCCAATCTATTACTGCAAATTTTCAGCCTTGAGACAGGGGGACACACCACAGATTGGGTTATAAAATCTTTCAACACAGTACAAGACATCAAATCCCTCCAACAATGGAAGGTTCCTATACGACCCGTGTGTGTAATTAAGAGAATTTATCTGCTCTACAGTCATCAGTTTGAAAGAATTTTTTATGAATAACTGGGAAGCCACAAGCATCCTTTTAAGCGCTCTTTAATTTATAAAGATACAATATGTATAATGTACTCAACATTGAGTGAACACTGCATTGACTAACCTTGATTTATTGACCACACATTATGATCTGCATTAAACTACTAGTTGATTGAGTAGCTAGGATCTCCTTTATACCTTTAGAACAGTGTCAGAGAGCAGTAAAGCATAGATGGCACATTTATCCAAGGAATCTTAATTTCCATAGCTTGGTCTGTGGCGTCCCATCACTTCAACTGTTCAAGCATGAAGGTCACTAATCTGTACACAGCCAGGAAGATTCAACCATTCAAGGGCAGTCACAAGTGGAGCAGATTAAAAGCTACAGTACGCAGGTGCTATCTTTTATTTGTCTAGCCACTGTGTAGGGAGGAAATGCACGCCACATCAATCTCGCATAACGGTCACCAACTTCACAGTGAAAAAACCACACAGAACAATAAAAAAAGACAGTTACATTAAAATCAAGAGGGAAAAAAAAAACACAAACAGAATCTTAACTACATCAGCAAAATATGTGGGACCGATAGAAAAGTCTACAAAAGTGAGTTGGTCTGTTCTGCCTAACCTGTCTCCCTCACACATTACAACATTCTTTCCTTGCAGGTGTAAACAGCCACATCAATGTGCAGGCGAGTGAAAATATGGCAACTCCTATCATCTAGTAGAGTGGAATAGCAGACCACCACCAACCTATGATAGGCTCGAGAGCAAAAAAAAAAAATGGTCTGGCTCTTTAGAGAGTAAACAATATGTAAAGTGCATCAGAAAACTGACAAGGTTACCAGGTTTTAATACTCCACAAGCTGTCCAAAGTATATTGTTTGGATGCCAGCAAGCCTTCCCTCAATTTCGTTGCTACACAACTGATCACCTTCTATGATTCTTTCTTGGGTGCTTTCCTAGAGCTTACCTCTCTTCCCTGTCCATATAACGCGAAGCAGAAGTAAACACCACTTATTACTAAATGTCTGTGTACAGAAGGTAAGAAACCAGATGCTTAAGGGGCGGTATCTTGCTTTGGATTTTCTGCCGCAGCACAGAGTAAAGCACCTGCTTTATACACCTGAATGGTGTAAAGTCAACACATTTAACCTAATACATCTATGAGTTGGTGCTTTATTTTAAGACAGTGAAGGTCAGAATCGGAAAGAGGCAAAACATGCCCACTGCTTCAGAACTCCAGTGTCTGAAAAAAAGTCACTAACTCAAAGGAATATCAGATTAAATTAATTCACTTTATGCTAAGTAAGTGCTTAAAACAGGTGCTTAGTTCTGCTCCAGAATGATACAGCCCAAGACTTATCTACCTTGGCTACAGTCACCTTCATTTTCATGGTGGTACTACCCAGCAAAAATCAAAGGTTTTGCAGGCAAGAAATAACACTTATCTACCGTCCATTTAGGGGTTACCCCATCAAGACAGCAATTACAGCCCTTAAGGTCAAACACAAGCAAATGATTATATGCAATGGAGAGGGGATTACACTTTGTCTCGGAGCTGCGCCTCAGTCGAGAATACACATGGTTTCTTGTGATGTAGAACGGCATTGCTTCTGAACTTGTCCAGCTTTAACTTGTGCTGCCAGAATATTTGATGTCAGAGGGCCTCCACCTTCCTTGGTTGTGAGGGAAGGTATTATAGGATAATTATTGAACTCTGGTACTTGTAACTTCTTGTACGAACTACATAATCTCCTCCAGACTTAAAATGAGAAAGATACAAAAAAACTTCTAGCCGTTTTAAACAAATCTAACTTGTTATTGTATCATGGTGTACCGGACTATAACCCGATTGGCTCAGTAATAGTTTTAAAAACAAATCATCAGAGAACTTACAATATACTGGCCTCGTCATATAAATTGTTTTTAAATAGTTGAAGTCTGGGATCTCTTTGCTACAGGCTGGAATACAGACTGGAAGCACTTTACCCACAAGGGTGTGGGAATGATTAACCACAGGCAGATAATGCTTTTTGGCAGTAAGCAAACGGTCTTCTCATGAGACCTGCATCTGAGATGAAGTTCAGTCTCAAACACTCATGCAAACAAAGCAATTTCAAGTTCTTTCCTGAACTTCTTCCAGTCTGCTTCCTGGCAAAGAAGTGGGGTAAGCGTTTGAGAAGAAACTTGAACTAGCAGGCTTAATGACTCAAAATGCTCCATTAGGGGATGAACAGTCTGCCTTTGATAAACTTTATGCATCTGGTCTTCAGGCACTGCACCATCTCTGATGAGGTTTTTGAGCACCCAATTTTGGAGTACTGGTGAACAAGATAATGTCCTGAATAACCGTGCCTAACCAGGAGTCCAGGCTGAGGTGGACCACAAGGTGGATTACTGCAATGGCTTATCTATTAACTTACAATCCAATCTACTCCGAAAGTTACAGGCGGTACAAAATGCCGCCGCTAGACTAGCCCTGGACGTTCCCAAATATCATTCCATCAGATCAGGGATTGAGGAACTGCATTGGCTCCCGGTCGGTCAACGTGTGAAATTTAAAGCTCTCTGCATTGCACATAAGGCACTGTACAGAGAAGGACCACAATTTTTGTGGGATTCCTTTAGCTGGTATACACCAAATAGACCGCTACGCTTGGCCAATGCCTACCTGATGCCCACCTCCAGATTTAAAAGGAAGAACGGGGGGGGGGGGGGGAGGGGGGAGGAGGGGTTTGGGGAGTAGCTTCAGCTACAATACTATCAAGGAATGGAACTCCCTTCCGCTTTCTCTTAGGAAGACTTCCTCCTGGCTTGAGTTTAGGAAGCTACTCAAGACATGGCTTTTCAGGAACCAGCTTTCCCTGACACAGTATCGGTAGACCGGAAGCGCCTAGACACCCACGGGTATTAGTGCGCTATATAAATTATTATAACATAACACAGTTCTGGCCTCGATGAATCTTGGTAGTCTTCTTGGCAAGGAGTTACAGATATAAAGCAAATTGCGACAGAGCACCACTGCAATGATAAAGAGGACTTTCCTCAGGAGTAGCTGTGGCAGGTTTTCGTCAGAGGATATCGAAATTATAGGCCACATTTTGGTGGCATAGTGGAGGGACAAGCCCCATCAGATTGTAAGGGGCCGCAGTGGTCCAGATACACACATGCGAGAAGTTTGTCAGATATTAGTAATGGTGTCTGCGCCAGGCGTGTTATGATGGAGCCTTTCATCTGTTGGCAGAGGTCACATTTCAAGACATAGTCTTTAGTTTGTTTAGTTAGACCTGGCCACCAATAGCGCTGTTTCAGGAACGAAATAGTAGCTGTAACACCTGTATGCGCAGAGCCCAAACCCTCGTGTGCTGCTAGTATTAAACCTTGCCTACGATCCACATTTGTTATTACTCTGTCCCCCACTCCAGGAATCTGAGCATATGGAATGTTGTTCGCATCTAACTTGTAGGAGTACTTGAGTGGAAATTTCTTTGGTACTGCACCGCTGTTTTTGCTTGAAGCAATAACAGCCACCATAATCTCACCGTCGATCCTCGTTTTTGAACGAGTGATTGCAGCTACGGAAGCTGTGCGTACAGCCCCCTTTGCGGCTTCATCAGCCAATGAATTCCCTTCAACGTGAACGCCATCACGTTGATGACTCAGTGTATGGATCACGTGAGACCTCGGTAGTTCGTTCTTCAACTCAACTACCTGTTCCCACAGCATTTTATGCTCAATTTTGCCACCTTTTGCATCTTTAAACCCGTTCTGTTCCCAATTATATAAATATTCATTGTATGACTGTACACAGTAAAAGGAATCACACAATTAGAGTGGGGAATTCGTGATCCGTACTTACAAGTGCCAGTATCAGTGCTTTTAACTCTGCCAACTGAGCCATGCAGTCTCCTAGAGATTGCGTTTTGGTGCAACTCGGATGGAACTTTCCATCCCGCATGCGACCTTTAACGATAGCACCTGCCGCGCTGTATTGTTGTTTATTCCCTATTGCCGGTTAAGCAGATCCGTCAGTGTAAATAATGTATTCATACTGATCTAGAGGCAAAATTTCATTTGGTAGAGGATATTCTTGTTCGTATTGCAGAAATGCTTGTGTTTTTAGACTTGGATCAAATCTGTATTCAACGTCCGTTGCAGTAAGGGAATTAGCCCATTGTATCCATCTTGGATGTAAGGCTTTTGCGTTTGGAATGCTTGCCTTTGTAACAGCTTCTAAAGCTGGTACTGGGGTTACGACAATTATGCGTTTCCCCTGAGCCAGTGCTCTTACTCTTGCTACAGCAGTCTGAACTGCTGTCAGGATTTTTTCTGTTGAAGTGAAACGCATTTCTGCGCTTGTGTACAGGTGCGATTTGTAAGTGATTGGTACGGTTTCGCCTTCATTGAAGTGTACCCGCATTGACCGGCTATTATTCGGATCACTAAATTGCGTACGTTTACGCGTGTTCGAAAGCCATCATGTCTTCTTGTAGTGAACGTAGGAGGTTTGGTTGTTCCTGTGTCCGTTGTTTGACTGAAAAGTCAGGTTTGATTAAGTCGTAAAAAGGTTTTACTCTTTCTGCGTAATCTAAAATGTATGTTCTGCCAAAATTTAAGAATCCCAGTATAGATTGTAGATTTTTTAATGATTTTGGTGGTTGAAGCAGCGCACACTTTTCTAAAAAGTTACCTGCCAGGCCTTTTCCCCTCACTTGAAAGCTCATATCCTAAAAATAGGACATTGAGGTGGGCTATTTTTGATTTCTTAAAATTAAATTTGTAGCCCTCGGAGGCGAATCCCAAAATAATGGTGCTCACCCTGGTCAAGTGCCTTTTTAAGTCATCGTCCGTCAGATAAATATCATCCACATAGGAAAATGCTTCATCAAAATTTTGGAGTAACTCAGTTACTCTTGCTGAGAATACCCCCGGGCTGTTCTTATACCCCTGGGGGAGGCGACAAAATTGTCGCTGGGACCCCCAACGCAGAGAATGCGGTCAAATACCTGCTTTCAGGGGCTATATTTTGGCAGAAGAATCCATTTGAGATATCTAGTGTAGTTTTGTACTTTTTCCGCACAATGTTATTCATTAATCCGGCACTGTGTGCGTTTTGGACAGCGAATGTCTTTGTGCATGTGTTTAAATGTCTGTAATCTAAAACTAGACAATATGAGTTGTCCGGTTTTGATACTGGAAACAAAGGGTTGTTCATTGGTGAGGTGCATGTTTCAATCACCCCTTGGTATTCAAGTTGATCTAAGATCTCCCTGACCTGTTTTTTAGCTTCTTGCTTTATTGGGTATTGCCTTTGAGCAATTGGTGAAACTTTTAACGGTATTACGTGGTGGGTTGAATCCTCATCCCATCCTGCATGATTTTTGTACAATGCTGGAGCTAGGGCAACTGCCCACTCCTGTGCATATGCATGTTTAAGGTGTATGGGAACGAGGTCGGAGAATGATAGAAAAGTTACATTTTCTCCCCTAGGGCACTCCATAACGAATGCTGGCGGCCAATCTTGTTCTGCTAATAGGATGTCATAACCAGATGATAGGTTTTTCCAAAAGAGACCTTTAACTTTCCTGGGCTTGTCCCCCTCCATTTGGAGTGTTATTTCGTGTAACTTATGTGGGACACTCACCCTTGTATCTGGTGTTTCCACCGTGATGTAATCATTCAAGTCCGCTGTCACCAGAAATTCCATCAGGTTCTGGCGAGCTATTGTTACTTCTGCCGCACTGTCTAGCACCGTCGGAGCCCATTCCCCGTTCAGAAGTTGCGTCCTCAGAATTCTGGGCAGGTCTGATCTTCATGCCAGCAACTTTCTTCTTCTTAAACTGAGGTTTTGATTTAGGCTTTTCTTCTTTTTTGGAAATATAGTCTTGAGCGTGCTGCTTGTCTCTGGACTTTGTACGCTCCTCTTTGTGTTCTGACCGTCCTTCTCTCTCTCAGAGTTTTTCGTCAAGCCCTGAAAGGAACGAGAGGAACGTGTATCAGTATCCTGATACCCGTCAGGTTTCCTAATATTATCCCTATTCCTAAGGTTGTACCTCTTTTCAGAGGGCTCCTGTGGAGGAGATCTGCCTCGAGATTGAGATCCGTTTTTAAAGTTTTGTTGTTTTTTATTATCCCACTTCTTTTTAGAAGAAGCAGGTGTCTGCTTGGAAATGTCCTTTTCAGGACTGCCCATCAGTTGGGGTTTTAAAGCTTTCCCACCCAAACTGTCTCTGCCTAATTCTGCATATGCAGTTTCAATTATTTTGGGTAGTTCGTGTTGTTGATCCAACGGACTGAACTCCCTAAGGCGTTGGCGTATTGCCACTGAAGCTGCTCCCCCTTTAATATTAGCTAGTCTTATGGCTGATACCTGGTCATAGTTATTTAATAACTTCATCCCCAAGGTTAGAGCAGGCTCTGCCCCGTACTCGTTTTGTATTTGTCTTAATACATCTGGTATCACCGCTAATGAAGGAATACCATGTGTCCTGGTGTATATATGGCAGCAAAGACTGTACTCCAAGAGGTGCAATCCTCCACTTGTGGTGTTATCCCCATGGGCAAGAAGATTGTTAGCATTCTGTGTTTCTCAAACAGGGTATTATTCGGAATACTGCCTCGAGCGGAGTTATTTTCTGAGCTACCCAGAAATGGCATTTGCTCACGTTTCGTGGGCATCTTGCCCATTACTGCGTGTAATGTTTGTGGTGTGATTTTAGTTGCTGTACTATGATATTGAGTTCCATTTGTTGCAACTATTGTTGGTTGGACTGTGAAAGTCCTCATGACAAATTGCGTCAAGTTTCTGTAGATTCTAATTAATTCCTTGTGTTGTAGGAGTAAGTCTGCCTGTGGCATTGTTTCAATGTCAGGATGTGGTGTGTAAGCCGCTAATATTGGCCATGTTGCCCAGTCTCCTCCGAGCGGGCCTAATCTTACTCTGTGTCTTATATGGGGTAGGGCGCCTTTAAACCAGTATAGGTGTTCCTGGTACGCGAGTGGAACTTCTGTCCTCGCAAGCACCATATTCCTGTGGTGCATCTCCTTCTACATAGTAGTGAAATGTCTGTTCTTGCATCTGCTTCTGGGAACGTAACCCATGAATAGAATACCTCTTTTTTATTTGATTTGTGTGCCTCAATTACGAAGGCTACTATGCCACCCCTAGGTGTTAAACCATATTCTAGTAGTTTCAGGGTGATAGAACGTCTGAATTTAGGTGCAATGAGAATTCCATCCACCTCTTCATCTCCTACTGAGAGGCGTCTAGCCACCACCGGATTATCAGGGTTGGTTGTGTCCTCAGTCATTTTGGAAAGGAGAAATTTGTTCAAGGGAAATAAGATAAGGTGTTATGCACAATTTTAGGAACAAAATGTCCTTCAAGCTTGATTAACCAGCAGCCAATAAATAGGATATTTCGCCTACTCAGCTGTGGCGGAGTTTTTTGTGCCCACCCACTCCAGACGTCTCTGGTGTTTTGTGAGTAGGGGTCTCTGAGAATTAGCACGACTGAACTACTCAGATTCTATTGTTAAATATGTACCCAACCAACGTTGGGCGCCAGGTCATGTAGTTCCTATATTACCCATACAGTACCTGCGCGTTCGGATAACAAACTGTGGGTTGGGTGGCAGACTGATTCTGAGCACCCCCACAGAGAAATGTTAGCCTGTTTGCATAAGCTAGCTCACAGTGCCACTAGTGTCTCCTCTTATCGGGGAGAGAATAGTTTCTGGCAACCTCAGAACACGACAACCCTGATCCCTCAGGATCATGGAAACAATGTACTACTTTTCGCTCAGTCACTCGTGCTTACTTATCTTGTCTCAGAGATACACAGAATAAACAGCCTGGGCGTTTCAATAAGGGTCTATTGAACAGTCGTTATTCTTGTGTAGAATATATGAGCTGCAACAACCATTAGACAGTAGCAGAGATATATGATTAGCAGTACAGTGAATATAAATGGACAGTACAGTTCTACCATCTTGCAATACGCATGAATAAATACATGAATATAAAAGGCAGAATAAAAGAAAGTGCGTACTCCTACGATACCTATCTAGATGTACCTAAGTGTACCTAGCATGTGAGTAGGTGTGAAGCCAAGAATCCCTCTAGGATTTAGTCGAACCCAATTACCTGAAGTGTGAGAATGTAGGAACCCTTCTTGGTCACGAGTTGGACACCCCGCGAGGGATGTTCAGACCACTGTCAGCTGGAGCGTCTGCATGCAGGAGCCTCAGCGTCTCTGGTCAGTGTGACGGCCTGGAAGTCTCGGTTCCCTCTAACCAACACTAGCAAGAGGTGCTGTATTTATACAGAAAGTATCTAGGGCTTCCTTGTTGCTTGTATTAGCCATTGTTGGATTTGAGGATGACGTATGGGATGAACCGTGTAGGTAGATATGGGGAGGAAGGTGGTGTAGCCCCAGCCTGGTTTCTAAGAACACTTATGAATATTCATTCATACTGTGTGAGTCTATTGATGGAGTTATAGGACTCTATTGTTTAGGAGAAACCCTCCTTCTGCACCCAGGACTAGAACTAGGTAAAGGTTCAATCCTAAAATGCTCGTTACAGTGTAGTGTAGGGGAGGTAATGTAGGTGGAGTATGATGTTACCCGGGCCTATATTAGGGTACCTATATGGAACATAAAGGTTGAGTTCAAAATTGCAAACTTGGAGAGACAAGTCTGTGCTGTACCCATGAAAGTGAGATACCTTCGAGGTGAGCTGGGTCAATGAAACCTAAAGGTAGATGCAGCTCTGGATCCCAGCAGCAGACCATTGCTTTTACAGGTATTTATTGATAGCCAGTTCTGATACATAGAGCTCCGATGAACATCCGCAAAGCAACATCCATCACTATTCCCAGACTCAGTTGAAACGTGGAGGTGCACTCACAATAGCCCAGTGTGCATTTGCTGAGGAAGCTCAGGGATATTAAGAATTCATTGAGACAATGGGGAGCCTTGTGCAATGTTACTTGAGATAGTGGTTGCCAATCAGAGCCAGAAAGTTAATTTGATCTGGTAAAATCTGTTGGTCAAAAAAGTGAACCACTGCAGAATGGTTCAGTGCACCTCACAGATCTAAGAGAGCCAGTTTAGTTGCAATATATGGTTGATGCCAAAAATGACTGCAGAGAGAATAAAAAAAAAGGCTGCTTTATGAGAGTATATTTTCTCAAACTGGCTTTCTTTTGTTCACAATGCACAGAACCCTGAATCATAGTCTTTAAGGTGAGCATTCACAACAGTTTTCAGACTCCTCTTACTATAGGGGAGCACACGTATCAGTCTGCAGCTGGGTAAGGAAACCAGGAGCACACTGGGATGTTTCAGTAGTGTTGTGATTTGCGAGAGGAGTGGCTTATGTGAAAGTTGTTGGGATGCATAACAGAGGATAGAACAGTGAGAGAGAAATTGATGAGACTGATGCATTCGGATGGGCTGTCATTTCTAATTTGTGGCATTGAAGATTTTTTCACCAGTAGCAAAACAAGAATCTAAATTAGAAGTTACATATCTATCAGACTGAGCAAAACCACCGAAGCAGGATTAAAGATGCCTTAACTGATCTAAAACATTAAATAACATTGACACTTTTAGAGAAAACTTAAATGGCCCAACTCGTTAATTCTGCACCCCCCCTATATTTTATTCCTTAAACTATCAGACATTGAAAAACAAGGTGGAGCTCAACTGTTTCGCTCTGTTCAAGGCAGATGTTCAGGAGCCATTCACGAGATGTTCAATGCAGTATAAAACACTTTAGTTGTTTTTGGGTAGTACAGGGTAAACCCGGGTCTCTTCAAAGACCGGTAAGAGTAGGATGAAAGTAGATTTTTGATCCTATCCAACAACTAAAGTCTCAAGAGTTTCGAAGTTCAGAAGTGACAACCTCCCTAAGATATTGAGTCAATTTGGAGAAGAACAGAAAGACAATCCGTCAACCAAGAGAGGCACTCCATAAGTAAATAGACAAGTGGTCAACGTAAACAAGCCAGGTCAAGTTCTAAAGAGTTTGTCCTTGAAAGGAAAAGTGGTAGTTTGAGGAAAATCTTGTACTTAGTTTTCCAGTTTGAGACTCCTCATCTTTGCAGGACAGAGTAGTAAGAACTGAAGATCTTTCAAGAAAAAGTTGCAGAAATACCTTGTGTGAACTAATATGTAAACAAAAAGGGAAAATGCATTCCGAAAAAGTGAAGGGATCTTGATCCCAGAAAGTTGCAAAAAAGCAATGTCGTCTTTTAAACCACCAGCCGCTGAAAAAAAATCTAACCACTTTTTTTTTTTTTAAACAAAAATGTACCCTCACTGTATTCCCTAGAGGTCAGCAGAAGTAAAGTTAGGGGTGTTTCACCCCTTTGTTGATCTGCAGATACCCTCAAAATGTCAGATGGAACAATAAGACACACAATGGCTTAGCCAACATCATATTTTGGACATTTAAACATTTAGACAGATGAAGCCAAGAGACTTTAAATAAACTTCTAGAGCAAATTCCAAACAAATAAACTTTATATTAGTCATAAAATTAAAGAAGTCTAGGATACAATCCTATTTACAGAAAGGAAATTACACGTTCCTTTGTGTGTCCTGATCTGCATCCTTTGCTATTGAGAGCTTCAACATAATTAGCTTGACAGCATGCCTTAAATGAGTGAACATAATGGTTATCTTCCAGTCCAGAGTGTGCAGAGTAAGCCAGAGTCATCATTTTAAGTTAACAGGAGTCGGAAGAGTTATCAATCTGTGTCTTCTGGCCAAACTTGGAGTGGATAAGGTGGTGAGCAGACTAGGACTATTGTGAAGATGTATGCCATCAAGGTTTGCATTATCTCTGCCCTTTTTGTCTCAAAGATGTCTGCTAATGTTTAAGTAGGCTTTGATGTAGGTGTGATTTTTAAGAGATCCTTTGAAATGCTGATCCCACGTGGTCAGTTCCACACAGACACAGAAAAGGTGACCGTATTAGACTAAAATATAACTCTTCTGGCAAATTGAGACTCTACTCAAACAGATTAACTAAATCTGAGTCATGAATTGCAGTTTCTGGTTCGAGTTCATAATCAAACTCCATTGCTTATGATATTTATAAAACTAGATTATTCAGAATGAAATGATTGCTTTACACAGAGTAAAAGCTAAAGAGCCATCTCTGTAGCTTGACACCAATATATTGTGCAGGAAACTAGCACTACGAAATTATCAACGGGGAGCCACTGAGACCACAGCACTGGATTTTACAGCTGTTCCAATGACTGTCACATTTTCCTGAACCACTTCATCATCAGTGAGAAAGTGGGTCCCTTTCCAAAGCAAAGGGTTTTTCATTGGAGTCTGCTTAATTCTGCACTAAGAACATCTTCACAGCCGCAAAGATATTTTTAGTTTAGTACCTTTTGCCTCACAATGATACTACACTGTTTAGACATTTCTGCTAACATATACCATCCAAGTCGCAGATTCAACAAATGACGGTGTTCTGTGATCACAAAGCTCCCACACTGAACTGGCAGCACAGCATACACTCCGGTCAGAAGAATGGTTTGCCAAAGAAGGGTAGCCAACAGTAAAGGGTCTAAAAGAAAGCAGAACTGGTTTCTTTCTCTGTGCTGCTCTTCTACCTCATAAGAATCAGATAAACTGGTAATTGCGGAGGTACGATGTACAAAGGGTGAATGTATTGCTCATGGTACATGTCTCATGAAGTCCAAGCCATTGCTTGCTACAAGACTATGCCAGACATAACCCGAAAAGAGGAACCCCCATACACCAAGTTTTTTCACTTGTGTTGCCCCAAGGGACAGATATTAGGAGAAGGCCTATAAAGACTTATTCAAAACCTGATACACTTTGAGATTAACTATCATTGTTTGGGTACGAAACATCTTCCCAGTATTACAGACTTAACACTAACAGGAATACATCTGTAAATTACTAATAGACTTATACATTACAGTTACAATCCACTCCTATTCTGGAACCACACCATCAGTTTTGGTCAAGAGAAATATTCGCTTCAAGAACAGGTTTCCTACACAGTGGGAAGGATCAGAGACAGCCTTCTGAATGTTGCTCATTTTTCCTGTCCTCAGTACCAGGGTTGGTATTGGTTCATTTCACTCAACCACGCATTGCAGTCACCGGAAATTAAACACTTTTCTTGGAGAACCAGGGGCAAGACAGGAGCTGGCTGAGTTAGAAGGATGGGGGAGTTACCAAAACAAGCTCCAGTGAGGGCGCCAGCAGCAGGCAACTAAAATAGAACGCAAGACAGTGAAAAAAACAAAGTTCAAAGGTTGTCGGGGGAAGAGGCTGAAAAGAAAAATACCAGGCACATTCTAGAGAGGCTTGTAGGCACATTGAGGAGGAAGCAGTGAATCCAAGGCAAATATTGTCACACCCAACAGAAGGCCACTCTTTACGTTGTAAAATATAAACGAGTGAATGAGTACTTAGGAGCCCATCTACATGGCTGCTGAAGGATGGGGTTGCATATTATTAAGGCTGCCTAGTTTTCATTCCATCTCAATCCTCTTGCTTTAACCACCCTACACTTTCAGTCTCTGTCTAACTCACCGGTAAGGGTTCTTTTTGCTCTGTGGTTGCTCCTTTTCTAATTTTTTGCCTACCTTTTTCTTACCCTTTCTCTTTTTTCTGCCTCTCGTTCTACATTTCCAGAGGCTGTTGCTTGGAGTAATGCAAAAGATGGTAAACAAATCAGACCTAAAGCTCAGCAGTAATATTAAATTACTTATTCGCTTCTACCCGATATGTGCTTTGAGAATGCGAAGATTCCCTTACATTTTAAAAAGGTAAACTAATAACCACTCGGAAAGCAAGGAGTAATTAAAGTCAGACAGGAGGATTACATCGAGAGTGAAGGAGCGTCAGGAAACCTTTGCACTGTCTGACGAGAAGCGCAAATGTGACATTAAAGATGCTTCCATCAAAATGAGGGATTATTCTAGATAGCAGAGCAAAGATCAAATACAGATAAAGTGCTTCACAACTATTTGTGTAGGCAGGCATGCATTTGTACAGTTGTGGTGGAGCCCAGCCACATGCGACGCTCAAGGCAGAAGAGGGTGCTTCCAACCCAACATAAGCGACTAGCCTTGAGGAACGCTTGGCAAGTTAGCTGGAGGTGGGGTAAGCTGCATTCAGCATAGTTTTACGTAAGGCTGGGCGTCAGTTTTCTGTTACAGACTTTCCTGAGGCAGCTACCCACAAAACCACCAGCTGCCATGAATTCAGAATACAGGTTTAAGCAGTCAAAGCCTCACACCCAGGGGGCAGTATCTCTGCCCTTACATCAAATGAACGCCCCATACACCCAGCTGCCTCAGCCATTTCATTTTGATGGACAAGGACTGAAATTAACTACTTACTAAAAGGCAAAACAAAGTATGGAGTTTCTTCAGTCACTGAAGTGATCATCTTTGTAACAATTACCTGTAGCTGCTTCGTGGAGCTCTGTCATTCCACAATTTTCCAATCACAAGGGGCACATTAATATCCGGGTGGGCATTGTTAAGCCCATTCTAGCCTACACAGGTTCTTCCAGCAAAAATCAGCACCCCACACAGACATGTTACTGGTAGACAATGTTTAAGAGGGGGCTGGTTTGAGATGTACAACAGGAAAGGAGACAGCACGAGTACTCACCCAATGTCATCCCTGTAGACCCGGGAGATGAGGACCTCCCCCTTGTGGTTGTAAATGAACAGCCCTCCAATCATGGTGAACCTTTAGTTTTCTCTTCCCATAGTTGTTAAATTAGATCTGTTAAACAGAAATTAAAACAATGTTATCACAGGGAAAAACAAACAGTGTATCAAATGAAACCTGCCTTCACAAAAGCAAACCATAAACAAATAACTACCTTTAAAATTAGGAGTGCAACTAGAAGCCTGCAACCAAAAAATAGGGCCAACTGTTGATTAAAGGGGGTCTTTGTGCAGGATGCGTGGAAAATACTGATCTTGCAGCCGGATATGTATCTGGTGGACGCCGGTACTGACAAGCACAAAACTGGAGATGCCGAGTTAGGGACCCAATAACAGTACTTGAGGTACCTGCATCAATATGCATATCAGCTGATACAATTCAGGACATTTGCTCCAGAGGCAATAGAATGGCCTGCCAATACATATGGTAACATCTGCTGAAAAAAGGGTCTGCCTCGTTCTTTCCCCTTCTGGTGAGGCAGGACAGCACCCCTTTTCCCACAGCATGACCACACCATCTAATACATTTTTGAAGTTTATTAAATATGAAGGGTGCCATTCTTCAGTGAATTACAAGACCCTTTCACAGCACCACCAACAGCACAGACATGAGCAAGTGTCAAACTACATTATTTTAAAAGTGCCTAAAATGTTTAAAACGAGAATAAGAGTGCATCAACTAGCATGCCGTTTGTACCCATCTGCACAACAACCTTGGTCAGGACGCATCAAAATAATCACCCAGATGGCATGCATCTTCACCAAAAAGAAATTTGCAAATGCTTCTCTCGCTACAAGGAGCTTAGGGAGAGGGACTCGTGATTAGGAGGAAGAGATAGAATACAGGAGACTCGTCAGCACTTTATGCTGGATGTTCTCCAAAAGCTTGAAATAATGGAGGAGGGAAGGAGACTAGGCGAGAAGAAACTGAAGAGGAAGTTGTAGCTGCAGTGAGGAGCAGACTGCGTACACCCTCCATGCCCTCAAATCCAACAGGAAATAGATATGGGAGGAAGGAAACCACAAGGGATGCTGGTGGGTTTCCTGCCTGCTTAGATTTCTTTTTTGCATACAATGCAAGAAGATGTGTAGTGTCCCTGAAAAATACAAAAGGTGTCTTTCATTATTAAGCTAGTGTGGACCTAAAATCAGAAGCCGAAGGTTTCCTACAGTTATCCAGAGTCTGCCCACAAGAACTTCATTTAAGACCCCAACGTGTTCTTCCTACTAATGGTAGCCATTCTCTCACAAGGAAATCCCTTGAAGGCGGCATCTTGCATCGACATGTACGCATTTGCTACACATCTCCAGCACAAATGCTGTAGAGCAGTTTCATCAAAGCACACAGAGGCAACTGTGCGGGCAGAACAAAACGTGTTTGGAATAAACTACTCCATTTATGTGAACCCTGACTTTGAGCCCTCGGGATTTCAGCGGTGCCAGCAATAGCAGACAGCCTATCTGCCAAAGCCTAGCCCTTAATCTCACTTTTCAGTTTAGAAGAGAAAGAAATTACACTTTCAATTAAAGAGGTAATGTTTTTAATATTTTTAATACCCAGATTAAAGCAAAGTAAACCCTAAAATATCAAAACGCTGAAAAAGCCTGACAAGAGAGCAGATTCAAAAGTAGCCAGGAGACTCAAGGCAACCGGAGTAAAGTAGCACAAGATAGAATTTAATAAGGCTGAAAAAACCTATTAATTTTAAGAGGAAAAACGGTGTGCTTTTTAAGCTACTGCTCCAAGTCACTGACCTACTAATTAGTAGAGGCAGCATTCCTCCAACATAACTTAGTTGTTGGATAAATTATGCTTATCTACCTATGTAGAACTAAACTTATCAAATTAAAAAGACAGTTTGGGCTCCCCATGACCGCAAGTTATGCCACAATACTGTGAAATGCACTACTTAAGGCCACAAATGCACTTTAGTGACATCAAGCAAAGCTGTATTGTTTACCATTAGCACCACCAGTGCAATGTGCATTGTGGGCCTTACATTACAGAATTTAGATTGTGTAGAGTAATGATGGTTGACAACTACATCCATTGTTGTAATTATTAGAACCACTGTGAGAAAAGTATAGAGGGTGGGACTATCTGAAAAGTTATGGTTATCTAAATCATTCTCTTTTGGGAATTTCAATTAAATAAGAATCCCACCAGCCACCATGCCATCTCCCGGTTAGATCAACCGCTCCAAGAACCACTAAAATTAAGAGACCCCTGTGTTGGTTATCATTTAAGCATAAAGTTACGTAACCCACGCGGACCCAAAGCTTTTAATGGTTTTAACTGACATTTAAATTCTACAATCTGAGTATATTCAATCCTATGATTTACCATATTGAGTTCTAATCTTAGTCTGAAGAGAGAAAAAGCAATGCCACAAGACAACCCAGGATGATTTATCCATACAAATGATTGGGTTTGGCTCACAACCACTAAAGACGTTTCCAAAATAACTTATCAGTTTGTATGGACGCTTCAATAATTTAGCATGGACATCATTCTTCCTCTATAGGGGGGCTTTAAAGCTTCATTACCTGTTTATATCCTGGCTTAGCATTTTCAATTGGGATACCAAGTATTTTAGTTTAAGGACGGTGGAGAGCAGAGAATTTTCCAATTACAGTGTTCGTCATTCTTTTACACAATATCACATCATGATCAATGCACTGGTTATCTGCCCACCGCTTTTATTTTATTTTTAGCAGTTGCCTCTGCAACTGAACAATTGATAAGGTCACATAGTATTGTTTTTCTGCCCAAACATTCTGAAAAGTGTTCGAGTAATTTGTTTTTTAAGTGCATATTTTTTTAAACCTCAAATTAAAAGCTGACCCTCCACAACTGAACTATTTTCAACATTGACAATGGTCACAGAAAAAAGTGCAGCAGATGGTCCCCTGCCAAAGATAGCTCTCCCAAAATAAAAGTAAATGGGTTAAAAAGCTACTGTAAACAAATTTGTAATCCATTAACAAGCACTGTCTAGCAAACATTCAAAAGGTGGAGGTTGGCAGGAAAACATACCTCTAGCCACAAAGTATCTTTTAGGGTAATGATTTCCACCTACACACGGGCTTACTGGAACAATCAGGATGGCTGACTTTTCTGAACTGCAAATTAGATTGTGAGAAAAACAAGCAGTTTCAGAGAAAACCCATTTTCTGGACGCTCAAAAGATTTGGCCACAAGGCTAACATACAACAGCACTTCTGAGTATTCATTACATGCTCATTAGTGGTCCGACACTATACAGAGCCAATCTCAAATCTAACTTAGACTAGGCCTCCAGGTCAGCTCTAGAAGTCCCATTGTTCAAACTAGACAGCAACCGAGATGAAACCTCTAAGAGCTCTGTGGCAATGCAGAGGGATAGTAGACCAAGTTTAAGTTTCACTCTGGAGGTAAAATGGAAACCATATACATTTTTCAATTCTTGACCCATTATCCTCTTCTCCTTAATTGTTGTGCAGGCTTCCTCATTGCCCAGACAATGAACTAAATACTGATCAAGGGGTCCAAGTTCTTGCACCCATCTGGTTAGCTTCAGTATCCAACCCTAAGAACAGAGTTTAGCCAAATTCAGAGGCTGTGTGCTCCGCAAATCCAAAAGGAGAATTCTGTTTTGCTGACAAGATATATTAGGCCTAAGTGCCAGAGCTTACAATTCAAAACTTCTGACTGATAAATGTGTTTGATGTATTGGCTTTGCTTTGAAGTCTGCATCTGCTTCCACTGCAAAGGAAAGGGGTGGCAGGCAAGTTTCATACAGGATGGGGAACTCTAAACTAGGAATGAGATGGAAACTCTCCTCACCCAGCAGACACACACTGGAGGGTTGGAGAGGGGGTTAGGGTTGGGCTACCAAAGGAAGAATGTATGTCCAGGCTCTCATGTGAAATGGGCATGAGCAGAAGCAGTTCTAAACAAAAAAACACAAACATCAGGAGCACAAATGGACACCACCATGCCACTCCCCTCCACCCCCCAGGTCCTGATCTACACAGCCCACAACTATGACTTACACAGAAGGGAAAGTATCCAGTTTCTAGGGAATGAATGGATCTTTACTGGAGAAAGCTGGTAAGAAGTCTGGTCAGAGGGTGAGGTAAAAAAAAGTTTGCCTCCTGGAATAAAAGTCACATTGCCACCATACTCTCCATATTGCCTAAGCAGAGTGAGAAGTGTCAACTTCCACAGAGAAAGTGGATACACGCCGTTTGTCCCCCTTATGTCAGCAAAAATGAAACCGACCACCTCCACTGCTCATGCATGCTTGATCAGTGGAAAAAATACAGGACTATCCAGCAAAACATGGGGCACGGTGCACAGCTATCCAAAGCCAAGCAAAAGCCTCTCGACACAAAAACCAAGTCACTAAAGCAAAACCACTCCCACTTATCAGCAGATTTACCAGGATAGGATTTAAAGAGAGCAGTGAGCTAAAGACTGTTCTCAGAGCTTACTTTCCTCTTTGATGTTCAAGTCTGACAGTCGGGCCACAAGCATCATAATTGCTCTGCACAAAGTTTTGTAAATTATCCTGATTTAATCTTTAATTGTAGTCAGTACATACCACCCTCAGCGGCAAACTGGTAAAAACCACTGGCAAAACACAAGCATAGACCCGCAGAGGAAGGATTTGTAATACTAGTGAGGTCTAATTATATGCAATTTTAGCCTCAGACCAGGTCTGGAGACTAAAGTAGGGTTGCCATTTAAGCTTTATTTCTTCAGTCAAGCGTCTCTCTGAAACCTCTATTTTGCACTTTTCTATAGCTGATGATCACAGGGAGACCCCCTCAACCAACCATGGCAATATATTTCCTTTGCCTTCTTCCTACTGAATCCATTTAGGCTCAGGATTCCAGTGACAAACACAAATAATTGCTAATTACTCAGCAAATGCCTCTGTGCCCATCTCAGTGAGCCGGTGCCCGGTCTGAGGCACCCAAAGACCCCGGTAACCCATGTGAACTAGATCCATGGTGGCAAGCAATTTATTCCTATGGAAGGCATTGTCTGACCGGACATTGCTCGGAGAAGCTCCGGTGGTGAGACTTCTGCAGTCACATCACCTCCAGCTGTTCCTTCATCTGCCCCCTCGCCCCCCCCATCCCCCGACTGCCAGTGCAACCCATGTTGCGCCTGCTGCGCTGTGTGCGCACCCAGTGCTCAGAATGACCTCATCTCCAGTCTGGACATACCTCTCTTGCTACAGGCCGCCTTCCAGGGCCAGTACGCTTAGAGAGACAGTGACTTTGCCTTGCAGAGAAGGGATGCCTGCTACTCCAATTCATTCAATCAAACATTTGTAAAGCGCACTACTCACCCGTGAGGGTCTCAATGTGCTGGGGAAAGGGGGGGGGGGGGGGAGAAAGAGCTGCTACTGCTCGAACAGCCAGGTCTTGAGAAGTCTCCTGAAGGTCAGCAGGTCCTGGGTCTGCCGCAGGTGGATGGGGAGGGTGTTCCATGTCTTGGCGGCGAGGTGGGAGAATGATCTGCCGCCGGCGGTCGTTCTGCGGATGCGTGGAACCGCGGCGAGGGCGAGGTCAGCGGAGCGAAGCTGGCGGTTCAGGGAGTAGAAGGTGAGCCGTTCGTTGAGGTATGCTGGTCCGGTGTTGTGGAGTGCCTTGTGAGCGTGGGTGAGGAGCTTGAAGGTGATCCTCTTGTTGACGGGGAGCCAGTGCAGGTCTCTCAGGTGGGCTGTGGTGTGGCTGTGGATGTCGAGGATGAGGCGTGCAGAGGCGTTCTGTATGCGTTGTAGTCTTTTCTGGAGTTTGGCCGTGGTTCCCGCGTAGAGGGCGTTGCCGTAGTCCAGTCTGCTGCTGACGAGGGCCTGGGTGACCATCCTTCTGGTTCCGGTGGGAATCCATCTGTAGATCTTGCGGAGCATGCGGAGGGTGTTGAAGGAGGAGGAGGAGACGGCGTTGACTTGCTGGGTCATTGATAGCGATGAGTCTAGGATGAACCCCAGGTTGCGTGCGTGGTCGGTGGGTGTCGGTGCAGCTCCCAGTGTGGCCGGCCACCAGGAGTCGTCCCAGGCGGAGGGGGTGGAGCCGAGGATGAGGACCTCCGTCTTGTCCGAGTTCAGTTTCAGGCAGCTGTTCTTCATCCATTCGGCGACGGCCTTCATTCCTTCGTGGAGGTTGGTTTTGGCGGTGGTGGGGGCCTTGGTGAGGGAGAGGATCAGCTGGGTGTCGTCGGCGTATGAGATGATGTGGAGGTCGTGCGATCGGGCTATGTTGGCGAGCGGTGCCATGTAGACGTTGAAAAGTGTCGGGCTGAGGGATGATCCTTGGGGTACGCCGCAGATGATCTTGGTGGCTTCAGATCGGAATGGAGGGAGGCAGACACTCTGGGTTCTGCCGGTGAGGAAGGAGGTGGTCCAGTCCAGGGCTTTGTCACGGATCCCTGCGTTGTGGAGGCGTGTGCGTAGGGTGTGGTGGCAGACGGTGTCGAAGGCTGGAGGATGAGGGCCGCGGTTTCTCCGTTGTCCAGCAGGGTCCTGATGTCATCGGTGGCGGCGATGAGGGCAGTTTCGGTGCAGTGGTTGCTGCAGAATCCTGATTGGGACGGGTCCAGGGTGTTGTTCTCCTCGAGGAAGCGGGTCAGTTGCCTGTTGACAATCTTCTCGATGACTTTCACCGGGAACGGGAGTAGGGAGATGGGCTGGAAGTTCTTGAGGTCTTTAGGGTCCGCCTTGGGTTTCTTGAGTAAGGCGTTGATTTCGGCGTGCTTCCAGCTCTCCGGGAAGGTGGTGGTCTCGAAGGAGTTGTTGACTATCTTCCGGAGATAGGGTGCGATGGTGGAGCTTGCTTTGTTGAAGATGTGGTGCGGGCAGGGGTCGGATGGTGAGCCGGAGTGGATGGTGTTCATGATTTTGATGGTGTCGTCGTCGTTGACGTGGGTCCAGGAGAGCAGGAGGTCGGTGTGGCTGGGGGACGGTGAGTCTGAGGTGTCGGTGGCTGTCGGGGGGGGCCTGGTTGTTGAAGCTGTCATGGATGTCTGTGATCTTGCGGTGAAAGAAGGTGGCTAGGGAGTCGCAGAGGTCTTGTGACTGCAGGATGTCGTTGGAGCTGGGGTTGGAGAGTTCCTTCACGATGTTGAAGAGCTCTTTGCTGTTGTGTGCGTTGTTGTCGATGCGTTCCTTAAAGGAGGTCCTTTTGGCGGTTCGGATGAGTTGGTGGTGTCTGCGGATGGCGTTCTTGTGGGCTGCATTGCTGTCCGGTGTCTGTTCGTGATGCCACTTCTTCGAGTCTTCGGCAGGTCTGCTTGGATGCCTGGAGGTCGGCGGTGAACCAGATGGCTTTTCTGTCGGTGCGTCTGTTTGAGGGTTTCTTGATCGGGGCGAGGGTGTTGGCGCAGTCGTCGATCCATTGTCTGAGGTTGCGGGCGGCAGTGTCGGTTGGTGGGTTTCGGGCGGGGGTGGCGATTA
This sequence comes from Calotriton arnoldi, assembly GCA_963921515.1. Lineage (NCBI taxonomy): Eukaryota > Metazoa > Chordata > Amphibia > Caudata > Salamandridae > Calotriton > Calotriton arnoldi. The sequence continues at coordinate 1,614,790 of CAWUFW010000792.1, forward strand.
GCTGGTCTTCGGTGACCTTGTTCCAGCTGCGGCGGGGGGTCCGTTGTGGGTGGTGGTGCGTGGTGGGTTTCTCGAAGGTGAAGTGGATGCAGCGGTGGTCGGTCCAGTGGAGTACGGTGGTGTGGCTGAAGGTGACGTGGTTGCTGGCGGAGAAGATGGGGTCGAGCGTGTGTCCGGCAGGGTGGGAGTCGTGACGAGCTGTTTGAGTCAGAGGTTGGCGAGGTTGTCGAGCAGGGTGGTGGAGTTGCTGTCGTTGGTGTTCGAGGTGGAAGTTCAGGTCTCCGAGGAGGATGTAGTCCGTGGCTGCAAGGGCGTGCGTGCTGGCGAAGTCGGCGATGGAGTCGCTGAACTGTGGCCGGAGTCCCGGGGGGTCTGTAGATGAGGGTTCCTCTGAGGGTGGTGTTGGGATCGGTGTGGATCTGGAAGTGCAGGTGTTCGGCGGCGCTGAGGGGGTCATTGGTGCTGGTCGAGATTCTGAGGGTGTTCCTGTGGACGATGGCGATTCCTCCTCCTGCTCCGTTGGTGCGGTCCCTGCGGGTGATCTTGTAGCCGTCGGGATGGCTATGGCGTGCTTGTGGGCGGAGCTGGTGTTGAGTAGTATGCATCTGAGGTAGTTGCGTCCTACCCCGGTGGGCGCGTTGGTGGCTTGGAGGCTGGTGAAGCTGCAGCTCCGGCAGGTGAAGGGTCCGTGGATGCGCTTCGGGTTGGCCAGGAAGCAGGTGGATGGTCGGCCGGCGTCGAGTTCGTTGAGGGTGCTGGGGTCGTAGCGGCGTCGGGCGTCGTGGCGTTCGCGGGGGCCAGGGGGTCTGGCGCTGGGCACGGTCCAGGTGCGGACGGGCGCAGACGGACTTGCCTTTGGCGCGCAAGCGGCGTGCGGCCGCCATAAGAAGGGGAGGTAGGAGGGAGGAGCAGCTGGGAGGCGGGAGCGGGACGAATGGGCGAGCGAGGGGGTGGGGCCGCAGCGGCGGGAAAGGAAGGCTGGAACGCTGGAGGGCTACAGAGAGAAAACGGGCAGGAAAAAGAACAGACTACAAAAAAGGAATACAACAGTAGAAAACAGAATACAAAAAGGAATTACAATAACAAATAAAACAGGCAAAAAGGAACAGAGCGAGCAGACAGATACTTACGGCTCACCACTGGGCCACCAGGGATGAGGCGCAGGCGGGAGCCTGCGGGTGGAGGAGGGCCTCGAACTCGCGGCAGCAGCGAGATCAGGGAGCAGGGACACGGGCACAGACAGGTGGAGCTGTGCGGCGTGGGGAGTGACCTGCCTGGATCAGAAGTCCAAGCTGCAGACCAAATGAAGTTTGCAGCACTAATACCCATGCATTATGAGGTGTGGTTATCGGCACATGGCACTTTCAAGTTTATTAATAATTAATTTAGACCTCAACAGAACAATATATGAATAAACATAATATAAAACAAATCTCCCAACCTACGTACATTTATTGAAAAAATATTTCAAAAACTTCACACAAAAAGCGACTGCAGCACAAGACTGTTGCACACTCGTTCATTTGTAAAACTGCATAAAAATAGTAAATTAATTTAAAGTATCTATATATATAGATCTATACCTATCGGCATCCATCTATTTCAGACCCATGCACCGTCTGCATTAATCAAATAGAGCTGGACACTTCTACAGTACATGATAGAGGTTGTGATTCCGTCGCCGACAGATCACAATTAAATTGACCAGAAGTTTGTTTGCCCTGCTCTTCTCCCTACTAGGGATTTAAGTGTCAAATGTCATGTTTTCATTACCACAAGTCTTCTCGCACTATGTTCAGGTAAGAATGAAAGGTACGACTGGGCCTGGTTGGGTGATACACTTTCAGGAAATAACAGATATTTTTAACTTGGCACATAGATTTATGTCAAGAATATAGGTCAATAATGGAATAGAAATTTTCAGAAATTACTGCATACGCCCTGGAGACCAAACTGGTCAAGCGCATATTGTAAATTTGATGTAAAAATATTTTCCTTACCAATACTACGAGGCAAATCTTGATTTAAGATATCCTCGGGCTGAGCCTTATTCCCTAGTTGACTAAAATGATATGGATTACCTTAGTCACTCAAACGTTCTACTGAGGTATGAATTGGTTTTACTACCTCAAGTAGTCTTGCCCCAAAGTCCAATAGTAGGGTTTACATGGTTTCTTTCCCCTGAAGGCTCCTATCGTCGTTTTGGAGATATTGATAAAATGTTTTAGGCATATTGATTCAACTCTGTTAAATTGTGCTGGAGGCCTATCGAGCTCAAACATAACCAAATCATAAAAACATGTAATGCATGGGAACCCAATCCTGGAAGTTCTTTAAATTCACAAATTGAATCAGCAGATCATGAAGACCGAGAAAACAGGAAGGGGAGCCAATCAACAAAAACTGTGGTTTTGTCAATTGTTATAAACCTTTATTCCCCCCCAGTAGTACTTTACACCATGTTGATGTAAGCAAAAAAAAATCTCAATTAATTAGTTGAAATAGCTAATGTTAACAATTTTCTCACAGTGTTAATGAACAGTTGGGTCTGAAGCCTGATTGTTCAAAGATGATAATATTTTTCTAATGGGCCAACATTTGCAAATGCTCTAGTACACACCTTGCTAAAATCTTCCCAACTGCATCTAAGAAAACAATCTGCCTATAATTAGTAGGAGCTTTACTACAGCCTATTTTATAGAAGAGAAACATAATACTAACTGACAATTAACAGTGAATAATACCCGTTATATAACAGATTAGAGGTTTAGGAAACCTGCCCCAAAGGTCTGCATCTTTTTTACATACTGTTACCATAATTTGGTATGGACACAAAGCTGCCGGCAGTTTGGGGGGAGAGATATATTCTCGGAGGCCTGGGTAGAATGATAAAAACTGTTTGTTCTAAGTAGTTGCATTTACCACACAGTTTAGAGATATAACCTATCCAGAGCGGTGCAGGAATAAAATTCACTAAGATGTTGATTTTTGGCCCACAATTTCTTGCTGCAGTTCACTAAAACAGCCTGGAATTTTAGTTTTGTGCAGCTATTTGAAGATCCTACCACTTTTGTCAGATTTGTCTTATTTGAAAAATACAGTATTTATTTTTAGTTTTTAGTATCCTGATTTTCGTCAGCTGTTTTATGGAACACTGTTAAAATGGTTTACAAATAAGTTTACTTTGATTATAGTTTTAAGTCTATAGACTCCTTAATAAACTTATTCGATCCTGTGTGTTTCCATTTACTTTACTGTTGTATAAGGTAGTCGAACTCAAAAATATGTTAATCACTAGTAACGTAAAATCAACATATGAAAATATAATTGGGGGAAAAAAAAATATATAAAAAACACAAATTCCGGTGTAAACTACCACCATTTATCTGAATATCAACCTAACCATTACCAATTTCCAAGGGCCAATCGGTAGTGGAAGATCAAGAATGGCTTTAAATATGGAATGACCGCTATAAGTTATATTTAATATATTTTACTTCTGGAAGCAATGGGTAGTAATTAGTCAATTATTGCAGCACCAGTATTGCCTGGTCTGGATGAGTGAGCCAGTGTGTTTGGTTCTACCCTCCTATTGATTAATAAATCACCCAAGGCTTTCAGTTGTTTCAGCAGAAGCAAACAAAATTTATCAGCCTGAAAGTTAGTTGGAAATAAAGTTTTGGGTATAACCCAAGCCTCTTTTAGCTCTATATTCCTATATGCCTGAAAAATGCTATTAGCTACCGTGGCAATAAAATCTCCCATTATCAATCCCCATTAAGTATTTTTCCTTCCCATTTATTGAATCAAAAATAGAAATTAACATTGAATTGTATTGTTGACTAGGCAGGCAGTATATACTGAATAAGTGAAAAGAGTTGCTCCAAGTGTTTCATCCTAGGAAAACCAATCCTAATACATTGTAGAGTATTACTGGAACATGAAGAAATCCAATAGTTCCAGTTCTAGTCTACAGATATGCGTACTCTAGTCACCCTTTTTGCATGTTCCATTTTGAAACTACTGGCAGGGTAACTTACAATTTTTGTAGTGCAATATTTGATGGCCCATGATTATTGAATACATACAATAGTGACATTAAGATTTATTTGATGATTAATTATTTCCTCCTGTAGTCCCGCCAGGTTCCAAGAGCAGAGTGAAACCGTTTGGTCAAACTAATTGTCTAGTGTCATTATTTCGATCAAGAGCAGCCTGTTGAAAGGCTTCGACAGTCCTACCTTGAGAGTTAACCTGGATGATTACTGAGCGTGTGATATTTTGTAGGTCCGAAGTGCGTTCTTGTGATGTACTAAAGTCATTATTAAATATCCCAGTGTGTCATCATTTATCTCCAAAGTATCTATGGGAGATTTAAATAGAGACTGAACTGGCAATACGTCAAAAATAAAAATCTCCAAAAAGTCACTACTACTCAAATTAGGTTGATGGTGGTAGACTTCACCAAAATTCTGCATTTCCTTTCGACAGATCGTACTTATCAATAAACTGGACTAAACTAATTTCAACCAGCTAGCGTACTGTGTTTTTTTAGTGGGCCATTGTTAGCAGGGAAGAGTTTGTAAAACTAGTATTTATACTACTGTTTCTTATTTGCACCAGTGTCCAATTCTCCACGGATAGTTACAAATCGGGAAACAAGAAAGAGTAGCATGAGATTGAGAAGATAAATCAGATTCAGGGGATATTAATCCATTTGATACCGTCTGAACATCTGAGGACAATTTACACAAGGAAGGTATTTACACAAGCAGTTATTTCCCCAGAGTCAGTTTCATACTTTTTCCAAATGCTGCGTTTCCAGCTTAGGTAGGTGTATTTCTTTTATTCAAACAATTTACAATTTTGACTCATTGTCCTCTACAAACTTTATTAACTATCTTGATTCAGGAACAGATCTAGTATTAAAGTCATGGGATTGACCTAAAGAATTATGTAAGGAGCCAATATTATTATAGATAATACTGCCAATACATGATCAGAGTTAAATTAGCAGTTTTTAAAAAAAAAAAGCAGTTTTAAGATGGAATCTGGAATACCATGCAACACATGTATGGCCTCTGCCTCTTTGACGTAGTCTCCAGGAAGACAGGAGCAAGCATTCATGGGAAAATCTGATGTATTGACTTTTTTGATCAATGTTAAAGAAGCCTGAAATTCCACATCAATACCAGGCAGTGAATTCCCGAGGGATCAGGCTCTGACACTTCCACGTGCTGATATCCTGTTTCAAACAATTGCTGGAACTGTTCAGTGGCCTGCTTCTGAGGTTTTTTTTAATTGTCATTTTGCCAACTGCAATCCTTCATCATTTACGAGAAAAGAAAGTAGTTGATCCAATTTCCAATTAAAATCAGGAACAAAACAAACTTCTAGTTGTAAAGTACATTAGTTCTAAAAAGAAATGTTTTTCTTACCACATCATCCACCCCTTCTCACAGAATTCTCCTCCAGGCTACCCCGGGTACTGCCACATGGAGTCATGACCTCTCGGGGATCTATATAGCCACCTAGTTCCGTCAGAATGGCATGCTTCTATCTTGGCTCAGACCGGAGTGTAGAGAACAAGCTTCAGAAGAGGTGTGCTTCAACTCCCCTAGTTCAACAACAGTGGCAACCAAGCTCCCAAAACACAACACAGCGCCATGACATCGATAGCCCCATCTACCGGAGAAACCACAGTAAACTCCAAGCCACTAAAATATATCATCTGAGCAGGCAAGCAGATAACCAGCGTGCTGATGATCCAAGGAATCGACAGGCAGTGCAACACTGGTGGGTGTGGATAGACGTGGACTGATGCAACAGAGCCAAGTCGCTTTAAGGACACAAACACGGAAGGAACTTCAGGCTGACGTGCTGCACAAGAACTTTACACTGATGCCCTGGCAGTGCCTGTGGTAGGAAAGAACTGCTGCTGCTCGCTTTATACCCGATGTGCGTGAAGGAAATTTCCACTTATCACTGCTGGTTCCCATGTTGTACCTATTGTGCGCGCGCAGTGAAAAGCAGCAATGGTGCTGCCTGTGCTGCACAGATTCTGTATGCGAAAGATAAGTATTTCACTTTGCATACTAAGTCCCCTCTTGATAGTCCCAATCTTAAAGTTGGCTTGGACATAGTGAAAAAGCGTTCACTAACTATTAATAACGTACAACACGATTATCACATGGACACCAGTAGTATAGGCTTTCCACACACAAATAAGAGCTCCCGAAATAGGTGGCAGAAGTGCATTATTTTCTCAAAGAAGTAACCAGGACATGTGCAGCCGTAGTGCAATAGTCTCTCTATGTGAATAACAGAAGACCACCACTGCTCCTCAAGCGCAACCTCGTCCGTTCATGACCAAACCCTGTTAATATTTTCAGTATACAATAGCAAACAAACATTGGCAAAGCTGGAATATCTTTAAATGGGAGTGCCAGGCTACTGGCTTTGCCAAAAAGCTAGTTTGTAAAGCATTGTTTTAAAAAAGTAAAAGAAAAAAACAATTCAAAATACAGGAGAAAAAGTAAACGCATATCTTCAAGTATTTCAAAGCAGTACATTCAATTCAATAGTCACTTTTTAGAAATGGCCTGCATATGTTTCAAATACGTCACTCAGGAAACTCGTAACAATTTAAAAAGGAAAACGAAGTGTCTGAATTTAAATGAAAACGCTCGTCAAGGCCTAATTTACTTTCCTCAAGATGCAGAAGTGACGTGCTCCAGCTATTTAATTCTCGGCAGGAGGCAGATTTATGCCCCCCCCCCCCCGACCCCCCTCCCCGGAGAAGAGATAGCTCCTTTTCAGTCAAGCTAAGAGCCCAATACAAATCAAACACCAGCTGAGAGATTGCAGCAGTGGTACCGTACCCCAGGGTTATGAAAGCCATTGTGTGCCAAAGCTTTTTCATTCATGCAATACGTGGAGTAGAGAAGATAAAAAAACAACCTTTAAAGTCTGCTCTTTGGTCGTACCCCTGCAAAAATAATCCTCTTGCAGTGCTTCTACAGAAGGTGGGAGCGATGGGGACCAACAGCACAGGGAGGGCATAGGGGTTGGGTGCAGCACACGAAGGAGAGAGCTAGAAAAACATGCACTCATGGAATGTTGAATGAAAAAGAAACAAGCATTGACATAGCCAATAGGTCTCGTCTTTGTGACCTAAAATTATGGTAATCCGCAAGTGGAAAGGATTAATTCAAGGTAAATTTATTTCATAAATTATGGCCCACGACGGGCACGTCCTGTCGTAACCCGGCAGAGTAACTGACTAACGGGAACCCAAGAGAACACCCGTGCCACAAACGTAGGCAACAATCAAACATACACAAACATTACAATAAATAACAGGGGTGTGGAGCGAGCCTGCTCGGCACTAGAATATTAAGTAACCCTGCGCGTGTGGCGCTTACTATTCCATTACATTTTCCCCCTTTTTATCTGAAAAACAAAATATCTTTGAAATTGACTTTAATCACACACATAATCAAACTTTTTTGGAATTCTCCTGATTCGAGAACCCAACGAATTCATGCAGCTACTACCAGGAGCTGTGTACCCTTGGTCCCAGAGGATATGTTACTTGTGGCAGCTACGGGTGCCTGAATAAGTGTATCATAAGATTGGGGATTATGAATAAGCCAGTTTCCCCAATCAGTATCTGCCTCTTTTGCCATTTCTCTCCTTTTGCTCACGATAGCCACTTGAACAGAGGTCAGTCTGACAAGCTGTCTCTTATTCCACCACCCTTTTCCCACAATAAGTGCAGATTACCCTATCCACCTGCACAGGAGTAGAAAACTTGGAATCCCCTTTCTTTGTTCTAATGGGATTTCTAATTCCAACCCCATCACCTGCATGTAAATCAATAACAGAACTACCATGTTCACCATCAAATCTGGTTTTCATGCGAGCCTGCTGTGCACCAACTCTAGCAGCTATTATTCTCTTACATGGCATCATTTCAGCATTTCCTCACGTTTTTTCAATCAACCACCTAGGGTACAAAGTAGTATGAACATTCCGACACCTCAATAATGACAAGCATTTGCAATGCAATAGGTCTCGCATTACTGAAAGTTTGAGCTATTGGCGTGGCAAATAATAATGGAACACCAATAGCTCAAACTTTCAGTGATGTGAGACTTATTGCATTGTAAATGCTGGTTTTAAACAGGCATTAGAGTGAGACAGAACACAATGATCTGCGCCGGTCCGCGCCTGGACGCTGCCGGGAAACTCTGCCCATTTTAACTGGTACAAGATGTCTTTCTTAAGCTATTCGAAAGATCTGCTGCTTGGTCTCAGGGTGAATACTCTAGGCCTGGGGTGCGAGGGGCACATTTCATTTGAGAGGGGGGCACAAGGCTGTTACTGTCCTCAATGCGGGTGGCGTGGGACTCATGTTCAGCAAACCTTTGTCCCCCTGCACTCCCAGTCCCCAAACACCCAGGTATTAAAGGAGTTAACCATTGGTGAAAGCAATCAAATGAAGGCAGCACAAGAAGCTCCCTTCCAGGGTTTGTGTATCAATGCAAGATCTATCCCTAAGCACTCTGCTGAAATGTGGGATTTGATGGAAGATTTGAGGCCAGATATCGGTCTCCTTACCGAGACTTGGCTCCAAAATCACTCGACACCGGCTTTGGCTATCGCTTTCACGGAGGAATATACAGTCACAAGATTAGATAGGACGGGCAAGGGGGTGGCGGGGGGGCTTGGCAATAGCTACGCGCGCCCCACACTATATCAAAACAATGGACACGGTGTCGACCACCTACATGGAATTAATGGTGTTTCGGCTGGAGTCCTTCAAGGGGGCTAGGTGGATGGGGGCAGTTGTATATCACCCCCCGGGAGAAAGCAAAAAATTGTTCTGTACATCATTATTGGAAACCCTTGCCCCGTATATCCTACAATCCTACTATTTCCTACTGACTGGGGATTTTAACCATCACTTAGAAGACCTTTCCAATGTAGAGTCGGTGTGTCTACTGTCGGCCATGGAGTCGTTAGGTCTCTCTTCGAGAATTCATGAACCTACACATGTCGCAGGTCATACCCTGGACACTATTTTTACGAATTTCCATGACCTATCAGCAGAATCTCCGCTGGTGCTAACATGGACTGATCATGTGGCACTAAGATTTTCCTTTAGAAGGCCAGAGTTAGGAAGTCAGCTCCAAAGCAGGGACAATCTTCGTAGGGCATGGAGGAAGGTCACTCCGGAAGCGTTCAGGCTGGCTTTTAGTACCGCTGTATTTGAAGGGTGTGCGGGGGGGGGGCTAGTGACCAGGCCCTAGAAAGATGGGAGGCCGCCATCAGCAACGCCTTAGACAGTATCGCCCCTCTCAGAGTAGTGAGTGCTCATGAGGGCGGCGCCAGCCCCCTGGTACTCGGAATGCCTCAAAATGGAAAAGGCACTTTGTAGAAGGAGTGAGAGAAAATGGAGGAAAACTAAGTTGCCGGAGGATAAGCTGGCCTATAAACTGGCTCATAGAGCATATCTAAAAAGCTGTAATACAGCAAGAAGAGAGCATTTGGGCACACGAATACGGGAGGCAAAAAACTCCTCAAAGGAGCTCTTTAAGATACTGAAGGAGTTCACAAACTCCTAAGTAAGCAGCCCCTCTATTCCCCCTACGCAAGGGCTTTGTGATGATCTAGCCAGCTATTTCAAGGAGAAGATCGATAAAATCTATAGCTCGTTGGGGGTTGGAGAGGCATCGAAGGGGATAGCCTCCTCTGGGAGGGATTCTTCACTACCTAGGCTCGATTCTTTTGTAACCATCACTGCTGAGCAAGTGGAGTAGGTACTTGCGGCGATGAAATCTGGTTCACCGATTGACCCGGCTCTGCCGTTTATCATGTCAGAACAAGCGCCGGTCTTATCCGCCTCGCTCTCAGAGGTCTGCAACATTTCTCCGACTACATTTCCTAGGAAATGGAAGAGGGCGCATATCAAACCTCTGCTGAAGGCGGCGTCGGCAGATCCGGCAGATATGCAAAATTATAGGCCGATTTACCCCCTTCCATGCTGCTCTAAGGTCATGGAGACTCTGATCAATCAACAACTCACGGGTTATCTGGAGCAGTTTAATTTGCTGGACCCCTCCCAATCAGGCTTCCGAGCAGGGCATAGCACCGAAGCGGCCCTGACGGAAGTTACAGACACAATTAGGATGTCATTGGATAGGGGATTCCAACAATGTTGGTGCTCCTGGACCTGTCGGCGGCCTTCGACACCATCTCGCATAGCATCCTGCTGGACAGGCTGCGTGAGATTGGTGTCGGAGGTATGGCCTTGGTCTGGCTACAAAGCTTTTTGAACAATAGAACACAATGTGTCCAATTGGACACATTTGTGTCACAGACCACGGCACTGGACAAGGGGGTTCCCCAGGGGTCCATCCTAAGTCCCACCTTGTTCAACATCTATGTGGCCCCTCTGGCTGCCATTATTAGATCTTGCGGTTTTGAGACGATCTCGTATGCGGATGACACGCAGGTGATAATCCCCATCGAGTCGGATCCCGCGGCAACCAGAGCCAAGTTTAACTTCTGTATGTTGAAAATAGCCACTTGGATGAGCCACAATTTCCTTCAGCTAAACTCCAAGAAAACGGAAGGCTGAGGAACTATGGGCGGCGGACTGGTGGCCTACGGAACTCGGGGAGGTACCCACTCCAACGAAGCAGGCAAGGAACCTGGGAATCATGATCGACAATAAACTTTCTTTGGAAGATCACGTTTAGACACTCTCGGGTACATGCTTTGGAATTATGCAGATGTTGAGGAAGATCTTTCCGTGGATCCCCCTTGAGGCCAGAAAGACCTTAATACAGGCACTACTAGTCAGTAGACTAGATTATGGTAATGTACTACTAGTAGGAGTGAGGGAGGACCTATCATCTAGGTTGCAAGTTGTGCAAAACACTGCAGCGCGGCCGGCTCTCAACAAACCGGTTCGTACCCAGTCTCTACCTCTTCTGCAAAAATTGCACTGGCTACCCATCAGGAAGAGAGCAGTGTTTAAGCTCCTGACTTTAGTATTTAGAGCAGTGCAAGGGACGGGCCCGGCATACTTAAGGAAGAAGTTAACTCCCTATGTTCCGTGTCGCCAGCTTAGATCTAGCAATCGGAAACTGCTATGCCCTTGTAAAATAAGTAAAAGCAAAATGGGTGGGCGTGCTTTCGCTCATCTTGCTCCTTTCCAATGGAACAGACTACCTGATGAGATCAGAGCCTGCACAACGTTGGGGCAGTTTAAGAAACAGCTTAAAACATGGATGTTTTAATGGCCATGGTGTCTTAAGTGACTGGGAGTGTGCAGCCAAGGTGCCGAGAGATCCCTCTGGGGATGATTCGTTGCGCAATACAAGCTCTAATAATAATGATCCAATGGTAATTACTAGTTGAAGGCAAATCGCATATAGAACACTAGGTACTATACACTGCAATTATTTACATTGATTCAGAAGGCCCATGGCTGCATTCAGCACATGAATATCACAATTCAGTCTCTTTAGTGAGAAGTAATACCTTACATCCTAGCTAAACAGCTGTTTTAACTGAATGTTCCAGACTTAAAAAAAGGGATGCCTAAAATGTTGGCAGCGAGGCAGCATCCTGAATCTAGGCCGTATGAATGTTACTTCATTGTTTAACTGAAAGAAAAAAGCTCAACTATAAACAACTCCTAGCCAACGCTGCAACGACATTCTGCCAGCTAAACAAGCTGAGGAAGAAGGGATGCAACTACTGCAAATGTATAAAAAATAAAGCATACCCTAACGTGTACCATCTGTACGCTACATAAGGACACAGAACTGAAATGCAGTTGCTTTATGTAACGAGAAACGTATTGCAGTGATGCACAGTAAACACACAACGTCCAAAAGTGAAAGGCAACTTCAAATGACCCAGTTTTCTGCCTGCATTCTAACATTTGAGCATCTGGCTACTGCGTGTAAAGATACAAGTGGCGGGATATAAAGGAACTGCTATAAAAGCCTTTAGACTCCAAGAACCATGAACCTAAACGATGCATTATTATAATAATGCCTCACTTTAAACCCAGTCACTGATCAATACAAGCAAATATTCCCCACACAAAGTATTTCAGCTTTCTTGTAATGCAATCTTGGTATTTAGATTAACAAGTGGGGACAGTCTGGTATTAAATGTTATTAGTGAACACAGTGCAGCTGAAATGTGGTGCTTCTATTATAACAAGCAATGAGATCCGGCCAGCAGTCACCGTAAATATACGTAGAATTTATCTCTTATACCAGTCTACTTTCATTTCGTGCAAAGTCAGACTGAAGCTACTAAGGGGTCTATTGTAGACCTGATTTTATTATTTTTAACTGTCTTTTCACTGCTAGTGCGGTGCATGATACAGCATGTAGCAGTGGTATGGTAGTTTATACAGCAGAGCACTTCAAGCTAGATATTGACCTTTAATGCACTCTCTCTGCAGGATCGACAAAAAAACCTGTGCAGACAAGTTTCTAGCAATATTCGTACAGTAGACCGGCTCTAACCCTCACTATTCATTAAGCAGAATGAACGTCCGCTATAAGCCTCAACATATGGACAGACCATTTCAAACAAGCAGTTAATGCGGCTCTGGTTGCAGCGGAGCAGTTGATAACGCTCAGAAATGGCTCTAGCACACTGAATGAAGTTACTGCAAAATGCATATAGTCGCTAACGACACAAATACCTCGTTCGAAGACGGCGGTAATCTAGTGCACATTGAGTAAACTATTCTTACAGCTACTGCTCCAGAACTTGAGCAAAGACTTCATGCTAATCTAAACAAGGAAGCACAAGTTAAAAATGAAAGTGCCGTCAGCCGGCCGCGCTCTCAGTGCAGTCTCACATGAAGGAGCGCAGTATGTTAAGTATCTTAAGTCGCATTGGGAGGCAAGTTAATAAAACAAGCAGCTCAACAAGAGTGGTGGGGGCGGGCACAGGAATGCATCTGCCGCCCTGCGCGCCCCTGCTCCCGCGGTAAAGACAAGAAGACAGCGAGTGGTGCGCGCGCACTGCAAGGAATGCAGATACCACCCTGCGCGCCGCTGCTCGCTCCCGCAAGCAAAACGCTGTGGGAGTGACCAGTAAACAAAGAGGTGGGACATGCACCCGCCTTTGGCCATTTACGTGCTTTCATTATTGAAAGCCACACGCAAAGGCCAATCAATGTGTGGGAGTTGGTAGACCCACACGGGAAGTTTTGGAGTGCTCACAAGAAGCCTCCCATAGAGCAGCGCATGCGTGCTACGCTCGACATAAAAAAGGAGTCACCCCAGTGGTGCAAGGAGGAGAATTATTATAAGCCCAGACTTTGCGTTCAATAAATTTCATAACATCCAGTCCTGAATCCAATGCTGTTTGCACTCCTTTAAATTATTCTACTTGCACGCTCAACCAAACTGTTAGAAGATGGTGCATACAATGAAACCATGAGAAATTCAACATACATGCTCTGTAAAAAAATCCTCATGCATTAAGAAACAAAATGAGTGCTATTGTCTGTGACCAAAAATTTAGAAACTCCCACCCAATACAAAAATTTGTTCTAAAAAACTCAAGACTGAGTATCAGTTGTTGCAACAAATGCATGGTACATCCACTTGAAGTGATAATCTGTAAGTAATATAGTATACCTCAGATTCAGGTAAGGTGGAAAAAGGTCCAGAAAAATCCAACCCCAATTTTTCCCAAGCTTGATCAGGAAATGGGGTGGGACACAATGGAACATGCATACCTTTCCAATGCTTGTCAGACAAACCCTCAGGACACTGATCAAAGATTTAACTTGAGCATCCAAAGATGGCCACCAATAATGTTGCTTAATTTACATCCTCGTCTTGGTACACCCCAAATGTCCAACATGAGCATGTGATATTATGATACCACGTAGCTTGACAGGAGGAACAAAAAGATTTCTCCTGAGCACAAATGTATTTTCCACCGAAAGTTCATCAGCAACTTGAGCAAATGTTTTCAACTCTCCTTGTACATTCCTCACTTCAGGCCATCCTTTGATTGTGTATCCCATAACTTTAATCATCACAGAATCCTCCTTTGAAGCCTTGATCTAGTCTTGCTCATTTACAACTGTATTCAGATATAGCATCAACCAATGCCACACATTCCACATCATCCGACAGAGATGTCCTCCTCTTCAAGTGCCATGCGCGACAAACAGTCTGCACGAAAATTCTTTCCACCTGGGATGTGAATAATGGTGAAGTTGTATTCCTTCAACTTTGAAACCAACCTGGTAAGCCTAGATGACATATTACCATTGCCACTCCTCATAAAAATGTGCAAAGGTTTGTGATCAGTCAACAATTCAAACCTAGTGCCTCAAATGTTGGTTTCAAATTTATGGACTGCCCGCACACAGGCCAGAGCTTCCCTTTCGATGGTACTGTATTGCTTTTCGTATACCTTGAGTGACCTGGACGCAAAAGCCACAGTTTTCTCACTGCAAAGGCAGATAGAACCATCCCCCAGGCTCTGGTTCTACTGGACCTCTCGGCCACCTTCGACATGGTCGACCACAGTATCTTGTTGGACCATGTCGAGGAGGCAGGCCTTCGAGGTCCAGCCCTTAGTTAGGTCAACTCCTATTTGAAAGACCGCTCCCAGGCAGTCCGTACTGGTCAGTTTACGGCCCCTAAACTGGAAATCACGTGTGGTGTCCCACAGGGATCTTCGCTTTCGCCACACCTTTTCAATCTCTACCTGCTCCCGCTGTTACGATCCCTAAGAGAAAGGAATACTGTCACATTTAATTATGCTGATGATCTGCAGCTACTTTTCACCATTGATAATTCCCCTCAGTCTATCTCTAACTTTCAGTCTACTATGCAATTTATCTGCCACTGGATGGACTGCAACCATTTAAAACTGAACCCGGGTAAAACCGAAGTAGTCCTGACCAGTGGCGGCATAAATGCATGGGGCCCACACTATTGGCCTAACGAACTAGGCCCCCCACCGATTCCGGCCAACTCTGTTAAAAGCTTGGGAGTCATCATAAATAGTGATCTCACGCTAAAAACTCAGGTCGGCTCTGTGGTCTCCGCCTGTTTCCTCCAGCTGCGCAAGATCAGGAAAATAAGTAGACTTCTTACCCATGAAGCCTTAATTCAGGTGGTGA
Source organism: Calotriton arnoldi (assembly GCA_963921515.1). Taxonomy (NCBI): domain Eukaryota; kingdom Metazoa; phylum Chordata; class Amphibia; order Caudata; family Salamandridae; genus Calotriton; species Calotriton arnoldi. Next base: position 1,629,980 of record CAWUFW010000792.1, read on the forward strand.
TAGCCTTGGTATTATCACGCCTTGATTTCTCTAACGCTATCTACCTTGGTATCCCACTCTCTCTCTCTAAAAAGCTACAGATGATCCAGAATCAAGCGGCCAGAGTGATCTATAGGCAACCCAGGTGGCAACACGCTTCCCCCCTTCTAAAGAAGCTACACTGGCTACCTATTCTCCAACGTTGCGCCTTCAAAACGGGCTGCTTGCTGTTCAAATCCTTGTCTTGTCAAAGCCCAAATTTCATGGACAGCCTGATCTCCCGCTACATCCCTTCTCGCAACCTACGCTCAGCTCACCTCCAACTTCTGAACGTTCCAACGTTTAAACTTAAGCGCCTAGGTGGCTGCAGGTTTGCCACCTTGGCCCCTAAATTGTGGAACTCTATCCCCCTGGAAATCAGATCCAGCATCGACCTACTGAGTTTTAGAAAGTCACTTAAAACATGGTTGTTCATCCAGGCCTACGAATGAACTATCGGCTTACCCTTTCAGACAGCTACTTAGCCGGACAGCAGGCCAAATCCATCTTCCTAGACAGCACCATGAAACCAATTGGTGTACGAGCGCTTTATAAAATTCTTATAACATAACTGCCACTAATCCTTTAACTGAGTACAGCGCCCAAACCATGGCACTGGCATCCGCTAATGATAGATGGATGATTTTCACAAAACGCACTGAGTGCTGGGGCTGCTATGATAAGTTTTGTGACCACCTCAAACGCATTGTTTTGCACTTCAAACACAAACTTTGGTCCTTTCCTTAACATTCTAAGTGGATCAACAGACTGCGCATAACCAGTGACAAAGCATTATAGTATTCTGCCAAACAAACAAATGAACGGAGGGCATCTCTGTCCTCAGGGGCTTTGGCATCACTGATGGCTTTAATCAATGACTCTTTAGTCTTAATACCATCACAAGAAATGGTATGTCCCAGATACTCTAATTAATTCGTGGGAAACTTGCATTTTTCCAACTTCACAGTCATACACTTATTTCACAGAATGGATAACAATTTCCTAAGGATTTTGTTGTGCTTCTCAAGATCTTTGGCATTAGTCAAAATATCGTCCTGATAAGTCTGCACACCAGCCATGTTTCCAAACAAGTTGTCCATGAGTTTTTGAAACACGCTGACAGCAGACGCAAAGCCAAATGGGAGTCCAAGATATTTGTACACTCCATAAGGGGTAACAAATGTGGTAAATTCTTGAGATTCACAGGCTAAAGCAACCTGGTGATGCCGACCTTAGGTCAATAGTAGAAAACCAGTGCGCCCCTCCGATGCTAGCCAGTAAATCTTGTATTTTAGGCAATGGATGGCAATCTACTATGATATTTTTGTTAAGGGCGCCCAAGTCTGCACATAACCTGACGTTACCAGTTCTCCTGCGCACAACAACGGGGGCCACCCACTGGGAAGAATGAGTGGCTTGTATAACACCTTGAGTCGCTATTTCATTAAGAGTGCCCTTCAATTCCTCTCTGGAGCTCAAAAGAACAGGGCAAACTTTCTGTGCAACATGTTGGGCATTAGGAATCAGCCTAATTTTGTGCTCAAAACCTAGAACCATACCAACATGCTTGGCAAATAAGGCTTTAAAGTCTGCTAGAATGGCCTTAATGGATTCCCGAGGATTATCATTGACACATGAAATGGGTAGTTTGTGCATCTCATACAGAACCACTGGATTGTCAGATCCAGGAACAAAACAGTATACCCACCCTGGCCAAATACTGTCAACCCACAATGTTTCTCCCTTTGACAGCAACATAAACCTTGGTAATTGTTTCCCTACCAAAACACAAAACCTTTGCTTTGAAATAGCCAAGCATGTCGATATCTTGTTACCCAAAAGACTTCGGATTAATATCTGTAAGAGAAAGTGAAAGGTCAAAACCCCAATGTTCATAAAAGTTAGAGTCACGTAAAATGGGTTATGGGTGACCCTGAATTAGCCATGACTATTAACCTAATATGATCCACAAGAACTTCACATAAAGGGCATTTGACGGGTAACTCTAGAGTGTTACATTCCATTGTTAACACGGCATTGTTAAGTGAAGCAACACAATCCACCACATCTATGTCTACATTTCCCACTATTGCTGTATGTTTCGCACTCCTGCATACACTATGAAAGTGACCACATTTTTTACAGAGGGTACATTTTTAGGTCTCGGCCTGCACCAGCGCTTGCGCTGGTCTGGCCGAGAGTTTTAGTAAGCGGGTTTTGGAAGTGCAAACCCACTGGCTTTCGGCTGGCGACTAGCTTGCGTTCACGATGGCGTGCACGCGCGCAGTTGCCATCTGGGTTTCCTATCTCTTCCTCATTTCCTCGTCATGGCTCATTAACTCTCTGGACTCTGATGTTTCAATCGCAGCAGCAGCTCACATTACCAACTGACGGCCCTGGACTACAGTCACATGAAAAACAACAGCGATTAGCATTGAAATGCAAGCTTTTGTCTAGTTAGAAATATTGCTTCGGTGGGTTGATTTCACCTTATATCGCTATTTGTTTTATATTGGGAGTCACAGCCTAATTACCAGTATTTTTGTGTCTGTTTTTTTTAAATATTTATTCGCGCAAAGCACAAAGCTATATTTAAGGTTACTTTTTCCGTGTCACTTCTTCACTCTATTTAAACTCCACACCCCCACTCTTCTCTCTCTTTCCCCCCTCTAATTCTCCCTCTACTTAATTAACTCTCCCCTCTCTATCTTTTTTAGCCTTTCATTCTCTCACCCCTTTATCTGTTTCTCTTTCAAACTCCTTCATTCACTCTCTCACCTTCTTTCTCTCTCTCTATCCCGCTCCACTCTTTATTCTATGTACACCCTTTCTCTCTCTCTTTCTCTCACCACCCTCTCTAATTGGGCATTATATCTTCACTCTATCTCTCACTCGGCAACACCACAGCATCGCTCAGGGCCGCCACAGGATGGCTCAGGGCCACCACAGCATCACTCAGGGCCACCACAGCATCACTCAATGCCACCACAGCATCACTCAGGGCCACCACAGCATCACTCAGGGCCACCACAGCATCACTCAGGGCCACCACAGCATCACTCAGGGCCACCACAGCATCACTCAGGGCCACCACAGCATCACTCAGGGCCACCACAGCATCACTCAGGGCCACCACAGCATCACTCAGGGGCCACCCACAGCATCACTCAGCGCCACCACAGCATCACTCAGCGCCACCACAGCATCACTCAGCGCCACCACAGCATCACTCAGCGCCACCACAGCATCACTCAGCGCCACCACAGCATCACTCAGCGCCACCACAGCATCACTCAGCGCCACCACAGCATCACTCAGCGCCACCACAGCATCACTCAGCGCCACCACAGCATCACTCAGCGCCACCACAGCATCACTCAGCGCCACCACAGCATCACTCAGCGCCACCACAGCATCACTCAGCGCCACCACAGCATCACTCAGCGCCACCACAGCATCACTCAGCGCCACCACAGCATCACTCAGCGCCACCACAGCATCACTCAGCGCCACCACAGCATCACTCAGCGCCACCACAGCATCACTCAGCGCCACCACAGCATCACTCAGCGCCACCACAGCATCACTCAGCGCCACCACAGCATCACTCAGCGCCACCACAGCATCACTCAGCGCCACCACAGCATCACTCAGCGCCACCACAGCATCACTCAGCGCCACCACAGCATCACTCAGCGCCACCACAGCATCACTCAGCGCCACCACAGCATCACTCAGCGCCACCACAGCATCACTCAGCGCCACCACAGCATCACTCAGCGCCACCACAGCATCACTCAGCGCCACCACAGCATCACTCAGCGCCACCACAGCATCACTCAGCGCCACCACAGCATCACTCAGCGCCACCACAGCATCACTCAGCGCCACCACAGCATCACTCAGGGCCACCACAGCATCACTCAGGGCCACCACAGCATCACTCAGCGCCACCACAGCATCACTCAGCGCCACCACAGCATCACTCAGCGCCACCACAGCATCACTCAGCGCCACCACAGCAGTATCACTCAGCAAGACCGGAGTATCATTCAGCATCAGCTCAGCATCGTCTCCGCAACAGTCACCACCACCACCACTACCACTACCACCTCAGCATCACTCAGCACCACCTCAGCCTGCTCTCGGAATCTGGCATCTGTTGATTCTCCCCTAGCGTCTGGCCGCTGCTAGTGTTATAATACAGGTACTAGTTCCCAACCTTCACCATCAGATTGTTTATGCCCCCCTCAAAAAAAAAAAAGCTTTAACAAACAACCATTGCAATAGGCAGAAACAAGTTGCCAGCATTGCAAGAACAAAAGAAAACTGAGGAAATTTTTTATTGTAAATACTTTTTTTAATATGGTCGTTCAGTTTTACATAATGCCTTCTTGGTCATATATAAAGTAACAAAAATGCTTCTGACACTTTTTTGTTATAACTTTTCAGCATGCTGCACAGCAGCCACACTTCTCTACAGCACAACTTGAAGACATTGGCAAAGTCAATAGCTCTGGCTAAACACTTATAAGGCCCCAAAGGCGAGACCTATTGGCTATGCCAATGCTTGTTTCTAATAGCGGGACAACTAAGAAAGTTACTAAGTTAGGATTTAGAACCACACCTGTAGCAAGAGCCAAAAACCTTTTTGTTAAATGTTTTAAATTGTTTCCCTTTAGAACTAATAGCGGCACTACCTCAGTGCATTCTTTGCTGGACATAACATTAACCATAGCAGCGCCTGGATGTAAAATGTTTGAAGAAATTAGAGACCTTTTAATGCTCTTTGCTAGATCTAGTACTTCCATAAGTGTTGGATTCCTACAACATAGAAGTCTTTCCTGAATTTTCCTAGTGGAACAATTAAAAACAAATGTCACAAATGTAAATGTCTAAATTAGGACCAAACTCACAAGTAAACGCTAGAACTCTCAGAGCCGATACATATACTACTTCATTTTCCTCTTTGAAAAATGCATGTCTTTCAAGCATAATGTTAAGTTCATCAGCAAACTGTTTCCGTAACTTAAAAAAACGCCTCAAGATAAACGTTCCATTGGCCATCGCCTGAAAGGTGCTTGTATAATTAGCAAACTTTCATCTAACAGGAACCCGAGTGCCATGAACCCGTGCCATGAACGTAGGCAACAATCAAACATACACAAACATTACAATAGATAACAGGCGTGCCGAGCAAGCCCGCTCGGCACTAGAATATTAAGTAAACCTGCATGTGTGGCACTTACTATTCCATTACAGGACCTTATAAGTGTTTAAGCATGCATCACATTACCCTGGGTGCTGTGCCACCAGGGATTGAAGAGCTATACAATTGCTGCAAACTGTGTACCCCTTAACAGTAGCCGTCTGCAAATGTTCTGATTTACCAATGAATTTCGAGGCAGGTTGTACTATAGCAGACACTAAATGACAGGAGGTAGCAATAATATCATTCCAAGAGCACCACTGTCAGGAACTGGCAAACATAACATCCACTACCAGTAAGTAGTGCAGGTAATATCCCCCGACACTCACTGTCAGCAATTAGAACTTTGAACACCCCAAAGCGTTCACAGCGAAACAGTACCACTTGCAATATCCCCAGATACTCATTGTCAGCAAGTTGAACGTGTAACACCCAACATCTTCCACTGCAAGAAACAGGTACTTGTGTCATCAGACGACACTCGCTGCCCAACTGTCAGAAAATGGCAGTTATAATATTGAGATACTAAAAGCCAGAAAGGGGCGCGTGTAACATTACAAGAAACAACGCCAGCCAGTGGAAATGATATCAGAAGAAATCCTTTTTTAGAAAAGTGCCACGTACCACTCCCACCATAGAGAAACAGCTACAACGGAAAACATGCAAAGTTAGAAATGGGCACAGGTAACATCCTCAATATCTAATTTTGGAAAATGGCATGTACAGCATTTCAAGGCATTGAGCACGAACAAGTTCCACTTTAAGCTTCCTTAACATACTTTAAATTACTCATTTATTCTCAGTCATGGCATAATCACGGAAAGTGACACTTGTATCACCCCAAAGCAGTCACTGTGACAAAGCAAAACGTGAAAAGTAAGCCGTTTGCCAATACATCTGTACCAACGAGAGACCCTGAATAACGAAGTACATGGAGCAAATATTGTGCAGGAATGTAATGCTTGACTTTGTGCGGGTTTTCTTTCTTTCGTACAGGTAGAAACACATTGCTGGTGAGGGAGAAGCCTGGGTGCGTATGGGTGCACAGGAAGGGGGAGGGCAAAGAGTGCGGGTGAATGAATTGTGTGAGGCTGGAGCAGGTGTTAACAATTAGCCAGCTTGGTATTAAAATATTTGGGGCAAAGTCACAATTTTAGAACATATGATGGAGGCTAGAGCAGCAGAGAATCCAAGGCAAGGGACTGGGGAGAACAGACAGTTATGACTGCAAAGAGTATTGGTGAGTGGGTGGGGAAAATCGTTAAATTCTTTATTTACCTGGATCACCACATGATAAACGTTGCATGAAGCTCAGAGAGGCAAGATCCAGAGGTCTACCTCCCTGAGCTCAGCGACGCCCAACTCCACAGCATGTCTCGCACTGCCTCCTCCACCCGCTGCCGGTCTCTGCAGGCCAAGATCACCCGGGCTTGTATCTTCACTAGCTCGGTAGCAGTAACTTTACCAATACTGCTGTTATGATCAGTGTCTTGCCCCACATGAGGCAGAATAGGAACCATTGGAGCCCAGATGAGAAGAGCTGGCTGCTCAGCAGTAGCACAGCGTCCCCTAGCCCCAGGGCAGTGGCAGTAAGCAGCACAGTCCCAAAAATGCCAGATGTAGATATCAAGATAGGTAGGACTGTGCAGAGTCACTGCCCAACCTTTCTGCGCCTCTAAATGGAGCGGTGGTCACCATTGTAAAATGCCCCATTTTCAATGGAAATATCAGTTAAAATAAACAAAGTCAAGAGTATCTTCTTGCTAGGAGTTTTGTTAGTTTCGAAATATTACAAAGCAAACTAACGAATGGGCGAAACACTTAAAGGTATTTTTTTAGAGTACAGCAGACTTTGGCTAAACAAGCTAAATGTATTACAAAGATGCCACCCAAAACCAGTGAATAATGTAAAAGAAAAATATATTTTAATAACTAGTAATGAGGTTACACATGCAAGCAATACATTCATATTTCATTGGTGGGGGCGAACGGCAGCCCGACGCGGCTGTCCTCAGGAACAGCTCTTTTCGAATCGGACTCCCGGCATCTCTGGGTTATTGAGAGGGAACAGTCCTTCCTCCTGCTGCGCCCGTGCCACGCTAGAGGAAGCTCGGACTCACAGCTCCATGAAGACGCTCAGCAAGGAGAAAAACAAGCAAGCAGTGCTGAAGAGAGAGCGGAAAGGGAAGTGGGCGATTGCGTTCGGAAAGCTAATAAACACAACCATCCTATAACAGGAGCCAAGGAAAAAGAAAAAAGTAGTGCGCCGAATCGAACATAAATGGCCAAAAGAGACTTGATTCTTGTAACAGGGCCGGTCTCCAGGTCAGGAACAAAACAGCTAAAAGGCACGACAAATGTGAACTATTCAGCAAAGGAATTTTGAAAGGCAGACGAAGGAACGGTCACATGTCCCGTGCAGGCCCATTGTCGTTTTCCCTATGTTGGCATGAGCATTTTGCAGACCATCCTCTGCTTTGCACATGTTACTGTTTAAACATATTTTGCTTTGTGCAACATTGTACTTGCACACAGAACCTGCCGATGTTTTTGCGTTCTGTTTTTTCCTGGGATTTAGTCTGCACACCGTAGACAAGGTCAAACAATGCCCCTTGTTATATTGTTCTGGTCAGGCCTCAGCACCTAGACAAAACACATGAATGCAGCTGTTGTTTGGAACACGTATTGTGTCATAGCTATGCACAGAATAGCTAACACACACTTGGAGAGTTATCTTCTCAGGGAAGAGATGACAGCACCCGAGATGTAGAACTTTCATCTGTGCACGCTAAGGTACGAGGTCTGCTACCAACACCCAGAGATCTTCTGATATATAATCACTTTGCTTCTGTAGAAGGAGAGGGGCTTAGGCTACCCTGTCTTATATAAGGACAGCTCCTTTTATGATTTATGGACTATTTACTATGCTGACCGTATTTGCGTTAGGCATTTTCTTACTTATTGTGGCACGTATACTGCATACTAAAACACAAAGGTTAAAATACACATTTTAAACTTTTCTTGTCTGTCAGATCTTATTGTGGATTAGTACGAGTGTGAGAGCAAAAGGGTGTGTCCTGCAACCGCGATTCCTGAGAGGGTCGAGAGTGTTGTGTTCTGCAGTGTCTAATCACTTGTTCCTCTGAGTGAGTAAGTAGGAGGGCAAGTGAGACACTATAGCTAGTTGGTCCCGGGCTCATGGGTACACCGGTGGTAGGATGACTCAGTCCCTGCCTACTAAGGTTCTATAATCCCAAGCGTAGTTCTGTGACTCCGCATAATCCCTGCAACAGAACCAATGAAAGGCGATGTCCGTGCTGAAAGCCCACAGAGCAGATACAGCATGTCTCTAGACAGCATATGCGATGCCTAGGCTCAACCTAAAACATAATTCCCTGAATATGCGCAGTGGAAGAATGAGTCATACAATAAAAAGGATGGCAAAGAGAATCTGCTCCAGCAGAAGGACAAACATGAGGAAGGAAAGCTATTCAATAAGATGCAAAGGAGAGTGACAACAAAAATCAGACAATGGTAACAATGGGCGGGACTCTAAGTTTTTGTTATAAGCCACATGAGGTTTTCGCCTACAGACAGCTAAAAGCTGTCTTGCAGATGATACCAAACACGAATATGAATTTCAAGGTTTGCTCTTTGTCGCACTAACTTATTATTACCAGCCTCCTTCCGTCGATGCAATTGTATAAAATCTATTTTTGCCACATTAGGCTAACAACTCTCCCTGTGCAAAAGGATCACCAGATGTGCAGAGGGATAAAATAATCCACAAAGAATCCAATATATGCCGAAGTCCTAAATATCATGCACACATTATTAAAATACGTGATTTCATAACCTTTCTTCCATGGACCCAAACTCGGCTATCCGAGTATTTCTGAGACAGACAACCATACTACTCTCCTATATGAGATTCTAGCTCTGGATGTTTTACCAGACCATAAAACAAATAATCCCTCAACACGAAACCCGGACATGAGTGTTGATAAAGAAGCGAGGGAGGTAGGACATAACCTGGAACTGAAAACAAAAACAAGCATTTGCAATGCAATAGGTCTCGCATTCACAGGAGTTTGAGCTATTGGCATTGTACATGACAATGCCTTTTATTTATGTTTTGGGTTTTAAAACAAATAAAAGGCAATATCATTTACAATACTAATAGCTTAAACTCTCGCAAATGCAAGACTATTGCACTGCAATAAAGGGCCTTCTCGACCGCTTGTTAGATTGTGAATATCAGAGGAAGAGACCGGCCTGCGACGTCTTCAAAGTAGTGATAAATAGTGCAGTGAAGAAGATGTGTAAGTGTTGTAAATTACACAGACACAAAGTGTGAAGTGAGAGTTACATATGATATGAGCTAAAAACACTAATAAAGCACTCCAACACCTTTCGCTCTGTGATTACACTGTCACGGCTCAGGAGGAAGAGCGGGAGGGGGGGGGTCTATTTCCTGCCCTCTCCGTGATTGGAGTGTGCAGTGTGGCATTGCGTAATGTCATTGCTATCCCTGGCCTAAAAAAAATACTCCAGCTGTAGTAGGGCGCTGGCTTCACCTCCTGGTGCAGGGCGGGCTGTGCTTTATGGCAGGCATGGAGGGAGGGATGGATGGATGGATGGATGGTCTCGGCTGCAGCTCCGGCATCGTACAGTGCCCCTGCTATTACTAGTGAGCGAGAGGTGGTGATATTGGTGGTGGTAGTGGTATTGGTGATGGCGGTATTGGTGGCGGTGAAAGTGGTAGTGGTGATGGCGGTATTGGTCGTGGTACCGATATTGCTATTGGTCGTGGTACCGATATTGCTATTGGTCGTGGTACCGATATTGGTAGTGGCGGTGGTGTTGGTAGTGGCGGTGGTAGTGGCGGTGGTTGTGGTATTGGCGGTGGTTTTGAGCGTGGTGGTAGTGGTATTGACAGTGGTTTTGAGGGTGGTGGTAGTGATGGCGGCGGTATTGGCAGCGGCGGCATTGGTGGTATTGGTGGAGGAGGTGGTGGTATTGGTGGAGGAGGTTGTGGTATTGGTGGGAGTGGTATTGGTGGTGGTATTGGTGGAGGAGGTGGTGGTATTGGTGGAGGAGGTGGTGGTATTGGTGGAGGAGGTGGTGGTGGTATTGGTGGAGGAGGAGGAGGTGGTATTGGTGGAGGAGGAGGAGGTGGTATTGGTGGAGGAGGAGGTGGTGGTGGTGGAGGAGATGGTGGTATTGGTGGAGGAGGTGGTGGTATTGGTGGAAGAGGTGGTGGTATTGGTGGAGGAGGTGGTGGTATTGGTGGAGGAGGTGGTGGTATTGGTGGAGGAGGTGGTATTGGTGGAGGAGGTGGTATTGGTGGAGGAGGAGGTGGTGGTGATGGTACTGGTATTGGTAGCGCTATTGGTGGTGGTATTGTATTGTAATTGCATTTATATAGCGCTTACTACCCCTGACGAGGCGTCGATGCGCTTTTTCGGCGAGTAGCACGCTACTCCGGGAACCATAGAGGATTAGTGTTGAATTAGTACAGTGAAATATGAAAGTAATTTTAAGTGGCGGATAGGTTAGTCAGTTATTTGGATTCGGAAGGATAGAGGAGGAAAAAAGGTTTGTATTTATATAGCGCTTGTTACTCCAGATGGGGTGTTGAAGCGCTTTTTTTGGGCGAGTAGCACGCTACTCCGGAAACCCATAAAGGATTAGTGGTGAATTAGTATGGTGAAATATGAAAGTAATTTGAGTGGTGGATATGTTATTCAGTTATTTGGATAGAGAAGGGTAGGCGGCAGGATAGAAGAGGGAAAGAGGTTTGTATTTATATAGCGCTTGCTACCCCTGATGGGGTTTTGAAGCGCTTTTTTGGCGAGTAGCAGTGGTGGTGGAGGTGGTATGGGTAGAGGTGGTGGTATGGGTAGAGGTGGTGGTATGGGTGGAGGTGGTGGTATGGGTGGAGGTGGTGGTATGGGTGGAGGTGGTGGTATGGGTGGAGGTGGTGGTATGGGTGGAGGTGGTGGTATTGGTGGAGGAGGTGGTATTGGTGGAGGTGGTGGTATTGGTGGAGGTGGAGGTGGTATTGGTGGAGGTGGTATTTAGGTGGAGGTGGTGGAGGTGGTATTTAGGTGGAGGTGGTATTTAGGTGGAGGTGGTATTTAGGTGGAGGTGGTATTTAGGTGGAGGTGGTATTTAGGTGGAGGTGGTATTTAGGTGGAGGTGGTATTTAGGTGGAGGTGGTGGTGGTATTGGTGGAGGTTGTGGTGGTATTGGTGGAGGTTGTGGTGGTATTGGTGGAGGTATCGATGGTGGTGTTGTTAATAAAACAGGCTTTTGAAAACAACCCGTCAGGTGGCTTTAGTACAGATGACATGTAACACAGATGTGCTGTTGTCAGCTTCAGCCCATTAGCAGACGATTACGAGCTACCTGGAATTCACACGACTTAATTCGCTAATTATTTCTAAATCCATTCTACTTCGGGGGGGGGGGGCTTGTAACAGACACGAGATAATGGTGGGTTAAAGTGATTGAAAGCGGGCGCCCGTGTTACAGGGGCGGCCGTGCTGCTTAAAAAAAACACAAGCGGTTTCAGCTAAAGCAGCGCATGTCCAGCCTGCAGTAAGAGAAACTCTATAAAGTAAATAGTGCTTACAGACTAAATAACAGGTCCCGTATAAAAACTGAAGTAAAAAGTCGCCAAGGGAGGGTACAAATGAAGACAAGGCCATACTAAGAAGAGACTAACAAGCCTATTAACGAATCCGAAGGCAGCATTTACGAAAGACAATGACAAGCCAATGAAAAATATGGGAGGAGAGTGGGCGCGGCTTCTCTCCCATACTCTACTACAGCAGGCTCGGAGAGCGAGCCGCGCATGCGCGCTGCCGCTAGTCTTGACCTAAAACCGCCCACACCAACCCCATCAAAAAAAAAAGAAGCAAAAAACAAATTAGACAATGTACTTTTACCCACAGGTAGTCAACAACCAACAAGAACATCTAACACCAGTTCATGGCATATAAAAATATAAATGAACCAGCCAAGCAAGGCTGGACCACTGAATCAAATCAATCAGGCTAATGGAGAAAGCTTGTCAGACAAGTCTGCAGGAAAAAGTACTCAGTCAGGCCCATCTAAAGCCAATACATATATATGAGTTTTGATTCCAAACAAATCACCTAGTCTGGCTGTACCCCTTTCAATGAGGGGGAAAAAACACATTTTAGAAGAACAGCTTTTATCAGGAAGCTGACAAACCTGGTGACTGAGCGTCTAAAATCTGCTGCACTATGGTGATGGTTAGGGCCTTGAAGAACAAAACACGAGTTGCAGGATTCACTACAGGGCTATTTCTGTGCTCTTAAAGCCGTTAGCACACTTATTCAAAACTATTACTAATGAAGCAAATGATATCAACTATTAAATGCCTGATACAAATATTAAAATACTTAGTACTGTAATCACTGATGTGCCACTCCACAAGAATGAAGGTTACTAAAATCTCAAAAAATCTGGGGTGGATGTCATCCAGGACACTGTGTGCAAGCAGACATGAACATCTCCCAGAATGCAGAAATAGGGCCTATTAGTATGAAATTCCAACCTCAAATTTGATTATAGAGGTGAGTTAGGTGAAGTCTTCGGAAACGGACTCACAGCTGCGGTCAAGAGGGGTTACGTTAACCACATTTTGCAAGAGATAACTTGAGTCAGACGGATCAAATACATCATGGAATCTACATGACTATCAAGTACAGCCAAGGAGTTGAAAAGGGCAAGAGGTAAGTTACACCTATGCATGCGTCAGGCTCCGAGGCAGATCATGCCAAGTCGTCATTTCATTAGCTGGCACTCATTCCACAACATAAAACAAAACCTGACGCACTCTACTGGACTGCACGTAATCTAATACTGACAATGCCAAAAACCAAGCAGAACGTTTATCAAAAAATAAAATCATGTCTTCCTTCTGATGCAGAAACACGTTCACATTAAAAAGTATATATATATATATATATATATATATATATATATATATATATATATATTTTATCTACTGGCGGTCGCCAGTAGATAGTTATAGTTAGGACCTATTATCCATAGGAAATCCGCGACATTCTATTTGAAATAACGTTGGCGCCGGTTGACGAATCTTCGCGAAAGTTTCCAACTTGTTGGGGCGCTCCGCTCCGACCCTGAAAGTCTCGGGTTGATTCGTCAAGCGGGGCCGAGAAAAAGGGGGTCCCAAAACGCGTTTTCCCCATTCATTTTTCCATAGGAACCTTTAGTCGCAGCTACAGCCCGAACTGCTGAACGGAATTACACCAAATTTGGCAAAGAGGTAGCTCTTGGTTCAGACTGGTGCCTTTTGCTTAAATGGTGTAAATCCGTTCAGTAGTTCCTGAGAAATTCACAAGTAAAGTCACATATATATCTATGGCCGAGTAGGGTCCGCGTACCCTCCCGATCACGAGCTGCATGCTAATTGGCTGTCAGCTGGCTGTCAACATTCCGATTCAGGAAGTGTTGGCAGCCATTTTGTCCCTCGGTAGAACCGAGGGACAGAAACAAGTGCGCAAGCGGGCAGGGTAGAAACACCCTAACCCCCTAGGCCTGCTCAGGGGTCCCACAAGGACCCCCTGGGCAAAAAAGCATTTTTTTTTTTTTAAACAAAAAAAAAAAAAAACAAATCGGCAGGATGCGCTCAGGGTGCGCGGATACTGCCGAGAAAAAACCAAAAAAACAAAACAAAAAAATCGAAGCGCGGTCTCCCGCGCTCGATGTTAATTTGCCCCGGGTGGGCCAAGTCCCGGGGGCATGGTGGAGGGGTTAAATTTATGTATGGGGGGCCTCTAAGGGCCCCCAAGCCCGAGGACCGCCACCCCCGGGGCTTTAACAAAAATGGTGCGGGAGGGCTCTTTGCCCTCCCGCTGCCCCGAGGACCGCCACCTCCCGGGGCTTCAGTTTTATTTTTTAACCTGTGTGGGGGCTCCAGCCCCCACACGCCCGAGACTGCCACCTCCCCGGGGCACTAAAAAATTAAAAATGGGGGTCCGTTTTGGACCCCGAAGCCCGGGGACCACCACCTCCCCGGGGCTTTGAAAATGTGGGGAGGGGGGCCGCGCAGCCCCCTCCTGGAGCCAGTGATGGCCCTGGGGACCGCCACCCCCAGGGCCGGCTCCTGCAGTGTCCCGGGGTGCCTACCCCCGGGACACTGCTGTTTGCAAAGACAGGACGGGAGCCTCGCGGCTCCCGTCCTGTCATTGCAAACTTGCTTTGGATATTGGAAGAGAGAGCAGGAAACCTGCTCTCGCTTCCAATATCCAAAGCTGATTGCTTTTCCACATGGGGAGCAGCATGTTAGCTGCTCCCCATGTGGAAAAGCAATGCCGGCTCGCGCAGGGAGCCGGCTGGGACTATGGGGGATTGGGGACCCCCACAGTCCACAACCAGAGGCCAGGCCCCGGGGGATGGGGTCCCCGGTGCCATAAGTGGCCAGGGAGGAGGGCCACGCAGCCCCCTCCCCAAATTTAAAAAAGAAAAAAAAGTGCAAGGCCGGCCCCGGGGATGGGGTCCCCGGGGCCTTAAATGGCCTGAGGAGGGGGCCACGCAGCCCCCTCCAAATTAAAAAAAAAAAAAAAAAAAAAATCGAGGCCATGCCCCGGGGGATGGGGTCCCCGGGGCCAATACAGGCCCAGGGAAGGGGGCCACGCGGCCCTTCCAGTTTTTGTTTTTTTTAATTAAAAAAAAAAATGCTCAGGCCCCGGGGAATGGGGTCCCCGGGGCCAAAAGTGGGCAAGGGAAGGGGGCCACGCAGCCCCCTCGACCGGCATCGTGCCGGAGGCCCCGCCCCCCTCCCTGCAGAGGGGGAACGAATTCCCCTTGAATACTGGGGGTCCCTGGGGGCCAACTAGCCCACCAGGAACCTCCAGTATGCGCCAGGGGGCTGCGTTGCAGAGACGTGTACAGAGGCCACGCCCCTTTTTACACCTCTCTGCAACGCAGCTCTGTGGCGCTTTTTGGAGGTATATGGTGGGCTAGTTGGACTCCAGGGACCCTCAGGATTCAAGGGGACTTAATCCCCCAACTTAAAACGCGCCACGGGGCGCGTTTGCACAGTGGTGAAGGGAGGGGCGGGGCTTCAGGTGACATGTGTGCAAACAGGCCCCGTGGCGCGTTTTAAGATGGGGAATAAATTCCTTTTCAATCCTTAGGGTCCCTAGGGGCCAACTAGCCCACCAGGTACCTCCAGTAAGCGCCACGGAGCTGCGTTGCAGAGTGTTGTAAAAGGGGCGTGGCCTCTGAACACCTCTCTGCAACGCAGCCCCTGGCGCATACTGGAGGTACCTGGTGGGCTAGTTGGCCCCTAGGGACCCTCGGGATTGAGGAGGAGTAATTGTCCAACTTAAAACGCGCCACAGGGCGTGTTTGCAGACATGTCACCTTAGGCCCCACCCCTTCCTTCACCATTGTGCAAATATTCCTCTAAAATCAGCCGAACTACGAATTCCGATTTACTCACCTGTTATCAGGAGAGACCTCAGTGCTGCATCTTTGAGCCCAGTACTGATCCTCAAAAGTAATTCTAACCGTACTTACCAGTAACTTGAATTTCCTTCCATAGGATATCATTGCCTGCTTTTTGCTGAAAAAGTTTCTAAGTGTGGAGTTTTGGAACTTTAAAATATTCCTCTAAAATCAGCCGAAATACGAATTCCGATTTACTCACCTGTTATCAGGAGAGACCTCATTGCTGCATCTTTCAGCCCAGTACTGGTCCTGAAAAGTAATTTTAACCGTACTTACCAGTAACTTGAATTTCCTTCCATAGGAATCCATTGTCTGGTTTTCAGCAGAAAAGTTTCAAAGTGTCGATTTTCACAAACTACAAATATTCCTTAAAAATCGCATGTGTGACTTAAACGCATTCTTTCAACTGTTTACAGGAGATGCACCAGTGCTGGTTCCAGGATCCACCACTGAGTAAGAAAAAGTAACGATAACACTACTTACCTGCTAAGTGAATTTCCTCCCATAGGATAACATTGGTGATTCTATATGAAAATGTGTCTAAGTGTCAACTTTTAAAATACAATAATATTCCTTAAAAATCACTACTGTAACCAAAACGCTTTTACTCAACTGTTTACAGGAGATGTCCCAGGACTGAATCTAGGATCCAGTCCTGTGGTTAGAAAAGTAATCCATAAAGTAACTAATTGCATTTAACTAGAAATTCACATTGAGCTCAATGTTGCTTTGTTTTTGAAATTGTGTTGCCCATTGCAACAACTGTAACTACTGTACTTAAAAGTCTATTGCCTATTTGCAAAGTATTTAAACTAAAGTAATTCATTCTGAGAAAGTATATTTTGTAATGTAATGTATAATGTAATTACAATGTAATTTAAAAAATAAAATATAAAAATAAATAGTTTAAAAAAATGTTGTAAATCAGTATCAAAAAATAAATATAACAATACATTTAAAAATTGTCATTTACAAAACCTTTGAAATTCACTGAAAAAACCATAGGTTTCAGACACGTTATAGTTAGGAATTAGCATTTAAAAACCTTAGAAATTCACTGAAAAAACCATAAGGTTTTAGGGACAGTTATAGTTAGTTGGACATTGCACTCGTACAAAACCCGTGAAATTCCCCCGTTATAGTTAGTTCAGGTAACTATAACTCGCGCCCCCGCAATGCACTGCTGATGACGTCACATATTACATCACTCATGACATGGTCAGTGACATCACTGATGACATCACTGATGACATCACTGATGACATCACTGATGACATCACTGATGACATCACTGATGACATCACTGATGACATCTCAAATGACATCTCAAATGACATCTCAAATGACATCTCAAATGACATCTCAAATGACATCTCAAATGACATCTCAAATGACATCTCAAATGACATCTCAAATGACATCATCCATGTGAGAATTTAATGCACCTCCTCACACCCTAATATAACCTTTGATACACCCACTCTAAATTACAGACTGCCATTCTCAAAACCATAGACACTCCAACACCAATAACTACATACCCACTCACTGATTCTTAGGTCTACACACACACACACATCCACTCACTCACCCGTACAGTCACTCATACTTATGGTCACTCAGTACAGGACTATCATATGCACTCATACTCCTATATAGACACACAAACACCGCCACTCATCCATAGAGGTACTCACACACCTAGTCAGTCATGCAAATAATTAAACACACTGCCATTTACTCACCTATACAGTTATACACACACACCAGCTCACTTACTCATACAAATACTAGCACATTCTTACGCTCTTATACAATCACTGATGCAAGCACACACTCATCCATACAGTCACTCTCACAATCACACACTCTCGCTTATAGCTATTTATATACTCCTACACACATATATACTGCCTTTCACATATGTAGTTACTCACACATGTACCACTGGGACATACATTCACTCACTAACACACTCTTACACACACTTACCCACCCATACAGTCTATCACAGATGCACTCTTGAAACCATCCACCCAGTGAATCACCCACTCTCACATCTATGCACAGAGTCGCACACACCCCACCCACACAAACACTCAGGCACCCATACAGATACTCAGACAACCAATCAATAACTCATATAGACACTCATGTAGCTATTCACAAACCCATGCACCACTTACACAGCAACAGACAGACGGATACAGACATTCACCCAGTTTAGTCACTAACCCATGCATTCAGTAAGATACGTTTAATCACTCACTTATCGAGTTAGTCACGCACCTACTAAATCACCCATACAGACACTTATACACCCACTCATTCTTCAATACGCCTTTCCCTATATATATTAAAAATATTTAAACTTTACAGAAACACACAGTCACTGGATGATGTCATCAGTGATGTCACTGACCAGGTCATGAGTGATGTAATATGTGACGTCATCAGCAGTGCATTGCGGGGGCGCGAGTTATAGTTACCTGAACTAACTATAACGGGGGAATTTCACGGGTTTTGTACGAGTGCAATGTCCAACTAACTATAACTGTCCCTAAAACCTTATGGTTTTTTCAGTGAATTTCTAAGGTTTTTTAAATGCTAATTTGTAACTATAACGTGCCTGAAACCTATGGTTTTTTCAGTGAATATATATACATACACACACACACACACATATATATATATATATATACACATATATACACACACATATATATAAATATATATATACACACGCATACACACACACACACACACACACACACACGCACGCATACACAGGTGACTTTTAGAGACTGGTGATTATGGTTTTCTTATGAATGACAACTACAGCATTAATCCCTGAAAAATGTATTTAGAGATACGGAGTATGGAATACAGGTATGTCATGACGAATTGACATCTTTGCATTTGGTTGAGCGAATGCATGCATCAAGCTTCACAAATGAAGTTGAGCCTATGTACCTGGAAAATAAAGTATTCTACGGATTCCATTGGTAAAGTTGAATAACGTAAATTCCACCCTTACTGAAAATACTGAAGCCAGGCGTCAGAAGTAACAACCTGTGTGTTTTAGATGGCCATCTTAAAACTCGGTCTGCCCTGTAAATAACTCATTCTGTGCATACCTTACATGGAAACCTACAAGTTTCCAGTAAAGTAGATGCAAAGTAAATAAAGTGTGTCAATGGTAAGAAGACAAGTACACAAATAGGCCCACACAGACTGGAGCGAACAAATTTGATACAAAATGCCAACTGGAAACGTTTTTCAATACAGGTAAATTAATATGCGAAACTGTCAACATCATACATATCAACCGAATATATTTAGTTAGAAGTTGGCAATCTAGTCCATGGCACGTGTCAAAGGATGCATGTCTCACCATATTTGCTAAACATGCTTCTGGCCTCGGTTTAAATTCTGCAATTCAGTGCTCTTTTGAAGTTCAAATGTTTGTCTGCTTCAATCGATCCAGTTACAGTACCATGCTTAATTATTTGAAAATATGAATGCTCAAAGCTGTATAGGAATTCAGTATTTGCATTTTTTTACTAACGTATCACACAATTTGGGTTGTTATATTACTTTAGGTACCAAGATTAACTGCTCTGAGTAGCTAAAAGTAACCTGGCAATCTTAATTGGGGGATATATTAATCCAAAAAGATGAAATTTCAGATTTGCTGCACATTTATATGGCATATTGTTGGCTGATGGATATGTCTATGCAAGGCGCATTGCATCGGACGTAGAGGGCGTTATGTCTCTTCACAAACTTAAATGAGGTGACATTATGATTACTAGATGACTATTTCATTGGCGCACAGTGTATCCAATGATGGGCTTTTCCTTTACCAAAAATTATTGTTTTCGGGTTTGTTAAATTTGATTCAATTGAACTGAATTAAAACTATAAATCCCAGAATACACAGATTAGCTTAAAGAATATCAAAGCTAGAAAATGGATTTCCTGGTAACAGGAGTCATCTGGTAACGACAGATGATATCCATCTCCCTAGAAGAAAGCTCATGCTCCCGCCCTCACCAGGGAATGCCGCTAGGAGTTTGGAGGCTGAGTTACATGTGTACAGCGCAAATGATTAGCCACAGATTTAGTGGAGAGTCTGCAAAATTGTGCTGTCCTTCAGTGCTTAAGACCTAAAATATGGACTGGGTGATTTTCCACTGTGGCATGCGCTAAAAGTCTGTGGCATAAGGGGTTAAATTCTTACAGGAGTGTTTTGCCTTGGTTTGTCAGAGATATCCCTTTATGAATCAATAGGCTGTCCTATGAGCAATAAAAGTTCTACAAGGCCATCTGATACAAACTGAATAAAGTTCGTAGGCTCTTGTATTTTTCCTATGCCTACTTTACATTATGGTAACTATCGAAAACTGGGGTTTCTATTTATGATCTCTCAATGAACTAGCAGTTTGAACAAACCATCGAACCTGGAGAGATCACAGTGGTGTGGAGGTGTTGAAAACTTATCTGCTTTGGATCAGCTGGTCGGAAAGAAGGTATTCAGGCCAAGAACTATCAGTACCATGGCTTATACTCTGGCGTAGATCTGATCCAATATGGCGGCACCATAGGCAGAGATGAAGGACATACAGGGCAGCCCCATTGATTACTCTCCCCATATCTGTGCGCAGTACTGCAGGTTGGAGCGAAACCAAACCATGCGATTCCAGATTTGGTGTAGATTACTTCTGTTCACGGTGTAATACATTTACAAAAGGTGTTGCAGAATGTGTTTGCTTGCGTGGTTTATGCTGGATGAAAGTCAGGGCAAAGCTTGGTGGCTTTTTTGATACTTTTATACAAGATCTCTGAAGGACGACAAAGAGGTAAAGCTCAGGTTTAACTTAGTCATTCCTTTTCTTATGAAGACTACCGGTATTTAATCTTACTGAACTAATCAGACATGGGTTCCATGAAACACTACATATACAAGGACGCTCAATATACAATTACTGAACCATATCAGAAAGAATGTGCGTCACTCAGAGCCTGCTGAGATGCTAAAAGCTACTCTGTAAAAAGCCGAAGGTTGCAGAAGAGAGTTCATTTTGGGATTACTTACCACAAACAGCCATGGGTAACTTCATTCTGGGCAATCATTCCAAAAATTAATCCCTTCCTCCCATAAACCTCCAGACTATGGTGGAAGACCTCTTCTAAGGCAAAACACTACTTACTTGCCTCCAAGAGACACCAATCAAAGTCATTCTGTAAGCAGACACGACTAATTACCTACCAAAGAAAGTTTAAGCACATCTTCCTACATTGAGTGAACTGCACTGGTTCTCTTTCCCACAAATCCTGCTACGTGATTAGGTATGCAACCAAATACCTCGGATTTCCATGCCTGTAAAATCTGCCATTTCTGTGGCACCAGCACTAACGGGAGTGCATTCCTGTCTGCGCAGGAAATCCAAATGACTGTAAGAATGACCTTACCAATAGGTATTCTCTGCATAGGGACAGACTCTGGAGCAACCTCCCCCCCGCAAGTTAAACTTGCTGCTTTGTGGATGCAATTCGGGAAAGAGCTAATAAACCACTTCTTCAAACGCTGTACAATCTGAGACTACATCCCTTCCCTCCCTACCTCACTGAACAGCTGGGTTGCGTTTCGGATCTCTCTTCGATTTATACACGCTTCCTGCCCTCAGTTCTCATTGTAAACATACTTGCATTTATTTGTAAAATCACAAATCCAGCAGCCGGATCCTTACATGATACTATGTACAGCTAATAGCTTCCTTTGGAGGGTAGGCTGAAGCTTCGTAAGTACTACAAAAACAAATTCCCAAGATCCTGCTGAGGCCAATTATCTATATGCACCTTTACCCCGCTCCTTCACCTGATTTGGTATGCTGGAGAGTCAATCATAAAAGAAAGATCCTACAGGCCAGTTAGTAACTTTCTAACACATACAGCAGCACTCAAACAGGGAAGGAAAGGAAGACGTCTACCGTCCTGGCATACTTCACTCCCTCTAGCTCATGGGTACCCACAAACATTTGCCCAGGGGCCACAAAGTATGGTATGTAGTGTGACCGAGGGGCGCACTGATGCCAGCAGGGTGGCGGTAGGGGGTCTGGGATTGTGTAAGGAGGTCTAAAAAAATGTTAAATAAACGGGCAAGCATTTATTCGCAGGTTAATAAATGCTTTCCCGTTTATTTAACATGTTTTTCCAAATATTAGTGCTCAGCAGCTCATACTGCTGTTCACCGGTGGGCCACATGTAAAGGTAAAGAGTGCCGCAAGCAACACCCGGGCCGTACTTGGAGTATCACTGCTCTAGCTAAAGGGTTTGAGACAATAGTACTGCTGATGCTAGATTCGACCAGGTGATGGCAAAAAAAACCTTGGCTTGGACCGGCACATACTTTTGCAATTACAAACAGAAAAATATATTTTTTTAATGTATGCAAATGCAGCTTCAATTTCTTGCAGAGAGCAAAAAACGGCCTGCAGCAACACTGCCCGACAAAAAGTAAAATTACATACTGTATGCACTACAACTGCAGACCAACTTAATCTAAACACAAAGGGTTGACAGTTCCTTTGTAAAGCACTTCAGCATTAAGCAAAGTCCTAATTTTAGACGACGGGAAGAACACTATCAATGTAGACAAAACATACATTTTGATAATCACCTCCCAAAAAATCTATTGCATCCACACAGGAAAGAAACCACACACTACATGCAGAAGTGGCCCAGGTACATTGGCCAAACAATCAACTCATAAAAACAAAACATTTGTCTTGGCTAATGACAGCACTCGAAATGTCTTCACTTCAGAGCTTTTAAGTAGTCGACTTTGAAAAATTCAGGAAAAATATTTTTTTTAGTCATGTAATTTAAGACTTCGCAGGGATGATGACTTCAGAGGCTCTGGGGATGTTCTAAGTGAGTGTTTGAAAAGTTTCAGCACTCCGTCCATCATCTCCTTGTGTTTGCTTTGTTCGCCCTAAGTTGGCAGGGTATGCCCAGACGTGGGTCCCTTGCTCACTTTGCCACTGGATTCAAGCTAGCCTGGCTGATGAGGGCTGTTAGCCCGAAACCGGCCCAGGATGCTTGATTCCGGTTCAGGAAAGACATGGCTTGGCAGTTCGGTCTGGACTGTTCCCATGAGGCACAGGGTCAAGACTGATTTGCATATAGCTGTGTCTGAACTGGGGTGGCAAAGTGAGCTAAAGAATGATGATGGATTCAACCCAGATCTGTGACTGGGGAGTGAGTGTTTGAAAAGTTTCAGCACTCCGTCCATCATCTCCTTGTGTTTGCGATGTTCTAACAGTCACAAGAACCTGGTGCACAACAAGCCCCATCAGCACTTTTGAGCAGCAGCAACACGATAGTCACAAGCTAGAACGACGAGCCAGACGGTGGGATAATTAGCCCACCAGGCCTCGATACTTTAATAAGAAGTGATCAAGAGCAGAGCTCTAATGCACTGCATAAAATCATTAACATGTGCACCCAGATGTTCTGATAGCATAGCGCAAGATTTATATTCTGTGCGTTAAATAAGACTCCATTAAAAAGGTTAACTAAAAAACTGGGACCATTTGGAAACTTCTCAAAAGACATGTGTCCATTATAGACTGGTAAATCAGATTGACTGCTACAGCCCGACTGGGCACCAGAATACTTGTGCCACAGGGAAAAAACAGGATGGTGAGAACATATTATCCCTCAAAAACACTAGACATCCATCCATCGACTTTTCACAAGGAAAAAAGAAAGGCAGCTTCATACCTGAAAGTGGTCTCCTTGCTAAAAAGGGCAGGCGGTAGCTTATATGATCTAGTTTTAAGATTTCTCTAATGATATACACGTTGCAAGCGGGTGCACATGACCAACTCAGAGCCAGCCCTACTGGACTCTACAGGCCATCGACTTTCGTGAAGCCTCCTGCAGTTCACCAGTAACTGCTAAGAAAGGGAGCGGAAAACGTCACTCTGGGCACATCTCCCAATTGCACTTGGTACATCAATTCGTTGACTAAAGAAAGGAGATAGAAAACAAGCAGCTCTAAGTGACACTGGAGCTCCAGGGAGAGGATCCAGCCAGTAGGGCGGAAGGGGTGGGGGCTGCTCGTGGCTTATCATGCAGGCAGCAGGCCTGCTGGCTCTCCCTGGTTATCTTCCGCTCTGGGGAGTGGATTTATCGGAAAGGAAAACTCAACTGTTCAAGTGCAAGGGTTAACTAACGAAATTCCGGTGCATTCTCCTGAAAGCCAAGATATTGTCTCTGTAAAATGCCGGCGCCACAGTGCTTAAAAAAAAAAAGCCATGACGGTAAAGGTTTCGCAAAGACTACTCAAATGAGATTAACCAAGAGAAAACGATTAAGAGCAAGGCAATGTATTAAAAAAAAATAATAATAATAATTTTACAAATGCAATATGTTTCGCATTGCCCAAACCGCTCTTCAAATGCAGGCGGCATAGCTAATTACATGGAGGTCTGGGGTTTGGGCAGACACTAGTGTATACATTACATATCTTTACTTGCTCCGCTTCTGCTTTTCAGGGCCTGCTTGGCCTTTAATGTATTCATAACTCTTTTGCATTTCTGCCTTGACACCAGCACACCGTAACCTCAACAGAGCAGGTTTTTACCGCTAAGCAAGAACCCGCATTATGCACTGGTGGGCACAATCATGGCAGACATGCGCAAAAAAGGTTAGGAATTACTGTCATAAATAGGGGCCAAGATAAGATTTTCGTGTGTCAAGGATGTGCACAGTGTCGAGAATCACCAACAGTGTGAAATGAATGTCCCTAATATATGCCAGAAATCACCACAATTGACAGGGTAAACATGATACCAAGTATGCCCACGAATGTGCAATGGATGCCTACTATGCACCACCGGGTACCAACGTAATGTCAGGGCCACCATTAGGCTATGGGCGGGCACTACTGTGCCATGGATGCACATAACATATCAAGAATTAACATCTGCCTAGTCTACCAATACGCCAAATATAAGCGCCATCATACCATGGATGCCCACAATATGCCTGCAATTACCACCATGATGGCAGGGTTTTTCTGCAAGTGTGGGCAGTGGGCACACCGCTCAAGCCCACTCTACACACAAGCACAGGACGTGCACACTAACACGGCATTGAGACATCTGCCATTCACTCCAGCATTCTGAAGATGTCCAGAGAGGAAGGAAGGAGGGGAGGGCGGAAGTGCGTCAGGCAATTTGGGGTAGGTGAAAAAGCAGCAGGGCCTTGTCCGGCCTGGGGAGGAGACAAGCAGGAGCACTGCATGCAGCTGCAAACGCCAGCCCTGCAAACCAGTAGCTTCACTGCAGGATTTCTTTACTCGCGCCCCCCCCGCTGCAATGTCAGCACAGGGTCGCTTGGTTGTACCCTTGCAAAGCAGGTGGAGGTTGTTCTACCGCCCTTTCCCTGCACGGCAAGGGGCAATTGGTTTTTCCATGGTCACGTGCTGAGGAGTCCTTTTCCAAGAATACCATCCTAGCATTTCAGCTCAAACACTGCCACAAGGTGCTTTGAGGCAAAAGCAAAGAGCCATGGATTCAAACAGAAAGGAACAAGTGCATTCACCGACGACACACACTGGACAATCAAAGGAACAGCACCAAAAAAAACAAAAAAAAAAACACAACTAGTTGTTCACTCTAGATAATTAAAATAAAATGGTTATTCAATTGTAAGCATTGCTAGCTAAGGCAAGTTTTTTTTTGGGGGGGGGTTCATAAGGAATACTGAACTTTTTTTATTCAAGATTCTATTTCATCATCAATACCAGTGTTGGTCAGTCTCAACGATGGCTGTAGACATAACATTAGCCTAAAAACATTTCCAAAAGAAACTGTAGCAAAAGTCAGACACACACAAAGCTGGAGAATTAAAGATTATCAACAAAAGCTGCAAGTAGAAGTTAATCTAATACTTCCTCACTCCAATCCTTTTCTATTGCTAGCAGCAAATTCGTGCCTGCTGCTCGAGATACACAATCTCCTCTCAGAATCAGATCAGTCAGGGTAGGAAACCTGCACAGACATCTAGTGTGTCGCTCGGCTACCAGTTCTCAACGCCAGAAATGTGTATTGTATATTCGATTCAGCCTATTTTCTACAACCCCATCTCTAGGCTGCCCTCATCACCACACAGAGAGACTCGCACCCAATAGGTAGTAAAAGGCATTCAACAATTATCAATCATCCATAATGGGTAACATTTTATGGGTTATGCTTGGCCTTGACCATAGAGCCTGAGAACTCTAGGACAACACCGGCTCTTCATCTCACTGACTCTTTTAAAGAAAAAATGTGGTATCTGCTATACAAAAATATGAGATCTCATATTGAAAGGTAGTTTAGAGGAAAAAACAGTGACACTTAGAGAAATGGTTGCGTTACATGCAATTAAAGCAACATTAATGTAGTCAATTATTTGAACAGGGTGAGCTTTTTTTGCAAGCAGCAGTGACAGTGTGGCACTCGAAATTAAAACATAGTAAAGGTGCATCACAAGTCAATCAATCAATCAATCACGGCATTTATAGAGCGCGCTACTCACCCGGGAGGGTCTCAAGGCGCTGGGGGAGGGGGTAAGTTACTGCTCGAACAGCCAGGTCTTGAGCTGCTTCCTGAAGGCGAGATGGTCCTGGGTTCGCCGAAGGTGAGTGGGGAGGGAGTTCCAGGTCTTGGCCGCCAGGTAGGAGAAGGATCTTCCTCCGGCGGTGGTTCTGCGGATGCGTGGTACGGTGGCGAGGGCGTGGCTGGTTGATCGTAGCTGGCGTGTGGGCGTGTAGAAGGACATGCGGTCGTTGAGGTACTTTGGGCCCAGGTCGTGGAGGGCCTTGTGTGCGTGGGTGAGGAGTCTGAACGTGATTCTCTTGCTGACGGGGAGCCAGTGCAGGTCTTTCAGGTGTACGGTGATGTGGCTGTGTCGGGGGATGTCCAGGATGAGTCGTGCGGAGGCGTTCTGGATGCGCTGGAGTCTCTTTTGAAGTTTGGCTGTGGTTCCGGCGTAGAGGGTGTTCCCATAGTCCAGTCGGCTGGTGACGAGTGCCTGGGTGACGGTCTTCCTGGTTTCAGTGGGGATCCATCTGAAGATCTTGCGGAGCATGCGCAGGGTGTTGAAGCATGAAGATGAGACGGCGTTGACTTGTTTGGTCATTGATAGGGAGGAGTCCAGGATGAAGCCCAGGTTGCGTGCGTGGTCCGTTGGCTTGGGTGCGGTGCCCAGGGCCGGGGGCCACCAGGAGTCGTCCCAGGCGGAGGGTGATGAGCCCAGGATGAGGACTTCCGTCTTGTCTGAGTTCAGTTTAAGGCGGCTGTTCCTCATCCAGTCGGCGACGTCTCTCATCCCGTCGTGCAGGTTGGCTCTGGCGGTAGTGGGGTCGTTGGTGAGGGAGAGGATCAGCTGGGTGTCGTCGGCGTAGGAGATGATGTTGAGGTTGTGTCGGCGTGCGATGGCTGCGAGGGGCTCATGTAGACGTTGAAGAGGGTCGGGCTGAGTGAGGATCCTTGTGGAACGCCGCAGATGACTTCGGTGGCTTCGGATCTGAACGGGGAGAGGCGGACTCTCTGGGTTCTTCCGGCGAGGAACGAGATGATCCATTCCAGTGCTTTCTCTCGGATTCCGATGTTGCTGAGGCGCTTCACTAGGGTGCGGTGGCAGACGGTGTCGAACGCCGCGGAGAGGTCCAGGAGGATGAGGGCAGCTGTTTCCCCGTTGTCGGTTAGGGTTCTGATGTCGTCGGTGGCTGCGATAAGGGCGGTCTCGGTGCTGTGGTTGGCCCGAAACCCGGACTGCGAGGGGTCGAGGGATCCATTCGTCTCGAGGAAGGCGGCAAGCTGTCTGTTGACGGTCTTCTCGATGACTTTGGCCGGAAACGGAAGGAGCGAGATGGGGCGGTAGTTCTTGAGGTCGGTGGGGTCCGCCGTTGGTTTCTTCAGGAGGGCGGTAAGCTCGGCGTGCTTCCAGCTCTCCGGGAAGGTGGCGGTGCGGAAGGAGGAGTTGATGATGTCCCGGAGATGGGGTGCGATGGTGGCGTCGGCTTTGTTGAAGACGTGGTGTGGGCAGGGGTCGGTTGGTGATCCGGAGTGGATGGAGTTCATCGTGCGGGTGGTGTCTTCGGTGTTGATCGGGGTCCAGTTGCAGAGGGTGGTGGTGGCGGGCATTGGTTCGGCGGTAGGGTGCGTTGTTTGTGCGTTGAAGCTGTTGTGTATGTCGGTGATCTTGCGGTGGAAGAACGCGGAGAGTGAGTTGCAGAGGTCTTGCGAGGGGGTGATGTCGTTGTTTCCGGCGCTGGGGTTGGAGAACTCTTTGACGATGCTGAAAAGTTCCTTGCTGTCATGGGCGTTGTTGTCCAGTCGTTCTTTGAGTGCCGACTTCTTGGTGGCACGGATCAGCTGGTGGTGTTTGCGGGTGGCGTGCTTGAGGGCGGTCCTGTTGTCTGTGGTCTGGTCGAGTCGCCAGGTTTTCTCGAGAGTGCGGCAGTTCTTCTTGGATTCCTTGAGTTCGTTGGTGAACCAAGGGGTTTTCTTGCTTCCGGGTCTGCTGGGAGGGTTTTTTAGTGGTGCGAGGTCGTCGGCGCAGGCGGTCAGCCACTTGGCGAGGTTGCTGGCTGCTTCGTTTGGGTCCGTTGTGTCGGTGGGTGTGTTCTGGCTGAGGGAGGCGGTGAGCTGCTCGGCGGTGATCTTGCTCCAGCTCCGGCGGGGAGCCTGTTGCGGGTGGTGGTGGGTCGCAGTCTTTCTGAAGCTGAAGTGGACGCAGCTGTGGTCGGTCCAGTGGAGTCCGGTGGCGTGGCTGAAGGAGATGTGCTTGCTGGACGAGAAGACGGGGTCAAGCGTGTGGCCGGCGTAGTGGGTGGGCGTGTTCACCAGTTGCTTGAGTCCGAGGTTGGCGAGGTTGTCCAGCAGGGCGGTGGTGTTTCTGTCGTTGTTGTTCTCCAGGTGGAAGTTGAGGTCCCCTAGGAGGATGTAGTCGGCGGAGGGCATGGCGTGCGGGCTGATGAAGTCTGCGATGTCTTCGCTGAATAGTGTGCGTGGTCCCGGGGGTCTGTAGATGAGGGTGCCTCGGAGGGTGGTCTTGGGGTCCGTGTGTATCTGGAAGTGTAGGTGTTCGGCGGCGGTGAAGGTCTCGTCGGAGTTAGTCGAGATGCGGATGGTGTTCTTGTGTACGATGGCGATGCCTCCTCCCGTCTGGTTGACGCGGTCCTTCCGGGTGATCTTGTATCCATCCGGGATGGCTATGGCGATGTCAGGCGCTGAGGAGGCGTTCATCCAGGTTTCGGTGAGGAAGGCGATGTCCGGTGCTGTTGCGTCGAGCAGGTCCCAGAGTTCCACGGCGTGCCTGTGGACGGAGCGGGTGTTCAGCAGGATGCATTTCAGGTGGTTGCTGCTGTTGCTCGACTTGGCGGAGGTGGTGCACGTCAGGGGGCAGGTGAACCGGCAGGTTTGGCAGGTGAAGGGTCCGTGGGTGCGTCTCGGTGAGGCTCGGTAGCAGGCAGGGTTCCGGCCGGCATTGAGTGCGGTGAGTGTGGCGGCGTCGTAGGTCCGTCGAGTGGTGTTGCATCGGTGGGATCCAGGGGTTCTGGCGCTGGGCGCGGTCCAGTCGCGGACGGGCGCAGACGGGCTTGCCTTAGGCGCGCCTTCGGCGCGCCAGCGGCGCGCCCGCTGCGCACGTCCGCTGCGCGGCCGTGCAGCGGCCGCCATTTATGGGGAGGCGGGAGGCAGGGGCAGCGAATGGGCAGTCAGGGGGCGGGGCCGCAGGGACGCAGCGGCGGGAATGGCGATAGGCAGCGAGGGGCACAGAAGGAAAAACGGGGGGAGAGCAGGTAAATCACGGGCACAACAACAGGGGGCAGCGAGGGGCACAGAAGGAAAAACGGGGGGGAGAGCAGGTAAATCACGGGCACAACAACAGTGGGGCAGCGAGGGGCACAGAAGGAAAAACGGGGGGAGAGCAGGTAAATCACGGGCACAACAACAGTGGGGCAGCGAGGGGCACAGAAGGAAAAACGGGGGGAGAGCAGGTAAATCACGGGCACAACAACAGTGGGGCAGCGAGGGGCACAGAAGGAAAAACGGGGGGAGAGCAGGTAAATCACGGGCACAACAACAGTGGGGCAGCGAGGGGCACAGAAGGAAAAACGGGGGGAGAGCAGGTAAATCACGGGCACAACAACAGTGGGGCAGCGAGGGGCACAGAAGGAAAAACGGGGGGGAAAGCAGGCAAATCACGGGCACAACAACAGTGGGGCAGCGGGGGCACAGAAGGAAAAACGGGGGGAAAGCAGGCAAATCACGGGCACAACAACAGTGGGGCAGCGAGGGGCACAGAAGGAAAAACGGGGGGAAAGCAGGCAAATCACGGGCACAACAACAGTGGGGCAGCGAGGGGCACAGAAGGAAAAACGGGGGGAAAGCAGGCAAATCACGGGCACAACAACAGTGGGGCAGCGAGGGGCACAGAAGGAAAAACGGGGGGAAAGCAGGCAAATCACGGGCACAACAACAGTGGGGCAGCGAGGGGCACAGAAGGAAAGGGGAGACAAGCAGACAAAACTGGCACCGGGGCCACAAGCGGAGGGCGATCTTACCTACAGGAGCAGCGGGCAGACAGCACAGGCGGAGCTGTGTGGTGGGGGAGCGACCTACCTGGCAAGGTCAAGGGTCGCTCTCCTCACCGTGCAGCGGCCGCCATTTATGGGGAGGTGGGAGGGAGGAGCAGCTGGGAGGCGGGAGGCAGGGGCAGCGAATGGGCAGTCAGGGGGCGGGGCCGCAGGGACGCAGCGGCGGGAATGGCGATAGGCAGCGAGGGGCACAGAAGGAAAAACGGGGGGAGAGCAGGTAAATCACGGGCACAACAACAGTGGGGCAGCGAGGGGCACAGAAGGAAAAACGGGGGGAGAGCAGGTAAATCACGGGCACAACAGCAGTGGGGCAGCGAGGGGCACAGAAGGAAAAACGGGGGAGAGCAGGTAAATCACGGGCACAACAACAGTGGGGCAGCGAGGGGCACAGAAGGAAAAACGGGGGGAGAGCAGGTAAATCACGGGCACAACAACAGTGGGGCAGCGAGGGGCACAGAAGGAAAAACGGGGGGAGAGCAGGTAAATCACGGGCACAACAACAGTGGGGCAGCGAGGGGCACAGAAGGAAAAACGGGGGGAGAGCAGGTAAATCACGGGCACAACAGCAGTGGGGCAGCGAGGGGCACAGAAGGAAAAACGGGGGGAGAGCAGGTAAATCACGGGCACAACAACAGTGGGGCAGCGAGGGGCACAGAAGGAAAAACGGGGGGAGAGCAGGTAAATCACGGGCACAACAACAGTGGGGCAGCGAGGGGCACAGAAGGAAAAACGGGGGGAGAGCAGGTAAATCACGGGCACAACAACAGTGGGGCAGCGAGGGGCACAGAAGGAAAAACGGGGGGAGAGCAGGTAAATCACGGGCACAACAGCAGTGGGGCAGCGAGGGGCACAGAAGGAAAAACGGGGGAGAGCAGGTAAATCACGGGCACAACAACAGTGGGGCAGCGAGGGGCACAGAAGGAAAAACGGGGGGAGAGCAGGTAAATCACGGGCACAACAACAGTGGGGCAGCGAGGGGCACAGAAGGAAAAACGGGGGGAGAGCAGGTAAATCACGGGCACAACAACAGTGGGGCAGCGAGGGGCACAGAAGGAAAAACGGGGGGAGAGCAGGTAAATCACGGGCACAACAACAGTGGGGCAGCGAGGGGCACAGAAGGAAAAACGGGGGGAGAGCAGGTAAATCACGGGCACAACAACAGTGGGGCAGCGAGGGGCACAGAAGGAAAAACGGGGGGAGAGCAGGTAAATCACGGGCACAACAACAGTGGGGCAGCGAGGGGCACAGAAGGAAAAACGGGGGGAGAGCAGGTAAATCACGGGCACAACAACAGTGGGGCAGCGAGGGGCACAGAAGGAAAAACGGGGGGAGAGCAGGTAAATCACGGGCACAACAACAGTGGGGCAGCGAGGGGCACAGAAGGAAAAACGGGGGGAAAGCAGGCAAATCACGGGCACAACAACAGTGGGGCAGCGGGGGCACAGAAGGAAAAACGGGGGGAAAGCAGGCAAATCACGGGCACAACAACAGTGGGGCAGCGAGGGGCACAGAAGGAAAAACGGGGGGAAAGCAGGCAAATCACGGGCACAACAACAGTGGGGCAGCGAGGGGCACAGAAGGAAAAACGGGGGGAAAGCAGGCAAATCACGGGCACAACAACAGTGGGGCAGCGAGGGGCACAGAAGGAAAAACGGGGGGAAAGCAGGCAAATCACGGGCACAACAACAGTGGGGCAGCGAGGGGCACAGAAGGAAAGGGGAGACAAGCAGACAAAACTGGCACCGGGGCCACAAGCGGAGGGCGATCTTACCTACAGGAGCAGCGGGCAGACAGCACAGGCGGAGCTGTGTGGTGGGGGAGCGACCTACCTGGCAAGGTCAAGGGTTACAAGTGGTAACAATATAAATATATTTCCAACTAGAGTTTTAAAATGTATGCAATTATTTTTTATTCTTGTGTTATTCTTGTAAAAAATGTATATGTTGCCAATTTTACAGCAGAAACAGCTAACATGTTTCGTCCATAGCAATGGACTTCTTCAGGGCTGTAAAGACAATATATATATATATATAAACAAATACATGCATCATTATCATATATAACACAAGACAACATGAACAATGTGATAGCTTGTTTCATACATTCAATGGTGCAATCTACAAATGATGGAAGTACAATATGTTCATTCTTAGACATGATTTACATGAAGCATGGAAGACGAGATTGGAGAGCGATACGAGATGGGGCACACATGTCTATCAAGTTGCCTCCACAAAAGGGGCACCCATGTTGTGGTGAATGTGCAGGATAGATATATCATAGCTCAACCTGGTGACACTGACTGTAACCAACAAATCTATATTAATCATTGTTGGAATGATACGAGATGTACTTCTGTATTATGTAATGTAGCCTGCATTGTATATTTCGTTCCCCATTTTTAAGTGATTAGTATTTTAACGTGTAATTGAGTTTGTTTGTATTATGTCTATAAGTATTAATGTGTTATTATTGGTCAATCTGTCTGTCCTTTTGTTGTTATAATATAAGTGTGTTTTTAGGTATTATGAAACAAGCTATCACATTCTTTCATGTTGTGTCTTGTGTTATATATGTTGTAGATACATGTATTTATGTTTGTTTATATATATTGTATTTACAGCCCTGAAGAAGTCCATTGCTATGGACGAAAGGTGTTGGCTGTTTCTGCTGTAAAATTGGCGACAAATACATTTTTTACAAGAATTAAAAAAGAATTGCATACATTTTGGAACTCTAGTTGGAAGTGTATTTATACTGTTACTACTTGTGATGTATCTTTACTGTGTTTTAATTTTAAATGTCCTTGCTCTAGGGCTGCATCTTGGCAGCAGGTGCGGTTATTGTTCGCATACATAGATCATTCCCTTACCAAGTGTTTAGGGACACTGGATAGGTGCGGTGAGCTGGGGTCCGCTGCCTCATTAGTGTTTACAGTGTGGCACTCTATTAACCCACCTATGTATTTAGTAACATACTACACCAGTAGTCCGGAGAAATTTCATTTTCAGTTGACGTATCATGTAAATGTTAGACTACCTTAGAATACTGGTATGCAGATTTTCCCCAACTGTATGAACTATATGTATGGAACAGCAAGGGCGAGGATGTTAAGCTATAAAACCTAACTTAAACTCCCTCGACCCAAAAAAAAATAAGAAATTCGGAAGCGGGGTCAAACACTATCAACACTGCCATAGTCAACATTTCCAGACCACGGTGAAAGCCGTGAACTGAGATGAGCCCGTATAATACCAGCGGAAATGGGTCCTCTGTGACAGTCACTGCCGCCTTCATTTTTTTTTTACCAATTTGTGGCTGAGATATCACTTGATAACAAAAAAAAAAACCACACCATGAACTCACCAAAACATAATTAGAGGATGCCCATCTTCCGATTTCTAGATAATATGACAGATTGCGCACTAAAGCCACATACAGCCCATGGGAGGCTGGGCTTTCAGAATCCTGTACAAGGGTTCTCGCTCTCGAGCCACGTTCACGACCTGCCCCACCCATTAGAGGTAGCCGGTCAGTCAGCACCCATCCCTCTGCCCCAAAGTCACCTACAGGGGTGAGAGGGGGTCAATGTCAACGGTTATCAGCTGCAGCGCTCTTTTTCACCAACCTCTCTGCCAGCGACCATCACCGGGGACCTCAGCACACATGCACCTACCCAGGGTTGCCACATAATCAGCGTTTATTGGTCTGAATGATGTTTTTAACGCAACACAAGTACAATCATTAAACTCCTGTGTTTTTAACTCTTTGAAATATAAACTGAAACAGCAAATACAGAACGAATGCATGTCAAAAATTATATTACCTAAACTATTTCTACATAGGTTTAAAGGAAATAGTACTGCTACATGAAAAATAGAATACAGATGTTATATTAACTGCTATTACAGGATCACCACCTTGCCTATAGAGCCACAAAACACATATGTAAAGATTGCAGCCCTACCCACACCCCTTAGAAGTAGCCCGTCTGTCAGCAGCCATGCCTCAGCCCCACACCTCGAGGAGGTAGCCTATAAGCACCCATGCATCTGCTCTACACTCCTTGGAGGAAGCATGTCGGCAAGAAACCGTACCTCTCCCCCACGCCCTTGGATGTTATCCATAAGCATACATGCCTCCCCGCCCCACACCCCTTGTAGATAGCCAGTCTGTCAACACCCATGCCTCAGCCCCGCACCCCCTGGAGGGGATCTATAAACACACTGCATTGCCACTCACCCCCACCCGGGGAGGTGGTCTTCCTCTCAGCATCCATCACCGGGAACCTCAGCTACCATTCCTCTTCCCTGCACCCGTGGAGGTAGCCTGTCATCACCCACGCATCTACCTTTCACGCACCGGAGGTGTCACCGTTAATATCTACCAGCCCGGTAGCGGAGCACCACCGGTCCTCAGCGTGTGCTCCACCCGCTTCTCTGCAGCGATGTGTCAGCTGCCATCACTGGGGACAGCATGGCTCCTCGCCCCCCGGTGGGTTACCGGAGTCATATGCGAGCTGTCAGGACCTAGAGAAGAACAAGGAAGGCGACTACAGTCGACAGCCCCGTCAGGAAAACCGAGACCCACCCATCTCTCTACTTATGCACCTCTGCCGGCCAGAGCCCTCTCTGCCCCGCCAGCCATCACCCGTGCTCCACCTGAGCCTCCCAAGACGTCTGTCGCGGTTGACTCGTCCCCGCTTTCAGCTGCTCTCACCTGCCCCTGCAGCCCGTTTCTCGGGCACCGCCGCTCCCTGCACAGATCACCAGCCTCCAAGATGGCGGCTCCTCCTCCCAGCCCTGCTGCTAGCTGCAGGGGTGACGTCAATGCGCCATACGTAAGGGAATCCGACTGCCAAACAGGGCCGTGAACATAGACGAAGGACTAAGATGCCTCCCTCCTCAGGGACATCTCTAACGGAATTCAACTAGTGTAATAAAAGAAAGACTCAATGCCATTGAATGACACAAGCAGTGGGCAGACGAAAGAGCAGACATGTAGGGGCATCTTAACGATTATGGGGGCCCAGGGCCAAACGTATTTTGGAGGCCCCTGTTCGGAACAACTTTCAATTTAAGATCCAGTTTCAGCTTTTTCATGCCCTCTTTGGCCAGATCACTGACAGTACACAGGCACACTCCTCAATCAATCAACCAGGTTTCTTGTAAAGCACCAGCCCTGCCAAGTACCACGCATCAGGTGTTAGACTAACGCATTTCAGTGTGGTGGTCCGCATCGCCGCACTGAAATGGAAAGTCACACATTATAGCGCCTCTCACAGCTGCCAAGCGAGTGCCTATAATATATGCACCATGCTGTGAGAGCGGTGCGCGCTCCCAGCATATTTAGGAGCTGGCTGGGCTCATCTGCGATCGTGTTGCTACAATGTAACACAAATCTGCAACAGCAAGCTAACTTTGACGTCAGGAGTCACTGTCAGTGCGCCCAATGGCTACTGTGGAGACAGTGTGTGAGTCTTTTATAGTTTTCAGACTCATTTTAATAGGTGCGTCGTCTGCGGGGGGGGGGCATTTAAAGTTAATCAGCCTGCGATAGCTCCTTGGGCCGGAACATTTATCATTAGAAATATCCTTTGAAAACCTAATACCTGCCACCACAAATTCCTCTATTGCCCACAGTGATTACCCTTTACACTCTCAATGGGTCTCCTCCGTATCATGAGGGGCCCGCAAGGTAGAGAGGAAAGACAATCCTCAAAGGATGTGGCCTTGATAGGCCCTGCCCGGTGTTTGAGCCCAGCAGGTGAAACTAGACGTGCCTCGGCCAGGCCTGCCAGCCCTTCCGGGCGCCCCAGAGACCCACTAAAGCCCACAATACGAAAAGAGAGGCGAGGGGACCAGTGATCAGCTCCCGTCCTGAAGTAAGTAGGAAGTGCGACAAGAACTGACACCACGCTGCGCCGGTATTATACTGAGCTGGACGTGACCCCAGCCCACCACCGCTGGCGGCGCCTGACTCGCAGTCGTGAGCCAGACCCACCCGGACCAGGTAGATGGCGTTGGTTACCCCGCCGGAGTCCAAGTCTCTGAGGACTGGCCACGCAGGGAGCCTGACTGTTGCCATGACGCCGGCTCGCCTGAGAACTTCTACCAAAGAAGTAAGTGCCTGAGAGACTGAGCCTGTATATTAATCTTAAGTAAACACTTGTGCTGTCACCAGCAAATATTACAAATAATAAAATGAGCAGTTTCTATTTGAATTTCACAGAATGCTTGTTTCCTGGCTGCATATTTTTCTGGTTCTTTGCAGCAGTTAAATTCATAGAGTTTCTCGTTACTCAAATTGATGTTGTTTCTGATATTTGTATATTTCCCTCGTCTTCATTGCTTGACTTAGCTTGCGAGAAAGTGTCACTCATAGTCTGTGAAATGTCACTCAAAATTACTCTGAAATTATGAAAATGTACACATAGCAATCTAAAACCTTGGCAGCTATGAGGCACGACTATTCCCCCGTTAGGGTCTCAAGGCGCTATGGGGGTGGATCTGTGGTTCAGTTGAAGAGCCAGTTCTTGAGGTCCTTCCTGAATTAAGGCAGGGATGGTGATTGCCTGAGATGTAGAGGCAGGGAGTTCCTGGTCTTCACAGTGAAGTAGGAGAAGGATCTTCCTCCAGCCGAGGTCTTGCAGATTCATGGGATGGTGGCCCGCGTCAGTTGGGCGGAGGGGAGATGTCTGGTGGGCGTGTAGATGGAGAGGCGGTGGTTGCGGTATGTAAGTTCGGCGTTGTGGAGTGCTTTATAGGCTTGTGTGAGGAGCTTGAAGGTGATTTTTTTGTTGATCGGGAGCCAGTGGTGGCCTCTCAGGTGACGGGTGATGTGACTGCGGTGAGGGATGTTCAGGATGAGTCTGGCAGAGGCGATTTGGATGTTCTACAGTTTTTTTAGTAGTTTCCGGGTGTCTAAATGTGTTTACATCAAAAATATTCAGGGATACTGAAGTGTTTTTGATATTGTAACACAGCAGCAGCTCATTACTATTACTGCAAATAATCTCTGTGACAACCTACCATTTCACATATGTGAGGTCCTGTTTTGATCACAAAAAAAAACAAAAACTTTTTTATGGATATTGCATGAAACAAAAACAACATTTCTCTGCAAAATTTCTGTAGTTGACTCTCACACATCACCCACAATAAAAATAAATTAAAGGAAAACAATATTTAAAATGTATTTATGAATTATTTGAGATCATCATGGCAAGACTCTCTGCAAAACAAAGCTGGCTGTATCAGGGAGCCCCTGAAAGGCTGGGGCCCTGGGCCAGAGCCCACTTTGCCCATGCCTTAAAACTTCTCTGCAGAAACGGTGCTACCCTGGAAGGCCAGCCAGCCTTCTCTGTTGGCATCACCCTAAGATTAATCAGGGAGTTAAAGCAGGGTGTACTTCTCCCCTAAACCCTTATTTATTTATGCAGTTTACACTACTTTCTCTCTCTCTCTCTCTCTCAATATACAGATCATCACCTAGCAATGCAAACTTAATATATCACACATGGTAACATTTGAAAACTAGGAAGAGAGAGATTATGAGAAACAAATCGTGTTACTTCATTTTCCTAATTGGCATATTTTAAGGCAAAGTCAATTTTAGGTGGGAGACAGCTAAAATAAAGCAGTTTTTGGCTTAAAAATTGTAAGTCTCCCACCTGAATGGGGTTTGCTGGCATGCATGACATGTCTTACGAGATACAGTGACCAAGACTCTTCTGAACCACCCAACGTATACATCCTAGCAGGCTTCTAGCCAACCTGCACATCCCAGGAGACTTATACACCTGGTTTGATATGAAGAATCCAACTAGTTGTTGAAGGTTGCATTAGTCGGCCAGCGTGCAGTGCTAACAATAAAGGACACACCACAGTAGGGTGATCACCTGGGGGTGCACTGCTCTTGGAAGGCATTATATATATGTAGTGATGTCACTTAGGATAGTTTAAGTAGAAACGACAACACAGGGATGCATTCAGGGTGTAATGTGAAGGCACACCCTGCAGCAAAGGTTTTGGACATGACATTCATCTCAAAACAGGAAGGTATACATAACCTAAAGGTTAACAGTTGCCAAGCTCGTTCTTGACTTTTACGTTCAGGTGTCATAGTCCTTGCACTTTTGAGCCAGGGAGGGGGCTTTCGGGCAGTTTCTCAAGCAAGTGTTCGACAGTTCCTTAGCCAGTGATGGCATCAAAGTTACATCAGAACCATGCTCTTGCTGGCTAGAGGTTTGGTGATAATCTGTTTAATTCAATTTGTTTAATTGTTCTGCTTTCTCTTTTCCTGTGTCGACTTGTGTATGATGAAGGCTGGAGCACAGGATGCGTGGCTCGGTGTGATACCAAAAGGTTGCCATTTAAATAGCATCACAGTTGTGGTATTGTTTCTTGGTGCACTCGGTGTGTTACTGCAATCTCAGAAGAATTTGTGGATGGCTCATTCCATTTCCTCTCTCAAATTCAGATATCTTGATGAATTTATTCAGTGTTTGATTGAAGCGTTCAGTTACTCCTTTAGAGCAGGGTCACCGGGGCATTATTTTTCTGTGCTGAGAGACTGGCGGTAGCACATCAAGTTACATCCTTGAAACCATAGGCCATTGTGTGTGCGGAGTTCCTGTGGAAGTCTGAGCGTGCAGAATTTTGTTTCTGGTGACAGGTTCTTCAGTGATCACACAACTTCAACTTCTTGGTACTTACTAAGGGTGGGCGGAGTTGGCGGAGTGCCACTATGCGGAGTTCCACGGATTTGAAAAAAAACTCAGTGGAACTCCGCTCCGCTCCACCATAATAAAAAAACAAACAATGGGAAATAATAAATCACTTACCTGCTCTGGTATCTCCGACTGCCCTCCTCCTTGCCGTCCTCGCGTCCTCGCCGGTCGCAAACCCCTACGTTGTACATCTTGCGAGGACTGTGCATGCGCGCACTCGCCCATGCGCAGTCCTCCCAAGACGTACAACGTAGGGGTTTGTGACCGGCGAGGAGGAGAGACCACGGAGTGGAGGAGGGCAGCCCGGAGACGCCAGCGCAGGTAAGTGATTATTTCCTGTCTGTCTTTGTGCGTGGGCCAGGGGCTAACTCCGCTACGCCGCGGAGTCTGGGTTTTTGCCTGAACTCCGCGTTCCCAACGGAGTACGGAGTTGGCAAAACTCCGCTGGCGGAGCAGAGTTCGCCACACGGGAACTCTGTATTCTCTGTACACTGTTGTATACTCATCTACAACAACTAGCAAGTGCTGTCCCTCAGGGAGACTTGCAAAATCCGCACTTAGACAAGACTACTTGTTGTTCTTGGCACCGCAGTTCCATGCACTTCCAGTTTTGGCCACCTGAGTACTGCCATTAGTAGGGTAGATTTTGATCTTACTATGTCCTAGAATGTACGAGGGATTAGGTGCACGTAATCAAAGTTTGTGATGCTTAATTTCCTTGTCCCCTTCTTTTTCTTTTCTTATTTCTGTTAGGCTTTGTTTATGCCTTTATGTACTGGGTTTATGATTTCTTCCTTGCATATGGTTGGCTGTGGTCCTCACAGCAGAATTGTTTGTAATGATCTGCTAACCAATAAAGAAATGTGTCCAGTAAAAAAAAAAAATCTACTT
The DNA here is from genome assembly GCA_963921515.1 of Calotriton arnoldi. Classification (NCBI taxonomy): domain Eukaryota; kingdom Metazoa; phylum Chordata; class Amphibia; order Caudata; family Salamandridae; genus Calotriton; species Calotriton arnoldi. Next base: position 1,670,003 of record CAWUFW010000792.1, read on the forward strand.
ATGTTGAACAAAAATCATTCCAAGCTACTTGTATTATTAGTGTTGTAATAGCGACCAGATCAGACAAGATTACATTGGTGGCCATCACATGCAAGATTATCAGCTGTGATCACCACAGCTCATTGACATGGCTGCAAGAAGTAATGTATTGATGGCTTTGTCAATGTGGAATGTCTCTATGAGGTAATACGTAACACCCACAGCTACACTGTCCCTGACACCAAGGTAATAATATTTGTAATAAGTCCCCACAATGCTACATTATATATCACTCAAATGCCAGCTTTAAATCTATTTTAGTAATTCAATCATTGTTCTCCAAACATCCGCTTCCGAGTTCTGAAAATACACACATTTTCACCTTGAATACACACCTTTCAATTTTGGTATGCATATATTAATTCAACCAAGAAAAATCTTATAATTTAGTAGGGTGGGCTGCATATAGGAGAGCTACTTACAAGTACCTAGAGAGCTACCAGTAGCTCGCGAGCCACTTGTTGGTGAAGCCTGGTCCAGATGTTTCCATTTTATGTAATTTCTTAGGTGATTTGCAGGGCTACTAATTTTTAGTTCTAATGGAAGATAAAATATCTATCTCCACTCCCCAAAAGGTATGTTTTTCAATTAGTCTGGCCCGTCAGATGAGACACACATTCTTGCCAACATTTAGAAGCATCAAAGAGGGAGTTTAGATAAAAAATGCGGGAGTATAATTTCTGTATTAATTTCCTTTCAAGTGATAGGAATTCTAATATCGAGAAAACTTAAATAAAACAATTTTTTGGCTTGAAAGATCACAAGTCTTCTGCCTAAATCAGGAGTGCTGGCATGTGTGCAAACACCCAGCCAAAAATATACCCATATTGTGACCACATGGCATTCTCTTTGATGATGTATATAAGAAATAAATTGATGGGTGGTGGCACAAACCGCCAATACAATGTGAGATGTACCATGTCCTGTGGTCTATACTGCCACTCCGATGCGCCACCAGGCAACTGACAGGTAACAATGAACAAGTGCTTCTTCCTTATGTGCCCAGTGTAGGAAGCTTGCTCTGTATATACTATACCAAAATGAGGTATAGTGTGCACAGAGTCCAGTGGAACCCCAAAGGTAGGCAGAGGTAAAAGTTGATAGCACCTTGCTCTCTATTTGTGGTAGTGTGGGCGGGCAGTAAGGCTTTATCAGATGTAGTGTTAAGCATTTGTTGTACACACTCAATCAGCAAATGATGTCACACACTCAAAGACTGAACTCAGACCAATTTGATTTGTATAAAAATATTATTAAGTTGTATTTATTTCCTAGAACCAAGCAAGCCTGGCACAGGTAAGTGTATATAATAATTTTCAAGGCAGGTTGAACAATACAAGCAAGCTGAATGAAAATGACTGTTGCAGGTTTGTAAATGCTTTCAATACAGTGGAAATGGCTGTTAGATTACTTTGGATTACTTTACAGATTACTTTCTGGATTACTTTTTCTACTCAGTGTGATATACCTAGCTATCATACTGGGACATTTCCTAGAGAAAAGGTAAGTAAGCAATTTTAAGTTTTTTAAATGTTCCATACATAACCAACTCCACACTTGGAACATTTTTCAAGGAAAAACAGTCAATGTATTCCTATTGATTGAAATGAAGTTATCGGTTAACAGGTAAGTACTTTGTTGAGGGAGTTAGTATTTCTGGGGTTAGAACCAGGGTTCCCCCAGGATCAAGGATGCACTCTCAAAGCACCCTCAGCGGCACTAGGGCGGCCGGTGCAGAGTGCTGAGGCCCAATGTTATCCAATAGCGGATAGGGGGCTTCCGGTTGGTGGCTGCTCACGAGCAGGCCACAAGGTTGTGGGAGCAAAGCTCCTGGGGTTTAGCTCAGGGCAAAGGGGGATCCAATTTAGCACCCAAAGTACACCCGCAGAGGCGGCTGGGTGCAGGGTGCTTGTTTGGTGTCGGGTGCCCTGTTGATTTCAATGGGGATTCCCCTGTTTCAACAAAGACTGTAGGCTCGGGGACAGAGATCTGCTGGAGGTGACCACCGGTTGGAGAGGTAAGTTGGGATGCTGGGACACCGCCGGTTAGGCCACCCAAGGACGGGTGCAAGGGTGTCTTTAGGCGTCGGGTTTTTCTTACCAGCTACGGTCGCGGTCGGGGGGATCCTCCAGAAAGAGGCTGCAGGCTTCGCTGGGAGATTTAAGGCAGGTCAGAGATCACCAGATCTCAGGTCAGGATCGCTGGGGAGACCTCCTCGTGGTGTTGGGCCACTCGAACTCGGTCTGTGTGCGTCGGGTGCAGGGTGGTGCAGACTCGCGGATTTGGCCAGAGTCTGTGGGTGAGCAAATCCAGGACTCACTGGAGACAAAGTCTTTCTTGTGGAAGGCAGGGCAGGTCCTCGGGGTTCTTGAGGTTACTGGCTATAGGACACACCAGGATTTCGCTTCTGCAGGTTCGAGGTGGGGACAAGCCGGTAGGGCTAGGGCTAAGTCAGTGGGCCAAGTCAGTGGGCCTTCTTAGCTTTAGCACGGCTTCTTCTGTCCTTCTTCTTCTTTTCTTCTTGGTCGGTTCTTGTCTCAGGAGGCAATGTTTAGGGGTGCCCCTAAAATACTAGATTTAGGGGCATTACAGGTAGATAAAGGTTGGGACCAATGGGTCCCTTCCTTGGGATGGGTACACCCCCTATTATGCCACCCTCCAGTGGGAGGGGGGCATATGCCTCACTCTGGTTGGCTGGGTCCCCCCATTTGCAAGATGGCGGGGACTGAGAGTTCTGCTTCACCTCGCCTCCCCCACCTGAGGGGTAGAGTTGGCAAAGGCGGGCACACCTCCCTTCCTCACTTGGTTTTCCCTCCGATTCTCCTGCCCAAAGTGGGGGTCAGAACCGGTGGGGCCAGTTGCTGGAAGCAGCAAAAGGCCTGGGGAAGCTCACAAAGGCGGCAAGCCTTTGAAGTTTCCCCTTCGGGGACCATGCCCATCCTGGGGGAGGAGGCTTGGCACCTCTCCACAGGATGTGCATTGTTTCAGACCCTCAGGAGCAGCAGGCTCTCGACCCAGGGGTCCAGAAACATGTCTGGTGGTGGCAGCTGGCGCGCAGCCACTCAGCCTGGACACTAGTGTTAGGTCGTTTTTTGGGGGGCATCTCTAAGATGCCCTCTCTATGCATTTTTCATTAAATCCCACACTGGCATCAGTGTGGGTTTAATGTGCTGAGAAGTTTGATACCAAACTTCCCAGTTTTTAGTAAAGCCATTATGGTGCTGTGGAGTTCGTAATGACAAACTCCCAGTACCATATACTCTTAATGGCATTACTGCACTTACAATGTCTAAGAATTGGCTTAGACACTGTAGGGGTACAGGGCTCATGCACCTGTACCCTCACCACTGGTATAGTGCACCCAGTTAGAGGGGTGGCTGACCTATGCCAGGGCAGTGGTTTGTAGGCATGGCTCACAGGGACATTTGCCATGTCGACTCTTCACTTTGTTCTGCACCAAAACACGCAGCCTGCAATGGCAGTGTGTGTGTGTGTGTGTAAAGGTACAGGGCCTCTAAGGGTGGCACAATAAGTGCTGCAGCCCTTAGAGGCCTTCCCTGGCCACAGTGCCCTTGGTACCTGTGGTACTATTCACAAGGGACTGACCTGTGGCCAAAGAGGGCCAATTGGGTTTTGTTTTCAATGCAGTTTTAGGGAAAGACCATAGGCCCTGGGTACCTGTTTGGCAGGAACCCAGGGCACACTCAATCAAAGCACATCAACAGTTTAGCAAAAAGTGGGGGTAACCATGCAAAAAGAGGGCACTTTCTTACACCCAGGCCATGCCCGCTTTTCTCCTTGTCATCTGGTGTCAGCCGAGGGGTGAACAGCACCATGTGCCCCATGCAAGACAAGAAAGCATATAGGCCACCAACTTCCAACCGGCTACCACATGCCCCCAAAAGCAGCCCTATTATTGACGGGTCGCAAACCCCTGCTGTTTACAAAGGCATAGAAATACAACCAGCCCCTTCAGCCCATGGCATCTTTTCAACGTTATGACAACACCAGCATCACTGACGCTGTGTAGGGGATGGACTAAAACTAGTTTACAAAGATGAATGAAACATCCTGCAATCAAACGATCCATCCTCCTACATCTTGCAGATAATCTAGTGCCTAAGCTATTCCTCATCCTTCATACCACTGGTCAGGTTGATGACTGGTGTCATGAGGCACCACCTGCAATACTTAACACACACTGTGGACCCAAGTCACTAAGAAGGACTGGTTCTTCACCTGACTGTTAGACCTGGCATCTTTTGGCATGGTTTCCCTGTCTTTTTGCCTCTGGCCTCCTGTTTTTGACTGTGTGCTGGATTTCATTTTTGCTGACTTTAGGACTCTGGGCACTTTACCACTGCTGACCAGTGCTAAAGTGCAAGTGCTCCATGTCTAAAATGTAATCATATTAGGTTTCTCCATGATTGGCCTATTTGATTTACTAGTAAGTCCCTAGTACTGTGCACCTGGTGTTCCCAGGGCCTGTAAGTCAAATGCTACTAGTGGGCCTGCAGCACTGATTGTGCCACCCACATGAGTAGCCCTGCAAACCGGTCTCAGGCCTGCCACTGCAGTGTCTGTGTGTGCAGTTTTTTAGCTGCTATTTCGACCTGGCAAGTGCACCCACTTGCCAGGCCCAAACCCTCCCTTTTTATTACATGTAAGGCACCCCTAAGGTAGGCCCAAGGCAGCCTCATTGGCAAGGTGCAGTGTATTTAAAAGGTAGGACATGTATGATTGTGTTTACATGTCCCGGCAGTGAAATACTGCTAATTTCGTTTTTCACTACAGCAAGGCCAATCTCTTTCATAGGCTAGCATTGGAGCTGCCTTGTAACATCTTACAGTTGTATCTTCCAATTGGGACCTGATAGAAAATTTGTGTTTGGTGTCTCTACACTCACACTTTAAAAATACATCTTTTACTGAAGTTGGTTTTTAAATTGCAGGTCTGAAAATGCCACTTTTAGAAAGTTGCCATTTTCTTACTTTAACCATTCTGTGCCTCTGCCTGTCTCTGAATGCACGTCTGGGTCAGGATGACAGTTGGGCTGTTTGTGCATTCACTCTAGACCATCACACAAAGGGAGCTAAGGTGTGCCCTGCATATCCTGATGGCCCATCACCTGATAGGCCTTCCTGAGCTAGAGTGGTGGGAGGAGTTGACACTGACACATGAATGGAGCTGGGCCATTCCCCACAAAAAAAGTCTCCACCCCCTGCAGTGTGTCTGGAGCTTGGGAAGGGCAGGGTCTTGTGCACTACTAAGACCTTTCTTTGAAGTTTGCCTACTTCACAGGCTGAAATGGGTATAATAAGTACTGGACCTCTGACACCATATACTCAGAACCCTTCTGGATTGAGGACATTCTGCCAGGAAGAAGAGCTGTGTTGCTGACAGGAGGGACTGCCACTTTGCAGCTTGCTTTGCTGTGCTGGCCTGCTGCTTGCTACTTCTGTCCTAGGAGTGAAAGGACCAGACTTTGCTTTCTACATCCTGTTTTCTATGGTTCTCCAAGGGCTTGATTTGAGCTTGTCTCCTGTTGGAAGTCTCAGGGCTATCAAATACTTCATCTAACAAGAACCTTGGCTCCTCTGCTGAGAGCCTTTCTCTACCAAGTGGTGCCAAATCCAGTTCATGGGCCCTTGGAAGTGAGTTCCTGTGCTGAAGAGAAGAAACTCCACGCATCAGCTCCAAGCGTGATTTCGGAACAGGCACATCATCGCCAAACTCAATGCATCGGCACTGTCTGCACGGAAGCGTGGTCCCGCGCATCAATGTGCCAACGACCTGCATATCAGTAAGGAACCGACGCATCACCTGCTTTTTTGACACCTCACCTCCCCTGCGCCACGCATCATCTTTGATTTTTAACGCATTGAAGTTACTTTGTCCTGGTCACGCGCAACCATTGATTTCTAAAAACTATAACTTTATTTAACTTTGATACTTCACATCTTGAGCTGTGTATGTTGAATATTTGTCATTTTGGTCTTATTTTTTTCAGATAAATATTGGCTATTTTTCTAAACTGGTGTGGGGTACTTTTGTGGTGTTTTCACTGTGTTACTGTGTGTTTGTGTGTGTGTGTGTGTGCGCACAAATACTTTACACATTGCCTATTTAGTTTAGCCTGACTGGTCTGTACCAAGCTACCCGAGGGTTAAACCGCGGTAAACCTTTAGTGTGTACCACACTTACTCTGATTAGAGTGGTGGTTCCTGCTTGTACAGAGTGCATACTCTGACAACCAGAAACCCAATTTCTAACACTGACCAAGCAAGAAACAAAATAAAGCATATGATTCTTCTAAGGCAGCCTGTGCAAGCTCGCTAGCACACTTGAGCACACAAGCTCAAAAGAGAAAATTGAAGCCAGATAAATCAGAGGTGTTGCTCCACAAATGTGATGAACCTCATTCTGAGAAAGCCATTCTGGTTTACAATGCTACGCAAAAAATGGGACAGGCCAAATACAGCAGTAAAACTAAAGGCTTTGTCCTACTTTTATGTCTGACCTGTCCCGGTTTTTTGCTTCTTAAAATCTGGTCTCCCTGATCTAGACGAAAGAATGGTCTTAAGTACTGTGTGTGTGGAAGGGGCCATGTCTGCATGGTGCAGCCCCGGTGCTTTGCAGGTGCGTCGCCTGCAGTGTAAAAGAGTCCTCCCTGCACCCCCACCTGTTCCTCTGGGAAGTATCAGTCTGGGTACAGCAGGGCTCAGGGTGGTCGTTCATCTGTTTCGCAACAAAGTTGTCTATGTACGTGTCCCACTGGAATGGGACACTTTACCCCGCACGCTTTTACAACGCGTGCCATTACCTGCATTTTTTACTCCACAAAATCTTTTACAACGCAGGGCTTTACAACGCAATCCATTACAACGCAATTTACTATTCTAACTCCACCGGGGCGTTACTTTGGGGAATGCGTTGTAATGATTTGTGGTGTAAAGCCCTGCGTTGTAAAAGATTATGCGGGGTAAAAAATGCGGGGTAATGGTATGCGTTGTAACGCATGCATTTTAAAGGATGTTTACCGTCGCAGTGCAGCCCCTTGATGCGTCGGGAGTGAGAGACAGGTGGTCGTCTCAGCAGTCGCCCATTGAAGCTGGTCTCTAAGCCACATAGATGAAGAGGCGGCCGTAACTGAGCTCCACATCATTGCTATGTGACGTTTCTATAGGGTAAATGCCAGATCTACAGATTTTGAGGCATTATTGCTCATGAGTATGCAGAAGGGCAGCAGCAGTAGGCAGTGTAATGGATCTATCTGCAGATGTTGTCCCATAATGTCCATTAGTGTTGTCACTGCCTCTGTCCAGTAGCGCCCGATCTCCGAGCAGGTCCACACCATGCGATTAAAGCCTGCCTCCGTGCGTGTGCACCATGGGCATTTCGGTGGTGTTCCTAAAAAGATATGGTGCAGTTGTGCAGGGGTGAGGTATGTCTGATGCAGATAGTTGAACAGTGTAAATTTCAGTCGTGGGTTTTCGAGAGACCCTCCAGACCTGCTCAAGTGCAAGGGATCATTATCTATCTGTAAGCCTCTGTCCAATTGAAAGAGTCCATTTACCCCTTAAGGCCTGTAAGCTCGGACTAAGGGAGTCCAACATCCCCCTAGAGTACTGTAACTGCACGTCTGCCCGTACCATGTTCCAGTAGTAACTGCAACGTGGGGAATATAGTGGGTTCAGTACGATCTGGACCCATGTGGCCCCCATCACAGCCGTCAGAGCATTATGCGCCAAAAACTGCGCCTTGTCTATGCCACAACGCTCTCTTAGGTCGTCGAAGGTCAGTAAGATTTTATGTTCATAAAAGTCGCCTATTTGGTGAATGTCTGCCTCCGCCCATGGTCTTATGTTGTAGCGATCTGCCACCCTGTGGAACACCAGGGGCACCCACAGTGGTAGGGTAGGAGCATAGGGCAACGTCTAGGCTGTAGGTACATATGCCAGCAACGCTTGGCCACCGTAGCGATACATCCCATGTCCAGGGCTTCTCTCCAGGGGCCATTAGCCAGTCTAGGATATTATGGCCCCCTACAGTGTTGGAGATGGACAATTTTTCAGGGTTAGGAGTACTCGCTAGCCAGCACATGGGCCATTGTAGTTGTGCCACCGCATAATACAGCTCAGAGTGTGGGACCTTAGCCCACCCCTCTCCAGCAGGCAATATAGCTTGTGCAGGGCCACTCTCTTCCTCCCCGCACCCCATATCAAGTCAGATCGGACAGTATTTACCTCCCGGAAGAAGCGTTGAGGGAGAAAGAGCAGGAGTGCTGAGAAATGGTACAGGAGCCGGGACAGCACCAGCATTTTCGCTATCTCCACTCTGCCCATCGGAGAAAGCGGTAAAGACTTCAATAGTAAGGGACAGCCACACACCAGCCATTATTGCCCCCAGGTTGCCCTGTACTAGGTCATCGCCAAAGAATTAGACATTGACTCCCAGATATTGGAAAGAGTTATATTGCTATATCAACCCTAGGTTAGTGGTTCCCTCCGGTTCTGGTTCAGGTAGGCTACGAAGGGGAAAAAGCAGGATTTAGCCCAGTTCATTTTCAGTCCAGATCCTGTATTGAACTCGTCCGGCACTTCCATTACACGGGTCAGGCCTTTATGTGGGTCTCTATGGTATATTAGGGCGCCGTATGCAAATAGCAAGATCACAGTGCGGGCTCTGCTGTCGAAGCAGTCCCACCAGTAGCTTCATCGCCACGGCGCATATGATTGGTGAGAGCGGGCACCCCTGTCTGGTGCCCCTTGCCACTCGAAAAGGTACGGATCTTTCTTAACCCGTGCATACCCTGGCACCTGGATCCATGTACAGGAGGTCTGTCTATTTCAGTATCCTGGAACCCATACCCATTTTAAGTAACACTCTCTAAAGAAAGGGCCAGCCCAGTGTTTCGAAGGCTGTTTCAAAGTACAAAGAGAGTGCCACACATGGGGACGACATTGAGGGGTGCGCCACCATTATTCGGAAAAGTTGCCTCAATTTGAGGAATGTGTTCCTTCATAGGCTAAAGCTGTTTTGGTCATGATGTACCAAAATGGCGAGGCATGGCAGCAGCTGGTTAGCTTTTATCTTCCCTAGGATCTTCCAGTCTGTATTAAGAAGAGAGAGTGGTTGTTACGAGCGGACCTCCAGCGGGTGTCTTCATCGGTTTAGGAAGGACCACAATCAGCGCCTCTCTGATAGATTCAGGTAGCATTATTTGGAGAAGCCTTGGGGCAAGGCTTGCCTTGTAGGTTGAATAATATTCCACAGGAAACACATCCATCCCCAGAGTTTTATTACGTGCCATTTGGTCTATCACGAGGCAAACCTCGTCTATCAATATCGGCTTATCTAGAGTTTGTCGGATACCGCTCCTGGAGCACAGGTGCATCAGTCAGAGATTGTCAGCACAAAGGAGCCTTATGAAACAAAAACAGGGTAGGAGCACACTGCCTTGAAATTCCAGCACCCAGTTCACTCATGCATTCTGGTAAATACAGTGCATGGTAACACTTATTTCCATTAAACAACCTTTCGTTTTCACCATGGTTGGTGCAGCCAGTGCGGAGCATCTCTAGACATAAGCTCATGTTTCAGGATAGTTGTCCTTCACCAATAGAGAGTCACACAGACATTTAGAGGTGCTGGAAATGCTGCTCCACATTCTTTTCAGGGGTAACAAGCGCTATATAAATGCAAACCTTTTTCCCTCTTCTATCCCTCCGCTATTCTTCTGAATCGAAATAACTGACTAACCTATCCACCACTCAAATTACTTTCATATTTCACTATACTAATTCACACTAATTCTTTATGGGTTCCGGAGTAGCGTGATACTTGCCGAAAAAGCACTTCGACGCCTCGTTAGGGGTAGTAAGCGCTATATAAATGCAATTACAATACAATACATGTGGTACCATACATCTGAGTGAACTGGGTGCTGGGATGTCAAGGCAGTGTGCTCCCACCCTGCTTTTTAAGGGTAAAGTAAATGAGAGCTTTTAGGCTTACACAATCTCTACTATTGGAAAGATTTATGATCACAAACAGGATAATTGGCACCAGGAAGTCATTGATTTGGCAGGTAATTATCATAGTTTCTTGTGCACAGACACTGGAAGACAAGGTTGAGCCTGATCCCTTGCTAGAGGATATTCTCTTCGGACACCTTACCAAACCCCCGCCATGTGCCCCCCGACAACACCCGGTGCCCCATACCTCCAAGCACACGACTCCGGCCATGATAGCGCAATCTTACCATGAGTTAGTTCAGAAATTAACAAACGGGGAACTATTAGAATCTGCAGTCCGGGCAATTTCTGATGCAGTCTGTCTGTCTGCTTTAATAAAGGGCACCGCTGATTTTGCTACTGCTGCCTATGAGGACGTCCACAACTTACTATCAACTTGACGTACTAACAAGGTATCTGTTCCTTCTGGCATTTTTGATGAATGACATTGCCCTACCATGTCTGTCTCTCCCACTCAACAACTAATTGTGGACCTAATTACTTTTGCTAAACTTTGCCACGACAGAGCTGCTCTTTCTACTATGTTATGCGCAGCTCCCCATTTCCCATCCCTCTGTCGCCATCACTGTCAATGCTAGCACTTGAAGACAAACCCTTTCTCAGATCTGATAAAAGCAAGTGTCCAGACATTTTTCAACATTTAATAACTGGTCAGCTTCAGGTATCTCAATTGCCTACCTTGTGTTCCCAAGATTATTATTGCGAATTGTAGCTGCTTGCCAAAGACTCTGTTTGATACAGCTCCTAAATTGCATGCCGCGTATGCGCATTACTTGGCCGGCAAAGACACCTCTCTGTCTTCACAATACCAGTACTCGTCGACTGAATACTGCTTTGATGCTTCTTAACTACATGGTCGGGACTGCACAAAATTGCTGTCCTATCTTGAGCAAGCTGTTACCGAACTTAGGGCCAGATGTACATAGCTTTGGGTTTGCGATTACCTAATAACAGATTTTTGCGATTCGCAATTTGGTAATCGGACACAGCTACGCACAAATATGTGTTTTACACATTTAGTGATTCCCAATGGGTCACAAATAGACTGACCTCATTAATATTCACGAGGTAGGTCTCAGTTTGCGACCCATTGTGAACTGTAGAAATCACAGGGATGGTAGCCTGCTGGGATCAGCAGTCCACCTTGTCCGTGCTTGCTTTTAAAATAAAGCAATTTATTTTTAGTTTTTTTTTTAAAATGCAGCCCGTTTTCCTTATAGGAAAACGGGATGCGTTTTAAAATCAAAAATGAAAAGTTTTGTTTTTATTTTCTAAGAGTAGGCAGTGGTCCATAGGACCACTGCCTGCTCTTAAAAAACGTTTTACAAACATTCACAAAAGGGAAGGTGTTTTAACTCAATTTTTAACTTTGATCTGTATCATTAACCTATTTTAAAGTATGGTTTTTTATGATGATTTGAATATGTAATTATGGGATGTTTTATTATAATCATATGTATGAAGTGCTTTTATGGTTGTACTGTACAACAATCGAATTAGCTGTGTTTGATTTGATTGGACTATAGCATATGACTTGATGCACTTTTACAGAGTTTAGGGTAGCACACATTACAAGCATCTGTACCAAAAGCAACTTAAACAGTGCGTGACACAGCGAAGGTCTCAACAGGCTTGTAAACAATAGGCGGTAGTATGAATCTTACATTCAATGCTAAGTTTTACAAGAATCACCCTGAGACTTTTCCCCAACAGGGTCTCACTAGAGCATCTATGACATGAACCAGCGTCTCCCTCTGGCCCCCTTCACCCTGACGCACTATGTTCTATTGCGGCTAGGTAACTCTGGTATAGGCTCCAAAAACTCTTGGGGCGGCTCTGTGGGGGGAGCAGTTCACTATATAGTTCCGAATGTGTGTTGCAGTAAAACATGTCGTTAGACCACTCAGCAACTGTGGGTGCCGGGTCCGAAGCCCATCGCACTGCTACTGTGCGCTTCACTATGAGTAAGCCCATATCCACTAATTTCACGATTCCTTCTGCAGCTGTCTAGAGTGTCCCAGGAGTGCCAGTAATGGGTCAATTGGGAGGGGCGTGCCTATGATGTCGCTCAACTTTAGGAAAATTAACCTCCAGAAGTTAGCTATGACTGGGCAGGACCAAGCTAGGTGCATAAACCCCGCTGGGTCAGTATTGCATCTTTCACACTCAGCGGTGTCTCTAAGACCATATCTATGTAATCGAGCTGGGGTGTAGTAAGTTCTATTTAGGAATTTAAATTGTATAAGTCTGTGTCTACCATTGAGGGAAATGCGTTTCGTGGACTCGCAGCAGTACCGCCATGTGGTATCATCAAGGATCGTGTCTAGGTCATTTTGCCACTCCAGTCTAACCTTAGTGTAGGTGCTTTTACGTTTGTCCTGCACTAAACTATAAATGATAGATACTGTCTTATTAGGAGAGTCGGCGCGTAGTATGTGATATAGGGGGGCAAACTCAGGTGGCTCACCTAGCAGCCCGCGGAGAGAGTGCCACACTCTGAAGAAGTGAAACCTCGTCAGCGGGGAAGCAATATGACCCTCTGCTTCAATTTCTGCCCAACTGCGAGCTGTGCCTGCCGTAAATAGATCCCCAATTTTGGTGATATTGATTGTACCCATTGCCCTTACTATCTCTTTTTCCCTGCAGGTTGGCAACCATTGACACCATTCCAGAGGTGTCAGGGGAGAATACAAAATAGCTCCCTCCTGCCTTTTCAGTAGGTTGTGCCACGCATGCACCGTTGCGTTGATTGAGTCCAAGATCCCAGCGCTTCTAGATGGGGTGCGAAACAATGACACCGCTAGGGGGTCAGGGGCAGCAGCCACTTTTTCGATTTGTAAGTGTGGGGAGCTGTGCTCTGGTGGACCCAATAGTAAGCGTGTGAGCAATGCGTTACTCTGTAATAGAGCTCCAGATCAGGAGCGCCCAACGCCCCCCATGGTATAAGGGAGAGTGATAATATTCCACCGAGCTCGGGATTGCTTACCAGCCCAGGCCAGCCTCACCAATAGAGATCTAAGTTGCTTGAATAAATGTGAGGGTAGGACCATCGGAATATTGAGAAACAGGAAAAGGAATCCAAGTAACACCACCATCTTCATCAGAGAGATACGGCCTAATAACGATAGGGGCAAGCAAATCCAGTGCTCTACCTCCTCCTCCAGCTTGGTGATTGCCCTACCATAATTCTCTCGAAATACTATCTCTGGGTTCGTATGAACCTGAATACCCAGATAACAAACTGAGTCTGTGGACCAAGAGAGGGGGAAGTCCAACTCAATAGGCTCCATAGCTGGCATCAGTGGAAATATTGTGGACTTATTCCAATTTATCTTAAGGCCAGAAAACTCCCCATATCTCACCACTTCTCTTAGCACTGGGGATAGGTTAGTTTCAGGGTCCCTGATGTATAAGAGTGTATCGTCTGCATAATTGGAAACTATTAGGTTATATCCCGGGAAGCGTATCCCTCTGTGCCCATGGTATTCCCAAAGAGCACACGCCAGCAGCTCTGCTACTATTGCGTATAGAAGTGGTGAAAGCAGGCATCCCTGACGGGTGCCTCTGGTAATCTTGATCGGCGCAGTCACCAAGTCTCCCACTCTAATCCTAGCAGATGGAGAATTATATAACACCCCTACTAGTTGTAATAAGACTTCCCTACACCCATTATTCTCAATACAGTAGACATGACGGCCCATTCGACAGAATCAAAGGCCTTCTCTGCATCAAGGAAGACTGCTGCGGCCTTGATCTCTGGCTTCGTATGCTGAATCACGCCACACCGTACGTAGGTTATATGTCAGATTACGCCCCGGGACAAATCCCGCTTGTTCTGTTCAAACCAGTTGAGGCACCAGAGGGGCCAAGCGGTTGGCCAGTATTTTAGCAAAAAGCTTGGTGTCCACATTGAGTAGGGACAGTGGTCTATACGAGGAGCATTCGTTAGGTGGTTTGCCTGGTTTAATCATCATAGCAATCAAGGCTTCCCGCATAGAAGGAGGCATCTCGCCACTCTCACCCATTTCCTTAAACAAAGTGATCAGGTCTGGGACCAGAAGTTCCTTGAATTCTTTGTAAAATGCGACGGTTAGGCCGTCTAGCCCTGGTGCGCTACCAGAGTGCATTGTCTTCACCGCAGCGAGAACTTCCCAAGCATCAAGCAGTCTCATTAGGTACTCCCTGTGCTCGTCCGCCAAACATGGCAATTTAATATGCTCAATATAGTCTAGAATGGCTGCGTCATCAGCCGATGTTCTGGAGAGGTACAGTTCCGAATAATACTGACTAAATCTATCTGCTATAGAGGTGGGATCTCTCAATACCTCACCAGAATCAACGTGTAGTTCCGTCACCACAGTCACCTCCCTTCTGCTACGTGCCAATGAAGCCAAGGTTGCCCCGGGGCGTTCACCTTAACCATATGTTTTGTCAACAGCATATTTCCCCATGTGTTTTATCTCGTTGTCGGCTGTTTCATGGTATTCTTCGAGTGTCTTCCTTAGCTCCTCTGTAGTCTGGTCGTCACCCCCTGCCTGAGCCGTTCGCTCGAGCTTAGCTAGTCTACCCTCAAGAAATGTCAGCCTATCCCTGAGAGAGCGGAGGACCCCCGAGTGTTTTGAGATGGCAATCCCTCGGACATAAACTTCAAAGGTTTCCCAGACCATAGCAAAACGACTGACCGAGCCTATATTGATTTCAAAGAAAGACTATATGGCTTCCGAAATCTTGGACTTAAAAACATTATCTAGTAGTGAATATGGCGGAAATCGCCAGGTGAATGGAGATGGTCTTTTCTGCTGACACTCTATGTCCAACTGTATAGGTGAATGATCCGAGTATGAGCGAGGGTGAACGACACAATCCAGAACATGTGTGAACAAGGTTCTAGAGGAGAACCAATAATCTATTCTAGTTTGTAGATTATAAGGAGCCGAATAGTGAGTGAAGCCCCCCAAACTTGGTGAATGTGTGCGCCATACATCAACCATGTCTAATTGAGTAATACAGTCTATGATAGATTTGGCAACCGCTGACAGCCGTCTAGAGGGGTCACCAGAGCGATCCAACATCCGGTTAAGCACACAATTGAAATCTCCGCCCCAAAGTTGCGGGAGTGAGGAGGACCCCTGGATACGCCCCAGTAGATCTCTATAGAATTGTGGATTATCAAAGTTAGGGTCGTAGATGTTAGCAATTAATACATCCAGTCCTCGACCCTTACACCTAGAGATGGTATACCTACCCCTTGTGTCGGTATCAACGGCCTCGAATGTGATACCCGATTTAGGGTTAACCCAGGTTAAGACTCCTCTTGCATGTGTGGAAAAGCCAGCAGCGTGGCAGGGACCATGTAATCGTCTGGGAGTGAGTAGTTTGCTGTCTAGGGGCAAGTGAGTCTCCTGTAAGAGAGCGACATCTATGCTATGCCTGGTGAGGTACGCCAGCACCTTACGTAGTTTTCTAAAATCATTGAATCCCCTAATGTTCCATGTTAGGAATCGCACCTTACTACCTTGGTTCAGAACTACAGCTGGATAACCTATCTGTATACACCCTTGCTATGACTGCTTTACTACCCTGTGGATATATCAGTCGGTAAACGCTTTTGGTGAGATAGATAAATATACAATACACATTGTGTCCAAAATAACAGACCCCTAAATCCCCCTCCCCCCCCCACGCCATGCAATCCCTAACTTGTCATGGTCGAAAAAAAACCTTCCCCCCCCCAATTCAAAACATGACTGGCCTAGTGCCATAAAGTGAGTGACACACAGGGGCAGATGTTACCTTAGCGCCGCCTAGTATCTCTACGTAGTAGAGGTCTAGTAATGCCATCTGAACTTAGAATATACTTCCAGAGAATGTAGAGTACAATTAATTGTAATACTAGTCAAGACCCGCTGTCCCCACCCATGTGGAGCCCATCAGACTTTAACTGGACAGTGAGAAACCTCCTATGTTACAAAGTCTCGATGGATATGTCGGCATCTATCGGATGCAGTTCTTTAGGTTCGATTTGCAATGTCCCCATGCTCCCCTGGGGGCCGGAGACCAGATCCCCTCAGTGTGGCAACACGAATGTTAAGGACACGCATCACCTACCCTTCGAAGGTCTCACCAGGAATTATGTGCAACACTGTATTAGTCCTGCTCCTCCATGCTGCCTCCGGCGGCCTCAGAAAGCTTCTCCGTCTCGCTGCACCTCTTGTCAGTCTTAGCGTAGTCTTTGAGGGCCGCCTGCAAGGACTTGGGGTCCAAAGAAATCCTTGATTTGCCATTTAAATTCACCCTTAGTCTGGCGGGATAGAGCATTGCATATTCAAGATTGTAGTCACTGAGTTTACGTTTCGAGGGGGAAATTGACGTCTGGCCTCCTGTACCCTCGAAGTGAAGTCCGGAAACAGCGAAATCGAGGAGCCCTCGAACTGCAGCTCTCTCTCCTCTCCGGCCTGCCTCAGTGCGGCATCCCTATCTCTATAATTCAATAGTTTAGCGATGATTGGGCGAGGCGTAGCCCCCGGCGGTGGTCTAGGGCCCAGGGAGCGATAAACGCGCTCAACTACAAACATGGAGAAGACATCATGGCCTAGTAGTGTTACCAGTAGTTTCTCCACAAACAACTCCATGTTGCCCGTGGGCGTAGTTTCGGGAAGGCCAATAATGCAAATATTGCTTCTTCTTGATCTGGCTTCCAAGTCTTCGGCCCTATCCTGCAGGGCAGCGAGGATCCTCCCCATCTTCTTTTGAGCCACGTCCTTCTCCGTATGAGACACTTCAATCTCCGTCACGCGACGTTCCGCCTTGTTGAGACATTCGGCATGCTTATCAATCCTCTCCGACATACGATCCATACGGTAAGCTAATGAATCAATTTTGCCGTCTTTGGTGGACAAACTTTTCTGCATTGCTGACAAGATTTGGCGTATGTCTTCAGACGATTCCTCTGTCTCATCAGTCTGGTTTTCTGGGGTATGAGCCTCACCCACCTCTTTATTCCTCGACTTGCATTGCTCAAACTGCAGCTTAGATTGTGACTTATCAACCTTGCCCATTTCCGCAGGAGGTGCAGGGCCTAACTGAGGTATTTCTCAATATCCGCCTCTTCAAAATATCTCAGTCCCACAGAGTCAAGCAGTGCCGGGGAGATCAGCCCGCACAATAGCTGAGACACAGGGGCAGTTGTTATATGTATTGCTGAGTGCAAGCAGTAAATACCCGGGTCGTGCCACAGAGGGTCCAAGCTTGCAAAGGAAGAGCTAGTGGCAGGCACTTGTCCACAAGGCAATCTCCGTGATAGAGCCCAACTGATAGGGAGAGATGAGATGCACCCGCCCACCGCAAGACACAGGAGAATGGCCAACCTGCCTGTGAGCGTGTAGGATTAGTCCAATCACCGGAGGCCCTTTTAGGTCCGAGGCGCAAGCTAATGACTCCTCTGCCGGCCAGGTATGGGTGTAGGTCTAGGCTCTATGTCTCTGACTGGCTGCAGGTTAAGACAGCCACCACTGTGAGCCTCCGCTGGGCCACTGGTTCAAACTGCATTTAAGTACATGTGACAGCCTGTCCCCAGTCGCTCCTCACCTGCCCCCAGGGGCTATAAAGATTCTGCCCCAGCAGTACGCAGCCTGCGCAGCAGCAATCTTGGGCCTCAGCAGGTGTAAATGAAAGGCCGGGCCCGCAGCACACTGAGCGTGGCGACTGGCTGAGCCCAGCCGATTCAGGCAAGTGTGCGCTTTAATTTCAATGAGCGGGGAGACAGGCCCAGACAACGCGCCCTCCGTCTCCAGGCGGCCGCAATCCAGCATGGGGCACTCTTCGGCACAGGAGGTGCGAGTTCAGCACGCCCTCCAGGCTGCACGCCTCCACGGACACAGTTCTCAAGGGGGGGCAGGGCGGCGGCAGGCCAATCGAGCGGTAGTCACCTCTCACCTTGGCTGTATCGGGATCCGCTCGGCGCCCCCAGGATCGCCGGTGGTCCCGCCTCGCTGCCCGGAAAGGCTCCGCCGGAGCAGGTAAGGGATGGCCTCCACTCCCACAGGCAGGCGACCAGGCCCGATCAGCGCTCCCTCCGTATCCGGGAAGCAGCCATGCAGCGCGGGCATGCCCCGGCTCAGGGGGCCCACAAACAGCACGCCAGCTAGGCCGCACACCGCAGCACCCACAGCATTCCGGGGGAGGCGGGCGGTGGCAGCCCAAGCAAGTCGGCCAGTCGAACGAGGGCCGCCTCTCCCTCCAACAGCCAGGAAGTCCATCCGGCGCCGCTGGAACCGCCAGCCGCTCCGCCGATCTCGCTGCAGGCCGCACAGGCTGCTCACTGCTTTACCGCCTCCGCTCGCCCCAGGGCGTCTATATACGACATGCAGGGCGTCGATCAATCGCGTTTCGGCTGGGCTTCTCAGCACAAGTCGCTTTTCATGTTGATTTGTGCTCTGGGATCAGGATTCCTTAAGGATATTTGTTATGGCTTGCGGAGCGCGTTCAAGACGCGGCCATCTTGTGCTCAGGCAAGCTCCGCCACCCCCATCTCAACACCATGATTAACCGGCAAAATGTGGGAGCTGGAGCCAATGACTTTATCAAATCATTACAGATCAGACAACACCAGAATATCTGGATGGGGTTAGTTCAAACATCTGACTGGAGAGCCCTACACAGTAATTCAGTGGCTCATTTCTACCCCCTAGATCTATGAACCAGAATGTAAAATGCACACAGATCACACAGTCGATCTAGAAAGGTATGCGGGTAACTAGGCAAATATCACCAACTGCCTGGATCACACATGCCACTGGTAGATAAGAGAGGCTTTGAACTTTCAAAAAGGCCTGTGTAGAATCTAGGAAATAGATTTGACAAGAGACTGCAGCAAGACTCAAGGAAGCAGGGATAAAAACGTATTTGTGATATCCTTGCAAATCAGAGCACAGTGGTAGATACTGCTAATTGAGAGATTGATGTAACCTATTTAAAGAATAACTAGAATAAGGTGTGTTCCTTTTAATGAGAGAAGAGGGAAAATGGTAGCAGGAATTGTAGAATAGTAGAGTCAGATGTTGTTTCATAGCATGGGGACATGCAGAGGGAGAAAGAAAATTCCAAGATTAAATATAAAGAGCAGAAAGTAGCATTGTTATGAGTGGGTGTATGATTCGATTATGCCTCTACCATTCCTCTACATCTAAGCATCACACGTAAATACATACACTACCAGGTGGCAAATCTAAAAGGTGAAATGTAATCTATTTTGTCTACAAAGTGATAGAACACTAAGAAACAAAAATGTTGACACTGGTGCGGGTCCGTGCAATTTTATGTGATGGGGTCATCACCCGCCAGAGACCTCCTGCTACAACCTGCACGCTTCCGGAAGAAAAAAATGTACAATCGGGCTTTCTCTGGGGCCGCTCCGAGAATATGGAACTCTCTCCCGCCCACCATCTGAAGAATCCCTTCACTGACACGCTTCAAAAAGGAGGCCAAAACCTTCCTTATGGGTAAATTCCTCGTTTAAATGTTGCCTCCAACCAGCACAGAGACTCTGATTAACTCCTGACTAGCGCCTCCCCTCGGATTAACTAGTCACCTCTCCTAGAAACCTGGGGACTCGTTTCGAGCAACTATAAAACGCAAACCGTACATTCGTGTCCACCATCTTTCATATATCCTGCACCCTGCCCTCTTTTACCTTTTGTATATTATTGTGATTCCAAGCCTATTGTACATTTCTATGTTTCCTGTAAAGCGCTCTGATACCCTAACGGGTCAAGTTCGCGCTCTATAAAACACAAAAATAAAAATAAAAATAAATAAATAAACCTCATTTGTTTCAAGCTAGAGTTACTCGGCTTTGAGGCCTCTTCACATTATTGAATCCAGGTCTGGAAGCCACGCTTTAATAAGAATAACGGTTAAACCCAGTGCGCAGGACCAAGGTCCAAGGCCTTAAATCTGCACAGTCTACAAAATAGGTGGGGCAGTAGGTAGATGTGATACTTCATTACTCACTGGGTATTTCTGAGTTTTAAGCAAACAGCCTACGGACTGGTGGGAAAATATGGCAAAGTTTGATAAAGTATTTGTTTTAAGTTGATCACTCTTAAACTGCACATATTTGACACTGAAATAAATAAACAATTCAAATTGTGAATGCTTGTCTTGGGCATTTTTATGCCAATTTCAGTTACAAAACAATTATGGTAAGAAGTCAAATGTGTTTGTAAAAAATCATAAGATATTTTTGTTCCAAAAAAATGTAAACATCAAGTTTATAATGTAAATCGTCATGTATAAGCAGATACTTGAATTGGGGCAGCGTCCTTTTCCCAGGATCATGCAATTTGATCAAGTGGTGAACCCTTTATTACACCTCAAGGCTTGTAGCTCACTAGCAGACAACCTAGCCACAAGAACAGATGTCCTCTAAAGAAACCAGAAGTGAAAAAGGAGAAGTAGGTGTACTATTTAAGAAAATTATCAGGAAACAATTTGATCCCGAAATGTGAAGAAGTCCGAGTTTAGGTATATTGTGAAGAACTAGAAACCTAAACAAGCATTGGCGTAGCCAATAGGTCTCCCCTTTGGGAACTTATAAGTGTTTAGCCATGCAACAGTTGATGTTGTTGCACCAAGGATATTGTGCTGGATAACTAAACACTTATAAGGTCCCAAAGGCGAGACCTATTGGCAAAGTCAATAGGTCTTTCTTATGTGAGTGCTATAGGCTTTGTCGACGTCCATGTTGTACAGCAGAACGGCTGCTGTGCAGCATGGCTGAAAGAAAAACAAGCATTGCCAAAGCCACTAGGTTTCGCTTATGCGCCATCGGTTTTCTTTGTCAATGTTTTTTTTTTTTTTTAACATGTTGTTCAACATAGCTTAAAGTAGGAAAAAACCTCCATAAAGCGGTCATTGCTGGCTGCATCATAGTGCCTTTTATATTGGGTGCTGAATAGGAACAGCAGGACAGTAAGATCACAATGGAGGAAATGTGTGAGCCTGAGGGGAGCACAGTTCCTTGATGTGTATCGAGGGCCTAGGAATGTACAAGCTAATGGTTTGGAGAGATTAAGCCATTCTGAAAGTGAGTCTAGCTCTCTAATTTACACATGGCAGGAAAATGAATGAATGATTAGATATAGTGAATGTGATCTATTAATCCTGGAATGCTTTTGGTTTTATTGGCAGCTTGCAAGAGTCCTTGTTGTATATGATATGGAACGCACATTAACATTAGAACTTTAGAATGTCTTAGTTGCTGGAGCATATGCGCGAGGATGTAAATCATTGTATGATGGATGGCGAGTGTTGATTGAATGAAACACCTAGGTAAATTTTGCATTGATTGGCCGATAAACAAGAAGTAATCTGGCCTTGTGTAATGTAACTGGTGCGCCTGTAAAATCGCTCCATTACCTTTGGGTCGAATAGCCACTATATAAAATGGAGAAAAAAAAAGAGCACATACAGCGGGGGAGGGCAAGCAATTCGAGGTGGGCTGCAGGGGGTGGGGAGACCGTAACAGGTTCTGAAGCCAATATGGAAGAATGTTAACCATTGTTTGATGGGTGGTGAATGTTGATTGAATGAAATGCCTCAGAAAATGTTGCATTAATTGGCCTACAAGCAAGAAGTAATGTGGCCTTGTGTAATGTAACAAGTGCTCCTGTAAAAGCGCTCCAATACTTTCTGGTCGTGGTCTTAATACTGTAACTGTTCCTTTAGAATCCATATGCCTGTACAGAGCACTCTATTCTGTTTTGGAAGAGATACCTTCTGTGGTATATAGTATTTGAGACCAAACCCCAAACCATCTCCTGTGAGGAAACAGTAACCGCACAACCGCATTTATCAACGCAGAGTGAAGGACCCAGTGAAACAAGGGCGTTCTTGGGAGCATGGGAGCCAGGCCTATGCCAGATATTCAGGATAAACACCAATTAAGTAAATAAATTCCCAGTATATCATGGTATGTCCATTTATTTTGTGTGGGTACCCTGAAATCCTGGCATGGATCTTGCCGTCATGGGCCTACGTGCGACATCCCCTTCTGGTAGGCTTTTGGCTAAGCTTTGCATACAGCAGTATCCTGGGCCCTGGAGCAGTGTAGAAAAATGAAAGTACCCCTTTCCTGCAAGACCTGGAGAAAAGTCCAGTAAGCTGCGATGAACCACGTGAGGAAAACCCGTGCCTTTCCGAAATTATTTTTAAAGTTTCTAATTCTGTAATAAAAGGAGAAATAGATTTTCTCAGGAATATGTTTTTTTTGGGTGAAGTTTTATATAGTGCGCAAACTCAACCCAAAGGTATTGCGGCACATTCTTTTAGCACCAGTTGCATTACACAGTCACCTTTCATTGTTGATAGGGATGGGAGAGATTAAATGATTAGCTCAAAATCACAGGATGTTGAGCTGATGCCGAGACTCGAAGCTGGTTCCCCAGTTCCACAGTCAGCAGCTCTGGCTCTTTAGCCACATCCTCCTTGCACGGTTCTGTAGCTGAGGAAGGCAGGTGTGGGATTTAGCTGTACAGATGGGGGTGTGGCTCTGAAGCCACTGCATCTCTTGTTTAAGGTTTGGGTACAAGATGCTTAGGTGCCTGCTGATAGAAGAGTCTGCAACTTCTGCTTACGACACAAGAATGTGTGAGGGTTCCTACTAATGGTACAAAAAGGGCAAACGCGCACTCAGCCAACAACGGCAGATGCTGGGTGAGTGGGTGCTTTATTCAGCTTCGTGCAACATCCGTCAGATGTTTCTAAGCGCTTCGTCAGCGGGGATTCTGACATTGAATTGGGTGGGGGTGATTTTAAAACGCAACGGAGAGTGCAAGGGAGTGGGGGAAACACAAAGGAGAGCGGGAGGAGGGCGGGGGTTGAAAACATAATGGAGAGTGGGAGCGGGTGGACGAAAACTACAGAGGGCGTGGGAGAAGAAGAGGGACTGCTGACACAAGCACTCGCAAAAAAAGGAGTACCTGCAGGAGCCAGTGGCTATGGACGCTAGCCACAGGAAGCAGAACAATAATTTCAGAATACACAAATCAGCTGCGCGGCTCCACTGACGGATTCCGAGAGCAGGCGACGCCCTCGAGCACTGAGATTGGAAGTAAGGATCGGCTTGTTTCTCAATTTTGCAATGGCGTGATTGGCGACCCCCACTAAGGAGGAATTAAGGGAAACGGGCGAAGACACCGCGCACGTGCATGGAAGCCGACAGTAAATGAAATTGGAAGATGGATTGCGGGGTGAGGTGGGGGGGTCAAGGAGGAGATGGCCTCGTCTATTATTTTGCCGCATGATGGCCCCTGGCCGAAGTTAATGGAGCTGGGTTGTAAGGCGGATGAAAAGGGAGGGGTTAGCAAGGGATTTAGGTGGTTGCGCAAGGAGGGCCAGTGGTTGCTGGCCCAGGAGTGGTGCGTGCGCGCACAGTCTGATCTTTTTTTAAGCAAGTGGTGCGTGCGTGTGTGCGTGCGCAGTCTGCTCTTTCTCAAAGCACATACTCGTGCTTGTGGCGCGCCGCTGCGCACTCCCGCAAGGTGTATGCCGCCACAAGCACGAGTATGTGCTTGGAAAAAGAGCTGAACGACGGCTAAAGGTCTCCTATGCAGCGCATGTGCGCTGCGTAGGCGAGACCTAAAAAGCAAGTGGTTTATCTTAAGAAGAGATATGGGCGAAATCCAAGCAAATACATTCCCAGTTTCATTCACCAGTTGGAGTGAAGACAAATAAAAAAAAATACTTAAGATTTGGATTCAAAATGCAAAGAGCCAAAATTCAAAACTGCAACTATTTGGAATAGGATTACTTGGAGAAACATTTCTCTCTGCTCATCTGGTGCTAGACACAACAGACTACCACTCTAGGTGTGCAGACAACATAAAGTTGCATTTTCTAAACCACAAAAAGAGAAACCAAAAGATGTTCTATTGTAATCCCACATTTCTTGTGATCCAAGATTCAGTTGGCTCTGCTCACAATACCAGGCGGCTCCACTTCCTCGACTATCTTGCCACCTACCCACACTTGCTGATGCTGTTCCTCAAGCTTATTTAGTGCACAGCTCTGTCGTGTGGCCTTGCATCTTGTGAGAGCTCTAGAGCTTTTTTACATTCACAGAACTATTTATCACTGTTTCAGCACAACTACCTTTGCCCCAATCAAACTTTGTCTGCTTTCTAGAACCCTGATCAGCAAAAAGAAAAAACGTTTTTGAATCATGTAGAATCGAAAATGTCTTCAAGGGAATAGCTAAAGCTATTTTATAACATGTAATGTGTCCACCTACCTTTTCAACAGCATGTCATTATGTGCAAGGGCTATGAAATACTTCGTATTTTACTGCTCACCTTAATGAGTAAAAATCAATTGTTCTATTTTTAAAATAAGAAAATTCTTCCTGCATCTGAAATAAAGATGCGCCCAGACGGCTCAAAAGTCACATAACAATCAGTTGAAAACAGCCTAATTTATATTATCTTTCATTTAGATGCATTTGAAGGAAAATAATATTTGCATTCAATGGACCGGTCAGCCCTCGTTTGGGTTTCCGACAGTGAATGACAGAGAAGTGTTGTTCCCTGTATTACAAAATATACGAAGCACACAACACAGCTTGGCCTTCCTGTTGTTAGCCAATTCACAGAGAAGTGTTTTAAACTTTTATTAGAAATATGTGTTAGACTTATGGAATGCTTGGGATTAAAATTAGATCCAAAGTTGTCTGAGAAAATATGACTGTAGTGTACAAAATTGTGTTAAAAAATATATCTTTTAAGACCGCTGTATAAATTATGTTCAAAGCATATCTCTGCTTCGAGGTACGACAAGTTCCTTCCTCAGTGACAAGAGTACACTTTTATAGGTGTCCAGGACTCTCTCAGCAGTTGGCCTCATGGCTGGTTCAAGCTTTCTGCACTCAGCATGGAGGTCAAACAAATGAAATCGAACAATGTCACTTCCTTCAACATGACCCAGAAGGAAATCAGTCACAGGTGGGATTTTCCAGATGTCTGTCTTCTCATCATAAGGTGGCATGTCTTTATCTCGAAATTCCACTTCACTCCCATACGGCCAGAGTTGCTCTGGAGCCACAAAGTCACCATGGATCTCGCGGGGGCCACACTTCACCAGCTGGTCTGCATTCCGGTTGACCAGCGGCAAGGCATCCAGGTCATTGACCACCACACGAAAGTCGGTGGTCAGTAGATATTGTGACAGAACCTTCTCTAGGTCATTGGTGTCACACATGACCAGTGTGCCCATGGGACTGTTGTGCAAAAAGTTGATGATGCCAACATAATCAATTGCCAGTCCCAGCCTGTTCTGCCAGGTGTTTTGCATCTGGTATTTCACATGGCCAAGAGTTTTATCAAGATTTCTGAGGGCACCTAAGGGATGGTACTCAGTCACAACTGTGAAATTATTTTTGCAGTACCCAAGTAGAGTGACCACATATTCACTCTGCAGGGATTTCAACATGTCCACTCCATGGAGAAAGTCCTCCTGCAACGCTGGAGATGCAAGCTTCGAAAGGGCAACTTTGCGTTCCTTCCACTCGCCAAGGAAGACCTGTTTCACAGCACCTTCGCCTACCAGCCTCAGCTTCCTGACCTGTGTCCGGATATCTGCACATGATAACCAGGGTGAACAGTTCTTCATGGTCTCCATCCTAAAGAAGCCAGAGGGGCATGGCCCACGTGGATGACTGTTGACAGGCAGACGAGACATCTCATAAAAGCTGTCTAAGTAAATGTAGAGCAGGAAGTTGATGAACAGCACAGCAAGAAGAAGTAGCAGGGTGTGTGGAACCCGTGGACAGACATGCTTGACAGAGGGTGATTTTTTTCCTGCACTCTCAGGGTTAACATTTGGCTGGTATTCCACAGTCATTGCTGGCTTTTAAGTAACAGCGCAAAAGAACGGACAATCTTCAAAAGTGGTATTCCTGTATATTCACTTGTGAAACACTACTCAGATGTTTCAAAGCTTTATAAAAGACAAACAAGTCTTTTCCAATAAAAACATTGTAAGAAAATGAAAGGTTTGCATACAGGACAGTGCGTCAGGTATAGTCCTGGAACAGCTGAATGATCCCTTGACAGCTGAAACAGTAGCGAGTGCTTGCATGTTTTATTTTTGTGGTATAATTATTTGCTGCGACCCGCACATTCTCCGCATGAAATCCGCTGAGCAGGCCTGCACATTTCCAAATGTACGAGAAAGCTGAAAAGAATAACATTTGGGGTCAGGCAGAAAATAATAATAAAAGAAAAGTAATAAGGTCATTCTGAATCAGATTAAAAATATTTGAATCAGAAAAGAGAGCAATACAGATCAGAAAAAAATAACTAAATTGCATTTGACAGGGTCACTGGAATTATGCGACATTGCAGTTGCTCCATTTTCTGCAGGAATATGGATTTACTGCATTCCATAATCAGATGCATAATATGGAGATTTTAGAGAAAGGGGGGGTATATGTGGATGAGAGAGAGGGAACTTTGTGGGTCAGAAAAATGAGCACTCGGGCCGAGAGCACACAGGGGTCAGAAACTAGGGCATCAGTGTAGCTCAGAGAAGCCATTGCGGCTAGGAAAGAGGGTCCTTTGTTTTGAGAGAGAAACGAGAAACAAGGAAATGCAAATTTAATTAATCTGGGGCAAAGACGGGTACACCATTTAAACTACTGATATCAAGACTCAGAACCGGGCCTATGAGGACGACATTCACAGGGGGATCTTACAAATAATGCACAGCAAGCTCAACTACCCTACCTCTCTGCAAGCAGCTGTCTTCAGCACAGAGCGGCGTGCACGGTGCAGTACTCCAGACATCGATGAGGAAAAAAAGCCCAACCGCCGTTAGAAAGAGGCCCGAGAGAACCCGAGATTACGAATGAACGTAGATAGAACTTTGAGCGATATTTCCCAAGAAATAGGTACCGCGGGCGTTCATATGCGAGGGGTATGTATTGAGAGTGGCACAAAGCAGAGAAACACTAAACTCTGAAAATCTTAAAATATAAAACACTGGTTACATTCAAAACGTATATAATGCTCATTATGTAACGTCATGAATGTGAAAATCAAGCACATTCGGTTTTGAGTTATTGTGTGTTTGTTTGCTGTAGAGTAGAAAAGTGTTTTGCTGCAATTATAAGTGACTTAATTGTATTCATTACTTGCTCGCCGACCAGTTAATACGTAGTTGCTCCATTCTAAGATGGCCCCGCTTACTGCTGAGGAGTGGTGGCCTTATACTACTGATGTTCAAACAAACATTCTCTCTTGCAGAAAATCTAGGCGGTGGTTTTCAGAAAATGATGCAGCCGCTCATTGACCTGTGGGGGGTCCAGTGAAAAACACAGTTAGAACACCCGAATATTGGGACTTCAGTGCCTACACGCTTTTCTGTTGGTCGGCTGGTTTGATGGAATGCCTAAACAAGCAGTGGCAAAGCAAACAGTTCACGCAATTATGTTGCATAGTATGTTATATTATGGTATTTTCCCTGTTATTGTATGGTATGCCCTGGGGATGGGATGGTATGCCAATGGGACTCCATAGTACGGTATTGTATGGCTTTTCATTATTGTATGGTATTATGTTATGGTTTGGTCTGGTCTGGTCTGTCATTGTATAGTATGGCCAATCACAATATAGTTTCGTATAGCCTATTGTATGGTATGGTATGGCTTGTCATATAGTATGTTATGGCCTGTTATTGTATGGTATGTCATTGTATGGTAAGGTATGGGCTATCGTATGGTGTGATATAACGTGCTGTATGTTATGGTGTGGCCTGTGATTGTATTGTATGGTCTGAAATGGTGTGGCCTGTCATTGTTTAGTATGGTATGATATGTCATTGGACAGCATGGTATAGCATGGCCTATCATTGCATTGTATGTGCATATATGTAATCGAGTTAATATTGAAATGGAAGGACTATAAGGTGTTGGCTTTGCACTTACGCATCCTGGCAAGATCAGGATAACACCTGTGAACTGAAAATACCTTAAACGGAAAGGTGGGAGGAACACCAGTACACAAAAGGAGAAAGCTGGAGACCACATGGGGTTGTTGGAATAAAAATGTTTTGGCTGTGTCCTTTATGCATTGTACGTCTTAAGTTAGCATTCGCGGCACCATTTTATGTTTAGCCGCCATTTTGATCCATAATAGAAACTAGTTCCTCTCTCTGCCCCTGCTGAAAGCAGCTGCAATAGTTTTCGCTTCTCCAAGGTTGAGTCCTGCTGTACTAATGAATACACTGTTCTTATTAGCGCATACCTTTCCTACTAGATAGGCCTGCTCCCACCTCTAGAGCGGCGGGCACAGGCGGAACGACCTTGGAGTAGAGATAGTGTGTGCCCAGTCTCAGGATCGAAACTCATCCTTCTGTACCCTCTTTGTTTAGCTGCCTCCAACTGGAAATTTCCAGTCTGGGCGTGTCTTTGTTGGTTCCGAATTGTACATAATGTATCACCATGTTTGCTAAAGTCAGTCCCTCTGCAGAAATCCCAGGAGGCTGGTCAGACTGGACTCCGCTCGAGTGTACCTGAATAAATATACTTGGTTTGTATTCTCCACTGTCTGACCGACTCTTCATTTGTGTGGAAGGCTGAGAGGTGGTCGCGAGTGCCCCGGGTGGCCCTAATCGGGTCACTTCCTTCAGTTGGCACCCGAACAGGGACTCCATCGGGTGACCCATCCTTGCCCGCGGACGGGTGGGGAGGTCGGGGCCACGTCAGGTCGGACGGGCCGACCAGGGATCCCTGCACGAGAGAGTTCCTGAACTCGCAGCTGCCCCGTCTGTCTGGCCGGTCGGTGCCTCGCCCAGTGGTCATCCCGACTGGGGTCCTGAACGGCGAAACCCTTGGATCTGACCGTTTGGTCCGAAGAGTTGGCAGTGGAGAATAAATTCGCTTGACCTGTGTGCACCAGGTGAGTTTGTTTTGGTTCTTTGTGGATATGGTACCATTTTGGTTTGTCTTTGGTGCGGTCTGAGGACCGATTTGGATACAAAGTGTTTGCGAACACTTTGCCAGGCAACATAATGAATTTGGCCCACTTTTGAAAATGCCTGGGATCAGCTGGCTTTTGGTTTCTTGTTGTTGTTCTGCTGATGCTCGACTGGAAGAAAGTCAGCCAGCGCCTCCAGAAGGCACTCCGAATTTTGACATGTATGCGAAGCATGGCCTTGGCCCTATTATGTTTAGTACGCTATGGCACAAATATACGAGGGACAATGCCGAGTTGCAGTGGCCGTTGATGGGCACTTTTGACGAACAAAAAATTGGTTTTCTACAGGAGAAGTTGTTTGCAAGAAGAAGTAGACAGTCTATGTTTGATTCCCTCAGAACATGGCAAAAGGAGGCTAAACAGAGGCGAATGAAAGCAGAGAAAGCGTCCCGGAAGGAGAGAATGCAAACATCGACTCAGAAAGCTGTAGCGCATGATAGAGAGAAGCAAGAGATAGGGATTGAACAGGCGGATAGGAGATTTCAATTACAGGTTGATAAATCTTATGTGGCCCAAGAAGAAAATGATACGTTTGTGGAGCAATTGTTAGATACTCGACCCCCACCTCCGTATGCCCCGCAAAGTTTATATCCCGCTCTTCCCCCACAGGCCCAGCTACCCGGTTCTTCTATCTCTGCTGTTTCTGCTTCTGTTATTGTTGATCAGACAGCCTTGGCCACGGCACCTCCTGTCCTTTCCTTGCCCTCGCCGTCTGTGGCAACTGTGACTGTTAGTACTTCTGCAACGCCTATTGCTTCGGCGTCTCTTTCGCCAGCCCTTACCCTCACAACGCAGCCGACAATGACATTAGTGCCTGCTCCCTCTACTGATACACCCACTGTGTTCCTCCATTCTCCGACTTTGTTCAGTAGTGGAACGCCAGTACGCAGCCCTGAGAACAGAGATTGGACGACATTTAAGGAGCGTATGGGACGGATGTTAGTCCGATCTGATGTGGGCGATGAGGAGAAAAAGGTGGTGGCTAATCAGGCTGAGCAGTGGGCCCGTAACTGCGTGGAAGATGTGTGGAGTGTGATGAAAGACTACGCGCCTTTTGTACAGCAGCATGCCCTTAAACATACTTTGATCGGTCTTTGGGAACAGTGTTTCAATGGTGCAGCACCGCAGATCATATAATATATATATCATATAATATAATATAGCGGAAATGGCCGCTCCTTGAGCGAGCTGCGCCGGCCGCGACAATGATCTGGCATTAATCTACCCTTTTACCGCACCGGGGTGATAATATTGCGGAGATTTGATTACCGGACGTGGAGGGGAACAGATTGACACCGCTACTGGGGCGAACGAGCTCTGCCTGACCCCGGGAATGCACGCCGCGCTCGTCTCGGCTCTGCACGCCGCGGCCGATGTGAGGTGGATGTCGTGCTCTGCCGCGAGTACTCGCCAACATCTGAGGGGAATTATTTGGAGTTGTGGGGGCTCGTGGATGTCCCGTATGCAGTGCAGCTCGATATTATTGGTGGTGAGCCGATCGTGGCGCTGGGACTCCGGCCCTGAAATATCTACAGCCGCCATCTTGTTGGAGCTAGAACGGGACTTTCATCCGATCCAACTACGGCACCGGGAGCCTCCCCGTTTAGCGAGCTGCGTCGGAGCTGCCCGCAGAGAGGATTTCAGCGCTTGAGCGAGGTAAAAGGGGGGAGCCGCGGGGAGGGAAGTTTTTCCCCGCTCTGCCCAGTGTCCTGGGGCTTGCGCTGCCCTCCCTCACCGGCGAATTGGACTGATCGATCCTCACCAGGGTGCAGCGCCCAAACCAGTGCGGTGCTGCAAGGATATCACGGCTGCACCGAGTATGATGAGGTTTCCTCCCCATCCAAAGTCCTGCCGGACCCTGAAAACCATGAATCCACATTGTGAAACCGGAGTGCTGCTCAGCAATATGGCGGATCCGACCATCGCGGCTATCCAGTGAGTGGTAGGCACGATTAAACCTTACCAAATCAGCTGCAAACCGTCAGCGGTGACCCACAAGGATTTTCCAGCAGATTCGTTCCCCCGCTGTACGATTTCATTAATTCAATAGAGATGAACGCAGCAGTTTACCTCACTCAACCAGCAGCGTTTGCCTGACCCTAAGATGGCGGTTCATCGTCCAATTTGTGTTGCAGTAGTTCTTACTCCCCTTGCATAAGCGTTCCTCACTATTGCTCTGCCGCTATCAAGGGAAGCCCACACAATTTCCACCATCGTTTAATGGATCTAGCTTTTGCAATGCCAGACTTCATACTGGTGCCTGCATATATGATTCCTGGTAGCTTTGCCACCAAGAACACTGCAACCCACCAGCAAGGCTCTGCCTGCTCTGCCTCTGCATGCCACCAAAAAGTATCCAACAAGGTCGCCAACTACTTCGCGTCAGCTGAGAAGGGCCCGTCACACGACGAAGGGGAGCAATCTACTCAAATGGCGCTTACCAGAGATGACCTAGGGGCAGCGCTGCGAGACTTTTAAAAAGGAACTGTGCTCGGAGACCGAGCAATATGGCTGATGCCCGGTGGAGCTGCCTTGACAGTTATAGAGGAGATCGGCCCTGGTTTACCCCCTCGGCCGTCACCTACCCAGCCGGACATTAGACACTGTGCTCCCCGTCTCCCTGCTGTGTCCCCTCCCTCCCCCTCCCTCTGACTTACGACCGTAACATTGCTTCTTTTTCTTATGTCTTACTTTGCTCTTGTAACGTATGGTAATTTGTAACTTGTAACTCACTGATCCTCATGTAAAGCGCTCTGATACCTCCGGGTCTGGCCAGCGCTATATAAAACTCATTAAATAAATAAATAAAATAAATAAATATACGATATTAGGGATCATGTGTATGTTACTGATATGGAGCCTGCTCATGTCTTTGGTAATATTGCGACGTTGGTTGCTTATCGGGGAAGGCTGCTTGAGAGGAGCCCTACCACTGCATCACAGTTTCCGATGCGGGAGGTTCATCCTATATACCATCCCGAGATACCAAAGCTGAGGGATCAGCATGATCAGGTTACCAGGCCAAGGGTAGAGGCCCGTTTTCAGGAACAATGGGTTTATACTCCATGGAAAAGGAGTGAGGTTTTGTCCCTCAAGACTCAGTTGCCTGACCCTAGGAAGAATCCGACTGCCTATTATAAAGAATTGACTGAGGCTGCCTCCTCTACAGTGATGATGCTTGTTGATATTGAAATGTTCTTTGGTTTGTTAGTCCCGGTGGATATTTGGAGACAAGTGCATACATAGGATCATGTTGCGGAATTGGGTGGTACATGGGACCAGATTAAAGCATGGGATTAGGAACGGAAGCCAGGTGATAAGCCTAGAGCAGAGATACTTGCATTGCAGGGCCGCATTATCACGTATATGCATTCTATCCTCCCTCCAAGGAAAGTTGATTGGGACAAGCTATTGGCTTGTCGCCAGAAGAAAGATGAGAGTGTGTCGGACTTTTTCACTCGGTTTGAAGGTGTGTTCTTAGACTATAGTGGACAGGATTTGTCGATTGAAGGTGGTGTGCGGCTGATTGTTAATAGATTAGTTTCCAACTTGATTCCTGAGATTTCGACTCTATTGCAGGCTTCTGAGAGCACTTGGTCCACTTCTTCCCTTTCCGTTATTTTGAACATGGCACAGTATTATGAGCACAGGGACAATGAGGAGAAAGAGAAGATGGAGAAGAAGCATAAGGATTTGAAGACAAAGGTGTTGTTACAGCAGGCTTCTAGAGGGAACGGCAGAGGACGGGGTGGCTTGGCCCGGCAGCTTCCGTGTACCAGCAGGAATAGTACACCTGTAGGGCCGAATCAGTGTGCATATTGTAAGGAGGAGGGACACTGGCGTAGCGAGTGTCCTGTACTTCTGCAGAAGGTAGTGGTCCCGAGAGGACGAGGTTCTTGTGGACGGGGTCGTGTAGCTGGTGGCCAAGACAGGGCTCCGAATGCTGTGACCTCGCAGGGTCGCTCGGATCAGAATTATTTTGATGACCATCGGGGAGGATAATATTATCATGATGATTACGACACTGATGAGGTGACAGGAATGTATTACAGCTAGGACAGCCAGGGACAGAGTGAGGGACCAGTTCCGATACCTGTAGATCAACATGGTCCGTACGTCAGTGCGGATGTGCACGGTTCGACTAAGGAGTTTTTGGTGGATACAGGTGCGACGAACAGCTCTATTTCTCGTTCCTTGGTCCCTGGGGCGGCTCTGTCTGGCGATAATAATGTTTCGGTAGGTTTTTCTGGTGTACCGGTTGTGAGCCCCATTTCAAAACCCCTTGCGTTGACTATTGGTCCTTTCACTGTGGATTCGCCATTCTTGTTGATGTCCAATTGTGGAGAGAATTTGATGGGTTTGGATTTGTTGAAGAAATTGCATGCTACGATTTATTGCTCCCCGGCAGGTGTTTACATGACAGTGGGTCCGGATGTGGTGTGCGCTAAGCAGTGTCTATCCAAAGATGCTCCCCTCCCTGTTGAATTTAAGGATGTGCCACCCACGCTATGGGCAACAGGCGACACAGATGTGGGTTTGTTGCAGATACCGCCTGTTTCGATCCGTGTCAAGGAAGGTGCTATTTTACCCCGTATCCCTCAGTATAAAATACCCCAGGCAGGTGAGCGAGCTTTGATACGAATTGTGCAAGATCTGATCGAGAAAGTAGTGGTTGAGGAGACGACTGCTAATGTTTGCAATAGCCCTATTCTTCCCATTCTTAAACGGACACTTTCGGGTCCCTCTGAGTATCAGGACGATGTTTATCGCTTTGTGATTGACTTGCGTGAATTTAACAAAATAGTAATTCCCCAGTTCCCGGTGGTCCCTGACATTACGAGTGTCTTGACAATGATTCCTTCTTCTGCTAAATTCTTTCTGTCATTGACTTGAAGAATGCATTCTTTAGTATTCCCATTCATCCTGATAGCAGGTATCTGTTCGGGTTTACCCTAGCTGGTAGAAGTTTTAGATTCTGTCGCGCTCCTCAAGGCTTTACAGAGAGTCAGAGTATCTATAGTCAGGCATTGAAAAGTCAGCTGGATTCCTTGTCGCTCCCTAAAGGTAATGTATTGCTCCAATATGTCAATGACTTGCTCATCGCTTCGGACACTGAACAAGGTTGCAGAGACAGTACAGTTAAATTGTTGTTACATTTAGCTCAACATGGCCATAAACTATCCCTTTCAAAATGTCAGTATTGTCGACAGGAGGTCACCTATTTAGGTCACCTACTGTCGAAGGAGTATAGGAGACTGACCCCTGAGCGCATCAGTACCATTGTTAAAATGCCTGTTCCGCAAACTCAGAAAGATGTGCGCGCTTTCTGCTTATTAAGCCTTTGCTTGCGCTAACACTAAAAGATGTGCATGAACCCCTGCCTTGGACGCCAGAGTGTCAGCAGTCTTTTGAGCAATAAAAACTGTGCTTTGCTCAGCTCCAGTGCTTGGCACCCCTAATTATGCTAAATGCTTTGTATTGTACGTCCATGAGATGGGTGGTTGTGCGCTTTCTGTTTTAACACAAAAATGTGGGGATAAGCAACGACCGTGTGCTTATTTCTCTGCTGTGCTTGACCCTGTCGCGCGAGCCCTCCCGAGCCGTCTAAGAGCAGTCACTGCTGTGGCTGTCTCAATAAGACAATCGGCTGGACTCGCACTTGATACTGACCTCACAGTTATGGTACCCCATGCTGTGGATACACTTTTGAATAAAACCAGGACACAGCACCTCACCAGTGCACGTCTGACAGGTTACAAGCCAACACTCTTTGCAAAGCATAACACGATCAAACGCAGTGCCACTCTGAATCCAGCCACGTTACTACCCCTCCCTTCTGAGAATGAGGAGATTGATCTACATGATTGTATCTTCCGGACGGAAGAAGAGACGAAAGGACGGGTAGACCTGACTGATGTTCCCTTATCTGACCCCCAAGTGGAACTATATGTCGATGGCTCTTGCTTTAAGTTACCAGATGGCACTACAACTGCTGCGTAAGCCATTACTACACTGTGTACAGTAGTCGAGACATCACGAGTTCCCTATCAGTCAGCCCAAGCTGCAGAGCTCGTTGCCCTTATTCGAGCCTGTGAATTTGAGTGAGGGATTAGCTGTCAATATCTATACTGACAGTCAGTATGCCTTTGGAGTCGCCCATAATTTTGGGCGGCTTTGGGCAGAGAGAGGTTTCCTTACTTCTCATGGGACGAGAATCCAACATGGCCCTCATATATAAAGGCTTTTGTCCGCTTTGACCCTCCCTAAGAAATTGGCCATAGTGAAGTGCAGCGCCCCTAGGAAAGTTACTGACGATGTGGAAAAAGGGAACGCTTTTGCAGACCAGACAGCTAAGGAAACAGCCCGAACAAAGATGAAAAGAATGTTTGTAGCAGGTCCCGCTAGGTGGGTGCCCGAGGTCACCATGTTTGAGGATACACTGGAGAATGTGAAGGAAATACAGAGTGAGGCTACAGTGGAGGAGTTGGCAGTGTGGCAAGAAAGCACAGCACAATTGAATGAAGAGGGATGTTGGATTGATGAGTCAGGGAAGCAGAGAGGGATGTTGCCAGATGCATATGTTCTTCCTGTTGTTACGATGGCTCATGGCCCAGCCCATATCAGTGCTAAGGGCATTTGCAAGTTGCTAGACCCTGTATGGCAAAATGACAACATTTCGAAGGCAGCTGCACATTTGGTAAAATATTGCATGGTGTGTATGATGCACACTCCTGGCAAGGGTACCCCTAAACCACCTGGTAACTTTGCACCTCCCACTTTTCCTTTTGAGGTCCTACAAATGGACTTCATTGAGATGGACGGGGTCAACAATTTGAAGTATGTGTTGGTGGTTGTTTGCGCATTCAGTAAATGGGTTGAGGCTTACCCTACTAAAGAGAACACGGCCATCGCGACTGCAAAGGTACTCCTAAAGGAGTTCTTTCCTCGCATCGGCTTGCCCCGTTTGATCTGGAGTGACAACGGAAGTCATTTCAATGCCAAGGTCATCCAGCTAATATGCGACGGTTTGCACATAAAGCAGAAGTTTCATGCTGCAAATCACCCACAGTCAGCAGGTTTGGTTGGGAAGTACAATGGTACTCTCAAACTGAAATTGGAAAAGATTCAGGAGACTGCAGGGTTACAGTGGCCAGATGCTTTACCACTGGCTCTTTTGTCTACAAGAACTACAGCACATTCTAGGACAGGATTGTCACCCTACGAGGTCGTGTTCAGACGCCCGGCGAATGTCTGGGGCGTCCCGCGCCCGCGTAGGTTCTCAGAGATTGAGTGCCCATTGTTGACAGATTACCTGTATCAGTTAACTGAAAATCTGTGTTCTATTCACTAACAGATTCGAGAGTCGCTCCCACACATACCAGAGGGGCCCGGTCATAACAGCCAGCCTGGGGACTGGGTGCTGCTCTGAAATTTTTAAGCGGAAGAGGAGCTTGGAGCCCCGTTGGAAGGGGCCCGAGTAGGTGCTTCTTGCAACAAGGACCGCTGTCAAGGTCGCCGCCCAGAAAAATTGGATCCATTCAAGTCATTGCCACAGGATACCCTTACCGTTACCCTATGACCAATGGGTAAGGGACAGCGTAGGGGACGCTGAAGGTGAACAAGTGCCCCGGTTCGTCCCTTTTGGCAATGCAAAGCTTATACGGACCCAAACGGATGCAGAGAATGATGACGTACTGAATGCAGCAGTCCCCCGGAGATTCGTGCTATTAAAGAGCCCCTGTTTACCGACCCCTCTGTGCCTGGAGTCACCAGGTACAATTTGCGCCCTCGGTTGAGGAATGGTGTACCAAAGGAGAAGTCAGATTAGTTAGGGATGGACTGTGCAAGTTAGGGTGTACTTTGCTATAGTACCAACGGTGTTAGTTTAGGGAGAGGCGAGATTGGTGCACTGTTCTGACATTGGACAGGATAAATCGAATGTACTCCCTAGGAGAGGGGTACCCTATCCTGTGCGATGTGGGATTCATCGAGAGCTAGGACTGAGCAGCTCCACCGCCGGTGCTCAAGAGTGCCAACATTGATGAACAATAGGAGCCTGTACCAGTGAGGCTCAGACGAACACTCGGAACAATTGCCTCTGTTATCAGTTTTATTGCATCCCCTCTTCTTGTTTCATAATGTATCCATTTGGTCGGCCTATTAATGAGGAAGAACAGCCATTTGCACCACCGCGCCCAACGTGGGGTTGGTCCACCAAGAGTAAAATAGTTTTGATAGTGATTATTGTGATTGCATTAATAACTGTACTTGGAATAGCTTGGTTTCTGGAGGAGAAGTATCCTGTACATTCCTTGGTTGGTACAACGTTCACTTACCCTGAGCATATGTTTGTTACTTTGGCCCCTCACAAAGGGGAGCATAGAAAGACTTATTCAGACAATGTATTTATACAGATGTTACATCAAGCCCATGATGTGTCCAATACAACTAATTGTTGGGTTTGTGGATTGCTTCCCTCAGTTACTCACAAGAGCGATAATTTATTGTCTATGCCATTGTCATATATTGGTAGTTGTGAAGGTTGGTTTGAATGGCTTGTTATGACGCACCACCATTTCCACCTCTCTACTCTATTTATATCGGCTGACTCTCGTACTGTGCTAGAGTATGTACGTTTTCATCACGGATTTACTCCTATAGGACGGTCAGGAAATGGGACCTCCGGTACATTATCCCCGAAATCCTGTATGAGAATATATGACAAAACAAAGAACGAAACGTGGCTTAGGATGGAAATGGCTGATTTCCAAATGTTTAACACATCTGGCTACTTCCAATCTTTCCAATATCGTAATGTTACTAAGGACAAACCAATGCCGTGTCCATGGTTAACACAACAGCTAGTTTCTGTGTCCAGGGGGCAGGGGAGGTACAGGTGGGGGAAAGTATATGCAACTTCACCTACAGATTGAGCACGATTAATATCCCACCTTTAATACTATCCCGGAATGTCTATCTTGTCTGTGGATCCCATGCTCAGGTCTGGCTTCCGAGGGGGTGGTCTGGCAGATGTTACCTCTCTTTCCTTCTTCCCCTGTGTATTTTGCCCCGTCCAATTACCATAAAGACCATCGGCTGCAACGTAGGAGTATATACTTGCCCCGAGTCAAAAGGGTTGTTGACACTGCGGATATAGATCAGACAGATACCACCTGGCAACAGTTTGATGATGCTGCACTGGGTCTCTTACCTTTCTGGGGCCCCATGACTAATAGTCTTCAGCTTCGTCAGCTAACAAGAGTTGTTGAAGGGGTTATTTATACAACAGCTGGGATACTGACAAACATTACCGCTGAGCTCCAGGCTACGAGGTTAGTTACCTTACAGAACAGGATGGTGTTAGAAAGATCAGACAGATACCACCTGGCAACAGTTTGATGATGCTGCACGGGGTCTCTTACCTTTCTGGGGCCCCATGGCTAATAGTTTTCAGCTTCGTCGGCTAACAAGAGTTGTTGATTGATTGAAGGGGTTATTTATACAACAGCTGGGATACTGACAAACATTACCGCTGAGCTCCAGGCTACGAGGTTAGTTACCTTACAGAACAGGATAGTGTTAGACGTCATCCTTGCTGATCGGGGAGGGGCCTGTCGCATAATTGGCAGCAGCTGTTGTGTTTACATACCTGACCACGCCCCCAGTGTGTATACAGCGATACAAAAATTGCATAGAATTTCGTCAGACATACATCAAGAGACAGGTACTTGGACACTATCGGGTGGTTCTGGAATATCCTTATATTTTTGGTTGTAGTTGCCGGTATCATCTTTACATGTTGTCTCTCCATACACTGTCTCCCGGCTTGTTGCACCTATTGTGTAAGTGCTCTGAAACCTAAACCAAAGATATCCGTTCATGATACTAATGCTGCGATTATGTTGCAGAAGCACATTGATGAAATTATGCAAATTGACGAAGGTATTTTTGAATATTGATTGTGTATGCTTCAGCTTATAGTGATGGCTTTTATTTTTGCAATATGTTCTCTGTCTCCAGATAATAGCAAAAAGGTTTAGCGAATGCTAAAAGGAGGGTCTGTTGGAATAAAAATGTTTTGGCTGTGTCCTTTATGCATTGTACGTCTTAAGTTAGCATTCGCGGCACCATTTTATGTTTAGCTGCCATTTTGATCCATAATAGAAACTAGTTCCTCTCTCTGCCCCTGCTGAAAGCAGCTGCAATAGTTTTCGCTTCTCCAAGGTTGAGTCCTGCTGTACTAATGAATACACTGTTCTTATTAGCGCATACCTTTCCTACTAGATAGGCTTGCTCCCACCTCTAGAGCGGCGGGCACAGGCGGAACGACCTTGGAGTAGAGATGTTGTGTGCCCAGTCTCAGGATCGAAACTCATCCATCTGTACCCTCTTTGTTTAGCTGCCTCCAACTGGAAATTTCCAGTCTGGGCGTGTCTTTGTTGGTTCCGAATTGTACATAATGCATCACCATGTTTGCTAAAGTCAGTCCCTCTGCAGCAATCCCAGGAGGCTGGTCAGACTGGACTCCGCTCGAGTGTACCCAAATAAATATACTTGGTTTGTATTCTCTGTCTGACCGACTCTTCATTTGTGTGGAAGGCTGAGAGGTGGTCGCGAGTGACCCGGGTGGCCGTAATCGGGTCACTTCCTTCAGTGTCTGAGTACAAGGCAGGTACGGCAAATGCCTGGGACAGATACAGGGCTCCCACGGAGCATTGTGCTACCCAACCGTAAAGCACATGAGCACTTAGTAGGGGCAGTAAGCACTATATAAATAGACATATAATAGCAAAAACATGCTGAGTGTAGGTTGAATACGGCAAGTGAACCCAGCCCTTCATCCTTCCATGATAGAATGTGCACCACTTTCAATTCAGTATTGATAATTGTAAATAAAATGTAGTGTTTTCAGAAAACAGCAATGATTCTTAACCTTTTGACCTCTGTGGACATTGTTTGAGTCTGGTGACCCCCACTGAACCATTACTGGAAGCTGGGGACCCCGGCTTAAGCGATTTCGATGATTTTAACCTCAAAACAATACACAAAAATACAGAAACAAGCATTCATCAAACAAGTACACAAAGGGTGAAATATGTAATTCACAAACAAATATAAAAAATTAAAATTTTCATTTTAACTGGAAGGTTGGGGCATTTCTAAATTCAACTGAGGCCACCCATCATCCATACTGTAATCTGTTTGATGCAACAAGCACCAGCAAAGCCAACCGCTGTCAGCTTTTAAAATCAGTGCGCACTTATTGACCTTTCTAATGCTTTTTTTCTACCAGTACTGTTCCGCAGTGCCAAAAAATAAAAAATGGTTCTTTGCCAATGCTGAACAGCATCTGAAAAACCCCCACACTAATGCATATGCAACATGACGCTAAGGCGGCCCAGGGTAATTGTATATACACACGCATTTGCCATCACGCATTCATGCGCATAAGGCATGACATGGCTGATATTTAGATGATTTTTTTTTACCATTCCAGATTAGCGGACATCTATCTTAGAGCAGTAAATAAAAAAATATGAAATTAATTAAACATACATGAAAGCGTGTGTTGAGAAATGAGCATCTTATAGCAAATTGCAGCTTCCAAGCCTTTCAAAAACAAAAAATGAATAATAAAATATTGAAAAAAGAACATAACAGAGGAGCAGGTGAGGGGTGGGCAGTAGGGTGTAATTGAATGCTGCTGAGCTGCAGGATGAGTGGAATTGGAGGTGCAAAGGAGTATCAGGGAGGGAGGGTTAAAAATGTAATTAATAAAAAAAAAAAGGCCGCACAGGAGCAATGTAATAGGTGTTGGGGGAGGAGCACGCTTCACCGACAGAGTGAGGGTGGGAGGTTAATAAGAGAGGGGAAGCAGCACATGAGGTAGAGAGCAAAAAAATACACGCACTTTTATGGAGTGTTATAAGAAAAGAAAAATAGTAGTTC
Source organism: Calotriton arnoldi (assembly GCA_963921515.1). Classification (NCBI taxonomy): domain Eukaryota; kingdom Metazoa; phylum Chordata; class Amphibia; order Caudata; family Salamandridae; genus Calotriton; species Calotriton arnoldi. The sequence goes on from CAWUFW010000792.1 coordinate 1,711,056, forward strand.
CCTGATTGCAAGCAGTGGATGGACGCATAATCCAATCAGACCACAGTAAAGAAGAACTGCTTCAAAGGCGGGGCAAACAAAGAACGGAGAGGAAAGCCACTGAATAAGAAGGAAAATTAGATAGACAAGAAAGCGATCCAATCAAGAGCAAGGGGCTGACACAAAGTCTACTATATTTATATATTTTAATGTTGGTCTTTGACAGCAGACAGCTGTCTCTAAACAAGACTTAAAAATGACTTGGTAGGTTTTCAATAGAGTATTGGAGGAGAGCAACAAACATGAGAGAGCACGAAAACACTTTCACTCCCACGTAGTGCTAGAAGAAAAAGAAAAAAGCAGTTCCCCTATTACAAGCACCGGCAGGACACTCCTAATTTATTCAGAAGACAGTAAAGAAGAAATGCTCCAGAGGCGGGACAAACAAAGATTAGGGATGGAAGCCATCAAATAAGAAACACAGAAATGAAATAGACAATAACGCCATCCAATCAACAGCAAGGGACTGGCCCAAAGCTCACTTTATGCATATCATTTAATGCATTAGTGACAATAGGTCTTCAATAACAGACAGCTGTCTCTAAGCGAGATCTGAAAAGTGAGTGGGGAAACCAATCTACACACTGTGAAGCTGGAGTGTGGTGCAGCAAGTCGGGGGGTGTCATCAGGGATGGGGCGAGGGCATGAGGAGTAGAGTTAGGGAAAGTCTGCATAATCTGGCAGTACGTCAGAGCTTTCAAGTTACCAAGCTGTGGCTCTCTGCTTTTGTTCCACTCTGCTACTTGTAGTCCTGTTTATGCCATTCTAAATTCAAGACTAGAAGTGCACGAATGCAAACAAAATAACATGGACTGGATAAACGGCAAAAGGCGCAGGACCAGGAAATTTGAGAACTCTGCAGTACATATTATTAATTTCTACAATCTCTGCCCCCAAAGAAATTGACATATTAAAAATCCAGTAGTAAAGCTGTTCAGATACTTTTTTATGAATCACAATCAATCCACACTTAGAACTTGAACAGTGAAGGCATATGCTGTTGACATCTTTGTGTGTTCAACAATTTTCAGGCTTTGCTTTGCACTCTGGGTGCTGTAGTCCAGATTATGCCATTATGAATTCAGAGTTACACGTATACCAGATTGGAAAGAAAACCCCCACGATGGATGAGCTGCTCATGCATGGACCTGGGAAACTTGAGTGCTGTAGTTAAGAGAGCGAAGGTGGTCGGTGCACTGTTGCATAGATCTGTGTGTAGTTTCTGGTCAAAAGTTTGGATCATTTTACAATAGTTTAACAGATTATTGGGCCTACAGCACGGCATGTAACCTGCAGGTAACAGGTTTGTATTTTATGCAAGATAGCTCAGTTGGCTAATGTATTTGTTACAGAAATTGTCGCATATTCTGTGGGGAACCAGTTCCAATCTTTGTAAAATAGATGTATGGACTAGGCTGGCATTAGGGCGGTGCGACCGTATTTTGCGCTGAGAGCGGTTGGTGCTGTGTTTAGAAATAACTTATTGGTTTAAAAGCACCTGCTGCACATTTCCTTGTGTGTCCAGCAGTTTTCATGCAACAATAAAAATGGCAAAATAACTCTGGAGATCAATGTTTCGGCTGGAGAGTGAGCGGAGTATTGTCTCAAGGCCATTTTCACTGATCATAAAGTAGCACAAAGGGTTAATATGCCTGCTGCAAAGAACGTGTACCATGCAGATCACAGAACTGTATTTTATTTCAGAAGCTCAGTGGGTTACTGTTTTGTCACCGAGATCATTTTGTTACTTGCAGCTCATAAGTTACAATCCTAATACAGTACAGTGACCTATGAACTGTTATTAAAAAACTGCATGCAAACTGCATGGCATAGGTTAGAAAGTTGTGTTTTTCTCCAGTCTTTCATTATCCTAATGTTGCTAAAAGGGGGTTGTTTGGATAGAACTACGTTCCTATTAGTAAGGCCAACACCAACCACTATGGTACGTCTTATATCTTGTGTTAGCGCTTCTCCCGATCAAAATATACTGCCTACTAGTATCGGTGACATGTGACTCCTACACATTGTAATCCTCACTGTTTTATGTAACATTTCCTATAGACTGTTTGCACAAGTATTATTCACTGTGTCTGAGTAATGTGTGTGTGATGTAAAATGCTCTTACACCCTACACTGGTATGAGAGGAGCTATAAAACAAAAGAAATGATTGTTAGAGAGGAACTATGGAGAGATGAATCGCACTGATGGAGGGCGATAGTGAGGGGAGAAGGAGGTCATTGGGGGGTGGGTGCCAAAAAAGAGGGCCGCACAGGGCGCCACCAGCGCTGAAGCCAGCCCTGTGTGTGGATCATCTAACTACTACACAATGGTGCATGTAACCTGCAGGACATAACTTTGATTCCTTTCCTGATATACCTCAGTCTTTTGTTCTTCTAAAGTTGATAAAATAGGCCCCATTAATTTGGGTAGCAATATGCACTTATTGACAAGTCCCACAAAAGAATTCCGTTTGTATTCTGTTCCTTACAGGTGGTTATTATTAGGGTAATTAGTACGACATGAACCAGCATCCTCTTATACATAAAGAGAAGAAATAACCGTCCATGTTTTAAGAACATAGCTCGAAAAGGTAGTAAGACGTTTCACACTTCAATTTATTTCTAGCCCAGCTTATCGAATGGCGAGCAGAGAGTACCACTCCTTCGCCTTGCGGCCAGGTGCGGGTGTCATGCCGGGCTCCCTTTTACTTGCTCCCAGCCAGATCACAGCTCGACTAAGAGGAATTATTAATTGTCCTTGTAGTGAGTAGGAAGTCCGCTCTTCATTGTAAATTTGTACTTTTTCCTGTACATTCCTCACCCTGGCGTGCTGTGTTGGATTGTATGTGTGTGTTCCCTTCATTTTAAGTCCCCTGTTTAATTCACGCCCTCTCTACTCCCTCAGAGTGACTGCCACTTATTGCAGTATTATACCTCTATTTGTATTTTGTATCTCATGTATCATGCACACCTGTCACTTGTTCCTCTTGGAACGTATACCTCTTTTTGCATCTGGTTTGTTTTTGTTATTTGCACAATTGTCACTTTTTCATGTAATGTAACGCTTGCTTTTGGATTATGCTCATGTAATGTTACTGTTCCAATTGTGAAGCGCTCTGACACCTTCGGGTAAAGTCCGCGCTATATAAAAACGCATAAATAAATAAATTCAAGAAACGTAAATTCAGAATCATAGACCAGCCTATAAACTAGCTTGGCACAGACTTACACTTTCCTTCCAGTATGTTTTACATGCTGCCACAAGAGGGCAGTGAATGACTGACTTTCTTTTCCATGTTCATTTAAGTTGTCTTTCAGATACATTGAATTACCGATGGCATAGAAACTACAAAATGGCTTATTTGCTGTATTTTACTGTGTTTAAAGAACCCGACGAGCCCCTTAAATGGGGACTTACAAGGAAGGATCACTAGGCCATCTACCTTACTCGAAAAATACCTGAATAAAAGACTCAAATTTAGTGAAGGCTTGGACTGCATAATCAAGAAAAGGCACACCAGCTTGATTCTCCACGTCTCCACCGAGAGGATGTAGTGTAACAACCAGAGCTGCCGACTTTGTAACTGGAGAATCGGGTTCGAGTCTCGGCTTCGGCTCAACAACAGCCTGTGATTCTGGGCAAATCACTAAATCTCCCCGTGCCTACAAATTAAATGAATGAATTCTCGCTATATAAAACTGCAAAAAAATAAAAAATGATCCTTCCCCATGTACTGACCTCATTCCCCGTTCATCAACACCTTCCTATTCACCACTGTTATCTGTCCCTTCACAGAGCCCTTTGACGCTTCACCGTCTCCCCATCCACCACTCAGTAGCATCCAGCCACTCTTCTCACCCTAACTTCACCCTCCTGCCTCATCTTCTTTGTCTTTCTCCTCAAACCTCGAAACATTTACCCAACTGTCTTCCACCAGACCCCGTATACAGATTTCAGAATCACAAAAAAAATATCTATCCCCTCCTGTAACTGTAATATACATTGTATAAGGCACAGACCTGGACCACTAACCAACAATTCTGCTCAACTCCCAACTCTGCTAAAACTACTTCCTTCACCCTGACTCCAAATGTCTTTCGGCCCACCATTGACTCCTAACTTCCCTTCTAGTCCAATCCCTAACCAGTTCCCTGTGAGCTCTCCTGATACCTAGGACTTCCCGCTCATCAAGAACCAAGTAAAACATTCTCCTCGGGACACTGGAGCAACATGAGAACACTTCCACTAGAACTCACTCACCACTTCCAACCTGAGACACAAACTGGACAATTACTGACCAAGAGACGGATCTACCAACCACTTTACAGTCAGCAGAGGAGCAGAAAAACATCATCAACAAACTATCTGCATCCTAAGTTATCTGTCCAGGAATCTTTCTCCTACCTTGCTGCCCTGCACTGGAACCAGCTTCCCACTCACCTGAGACAATGCCCCGACTATCCATGCTTCAGGAAACTACTTAAGACCACCTTGTTCTGAAATTTTCCATCAGCCCGCACAGTAGCTCCGTCCAAAGCGCAGAGATACCCCTCCGGGGGTGATTCAGGCGCTATACAAACCCATAAATAAATAAATAAATAAAATCAACCTCATCTTGAGGAATCATCATCAAAAGACCAACCTTTAAACCCTCCGTAGAATATGACACTTGAATGCTACTAATCCATAAATATCTAGCCCAGCCTTATAAATTCAAAATAGTTCATCTAATAGTTAGGCAGCAAGTCAATCGTGATGATCAAGGCAGCCTTTTCATCACCGCTAGGGTATAATGTGGCACCAAGCAATCCCAGACAGAATCCTTGTGGGAGACAGATGATCTCTGAGGACACACACCCAAGATCCATCTGCAGACCTCATTTGTGGACGGTTTCAGCGCAGATAGAGTCACAACAGCAGAGTGAGGTGTACCCCATGGAGTGAACCCTCGCTCTCCACTATCAACTCAGCCTTCCACTGTTCAGAGCGCGATAAAAGGAGTAACATTAAACTGGGTAATGGAAACACCTCTTATTTATGGTGATGAAGAACAAGCCCGTCTGCGCCCGTCCGCGCACGAACGGGACCAAGGGCTAGGAATTGTGCTCAAACCATGAATATTCTTAGATATTCAGGGCCTCAACTACTGGCACTACAAGACAGAATCCCTGAGAAATGTTGCCATGGTATAAATTTAGCGCAGGGTCCCAGAACCTGCAAAAACTGCCCTTTTAATCTAGACCTTCCTCAGCAGGGACCTCACATAAGACAGAACAATACTAAGATCAAAATGCTCCTTTTGAACTGTAGGTCACTGCCAAAGCACATAGCAGAAATTAGTCTGCTACTCTGCGAGGAGCAGCCAGAAGTGCTGTTCCTAACGGAAACATGGCTACACAAAGATGCCGATCCAGACATTGTGCAGGTTTTGCCCGCAGGTTATTCTATCCTTAGGAGGGATAGGAAGGACAGGAAGGGTGGAGGGATTGCAATTATACTGAAGGAAAGCATAAAGGGAAGGGTGGCCCCCGATATTATTCTCGACTGCGAAAGTATGGGTTTTACTCTCACCTTCTCCCCTACCTCTACCCTAACAGGTATCCTGATTTATCGCCCTCCAGGGACAAGCGGGATGTTTATTGACTCCCTTACAAACACGGCAGCATCTATGGCATGCTCAGCCGCAAATTTTATCATTCTGGGGGACCTTAACCTTCATTTTGAAGATTCTACCAAGGCCGAAGGGCAGAGGGTCACCCAGAATTTACAGGCCATTCAGCTATACCAAAAAATCTTTAGCCCCACACACGAAAAAGGCCATATTCTGGACCCGGTATTTTCCAATGCAGATAATTTGGTAACTGACTGCCCATCCCCAGTCCCCTGGTCAGATCATTATATAATCTCTATCTGGTGGATAGCCTCAGACTTAAATTCTAATACCCTTTCCACCAAGAGCTGGGAGCGTAAATGGGCCAATTTGGACCCGGAACATTGGGCCGATATATTAGCAAACTCCAACCCCACAGCAGATCCGGATCCCCAGATTGCGTCTAATAATTTTAACAATTGGATCAAGGATTCTCTGGATGCCACTATCCCTCAGAAATGGATCTCGAAGAAATCTAGAGGAAACGATCTCCATGGTATACACCGGAGATTCGGGAAATTAAACAGAGATGTAAAAAGCTTGAAAGGGCGTGGAGGATAGATTATTGCCCCAATAAGAAACAATCTTACAAAGAGGCGATTAAAAATTATCAAATGGAGATTAAAAAGCTCAAGCTTGCTACTATGATGAGAAAATTAAAGGGTCAGCGAATGCCCCTAAGGAAATGCGAAGATAGTAAAAACACTCAGCAGCCTCCCACAGGCAGATTCATCAGCGGACTCATCTCCGCAACGATGTAGAGAGCTGGCAGAATTTTTTTAATAACAAGATTCTGGATATTCATAATGCCTTTCCACCCATAGCACGAGAAAGCCCACACCAGACCTTGGATACCGCAGAAATTATGGGGAGAACAAGGCGGTACTAGAAGATTTTCCACTTCTAGACCCCGCCATACTCGCACAATTATGGAATTCAATTAAATCAGGTTCCCCTGGCGACATAGCCCCAGTGTACCGACTGAAATAAGTGGGAGAAGTCATTCTACCGGCTCTCCTTAATGTGCTTAATTCATCCATCTACTCCTCCCAAGTGCCTAAAACTTGGAAACATGCAATGGTGAAAGCACTTCTTAAAAAGCCTAACCTTAACCCAGAGGTTTGGAGCAACTACCGACCAGTCTCCCTACTGCCTATGATGAGCAAAATTTTAGAGAAACATATAAACATAACTCTTACGAATTTTCTAGAAGCACATGAGATCTTACACCCAAACCAGACTGGGTTCCGCCCCAAGCATGGGACGGAAACAGCTTTGCTCATGGTAATGGAAGAGGCACGTCGCTTGCTTGATCAGGGAGGGACGGTGGCAATTATCCTCCTTGATCTAAGCGCAGCGTTTGATACCGTAAATCACAGCATCCTACTGGATAGACTCAAGGAGATGGGAGTGAGAGGTAAAGCCCTGGCTTGGCTCAGATCCTTTTTGGAGGAAAGAACCTTCCAGGTCTTTGATGGCATACACGCCTCAAGTTCAATTCCTCTTGCGTGTGGGGTACCCCAGGGATCCTCGTTGAGCCCGACCCTCTTTAATATATATATTAAACCTTTGGCCGACATAGTCCTCCCCTACGGAGTACAGATTGTGACATACGCAGACGATACGCAGCTTGTTCTGGCCCTCAACCACCCTAAGAAAACGGTAATCGACTTAGAGGCATGTCTGAGGTCGGTTGCAACCTGGATGGACCAATCCTTTCTAAAATTGAATGGAGAGAAAACGGAGTTAATGATCCTCGGGGATAAACGTGATACCTCCCCTCCAGTACAATGGCCTAGCCTTTTAGGAGCTCCCCCTAAACCTAAAGACAGAATTAAAAGCCTGGGAATCTGGCTTGACTCTTCATTAAATCTGGAATATCAAGCAGTTCAAGCTGCGGCTACATGCTATGGCATGCTTAGACAACTTCGAAAAATTCTACCTCTACTCCCACAAACCTCACACAGAACACTGGTACAATCTATGGTGCTTACACGGCTGGACTATTGCAACTCTTTATATTTGGGGGCGCCAAAGACCACCACTAACAAGTTGCAAATAGTACAGAACTGCGCTGCTAGGCTCCTATACAATGTCCCTAGAAATCTGTCTGCCAAACTGGCGCTGATGGCGCTTCATTGGCTGCCTATCACGGAACGTATAAAATTCAAAGCGTTATGTATAGCACACAAATCACTGGGGGGAACCGGCCCCAAAATCCTCAAGAGCATGCTGTCGTTCTACCACCCTTCCCGGAATCTGAGATCAGCTGACCAACTGCAAGCCACAGTTCCAAGGATCAAGAGATCTAGAACGGGAGGCCGGATGTTCTCATTCAATGCTTCGGTCTTATGGAACTCGCTCCCCACCAAAATGAGGAAATTGACCCATCATCTTGAATTCAGGAAGGAACTGAAAACGTGGCTATTTCAGCACTTGTAGTAAGAGTGAATATCTACAGTGACGGCTTGAGCGCTGGGAGGCCTACGGGTAGCCATGCGCTATATTAAGAAAGTATTAATAATAATAATAGATGTGGTATGAATTGCTAAATATATAAAACATGTAAATACTATTATAGATAGGAGACCTCGAAGCTGGGGAACCGGGTTTGAGTCTCTACAGGGACGCTCAACATCCTGTGATTCTTTGCAAATCACTCATGCCTTACAAAATGAATGTGTCTGTCTGTAACGCAACCGGTGCCTATGTAAAGCTCTCCGATATCTTCGGGTCGAGTTTGCGCTATATAAAACTAAAAAACAAACAAAAAAAACTGCTAAGGTTGGGAATGCTGCCCAAAGCATATGTGATGGCTCAAAAACAGATTCCGATTACTGAGTGTAGAAAACCTATTTCTGCCAGATGCAGATAAGCAATGATTTGGCTTTTCGTTCAGAAACTGTCAATATCCAAGGACAGTTGACTAACCTAGTAATGAGTTATTCCGGTGGAAAAGCGCATCGAAATCTACCTAACTTTCCCAAGGAGCTTCGTCCAAGCACAGCTACCCAGATCCTAACATTGCCTGCCTTTGCCCATGATGAACAGTCCTATACCCCTCTTTGATCTCTGCTTGAAGATTTTTTCCAAATCATTTGGATCCATTTCCCGTTCATGGTTGGCTTAAAGTGGCCATCAGGTGAATGATGTCACAATAGATCTCAAAACCCAAGCAGACGGCATCAAACAACGTAACCAAAATCTAATGCTTATTGATGGGGATTTTTAGTGATTCAGGACTGGAGAAAGAGAACTATGTTTTTGCTTCACTGAGTCTCTCTTCTAGGCATAGTACTTCTATCAGATCATTTTTCCCCAAAGAGATGCACCACCAGTCGATGCAGTTTGTGTTCAAGAGCCCATGCCCCCAGTGTCCGAGAGTGAGGCTTCTGTTCTGGAGAGCCTGCAGGTCCCCGGGTCTCTATCATATAAAACATTGCTGCTGTAAATTTATGTATGAGAGTTTTTGTTCTCTAACCCCAAAGTTCAATCAGAAGAGACAGGGCTGCAGGCCAGGCCACGTTCAACTCCAAGCTGCTTTGAAAAGTGACCGCTCACCAACAAGTGCTTTATTTGTGCTCACCACCCTGATTGGGACAGGTCGGCAGACCAGTGCTGTAGACACTGAAGGGACAGACATTCAAACAAACCTTGTTTTTCCATCCAGCAACAAGCAGAAGTGTGAAGTTTTGAAGCGTGGAGTCAACTGTACCAATTTATCCCAATTGCTCATAACCTCTTGTATTGTGTACCCATATTTCTTGTTCCGGTATCACATCAAGTCTCCAGAACAATTGTTGTTTGCCAGTTGGAGGGGGATAAAGGGTGTGCGTGCCCTAGATAGCTGCTCATTATTGTATGGTTATGGAATGGTCCCCTATATGCGCTATATGGGCGTCTGTTGGAGTCCTCTCCTTTGTCTTTGCCTCACCCAATGGCGGCCCCCATGAAGGACAAAGTTCTGTCTTGGAATATTAGGGGGATGCATTCTATGGCCAAGAGGCACAAAGTTTTCTCATATCTTACTAGAAGAGGGGTCCAGGTGGCACTCCTCCAGGAAACACATCTCATTGCTATTGAGGGGAAGGTGCAGCAACGCAGATGGAGAGGGTAGGCTTATTATACAACATATTCATCCTATGCGACAGGTCAGTGTGTAGATTCCTCCTGGGGTCTCCCTTCCAACATACTGGAGCATTTAATAGAACCAGCAGGCCGACATGTAGTGGTTACTGGGAGGTTAGATTGCCGAGACATTACCATAGGTAGGATTTATGGGCCGAATGTGGACCAGACAACAATTTTTTGCAGAGCTTTTTAGAGTATTGCCCCCCCCCCCCCACCTAGAGGACTAAGTTATACTAGGGAGAGATTATAATTGTGTTGCGGAACCCATGCTTGATCGTTCTCACCCCCCAGTGAGGGATTCCGCGACTATTCGAGAGGCCCGTGTGTTCTCTGCCTGGCAGGAGGAATGGGGCTTAATGGATTGCTGGTGAGCCCATTACCCGGGGAGCAATACTATTCCTTCTGCTCCAGTCCCCATGACCTCCATGTGCGCCTGGTTGCCCTGCTGTGTATACCTGATGTGCACAGCTTGAATCGGACCACTGAATCTCTCTCCAGAACCATATCTGATCATAACCCCTTGTTGATGGGGCTCGGATGGGGGAAGAGTTCGGACCTGCATCCCGTTGTGGAGGCGAAGGCTAGAGGCGCCGGAGGACCCAGTCTTCCTCGACTCAATTGGGGCTGCCATTAACAATTACTTTGGTTAAAACACTGGCTCTGCATCGTCCCGCCTGGTGGAGTGGGACGCATTCAAAACTGTGATAAGGGGTAGCTGTAGCTCCGAGTTGGTGGGAGTCCAGAGGACTTTACTGACAGAAGTCTTGTCTTCCGCGGAGGCCCTGCGAACTCTTGAACGGCAAAGGCCAGGGCACCCGGAAGTCCAGGCTGATCTCTTGGAGCTAAAGAGAAAGTTGTAGAACAAGAAGAGCGACTGAGATGCTTTGATTATAAGAATTACATGGTGCGGACACATGTGGATCACTGCTTGCATGGCTTGCAACCCCAGCAAAAAGGGGCTTGGTTATTGTGGAGTTGGACACTGAACAAGGTGATAAACTCTACTGGGAGGAAGACATTACCCATGAATTCTATACCCATTATTCTACCCTCTATTACAGTGCTACTGATTGTTTGGTTTAGAACCTGTGCCCTTTCTTACTACTACATGTGAAGAGGCTGAGGAATTGGGGGGTGAAATCACGATCCTGGAGGTCCGAGCGGCCATAAAATCTATGGCCCGGAACAAAATGTCCGGCACAGACAGGCTACCGATCAAGTTCTACTTCACTTACATGGAAGTCATGGCCCCTAAGTTAGTGGACGTTTATAAAGCAGCTAGAGGTACTGATTCCTTGTATCCGTAGCCAGCTAATATTACAGTCTGCCAGTGCGGAGACCCCCGTTAGCCTGTGGGACAAAGTCGTTTAATTGAATTATGGGGGCCTGGGGGGCCAAGATGACAGCGGAGATACCCAGATGAGCCCTGCCTGACCCCAACATGGCACCCAGATGTGACATGCTTGACCCTGTCATGGCGCCCGCCGTATAGTAAAGAAACAGCAAGCTAGGGTGAAGCTACTACCCCCACTGGATTGCCCACCTACAGGAGTGCCCAGGAATGCTCAGGGCCATTGACTAATGGCAAGTGAGCGCTTGAGACCTTCGATGCCAGCGGAAAAGAAGGAGGCCCACCATTGACCCCACAGGTTCCAAGGTGCCAAGATGGTGCCCGCAGCGGACGCTCCGTAATGACTGGCATACAGCTGGGGAAAATGGAGGTAACAGGGGGCCATCTGATGCAATCCTGAGTCACTGTAGAAGTGAGACCACTCGCGGAGGGCCAACGCGACGCGACTACACCAAGGGAGACCATCGCAAATACAGCGCCCGTGCGAATCTTCTGGGAGCTGTAGCAATCCCAAATTACAAACTCGGGTGCTGCACGTGTGGTGCACGCAAATGCTATTAATCAATAATGGCGTCCACCCACGATGCTTCTGCAGACCTTGAAACTGTCACCTCCACCTCTCCTCTAACTACTCGACCTGGGGGCGAGCGGGACGACGAGGCGGACGGCGCTTCCCAGTAGCACCGGGACCGGGGCTTTCGATGGAACTACGACGATGCCCCCTGGGCGGAAACCATAACTGTCTGTACTTACCGAGGAGCCTGAGCAACCTTGGCCGATGCCCAGTGGAGCTGTCCTATGCAGCTATACAGGAGTCTGGCTCTGGTTCACCCCCGTGGCCATCACCTACCCAGCCGGACATCGGACATTGTTTTCCTCGTCTCCCCGTTGTGTTTCCTTCCCTCCCCCACCTCCTCCCTCCGTGATGCTGTGGCTGCCTCCCCTTTTCCAGCCCTGCGTGGAACCGTGGAGTCAGCTACCTTTATTGTTTTTTTTGTTTGATTTTGTATACCCCGCCTTCTTGGGTTAATGCTATCTGTCTTTCACTTTGACTGCTTTGTTCCCCCCGAAGTCCTTTTCCCCCTTGCCGGTCTGCCTGACCCTATCTGCATTCCTTACCCCTGTTTACCATTCCCCCTCTACCTTTCATTCTCCATAAGACGTGTGTCTTGGCTATGCTTAGCGCCAATAACTAATATTTTGTGTAATCTCATGTTTTCCTCCTATGTCTATACTTGGCTCCTGTAATTGATGTAACTATGTAACCTGTAACTCGCTGATCCTCATGTAAAGCGCTCTGATACCTCCGGGTCTAGCCAGCGCTATATAAAACTTTGCAAATAAATAAATAAATACAGGATTGCTGCTTTCCTCCACATGGGAGGCCCTGATCGTACCTCTGCTGAAATCCAGGAAACCAGCCTTGACAGAAAGGCCTATGGTTCATTATCGATGCTGAACGTCGATTACAAGATTTTAAGAAGGATCCTAGCCACCCGACTTATTAACCACATGTCAGCTCTAATACACCTCGACCATGTGGTAGTCATCCTAGGCCGCAATACAGCCCTTAACATTCGTAGATTCCTCATGCTGCTAGAGGCAGATACATACGACAAAGTGAAGGCAGTGACTTTTGCAGTGAATGTGGGGAGAAAGTTTTGACGTACTTTGGCTTAGGTCTAGGGTTTGTCGCCTGGACCAGATTACTGTACAAAGCCCCTTCGGCAAGAGTTTAAACAGCTAGTACCATCTCGGAAGGATATAGCCCTGGCAATGAAGCCACTGGCATGCTATGCCAGGGCCGGAAACGCTTATCAGGGTATAACAGTGGGAGTCCAGATCCACCATATTGCGTTGTATGTAAATGATCTCTTGATTTTCTTGCAAGATGCGGTGGGGGCACTGGCAGGTGCCCGAGATTGATTAGAGAGGTTTTGATCCCTCTCTGGACTGCGAGTTAACTGGCAGAAATCTTGTCTATTCCCTGCGCTGGTCTCCAGTGTCCCGCCGGAAGGACTGAGGGCATTGCAGTGGGGGCCTCGCTGTCTGCCCTACCTTGAAGTGCAGATCTATCATGATCTGGCAGATCTGCTGGAAGGGAAAGTGGGGAAAGCCATTCGTGGGCTCGGATCCAGCTTGGAATTTTGGAAAACACTCCACCCATCAGTCGCGGGACGAGGAGAATTACTAAAAATGATAGCCCTCCACCGCCTGTTATATTTCTTTGGGGTTTTGCCGATCTGGATCCCTCTGGCATTTTTCCGGGATATAGAAATGCTTGTTACGGGCTTTCTATGGGGGCTGGGCAGTAGGAGAGTGGCTCTGACCATGCTCCAAAGGCCAGCGATGGAGGGAGGGCTGGCTATTCCCGATTTTGACACCTATTACCTGGTGGCACAACTCCAGTGGCTCATGCAGTGCTTAGCGTGACGGCGCACCCTCGGAAGGGAACTGGGCCCATTTGTTCCTGACCTTTCCAGACTGATTAGGGTGCTCCTAAGGCTCCACAGTCCAAATGTTGGTGACACTGTGGAATTTCAGGTGCTGTGTTGCTGTTGGACTAGAAGCCTATGGAAGACGTGGGTGAAGCTGCCGTATTCTCCCGAAATTCCAATGGGATTCTTTGCGGAGCTCCCACATGGAGGAGATTGGAGGGAGCTGACGGAGTGGGTAGCAGCGGGAGCGACGTATGGGGCCCTTTTTGAGGATGAAGCGCTCCTCCCGTTCATAGAGTTCCACCAGTGGCATGATCTGCCTCAAAGCCATTTCCTGCTGCATGGGACGATGACAGTAGACGTTTGTAGACATTGGAAGATGGGCTTGACGGAACCACCACATACTAAATGATGCCAATATTTAGTCACTTCCTCCAGGACCTTCAAAGTTGTTACTTGCTTATATAGGTGGCTGAGGGGAGACATGATGCTGCCCTTAGAGCCCGCTGGAAGGGGGACTTGGGAATTCCCATAGCAGAGGGGGACTGGGAGACCATCCTAGAGCGAACCCCCAAGGTGTCCAGGAGCGCCCGGTTTAAACTTATCAACTTCTATGTACTGCACAGAGCTTACCTCCCCCTCCAAAGAATTAACAGGCACTTCGCAGTGGAGGGTGCGGGATGCCAGAGGTGCGAGAAGGTTGGAGCGGAGTTCTTGCACATGTTCTCGGAATGGTCAGCGGGAGAGCATCCCTGGAATATTGGTCGAAATCACTGAGAGGGAGGTCCCATGTACCCCTGGATTTTGCCTTCCGAGTTGGTTTCCACACACTGCCAAGACTAAGGTAACGAGCAAGTTCCAGGATCTTGCTTTTCTCCTTGCCAAGAAGGAGATCACCAGAAATGAAAGACACTGAGAGGACCCAGAGTGGCGGTTTGGAAACATGAAATGATAAGGTGGGCAGGCTCAAGAGTGTAGTGAAGCTTTGTGAGACCAAATGAGGGCATGGCTTGCTTGATGCGTCCAGGGTCTGGGAGACGTTGGTTGACTTGCTGCAGAACCCCAACACCTCTTCACCTGAGGAGATGCTGAATACCCCCTAGAAATACTAGCGACATAGGGGACTAGCTCTCCACAAGTGGATTGTACATGAGAAAGATGAAGGGTCGGGTCTCCATGGGAGCCCGAGATAGCATTGAGTACCGGGAAAGCACTTCCACAGTAGTGTTGACACATATCTGCCTATGGACACACACCTGGCTGGGGGGAGTGTAGAAGGGGTGGGGAGGGAATGTTATTGCCCTGTTATGGACGAATGGCGAGAGAGAGAGGTCTGATAGGAAGATTCATTGGATGTGTAGTGACAAACTAGCATGAACAGGCTACTGAGTGCCCTATTGCAAATTTTTCCATGATTATATTGCAACGGAACGTGAATAGCTGTATGGGACTTTTGAACTGGTTGTCGACCTTGATCCATGCTATGTCTAATGATATATTAGATACTTGAAAATGCAATAAAATTTGTTTTAAAAAAAATAAAGTCTCCAGAACAGATAAATACACAAAGAAGGATGGCACACACGCCAAGGCACGTCTTTACACTAGTTACAATAGTCAAGAGTTTGTCTCACCCTTGTTGCACAAGTTACTAACTTGTGTAACGATATATCTGTAAGAGACAGTAGTTAGTGACAGATTCCTTACCTTAGAATATCCCCAGGCGTCAGGCTGGATCCGGAAAGTTTTTGCGTAGCAGTACCCTTGCGCGTCGGTAGGCGGCGTCGTGCGGCTCCGCGTCCGGCGTCGGCATCGCCGGGATGACGTCGCGGGCAGTACTTAGACGCCGCCCCTGCGCGCTGACGTCAGTTCTGTACACGACTTTCCGTGCCAGGAACGCAGAGCCATGCAAGAAGCTGACATAGGTGTCTGAAAAATACTAGGGCCCTGAAAGGGATGTCCTTAACCCTAGAAATCAGTTCGCAGGACGGGGAGGATGGGTGGGGCGGTAAGGAATCTGTCACTAACTACTGTCTCTTACAGATATATCGTTACACAAGTTAGTAACTTGTGCATCTGAAAGAGACACATTAGTGACAGATTCCTTACCTTAGAATAGATACCCCAGCAATACCAACCCCGGTGGTGGGTCTGCGAACAAAGATCAGACAAGGAAGTCCCGGAGGACAGAACGGCCAAAGAAGCCGTCCCTCCGGACCTGACTGTCAAGCAGTAATGCTTGGTAAACGTGTGCAGCGAGGCCCACGTAGCTGCCTGACAGATATCCTGCAGCGGAACACCGCGGCCTAAAGCCGTGGTAGCAGCCGTTGCCCTGGTGGAATGGGCACGCAGCCCAACAGGAGGCTCCTTCTTAGCCAAAGAATAGCAGGCTTTGATACACAAGGTTACCCAGCGGGAGATGGTTCTCTTGTGCACCGCCCAACCTTTTTTGGCGCCCACGTAGCCAACAAAGAGCTGGTCATCCACCCGGAAGTGTTGTGTGCGGTTGATATAAAAAGAAAGCGCACGTTTTGGGTCCAGACGGTGGAGCCTCTCTTCCTCTCTGGAAGGAGGCGGAAAGAAGGTGGGCAAAGTGATGGTCTGCCCAATGTGGAAGGCAGTAACCACCTTTGGCAAGAAGGACGGACACGTCCTAAGAACAACCTTGTCTGGATGGACAGACAGAAAGGGAGGTTTGCATGAAAGAGCCTGGAGCTCACTCACCCGCCGAGCGGAGGTGATGGCCACCAGAAAGGCTGTCTTCAGAGTGAGAAGACGAAGAGGACAGTTATGTAGAGGCTCAAAGGGAGCGCACATAAGAAAGGTAAGAACCAAGTTCAAGTCCCACTGAGGCATTACAAACGGAACAGGAGGGAAGAGGTGTGTAATGCCTTTTAGAAACCTGTTAACAACAGGGGACTTGAAAAGGGAGGGCTGATCAGGAAGCCTGAGGAAGGCTGAGATGGCACAAAGATAGCCCTTGATGGTACCCAGGGCAGAACCCTGTTGGGCCAGGGAAAGAAGGAACAGAAGAACCTCAGAAAGAGGGGCAGAAAGGGGATTCACAGCCTTAGCTGTGCACCATGCCACAAACTTGTTCCACCTGCAGGCGTATACCACCTTAGTGGAGGGACGCCTGGCTGCCAGAATCACATCACAAACTTCGGGAGGCAAGTCGAAAGGAATCAACTGCCGCCGCTCAATCTCCACGCAAGCAGGTGGAGGCTGGACAGGTTCGGGTGGAGGACCGTCCCCTGCTGCTGCGACAGAAGATCCTCCCGAAGAGGCAGACGGATCGGGGGATCTACGCTCATACTGAGTAGCTCGGGATACCAAACTCTTCGAGCCCAGTCCGGAGCCACAAGAATGACTTGGGCCCGGTCGTGCCGAATCTTCTTCAACACTCTGGGTAGAAGTGGTATAGGCGGAAAGGCGTACAACAGACCGCAACTCCACTCGCGACGAAAAGCGTCGCCGAGCGAGTGCCGCCTTGGAAATTCCAACGCGCAGAACTGATGACATTGCGCGTTCTCTTCGGTGGCGAATAGATCTAACCAAGGCTCTCCCCACTGTAGAAAGAGTTCTTGCGCCACTTCCGAATGAAGACGCCATTCGTGATCCATCATGCACCTGCAGCTGAGTTCGTCCGCCCTGGCATTCAGGGAACCTGCCAGGTGTTGAACCATCAGGAACATGCCCTGATGTTCCAGCCATGTCCAGAGTCGCAGAGCCTCCTGACAAAGGGTCCACAACCCCACCCCGCCTTGTTTGTTGCAATACCACATGGCGGTGGTGTTGTCTGTGAACACCTGCACTACCTTCCCTTTGACAGAGGGAAGGAATGCCTTGAGTGCAAGTCGGATCGCCCGGAGCTCCAGAAGGTTGATATGGAGCCGGGACTCCGCCGGAGACCAGAGGCCTCTGATCTCCGCCTCTCCCATGTGACCGCCCCATCCCAGAAGGGACGCGTCCGTCACAACTGTGTGCTCTGGCTGGGGAAGGGAGAGGGATCTGCCCATGACCCATTGCCGGTTCGAGAGCCACCACTGCAACTGTTTTGCAGTCCCCTCCGAGATCTGGACGTGATCGGACAGGTTGCCCTGGTGCTGCGCCCACTGGAACTTCAGGTCCCACTGCAGAGCCCGCATATG
Source organism: Calotriton arnoldi (assembly GCA_963921515.1). Taxonomy (NCBI): domain Eukaryota; kingdom Metazoa; phylum Chordata; class Amphibia; order Caudata; family Salamandridae; genus Calotriton; species Calotriton arnoldi. The sequence continues at coordinate 1,728,817 of CAWUFW010000792.1, forward strand.
CCATCTGGCATGATTGACCAGCAGGATGCAGGAGGCCATGAGGCCCAGCAACCTCAGGGTCATCCGTACCGAAACCCAGGATAAAGGCTGAAAGATCGGAATCATAGCCTGAATATCCCGGACTCGCCGTTCGGGAGGATAGGCCCGAAACTGCGTCGTGTCCAGAACTGCTCCGATGAAAAGGAGCTGTGGAGAAGGAATCAGATGCGACTTCGGCACATTGATGGAGAACCCCAGTGAGTGCAGGAGTTCGGCCGTAGACTGGAGGTGGGAGACGACTGCCTGGGACGAGCCCGCCTTCAGCAGCCAGTCGTCGAGGTAGGGGAAGACTGGAACCCCTGCCCGGCGCAGATGAGCTGCGACCACCGCCATCACTTTCGTGAACACCCGAGGGGCACTTGTAAGGCCAAAGGGGAGCACAGTGAACTGAAAATGCTCGAGGCCTACCGTGAACCGCAGGTAACGCCGGTGGGTCGGCAGGACGAGGATGTGAAAATAAGCGTCCTGCAAGTCCAACGCTACCAACCAGTCTCCAGGGTCGAGGGCAGTCAAGACCTGAGCTAGGGTGAGCATCTTGAACTTCTCCTTCCGGAGGAAGCGATTGACGTTCCGGAGGTCCAAGATAGGACGCATGTCCTCCTTGGGCACCAGGAAGTAGTGGGAGTAGCAACCACGTCCTACTTCTGGGGTCGGAACATGCTCGATGGCCCTCTTGGCCAAGAGGGCCGTGACTTCCTTCTGCAGAAGTACCAAGTGATCCCCTGACATGCGGTGGAATTGAGGTGGCATGGCTGGGGGGTGGTCTCGAAGGGGAGGGAGTAGCCCCTTCGGACAATGTCCAAGACCCACCTGTCCGAGGTGATGGGACGCCAGTGGTGAAGGTGATGGCGGACCCTGCCCCTACTGGCGTGCTGTGCACCGGAAAGGAGGGACTAGGAGGGCTTGGAGGCCGCGGACGGGTTGGAGGTGGTGGCCTGACCCGCACGCTGGTTGCCCGAACCGCCACGGCGGTATCCACGCCCTCGGCCACGCGAAGTCGCTTGCTGCGCGGGCCAGTGGCTGGGCAGCTGACGTGACTGGGCGCCCCTTCCGTGGCCACGAAAGGGGCGAAAAGCAGAGGTGAGCGGAGGGTGTACAACAGAAAGGCCCAGGGACTTGGCAGTAGCCCGCGAGTCCTTAAAACGCTCCAGCGCATGGTCTGCCTTTGAACCAAAAAGACCGACTCCATCAAAGGGCATGTCCATGAGTGTATTCTGGACATCACCCGAGAAACCAGTTGTTCTCAGCCAGGCGTGGCGACGTAGCGCCACCGTCGTCGCAAGCGATCTGCCCAGCGAGTCGGCGGTATCAAGGCCACAACGTATGGTGTATTTAGCCGCATCTCGCCCTTCCGCAATGGCGCGAGTAAGCAGTGTCTGGACCTCCTCAGAACACTGCGGCAAAACAGCCGCCACCGAATCCCACAGGGAGTGGGTATATCGGCCCAAAAGGCAAGCAGTGTTGACGGACCGCAAGCCAGCACTGGAGGAAGAAAAAGCCTTCTTCCCAAATTGGTCCAGGCGTTTGGATTCCCTATCCGGAGGGGCGGTAGGGAAGGCGGTTTGGGAGGCAGAGGCTTGGACAACCAAGCTCTCGGGGTGGGATGTTGGGAGAGAAACAAGGGGTCGCCCGAGCAGGGCGATGGCGTCGGGCCACGTTCCTATCCACAGGAGCCCCTGTGGTGGGTTTGGACCAGGCACCCAAAAGAACGTCAGTGAGTGCATCATTAAACGGCAGCACAGTCTCCGAGGAGGAAGCCGCCGGCTGATACACTTCTGTCAGGAGGTTAGTCCTGACGGCCACAGTAGGCAATTGGAGATGTAAGGCTCCAGCTGCTCTACGCAACACCGTTGCAAAATTAGCTCCCTCCTCCGTAGCCACGGGAGGAGACAGCATGCCAGTGTCAGGGGAGGTGTCTAGACCACTGGCATCCCCAAGTTCCTCAGCCCAGTCCGGATCATACTTACACTGTTGTGTGAGAGGGACCTCAGACCTCTCCCAGCTCTCCTGGTCCTCCTCTTGTTCAAAATATGGAGGAGGAGGGACATTTGGGACCCAAGGTCTAATCGGCGCCGGAGCCGGCGTCGAGCGACGTCAGTCCGGCTCCATGTCCAGAGCCGGAGAGAGCCGGGGACCGACGCCGTCCGGAGCCCTGGACGGCGTCAGGAACGGCACCGGGGACATCGGCGTCGGCGGAGGCGTGGTTAGGTTAACCGGCGTCGATGGGGGTTGCGGTACCACCGGAGCCGGGATCGAGGCCGGGGCCGGGGCCGGGATGAAGGCTGGTGGGACAGGCGGCGCCGGGACCGGAGTCGATGGCGGCGCCGGGGCAACCCCATCAGGGCCCGCGGGCCCGAAGGCGCACCGGAGGGACCTAAGGCCCGAAGAGGCGGGCCATGGCCGACAGGAATTCCTGTATTTTGGCCGGAGTCGCCCCCGAACCCGGAAAGGACGGGTAATGCGGTGGCGGCTCTACAGGCATGTCCGGGGCCGCGGGGTGGTGCCGACTGGGGCCTCAGCCGAGTCGCGAGACCGGCGAGGCGAAGTCTTAGAGCGATGATGCTTCTTAGACTTTTTGTGCTTCGACTTACCCGAGGAGCGCAAAGACTTGGACTCCGACGACCGGCAGGGACTCCGCGACCAGCCCCTCGACCTCTCCCGGGACCGGGGCTTGGTGCGGCGCGGAGCCGACTGCCGGACCTCGAGTAGCTTTCGAGACCGCTCTCGCAAAGTCTTCGGGTGAAGTTTCCGGCAGTCAGGGCACGACTTCGTGTCGTGGTCTTGGCCGAGACAGAAGAGACACTCCAGATGCGGGTCCGTGATCGACATCATGCGACCACAGGCGCCGCATGGCTTGAAGCCGGGCATCCCTATGACACCTAGGAGTCGTGAAGACTCGAAAAAGAAACAGTGAAAAAATTCACAAAAAGTTAGTCAAAAATTGACTAGGGCACTGCTCTTCCCGGATCTGCGCTTACTGGCGCGGAAAAAGAAGAACTGACGTCAGCGCGCAGGGGCGGCGTCTAAGTACTGCCCGCGACGTCATCCCGGCGATCACGACGCCGACGACAGACGCAAAGCCGCACGACGCCGACTACCGACGCGCAAGGGTACTGCTACGCAAAAACTTTCCGGATCCAGCCTGACGCCTGGGGATATTCTAAGGTAAGGAATCTGTCACTAACGTGTCTCTTTCAGATAAGTCCATTAACTGTGTTACTGGTTCTTCAGAGGTTGTCACGATTGTATAGTTGTTGTTATGATGGTATAATTGCAAAAGTTGAACAGCCAAATAGAGAGAGCAGCCAACACATTTCGTCCTAGTCAGATTTTATCAAGGCTAAAGATACTAGTTTGTTTATTGTCAAAAGGAAAGTTCATCAAAGTCGTGATCACAATCCGTAAAATTTGTAATGATTGATGCTGAATTCAGATCTAGCAAAGATGCGTAGTAGGCACTCATGAAATTGTGATATACTTTGCACAGAGTGAATCATAAGATCCTCTGAGTTGCTGTAGCGTAGTTGTAGAGCTTGATTATTTTTTACAAGCAGCCATGATAAACCAATCGGTATATGTGAGTTGCAGTCATCTAGTCGTACGCCATCGTGTATGAACAAATTTGTAAATTGCAACAAGTCTGCACATTTCTTCAACATTACTTTTGCACAGCAATTTATGAAAGTGCTGATGATTCAAGATCTACCAAGTAGTGATCACCAGTGTTTCTCAAAAGTCATAACTACCTTCTGGAACTCTCTCAAAGTGAACCCAAGAAGATAACCCTGCTGCTCTCATATGTAAAAACAACAAAAACCCCACTTTATTACTTCTCAGTGGATCCAGGGTCTACTGTCCATAGCTACGGATCTAACTGCACTCGATTTTATTGTTGTTACCACATTATCTTGTTCATTTCAGTTTATTGTAAAATGCACTAATATCTTAAGGTGCAGGAGTGCTGTATAAAACCATTAAATAAAGTGTATGGGTAAAGCAAACATGCCTCTTGCTTCCTGCTGGAATTGGCTTCACCTCTTCTTGTAAAATTGTGGCACCTACTTTGGGAAAGCCAACAATGGCAGGCAGCCAGCTGGCAATGGTATAACAAGAATACTAAATAATGGTGTATAATTGTTCCAAGATGGCCATTATGTTGCATGCAGATGCAACTTGACGACCATCTTGGAAGTATAAAAAAAATACCATTTCAGGATGGCCACAGTAGGAAATTCACCTTTTCTGTATGATCACCCTGGATTATTTACGTTTTGCCGGACACTACCTTTATTTTTTGCTGACCTTAGAACTCTGTGCACTTTACACCTGCTAATCAGTAGTACAGTGCTTGTGCTCCCCCTTTAAACATGGCTGAATTGGCATACTCCTAATTGGCATATTTAATTTGCATTTAGATCCCTAGTACAGGGTACAAAGTGTACACATGGCCTGCAAGTTAAATGTCACTAGAGGACGGCAGTATCTATTGTGCAATCTACTGCAGTGGCAGTGCAAACATTGCTTCTAGCCTACCATTGTAGCCTGACTGTAACAGTGTAAGAACTGCAATTCAACCTGCTAAAATAAACCCTTTTGAGAAGTCTAAATCTCCAATTTAAATATTAATACGTCATCACTATGTAGGCCTTTAAGTCAACAAGGCAGGATGCATGGTACTTATTAGTAGGACATGTAGAAATTTAATAATAATATATCCTTAAAGAGACCAATACCCACAAGATATTTTTACTGTGGCAAGCCTAGCTGTCCTATCTAGAAAACCAGAGTACACACTGAAATACTAATACTGTATCTAGGGAAGGGACCAGCTAGCTAAATTAACAATTTTAATAGTTATTAAAATCTAGCGCAATGGTGAAGTCAGATTTTGAATAATTAGTAAAGAAAATAACTTTTAGAAAGTCAACCTGCTTTAAGTTCACGGAGACTAATTTGTGTTCTCTCCCTTCAATAGTGCCCCAAGTGGTATATGTGAACCCAACAGACCTGTCAAGCAGAGTTTGACATTCAAGCAGGATTTGACACTGTAATGACACAACACTGTTTTTATAGCATAAAGGTTAATCTGAGAAAAATCAGTTAGAAAAACAGACTGAATTTTGCTGAAGTTAATCACCAGTTCTTAAGGAGGGGTTTAATGCATTTGCTACAACTTTCTTCTTCCCAGAGGGGACGGGAAGCAACAACAAAATATTTAAAAGAGAACAGTACCTAAGTTGAATGGTAACGTGCGCTGTAATGCCTGGAGGTACAAACTTACCAAGTCAATTTAATATATTCCTGGCTCATCGACAGTTCATGAGAGAATTGCATTCACTTCAATCGCAGTTTATAGACGAAATAAACCCAATATTTTGCATATAAATTTATATAAATAATACCTCATCTTTTATTCATTTCACTCCGTCATCTTACAAATGAAAATGGAAAACAGTATGAAGTACTGAGTTTATAATTACAAAAGCTATTCCACGGTTACATTTAAAAAATGTCTGAAAATTGAGTCTGTTACTTCTTCAAAACACCAAATCACAGTTTGATAATTTCATCAAATTACATCAATACATGTAAACAGTGTTGTTTTTTGTATGCGTGTTTAAAAATGTATCATCTTTAATGGTACTCTCAACATTCCAAAGTTCTAATTAGCATTACCTGCATACTTCAACGTTAATAATTTGTTTGAATATAGAACTGTGCTATAATTTTGCCATGTTACTATTCCCAAGGTAATGGTACTCAATTGATCAATCACTGAATGATGAAATGATGAACTCGCCTTTCAAAAAATTCTAACTCAGACGTTCAACTCAAACGACGTCAGTAATAAGCGTTTTAACTTGCTGTGACATCTTGCCATTAATAAAACTTCATAAATCTTATGGTCATTTAAAAATAACTATTCAAATTGTGAAAACGGGTGAAAATATAGCCAAAATATCTATTTTTTGATGATTTACATAATGAACATCATATTTTCAGTTATTCACTACATATTCAATGTTATTTTAAGCATTAATTTGATTTTTTGTGCAAGTAGAGTTGTTGACTGAGCTCAACCATTTGCAACTTGATGAGCAAGGAGTCTATGAACTGGCATGGCACCATACCTGTTCAAATAAAATATTGCATGTGTGCACCTGCTCAGAAGTCCACAGTCGGTAAAATTAAACGGTGTGCTGAATTCCAAGCCTGCGTACTCTAGAATCCACCTCATGCCTCTTTATTTCACAACCAGACACTCCCTGCACCTTTATCATTTGCACGTTCCTGCTTTTTCCCTTTGTGACAGTTTTTCCATCTTTGTCTTCCTCTGTCTTGACGAATTGCGTGTTTTCTCCTCTCCTGCTATCGGTAAATATGTGATGTAGAGAAAAAAGTGCAGGCCCTCAAAAATAAGTGCTAGTGGCACCTACGGGCAAACACCGTCTCAAATTAAGCCCTGCATTAGAGCCTGTAATCCATGTATAAAAAGCTATCTCTAATTTTCTTATTACAGTCTAGTTGTGAGGCCTACAGTAACCTGAAATAAAGAAATGACGCAGCTGCTCAACTGTAATAACTTATTACAGTTAAGTTCTGACATCATAATGCCTGCTGCCAGAGCCATTAGCCAGGGTGAAAGGCAGGTCAGGGAGCTTAATAATCAGCTGCAATTTAAACAAAGAAAACGAGAACTGGTGTTTCCTTCTTCTGATATAGTTTTCTAAAAAGAATATGTCATCAGTAGAAATAAGAAATTTATGGCATCAAGTTGATTTTTTTCTATGTTATAGTCATTATCAGAAAGGTAGAATCTCTGCATGTTTCTACACAAACTGAGCCATAGTATTTTTAATCTAATTTACATTGAAATGATTCCATATCTTTCTACAAAAATAACTGTTTTTAGTGTGTTAATTTCGCAGTTCAGATTCTGCATTTATCCTTCATGTCTGCAATGAACATGAAAGAGCAAGGCACCAAGGATGCACTTGATTTGCTGGGAGGGTGATGGTGTGATCATTTATTATAAGGAATAAAATACCCTCTCTCATAAATTACGTTTATTGCAATTCACTTTGGAGTTCCATGACCTTTTGAAGGAATTTGGCCTTCGGCCTGGTTACACTTTATGGTTATAGGACTCCTCTGCGACTTGCAATATCCTTTTAATGTACGACATGGGGTACTTTATCCTCTATATCAACAGCTCAAATTAATTGTGCCTTAATACCAATTCGGTAGAATCAAATTGTTTGAATCTGAGTAGTTGGAGATTGTTAATTTACATCGACAATGAAATGTTTTAATGCCTTTAGTTTGAACTTGCATTTTGATTTGGCTTCTAATGTCCTACATTCTAACAGTAAACAGCAGAGTGTTTAAATCTTAAGCTACATCTATGATGAGGATTTTGGACATTTTATAGGGTGTGAAAGTGGTTTTGGGGGATAATAAGAGTTTAACCTTTGTAAGTTGGATAGCCATAACCTGGAGTTATCAGCATCCAAGAAAACAAATTATTAACGCAGCTGTTAACACACAAGGAATAAAAGCAAAGAATCGATCGCTGCTGGGATTGACGTTCCTCTGGTTCCAGACACATTTTCTTTATGGTTCCTTGAGCCATTTTAGATTTTTTATTAGTGTCCAATGTTAATGACAACTGGACACAGACCCTCCTTCTGGGAATGCATGTTCTTTGCTGGAAAGAAGATGAACTTTGTAGCCCAAGAAGGCAGTCAAGCATTTTCTTCAACAGAGTCTTACGCTGAAGACTGAAGGTCTTGATATTGAGAAGAATCCCTGATTTAAGACTGAGTTGGTGTGCTGCTTAGCTTTCTAAATAAATGAGTTTTAGAAGCTTGTGAATACTGGTAAGAAGGGTATCAACAATCAACACAAGAGATGGCAGGATTCCCCCGACTTTGAGCTGCAAAACCCATGCTGTTATTCTTTGAACAAATTCTGCACTGATTAACCTGACAAAATTTGTTTGGAAAAAATGCGGTGTTGGTGTAAAGCTTGCTTGCAACACGTAATCCCGATTAGTGCACACACTCAACCATTTGGGAATGAATTGGGATTACAGCATCACTCTGAATTAAACCATAATCTAGAATGGTGTTAGACTGAGGAACAAGAATAACCTCTTACCCTTAAGATGCAGAGACCTCCATGAGCTGTGCAGGGATATTACACGACTCAAAAAATGGTACTCATTGCAAGTTTTGTATTTGGAATCTAGAGATTAGGACATTGAATGCTCTGAATGAGGTTTGTTCTAAACATTAAGACACATCTTAATGTTTTAAGCTTCAATGTCAAATAAAGGTTCAGATGTTGAAGTAGGTTATAGTCTGGGAGATGCCTCCGAGGCTGGCTTAGGCACCAAGTCTTAGCAATTCGTGTTCTTAGACAACATTAATCCAAATTGTTTGGAAGGATGCAGTGGTTCCTTTTCTTATTCAGAGTTCTAAGTATCCATATTTGTATCCACTGATGGCCTCTTTGACATAGTAGGGTACTCAGCGGAAGGTATCTGTTGAGAAATATCATCCTGTCGTTGCTGTAGAATCGGTGTAGGGTCTAGAGGACGAGGCTCCACAGGAGGGATCCCTCGTATACTAGCCACCCCTCAAAAGATTGATCATGGCTAGCAGTGATGTTTCACTACAGCTTCTTCAATGCTATATACACAAGTCTGCCAGCCAAGCTGCTAAACCATGAACCAAACAGCTTGTGAAGTTTTCAGCTTTAGGCCAAATGATAAAATCACTCTGCTATGAATCTACAGCACTGCTGCAATAGATTTAAAAGACACGCCCCTCAACACTTTGCCATAGCCACAAAGCTCTGCATCAACTGAGTTCGGGATACTCCTCAATATTTTTGTACTTTTCCAGGACAAGCAGAGGGCTATGTTTGACCTCCAAAAACAAACTGCCCATTTGCCCTAGCTAAATGCAGATGGTTTAGTCCGATGATGGTCGGCTCAAATCTTCTCCGCCTCCAGCAGGCAGTAGATATGTAGATAGACCGCTCTTTATTCTGTTAGGGCATAGGTTATGACTGCTGATGATGTGATGGAGCATCTTCTGAATACAGAGAAGACTTTAGTTCATCAGTATGTATTCTGCTTTTGAGCAGGGGAAGACAGGACCGGGACAGGCTCTGGTGCTGACCTGGGTATCAAAGACTTGGAGGCAGCGTTGCACTCTACTGCTTTGCAATGTCTTTTTTAGCAGGATGGGGAGTTGGCCTTTTTAAGGTACGTCGAGACCAGCATGGCTGATATATATGGAGATTCAAGGGCCTTGGAAAGAGGCACATTAAAACTCCAAAAAAGGATTTAGCCAAAGGCTTGAAGATCTATGGTCACATTGGCCGAAGCTGGATCTTCAAGATTCTGCTTTGAGCGTGTGTGAGATGGTAGCGAGGCAGGAGCACTCCTGTTCTGTACCTTCATCACATTATCATGAGCAAATAAACAACCAGAAACCACAGGTTTTAAATCTGCAGCAATTTGAATGGGTTGGAGGACTCAGTAATAGGGTTGCGACCTTTGCACTTGCACAAATTAGTGTTGCAAACTTGGATCCATCCTCTTTTATTGAAACTCTTCAGTGTCGGCATGAAAGCCTGTCCCCCACAATAGCATTCTCTTGCTGTCATCAACTGGAGTCATTTGTTTAGACAGCACAACAACCAACCAAAAGGAAATTGCCTAGAAGAGAAAGGCAGCAAGCGCTATAGAGCCATTGACAAAAACAGTCCTAAACAAACAATGTCCTGAAAATAGCATGCAGCAGATAGGAGATAGCTTATTAACACCTCTGCCAGGAGAGAAAACTTAATAAAAAAAAGAAAGCGCGGCTTAAAAAGTTTAAGTGTGACAAAGAAGCAGATCCCTTCACCCTGCCCAGGGAAGCAAAAACAGGAAATGAGTGGAAACAATCTGTGATGCACAGGTTGCATGTAGCCAGGGGATGGGGAATGCTTCTTCAAAGCCGACCCTACTTTGGAAGGAATGTTCTGAGCCTTGTCCTCAGCTGCAGGCACCAAAAATATGTTTGAAAAGTGAAAGAGCAGGACACTACAGCAACAATGAGACAGAGTAGAGAACTATTGCTTCTAGCCGTTTGATGTCAGAGCATCTTTGGAGGTGATCTGTCAATAGAACAGGGTATACATGAAATGCAAGGACTCTCCTCTCCCAAGGCAGAAGCAGCAATGGATGGTCTACATGAAATGTCAACATATTGAGACTGGAAATAAGAAAGGGATGAGGATTTGAAACACAAGCATGCATGTGGAAGTCATCTGAATCCCTCCTCTTATCCAGGCCGAGCCACCTATCTGCCCTCAATGCATTCATTTTGCAAAGATGAATGTAGTCTAGTGATAGCAAATTGTGTTTCAATGCAACAATGAGAGGAGAACAAAGGGAATCACACTAGACTATCCTCCAACATCAATACAATACACAAAGGCAAGATCATTAATTATTTTTAAAAAACTCCTAGGAGACCTTTTGTCTATCAGGATGGTAAACCCTCACCCACCATCATAGGGATGCCACCGTTGCCATCGAAACATACCGGGTATTTATTCATGTTTTAGGATTCTGCAAAGGCTCGGATAGAGTACTTAATTAGGATTTTATATAAAATTGTACACATTCATTTCAAACACAGCTTTTCTGCCTTTGTTTACTTTAACTATCAGTCAAGGATCATTAAGGACACTCTAAAACATGTTTTAAAGTGCTTCGTTGTTATGTTTTCTGTTTTAAGTATGAACGAAAGGGGGAAAATGCAGTCTTTTTGTGATTTTTTTTGTACCAGTCAGGACATTAAAATACTGGTCATGCCGGTAAAAACAAAACTGACAGGTGGCAAGCATACCTACAGAAGGCAGCATGCTTCGTCCTTAAAAAAAAAAAAAAAAAATCAATTAAAAATAAAGTAATTTCTGATCTTGCTACATTTGTCTGTGTATTGTACAAATATGATTCCCATTTAGGGAAATATTCTAAAATACAAGAGTACCTCCACAATATATATTTCTCGACTTAAACCCACAAAATTCAGTCTGGACACAATATAAAATGTACATTTTGTTAGTCAAGCTGGTTGCAAAAAAAGCTGCAAAATGAAGAATTTATTTCATAAGTATGAGCATTTTCTTTTCAATATTCGTCTACTTTTCACAGCTAAAAATGATATTTGAAGCTTTGTAACATTCCATTTATTATTCATAAGGTTTCTTTTTCGTACACAAATAAGGCTGGTGGTGTTCCCTCCGAGGACAGAACAGTCTTGTTTATGCCAAAAAAAAAAAATCTTCTAGTGAACACGCACTCAAACGGCAGCTTGGGTATATGAACAGGGATCGTCTTCTCTGCTACTGCAAACGTCCAAACACAGCCGCCATGACACCCTCACAGGAAGTGACACGCGCCGACAGAGAACCTTTCCCTTCCTCTGGCGGGAAGGTCAGAGGAAGTCAAACACACCATAGTTCTTCGCTGCTTGACAAAACAAACACAAGGGGTTTAAAAACAAAACAAAAAACACAATAATTTAGGCAGAAATGAGAACAAAACAGTATCAGCTATTGACACTCAGTGCTTAAAAAAAAAACTGAAAAAAATGATGCAGGTTAATTGTGTTAAATCCAAAAACAGTGTTATGTCAAGCCAGGCAAGCAGGCAATCCCCCCCGGCAAACAGTACTCGGTCCAGAGCCTTAGGTGGCTAGATTAAACTACGGGTTCTGCCGATTAGTGCAGCATTGTCAGTGAAGTTCAAAGGCGCACAGCCACTTATCACGAACTGCGCCGTTTCGTTTCCCTTTTTAAAAAAAAAAATATATATATATATATTTATGATATCAAGACCAAATGAACACGCTGGCATTTCTCAAGGGCGAAAAATAAAAAATAAAAGCAGATGAGTTTTTTTTCACATCACATCCACAAAGAACTCACTAGGATTTCCCATTGCAATTCGGAATGACTGTCTACTAGCGGTGAGTTCAGGGGGCACGGAGGCTAAATCCCGACTCGGCGGGGCACCTGGAGGCCCCATGGCAGAAGCTGGTGGTGCCATCATCATCATCATGGGAGGACCGTAGAGAGGAGGTACCCCTGGTGGCCCATAGGACTGGTGCGTGTGGTGGCTGCGGATGCTGTGCGCTATTGAGTGGTGGCTCCGGTGGCTGATGTGGCTGTGATGGCTGTGCTCGCTAGCTGGTGCGGACCGCTCGCTTGCAGCCCTTTCTCGACGCTTAGTACTCCTGGTTGTGTGGTCTGACTCGCTGCCACTACCGCCAGACTTGCAATCCCCGCCTTTGGCTTCCTTCTCTTTCCTTCGGTCACTGCCACTTCGGTTTGAGCCGCTACTTCTGCTTCCTGAAAAAAACAGGATTGAGAAGTCGTTTTAAAAAACTGTTTATAGTGCAAGGGTATTATAAGTTGAGAATTGTGTATACTGAAATTTTAAGATAGGGTATGCTTCCCCATGATCACAAGATCCACAAGGAAATTTAAATATGAAAAGTAAAACATGCCTGTGATATTATTAATAAGATCATGTACTGCAACTCAAGAGAAAGGAGAAGGGAAGAAGCAGTTGTAAGATTTTAGACCTAGGTAATTTCATACAGGTTTCCAAATGATTCTAGGTAAAATGTGTGATGATGTGTCATAAGGAGTATTTCATATTGTGCTGACCCTTGGCACTAAGTACTGCAGACTCTCTTTTTCCCCTAACAAAAATGTTTTTTGATACTTCAGTTGTCCAATACAGGCGTAGTTTTGTGGGTCAAGAAAACTGGGCAGGATGCTGGTGATATCTGAATACCACATACAGGCAGGACTGGCAATAACTATTTTAATCTGAAGTCGAAACCAGACCATCCAGAGCAGCATTACTAACAGCCCAAGAAAAGAGATCAAAGACGGATATAAAAAAGATACATAAGTGTGACTAGACCTAGGAGCAATGAGGCAATATGGGCTTGAAAAGAGTATGTTTACCTGTTTAAGACAGAGTGTAAGAGAATATATTGCTACATTAGTGTTATATTACGTGAACATATGTGCCTCACTTGTGTTCAAGGACATGGTGATCATTCCATGACGACTACTTTTCAGACTTAAAACTAAGTTAATATTCTGTTTAGCATGATCCTGATAATATCAACCATGTATGTATATACCACGATAAGGGTTGTGGCCTGCTGGGTGGGTTTATCCGACATAGGGTTCCAAAGGTGGCTGCATAGATAGTATAGGTGCAGTCAAAAGATGAAAGGCATGCATCATATGCACAACTCTGTAATGCACTTAGTGGAAAAAACAATACCAAATGCAACTAAAGACGGGTGTAGTAAACTGAAGTTGATCCTGAACCCAGGACTCCTACCTCTAAAGAATGACAGCCCACTAGCCCTGGAGTATTCTCTTCTCCCATCTCGAAGCCTAGTGTAAGTTTCTGAGACTAGGACAGTAAGACATACCTTCACTGTGCTGGCTCCCAGCGCTGCCCCCAGCATAGCTGTATCCTGGCTCAGGGAATCCAGGGTGTGGGTTGTAGGGATGAACCGGGGGGTACTGGTACGGAAAGGCCATGGGCCATGGTGCTGCTCCTGGGTGGGGCAGAGGAGCCAGCGTGTCCTGATCCGAAGCCCCACTCGAGCCATCCCGGTCATTCAGAGAAAGATTGGCAAGATCTGTAAAGAAGAGACAAAAAATGCCTGGGTAAATTATTGATGATTCAGTAGCCGCAACCTTCTCGCCCACCATTTCTCTGTATGGCATCTACAGACTTCCATCTCACATTATGGACAGAATGCATCTCACTACCTTCCCGGTACTTCTTTATGCAGTCTTCAGAGGTATAGGTGCTAGAGGAGAAGTAACATCTGATGGTAGTCCTCTTGTACTATGTATTCCTAGGAATAAATTCTCATTTGTTGCTGCAGTCTTGCCAAGGAAAGATCTCAGAAAACATTGTAATTTGAACACTTTTAGCTAGCAGAGCCCCTCTTTAGTCGACGTGAACAGTGACGCCCAGCACCGAGGTTACTCAGAGGCTTCCACACGAGTAGAAGTCATGGGGCAGAGACCTATGTGAGAGGGTGCCGGGGTACAGGGTGACCTGTGTTTAACATCAATTATAGTAATGTAAGCTTCTGCTATGTCAGAACAAGATTTATTGAGCTATACCACCAGGTAAATCCTCCTGCAGAAGAGATTAACTAACAAGTGTACCCAGATCACTGTGAATGAATCTCTCTATATGGACTCAACAATAATATTCTGCAGTACAGCAGGGGCGGCTCCTCTGCTAAGGCGGAGGAGCGTCGCCCCACTGCTCTCGGAGCAGAGCAGCAAAAATAAAATGATAATAACGTTATTATCATTTCATTTTTTGTAGCTGCGGGGCTGGGTTAGGGCGGGAAGGGGCTGATGGCACAGGAGGAGGAGTGATTTGCACACTCCCTAAGTGCACATGACTGTTTGTTCGGCCCTCTTGGGCCGACAAACAGTCATGCGCACTTTGCATGTTCCCCACCAGGCTGCATTACACAGCCTGGTGGGGAACATGCAAAGCCTCCCATTGAGGCGTTGTGATTGGCTCAGGAGAGTCTGGGAGCCGGGTGCTTCCTGCTGCCGGGACTGCAGGAAGAAGGAAGCTGAACAAGACGGAGGAGAGGCAGTGGCCGGCGAAAAGGTAAGTGGTATTTCTCCACCACCGTTCCCCGTCAGTACAGAAGAGTTGTTATCCAGTTTTAAAAAATCGAAATATTTGCAAAATGTTGACCGCTTTATTTCCTCTTTTGAGGCATCTTCAAGGCTGCTTGAGGCCGAGTTCCAGGAAACAAGAAAATATGCCATTAAGTGTCATAAGGTTTCGACTAACGACTGACAGCAGGCAAGGCCAACTATAGAGTGACTGTAACAGTTATATTGACCCAGTATCCACCCTTTGAGGCATCTAAGCTAATAGTAAAATTAAGGACACTCTTATTTGAGGCCTTAGAAGAGGCTTGCTATCCTACAAGTCAAAAGCAAAAGGAGAGTACAAAATATTAGGCCTGTGCAACATTTTCCATTACAGTGCTGTAATGTGCAAAAGTTCTTACTATGCAAATTATACAAAATGACAAACTACAACAGTGTAAAATACTGCCTAGCTTTTTTCCTAGAGTGACTTTTGATAGTAACCTTGGGTTCATTTTCGAGCGCGATACCCCATAGGGCCTTTTTTCCAACATTTCACCCAGTCTCGGTGAACAAATACATGATTTTGCACACCATTACAAAACTCTGGATAGCTCTGATCAGATGAGAGGCGCTAAAGCACCCAGGTTTGAAAGGATCAAAAGCTGCCTGGCGGTTCAGCAGCAGATAAGTAGCATTAGTGTAAAGGAACCACCGCTTACCACAGACTGTAGCACTATTCAACTTATTATAATGACTGACAATAACCTTTATCTATTTAATTTTCAAGTGAGTCCAAATTTCCCACAATGAAGACTCCAGTGGTGGAAGTGGATTTAAAGGGCTTGTGAAAGACAGAGCGACCATGATTCATGCGCCTCTTGCACTGCTGTACAGGTGTTCCCAAATCACTCCTGGAAAATGTTCAGCGCCTTCAAACTAATACTTATGAGGATATGGTGCAACTCTTAATGACTGAGGTGTTCTCCAAGAATTATGTGAGATTCCTGCATAGATTAGTAGGATTAAATTCCACTTTACGGATACCTTGTGCCAGGAATAGGAGCGGCGACTGCAGGCCGCAATTAAAGCACACTGGGAGTTGCAGGCCAGAGATGAGATGTTAGGATGAGCAGTTTGAGGTCATGGTTCTGAATTATTATGAGATAATGCAGATTATGCTATGGTATAGCATGTTAGGACTAGAATGCAATGATACAGAATAGAGAGCAGAGACTCAGATCTAGAATATAAAGGGCGCCACAGATTGTGGAGAAGATGCATTAGCAAAGATAACAAAGTTTGCCTGGTGGAGTAGAAG
This sequence comes from Calotriton arnoldi, assembly GCA_963921515.1. NCBI lineage: Eukaryota > Metazoa > Chordata > Amphibia > Caudata > Salamandridae > Calotriton > Calotriton arnoldi. Next base: position 1,744,910 of record CAWUFW010000792.1, read on the forward strand.
ACCAAGTGTGGAGATCAATGCTGGGAACAGTAGATACAGCAGCAGACCAAGAATGAAGTGGCAAGAGTTTGTGGGACCCAGTTCAGAAAGGAGAAGGGGTTTCAGTCAGAAGAGTCGGAGAGGTCTACAGAACCGCGGTTTGAGGAACCATCTCTGGAATAGCAGAGATAATGGAAATCAGGATCAATATATACACTGGCAACAGTCGGTAGTAACCTATTAAATAGTAGAGGTGCTCTACATCAGAACAAGTGTGTTCTAGCAGAGCACTTTGGGATCCTTGAAGAGAAAGTGTTCTGCTGTTAAAGGCTAGAATACTCTAGCAGAGCAGTTGGTCTACCACGTGACAAAGACATCCCTTGAGGTGATGAAACTCATTTTGGAAGAGTTGCTAAGGTTATCTGAAGATAAACTTTTTTCAAAACATTTTCTGTCTATCCTTAAAATTACGATTCACAAGAGCACAATTTAATTATATGTTTCTGAAACATTCATTAAGCCACACCCCACAATTTGTTTACGAGTGACACTTAGATACAAACTTAACCCGCACTGAATCAAAAACATCTGTAACTTAGTTAGGCTAGGAGAATGTTTCAACGTACTGCCGACGAGATCTCCGAAGATGTAGTAACACTGCTCCGAGAAGGTGATTTTGTTCACTGTGTGCCGGATGTAACCCGCTTTGAGAAGATTGCTGGCATACTTGCGGGCTTCCCGGCGGTCTGTGAATCCTTCCACGTGGTGATAAAGCCAATCTACCACATCCGAACCTGCAAATAATACCAACATTGTTTTTAAAAACTATGAGACCATGGAACCACACAACCCACATGAGGCACTCCTGAGATCATGCCAAGCCTGGTCCACATTCTCTGTTCCCTCTTATCTAACGCTGTCCTCAGATTCTAGGATACCTTCCACTTCTCTGCAGCACGTAGCCCAATTCAGTGAAGATTAATACAAAGCAGCATAGCTCAAGTCAACAATATCCCCACCACACACTGTAGCAATGCAGGAATCACAAGATCATTATAGCTATAAATTCAACCAACTTGCCAGTCACACTCAACAAGAAAGCTCAGCGAGACTATCACAAGCAGACAATTGCTAGTCAACAATTGCTAGCCAACGCAGAAAAGTATTCTAGGCACATTGCAATAAAACTAAGGAATTTCAAAACAGAATATAGCAATCAAACTCTGCAGCAAGGCAGAAGATTATCACACCCAAATGAGATAATTCGGTTTGGCCTATATTCACTATGAATTAAAATCTTTTTCACTTAGGGAAATGTTAAAAATTAGGCAGTAAATGTGGAAATTAGGCAGATGAGTTAAGTTTTCAGTGGCTTAAGAGTGTAAGCTTGATTGAGGCTTTCAGCTTGCACGTAGGACACAAGATATAGTCCTTGTTATTCAGTTTTAGGTATTTTTGCTAAAGGGTTACAATTCATCTTGGGATTTAGAATTATGTATTTATATAATGGCAGATGAATGCCATGACGAGGGGAGCATTACTTTTTTTTATATTATAAAAAGAAAATCTCGTTTTGGGATAGTAAATAAAAAAAGAATACTCTTCGCTACAGGGATGCGACCTGCTGACGCATGCATTGACAGGAACTGCCATTACAGCGGTTCCTGCCAAATACTTTTATAAATGACCGCCTGCTTGGTGGTCATTTATAAATTAAGCAGGTGGTCCCTTCATCATGACGATGGAGTAATTTACTTCAGCCCCATGGCGGAATGCCAGGCCGTCTGTCTAAATTTAAGTCAGGGCCTAAGTTTGAGTACTTCGTTTTGTATTCATCAGTGTCAGTTTAGGCATTTAGATTTAGACTAAGGGGTTAAGTCCAGACCTCAGTCACGCACATCTGGAGAAATACAGGACCATAACCAAGTATACCAACCACACACTTCTGCAAAGTTTACACACCACAACCATGTATTTATTAATCACACAGCACAGGCAAGCTAATAAACTCCTGGGGTTTTCACGCCAGACAATCCTGTAGAGATTATCCAAACAAGTATCCCGGCTGCACAGCCAAATGCCGAAACCAAGTGCCCATGTCACACGCTGTGGCAGACTTCAGACCCTACAACAAAGTACCCAAGCCAAAAACTGCTACAGAACCCAGTCTACGTAACCAAGAATCTCTGCCTTACACTGCTGCAGTGCTTAGACACCACAAAGGAGAATACGAGGCACATAATGCTGTACAAGTCTCTTAGCCATACGCTGTTGTAGTTAACTGACGCCATTCTCGTTAATCCTAGTCAAACACTGCAGCAGAACACAACTTACTATCCCAGTCATACAGAGCTTTCAAAATTACCACAATAATGTCTAAACCATTCACTGGTCAAATGCCCAAACAAGACAACCAAATATCTCAGCCATACATAGCCGCAGACCACAGATACCATAAGCAGGTATCTAAGGAACACAGAGCGATGGGTCAGAAAGAGAAACCGATGCAACAGTTCTTGCAGATAAAGGATGCAGTAGAACTATGTTAAACTAACACTTACCTATGAAGGCATTGGGGATGGTGATCTTGAGCCACATCCTGTCCCGGACCTCAAGACCGGACTCGGTGGAGCGCATGGCCTTCACAATGGTGGCCATGTCACTGTGGATGGACAGGTGAAAGTCATCGAAGCCTGCAGATCAGAGTGAAGGGCAGAGGAAGGGAGGGAGGCAAGAGATGAAAGGGGGACCAGGGTAGCAGTTAGTGGGGGACAGGAGGCGAAAGGAGGGGATACGAAGATCAAGGGAGGAAATTGGGTTCAGGTTAGGGATTATAGGAAGGAGGAAGAAATGTGCGACATGGAATTTAAATGAGTGTTCAAGGCATGAAGATGAAGACATCAAACAATCGAAGGGAACAATACATTCTAGAGCACAATTTAGGAACTGTGCTGCCATCTTGTAGGTGAGGGTTTCCAGAATGGAGCTTTTCAAGCCCCTCCATTTAAACGTTCATAGTTGCTGCGGGTCTTCTCTAGGCCTGGGCGGAGTTCCGCGTGGCTTAAAAACTTCGTCGTGCTCCCAAAGCAGCTGAGTGAGGTAAGTTACGCTGATTTGTAGCGCCGGGAGTTTGTCCCGCATTGTAAAACCAGCACAAACGGCACCACATGCAGCACAAGAGAGCGCAGCTTCTTTCTGCCGCTCGAGTAGATGTTGTACTCGAGCGGCAGCTTTCTCAATGCGAGCAGCAAGTTTCTCACCGTGAGCTGTAGCGGCCTGCCACGACCGCCCGCATTGAGAAATCTCGTCGGGAAGTGATCTAGCGCTGGATTTTCCTCGCTCACCTACTTAATGTTGGTGATCCGCAAGAGAGGTAATACTTCGCTCCGCTGAGTTTTTCGGATCTCCGCGCTCTATGTGGAGTTGGAAAATGTCTGCAAACTCCGCAAGCGGAGCGGAGTTTACCACCCAAGCCTAGTCTTCTCTCACATCCAGTTTTACGTCCCTCTGACCAACATTCCAATGAACTATCACTAAGCATTCTGTAATCGGTCTTTGTTCATTGCTGCAAAGTTGATAAACACTCTTTCTAACCAGCCCACCCCTGCTGTAACCAGTGGCCTTATACTCACATCAACGTCACTTACCTTTTGTGACTCACTTATTTCTCAGAACTGCTGTATAAACACTGTATTGTTCCATCTCTATAATAAGCCTCCTGTGCAGCCCTTTCTTGTGACCAGTTTTGTCCTACGCTGTGCTAAACAAAACTGGATTAAAAAACACACTGGGGGAGGAGGGAGTAAAAACCTGCACTAAAGAGATACCGGACAGTCCAGGCAGGCACCAATCCAATGTTTACTCGTAATTCCAGTCGAGGAAACACACAGTTCCCATTTCCTAATGCTGAAACTACATGTTCAGTAAAATGATGTTTGCAACTATTCAGCATTTCCCTTTCTTTCAATACATGTATCAGTCTGTTTCTTTGGCCTTGTTTGGCTCTGAAAGAAGGAAAGCATTGCTGAAACTAAAGGCAATGAAACCTGCAGATGGGCAGTTCACCAATGTTGCTTCCAATAAATTTCCACTTTTTCTCTATATTCTACTGTGGTCCCCAAAGTGCCCATCTCCACCCTAATTCAACAACTAAGTCACTATCTGTGCCCGCTCCTCTCCATTGGGTATCCACTGTCTCAACTAAAACACTCACCATAGCCACAGTTCATACAGCACCACGCCACAGTTCATGCAGCACCACCTCCACAGCTCATGCAGCACCGCCTCTACAGCTCATGCAGCACCACCTACACAGCCCACACAGCATCACCTCCACAGCTCATGCAGCACCACCTACACAGCCCACGCAGCATCGCCTCCACAGCTCATGCATCATCACTGCCACAGGGCAAACATCATCACCTCCACAAGAAAAAAGCTCAGTGCATTTATCCCATCCCCTGGAAGACTTCTCCACATATCCATCTGCACTGGAAGACTGGTTCATGATTCAGTAACCTTCACTGGAAGAGTAAACCCTACAACCATCAGCTGCTCTATGCATCCCCTACATCCAAAGGAAGGAGTCACCATGGGAGTCCTGCCTATGATGCTATATGCACAAATCATCTCCGCTGCAACACCTCTCCATGCATCCTCCACACCCACTGGAAGATGGATCCATGGAGTTACCACCTCTACTGGACGACAAGTCTATTCATGGATCACCCTCAAATACAAGGCAACATGTCCCACCCAATGCACAGAAGGAAAATGCTACTTACCAGTATGCATCTGTTCTTGGCATGTAGAGCTGCAGATTCGTATACTTTGCATAGATCGCCATCTGGTGTTGGGCTCGGATGTTTGCACTTTGTTTTTGTCTTGGAAGAAGTCTTTGTAGTCACGAGGTAGATGACTCCTCCCTAGGACGATAGTGCGCATGGGCATCGACTCCATCCTTAGATTGTTTTTGCCATGAAGGGTTACGATGGAGTAGTAAGAAGTAGAAAGAGATGTCCATGTGTAATGTATCTAAGTAAGATAACACTGGAACAGATAGAGGTATCCGGGGAGGCGGGTGGGCGTATACGAATCTGCAGCTCTACATGCCAAGAACAGATGCATACTGGTAAGTAGCATTTTCCGTTCGAGGCATATGAGCTGCAGATTGTATACTTTGCATAGACTATACAGCAGTTACCTCCTTAGCGGTGGCTACCTGTATCTGTTTCAGTGGTTTGAAAACGTGTTCTTAATACAGCCTGGCCCACACTAGCTTGTTGTTTAGCTTGCACATCTACACAATAGTGTTTTGTGAAGGTATGTGGTGTAGCCCAAGTTGCTGCTTTGCAGATGTCATCTAGGGGAATGTTCCCTAAGAATGCCATAGAAGCCCCTAGTTTGCGTGTGGAATGAGCTCTAGGGGAATGGTTAACGTACGTTTGGCTTTGATATATCATATTTGGATGCATTTAACAATCCACCTTGCAATCCCTGCTTTTGAAATGGGATTGCCTTTATGAGGTGGGGAGAAAGCCACAAAGAGTTGTTTGGTCTTTCTAAAGGATTTTGTCCTTTCAATGTAGTAGAGTATTGCTCTTTTAACGTCTAATGTGTGAAGAGCTCGTTCTGCCACCGAGTCTGGTTGAGGGAAAAACACTGGGAGTTCAACAGACTGGTTGAGATGGAAGGCAGATACGACTTTGGGCAAAAATTTAGGGTTAGTCCTAAGAACCACTTTGTTATGATGGATTTGTAAAAATGGTTCTTGTATGGTTAATGCCTGGAGTTCACTAACTCTTCTGAGAGATGTGATGGCGACCAGAAAAACTACCTTCCAAGTGAGGAACTGTAGTTCGCTTTTGTGGAGAGGTTCAAAAGGGGGACCCATGAGTCTGGTAAGGACCACGTTTAGGTTCCACACTGGAGAGGGCGGAACTCTGGGTGGAATTATTCTTTTAAGTCCTTCCATAAAAGCTTTGATAGCAGGTACTCGAAACAAAGACAAGTGTTGTCTGTTTTGGAGATAGGCTGCTAAGGCAACTAGATGTAGCCTAATGGAGGTATACGCTAGGTTACCTTTTTGTAAATGCAAAAGGTAGCAGATAATGTTGTGAATAGAAGCATCTAGTGGGTTGATTTTGTTGTTTGTGCAATAAATGATAAATCGTTTCCATTTTGCTGCATAAGATGCTCTTGTTGTAGGGCGTCTAGCCTCTTTAATGACGTCCATACAGTCTGGCGAGAGATTGAGGTAGCCAAACTAAGACCTCAGGTGCCAGATCGCAAGGTTGAGTTGATTGGGATCTGGATGTCTTATATCTCCATGGTTCTGAGTGAGAAGCCTGGGTGAGAGGTGTAGTTTTTGGTGAGGAACTACTGATAGTTCCAATAGGGTTGTGAACCATGGTTGTCGGGCCCATGTTGGAGCAACTAGGATCATTGTGAGGGAATGCTGTATCAGTTTCCGAACCACTTATGGAATGAGTGGGAGAGGCGGAAAAGCGTAAGCAAATTTGCCTGACCAATTCATCCATATCGCATTGCCTTTGGACAATGGGTGTGGATACCTGGACGCGAAGGTTGGGCATTTTGCGTTTTGGTGTGTAGCGAACAGATCTATTTGCGGGTGGCCCCACCTGTGAAAGAATGGAAGAAGAACTTGAGGATGAAGTTCCCATTCGTGGATCTGCTGTGTTTGACGACTGACCAGATCTGCGATCTGATTGTGTACCCCTGGGAGGTGTTCTGCAAGGAGGTATATCTTTTGCGGAATGGCCCATCTCCATATGCTCTGAGCTAATTGTGAAAGCTGCAGAGAGTGTCCCCCCCACTGTTTTTGTATGTAATAAATTGCTGTCATGTCTGTACGGACTAGGACAGCTTTGCCTAGGAGGTGGAGTTGAAAAGATTTTAACGCCAGGAAGATTGCTAACAATTCCAGGTAGTTTATGTGGAATTGTTTTTGTTGGGGGGTCCATAGGCCCTGAATGGTATGAGTTTGCAGATGAGCTCCCCAGCCGGTGAGCGATGCGTCTGCTGTTAGTATGGTCTGTGGAACCGGTTCGAGGAACGGCCGCCCTTTGGAAAGGTTTTGTGTGTTCCACCACTGCAGAGAGCGATTTGTGCGGTCGTGTACCAACACCAGATCTGTTAGCTGACCGTGAGCCTGGTTCCACTGATGTGCCAAGCATTCCTATAAGGGACGCATTTGGAGTCTTGCATAAGGGACGAGGAGAATGCAGGATGCCATCTTCCCGATTAGTTGCATGAACACCCGTGCTGGTAGCGAGTGGTGAGGCTGAAACTTCTGGATTAGCGCCTGTATGGTGCTTATCCTGACTGGATTGGGATATGCTAGTGCTTTGGAAGTGTCTATTGTAGCCCCCAGGTATTGCTTTATGCTGGAGGGCTGTAGATGGGATTTGGCGAAGTTTACTGTGAATCCCAAGCTGTGAAGCAAATGTAGAGTTGTGTGTGTGTGTGTTGTACACAGCCGCTGTGTGAGTTGGCTTTTAGGAGCCAGTCGTCCAGATAAGGGAAGACGTGAATGTGCTGTCTCCTTAAGTGGGCTACAACTACCGCGAGGCATTTGGTAAACACTCTGGGTGCTGTAGTGACCCCGAACGGGAGGACTTTGAATTGGTAGTGTTGACCATCTACCATAAACCTGAGATATTTCCTGTGAGCTGGGTGAATGGGAATATGGAAGTAGGCGTCCTTTAGATCCAGAGTGGAGAGAAAGTCGCCCTGCTGAAGTAATGGGAGCACTTGTTGGAGAGTGACCATGTGGAAGTGATCTGACTGAATGTAAAGGTTGAGCGGTCTGAGGTCCAGTATGGGCCTGAGAGAGCCGTCCTTCTTTGGAATTAAGAAATAGAGAGAGTAAACCCCTGTGCCTTGATGAGGCAAGGGGACCGGTTCTATTGCATGTTTTTGTAACAGGGAGAGAACCTCTTGTTTGAGAAGCGTGAGATGTTCCGGAGACATGGGACGCTGTCTGGGAGGAATGTTTGGGGGGGTAGAGGTGAGTTCCAGGCAGTAACCATACTGGATAATTTGTCTTACCCACTTGTCTGTTGTGATGGAATTCCAGACAGGTAGGAACTGTGAGAGACGTCCCCCGACAGGAGTGGAATGATCGGGGGGAAGTGCAGGGAAGTCATTGTTTAGTGGCGGGGGAGGTGCGGTTATTGTTGCCGCGACCTCTTCCCTTATTATGGTTGCCTCTGTAGCATCCACGAAAATATCCTTTAGAGGATGTTTGAGTGGGGCTCTTGTAGGAGGAAGAGGGCTGTTCTGTACCCATAGTTTTGGAACCGCCTCTATAGAAGGAGCGGCGAAAGGAACCTCTAGGGGAAGAGGACTGTAGGGCTCCCATAGACTTAGCAGTCTCAGTGTCTTTTTTGATCTTTTCTAGGGATGTGTCAACTGCAGGCCCGAAAAGATGTTCCTGATCAAAGGGCTGATTTAGAATAGCAGTTTGAACTTCCTGCTTGAACCCGGATACCCGGAGCCAAGCATGTCTGCGCAACAACACACTAGTGTTAACTGCGCGAGATGCGGTGTCGGCTGCATCTAGCGCACATTTTATTGACGTATTAGTGATTAATTTACCCTCCTGGTAAAGGTCGTTAGCCTTTTGTTTATACTGGTCAGGGAGGTGTTCCATGAGCTTTTCAAGCTCGTCGTAGTGAGCCTTGTCGTACCTGGCCAATAAAGCTTGGGCATTGGCGATCCGCCAATGGTTCGCAGCCTGCGACGCAATGCGTTTTCCGGATGCGTCGATTAATTTTGATTCCTTATCTGGAGGGGGTGTGTCACCTGAACTCTGTGAGTTCGCCCTCGTGGGTGCACTGGTTACCACAAGGGAATCTAAGGGCACCTGACCTTTAATGAAAACTGGGTCAGTGGGAGCTGCCTTATATTTTTTATCGATTCTAGAGTTGAGGACCCTGGCTCTGACTGGGTTCTTAAACACTTCTGGGGCGTGTTTTAGTAAGCCCTTTAACATTGGCAGGGTGCATGTTGTTTTTTGTGAGGGTGCAAAGGTTTCTAACAGAAAATCCTCATCTAAGGGGTCAGAATGTAAGGGGACCCCGTGGTATTGCGCAGACCTGTGAATGAGTTGTGCGAACCCAGTGTTATCATCTGGTGGTGATGGCTTAGAGGGGTAGAGATCCGGATCATTATGTGGGTCGGGATCTGTGTTGTAGTCATCCCAAGAGTCTACATCCTGTGGTGTAGTATGGTCGTTAGGATCGTATGGATCCATATCCACACCCATGTCATCCTCATGCTCTGATGGCTGGGGTGAAAATACAGGTTGTGGGGAGTGTGGTGGAGAGACCAATGGAATTGGGTGAACTGGAGGAGAAGGAGGTGGGGAGGTGTTAGTGCCCATGTCCTGTCTTTTATGAGGTATTGGAGGTTCCTTGTCAGTGTCTAGTTTCCTCTTTTTAGGAGGCTTGGCGACTAGTTTGCCCGTGTTTGGATCGATAAACAGAGTCTTTTGTTTCGGATCTGTAAAATCAGGTGGAGGCTGCGTGGGCAAGATGTCTTTGTTCGGTGCCGAGCCTTCTTTGGACGGAGTCTGTGAGGCTTTCTGTGGAGTCTTAGGCTGTTTATGTTTGTGCGGCTCAGAGACTGTTTTCGGTTCCGGCGACTTTTTGGAGTCGGAAGCCTTCTTCGGCTCCGAAGATTTCTTCGGCTCCGAGGGTTTGCTTTCGGAGTGCTTTGACACCGAGGGCTTCGACGCCGAGCTGGTTTTCGGCGTCAACGAAGAGTCTTTGGCTGGGTGTTTCGGCGGGGGGGAGGCCTTCCTGGTGCGGGAAGGGGTTGGCTCGAGCCCGAAGGCTTATGGGTATGTTTCATGGCCGGGCCCGAGGGTGGGGCGTGTGAAACGTGTTCGTGGTGTTGACCCGAGGGCGAGGGTGTTACCGAAGCCTTTGGTCTGTTTTTTGTGAGAGGGGTTACAGTACTCACGGACCGCTGAGCCGGGGTGACTGTCTCCTCTTCGGCGTCTGAGTCGTCGGCCTCGGAGACGGAGATGTTTTCATCGCCTGAGTGTTCCGGCTGGAGACTGGCTTGGAAGATGTCCGGAATCAAGCTGCTTCCGCGAGACATTTCGTGACGTCGAGCCCGACGATCACGGATGGTTTTCTTCGACCGAAAGGATGCACAGGCCTCGCAGTCGTGATCTTCGTGCTCCGGGGAGAGGCACAGATTGCAAACCTTGTGCAAGTCTGCGTGTGAGAACTCAGCACCACACCCGGGGCATTTCTTGAAAGGAGTCCTTTCCATTGACTGCAGGCGTGGTCGGCGTGGGGAGGCCCAACGGCCCGCGTCGAAATGGAGGTCGAGTAGTGTCTTTGAAGATACGCGTCGAAAAGGGGAACGCGAGAGAGACAATTCCGTCGAGTGGAGAGTTGTTGCGCGTCGAAGGGTGATTCGAAACCGATATGGAACCGGAGCGCAGCAAGTCACATCCGAACCCGATGGCGGAAAAAACCAATCTAAGGATGGATTTGATGCCCATGCGCACTATCGTCCTAGGGAGGAGTCATCTACCTCGTGACTACAAAGACTTCTTCCAAGACAAAAACAAACTGCAAACATCCGAGCCCAACACCAGATGGCGATCTATGCAAAGTATACAATCTGCAGCTCATATGCCTCGAACATATGTCTTTTATGCAATCATCGTCGTCACCAAAAGGAAGCGTGATCTGTTTACCACTGCAACTACAAGTCTGTGCTGGGCATCGATCACCTGCACTTCCACTGAAATTGTAATCTACCATCACAATGATGCGACTACAATAGGCTTACTGGGAAAATCAAAGTCAGAGATGTCACTGCTAATACGCTGATGACATCTATTCCTCCACCGTCTACACTGGAGGTCTACTTCTTAAGCATACCACCTTCACTGGAAGAATGCTCTAAAGAATTTGCCTTCTGGCATCAAAACATTTCCGATTACTGCAGTCCATCTTTTTTTAACCGCTTAACCAGAATCTTTTATGTTATGGACTATTTTCTAACGCCACTAAGTGCCAGATTTGGTGGTCTCCCGACTACCCTATTGCGATTGGCCAGACAGACCGCCACAGCCCTCTGCAGCCGCCAGAGAACCACGTTCCCTGGCAGTGTTGCAGCGGTCAGGTGGCCGCAATATGCTTGGCAGGACCGCGGCAGTTCCGCCAACCATATTACGAGTTTCCTCTCCGCCGGCGGTGTCATGGACGTTCCTCCTCCATGAACACCGTGGCGGAGAGGAAACAAAGGGGGCCCTGCAGGACCCCCTGTGGCTTACCTGCATGTGGATGTACACAGGGGAGCACTATATGTGCCCCTCTGTGTGCATGCACACCAGTTCCTGCATGGCATGGACTTTTCAGTCCATGCCGTGCAGGAACAGCTTTTTTTGCCCCCATTGCGGTGCCCATTTTCAGGGCACAGCCGAGGCAACGTAAAAAAAAAAAAAACGCCAGACAGGAGGAACCTCCTAATCTGGGGGGCGGTCTGACGACGGCTTTGGCTGTTCAGGCTCGGCGCCGCACCGCCAAAGTCATAATCAGGGCCTAAGGTTTGCCGCTAAGTGTTGCATGGCTATAGAAAATGTCAGCCTTGCCCAGGGAAGTGCTCAACTCTCATATGTGTGATAGCTACAAGTTCTGCGTTTTCCGCTGCCTCATCTTAAGGACAGCCACAAGACGTATTCAGAAATGTATTGTTCCCCAAAGCAGCAAATAGCAGAGGTGAGAAGCCATGCTTTGGGGGAGCATGGGCAGCCCTGGCATGGAGCAAGCACTTACGTTCCATTTCTGGGATGGAGCTGGTGATGGAAGAGCTAGTGGAAGTGACTGTGCTCATGGAGGGGCTCATACCATACGCCGGATAGGTGTTGGTCAAGGCTGCCGTGTGCGATACCCACGCCGCCGGATCAATCGGTCGTATAGGTTCACCTGATGAGACAAGAACAGACAAGAGAGTAACTCAGCACAGAAACTTCCTCACCAGATGCATACTGATCCTGCTGCACGGTCATTCACCCGGAAATAAAAGGATATTCGTTTCAGAAGATTACAATGGCTGATCCCATTACTTTATTGGAATGGTGAAGAGGAAACACAAACAACATTGCTTATCAGCAGGAAGAGGGGCTCTACAGTGCTGGATCTCAAAAACATTACTTCCTTTCCTTCGCAGGGATTTCTGCAAATGGAAGTAGTACCACAGAAGAGAGATAAAGTGATGGAAGATGACAAAGGTCAATGGGAGAGGTCTAGGAAGAGGCCAAATAGCGAGGAAAGAATGGAAGAGAGGCAATGGGAGACCAAGTCGATTCGATTCAACAAGCTTTATTCGGTATGTGTAGCAACCAGAAAAGCAACATATATTTAAATACAGTCAATTAATCCAAATACACAGATATAATCTAATTAATGAATTCCATTAAAAACAATTAAAAATCAATTAAAAATCATAATACTTTTTCTCGCATAAATTGATTTTAAGATAAATGTCGCAACATAAAAACAAATCTCGGGGTCTCTTAGTGCAATCAATAGGTTCATAGCAGCATTGGTTGTTCTTACAGTATATTTTTTGAACAATGGTTTTAAATAGGCAAGTCTATAGTAGAAATAAAAATCACAGAAAAGGAGAAAGTGCAGCGTACTTTGTTTAGAATACTTATTACATGGGCACAAATTTACAGGCCGTGTTTTCATGTCTGGGAACGCAACTAAGTGATGAGCAATCCCAATCTCAGCCTTGTTAATACAAAGCGGTGTGAAGGCTTAGTGACTATTGACAAATAGCTCTGGAAACCATCAGTATCTACAATTGTTTGGTAAAACAGGTATGTGGTTTGCTGCCCAACAATTCTCATTCGAGTCTCATTTTTATGTGCCAGGAATGTAGCCTTTATTTCCTGCTTAGATAGGCCTGTCACATAGGTTGGGTTTTCCCGGGTGGTAATCCTGAATAAATCTCTACTTACATCTGTAATATATTTTAACCAAGGAATGGATAAACTATTATCCAATTGCAAGCAATCCTGGATAATTGTTTGGGTAAATTTTGTCTCTTCTTTGGCCCAAATAGATCTCCAGAGCATAAGGGGTCTCAGAGCAATCAGGTCTGACAGATATCTTATTCCCACTTCTCAATGTACTATCTCAGAGGATGCGGAAGCTGGCGAGGCATAAGAGACGTTTTAGGAAAGTATTTTCCTCTATTTACAATGCCTGACTAGTACTATGGCCCCACACCCCGGCGCCATATAATGCGATTGAAGTGCATCTAGCTTTATAAATGTCTATCATATCCTTGATACGACGGTCTCCCAATTTGGATGCAAATCGGAAGACCCCATGCACACTCTTTAGCATCTTTGCTCTAACGTTGGATAGTTCATGTGCCCAATTTCCCTTTCCTGAAAAAGTTATCCCCAGATAACAAAAATTATTAACAGTTTCCACTCTTGTGTGGTCAATATAAAAAGCTTTAGGTTTCCCTGGTTTTGGACCACAGACCATAGTAAATGTTTTTGCCTTGTTTATTAGCAACTTCCTACTGGTAATAAAATCTTCAACCTTATCTATTAGTCGCTGTAAGCCGACTGGAGTTCTAGATAAAAGCACAGCATCATCTGCATGAAGCAGAACCGGTACGGCCTGGCCTGCAGCTTGGAGTGCGTCCGCCTGCACCGACTTAAGGACTGTGTCAACTTCGTTTATAAATAAAGTAAAAAGCAGTGGTGCTAGGACACAGCCTTGGCGGATGCCTCGTTTGACCCTAAAATTTGGTGTGCATTCTCCCCGTTGTCCATACCGGACTCGGGTTGTTAATCTCTCATATAACCTTGCAAGAAAATAGACAATAGGCTCCGGAGCCCCAAGGTTAAGTAGAACTGGCTAGAGAATGGCATGATCCACAAGGTCAAACGCGCTGCTAAGATCTGCGAAACATAAAAATAGACTCCCTTGTTTGGCACATGTGTATTTACCTATTAAAAGCTCTAAATTAATACATTGCTCTGTCGTACCTAGCCCTCTTCTAAAACCATATTGAGCCTTAGATAAAATCTCATTCTCTGATGCCCACTCCTCCAGTCTAGCTAGCAAAACTCTACTCATCACCTTTACTGAGGAATCCAGGAGGGAGATAGGGCGATAATTTTTGGCTTCTGATTTATTTCCTTTTTTATAAATGGGTATAATAACCAATTGACCCCAAGTATCTGGAGTACCCTCGGTTACTGCAGAGTTAAAAACTCTGGTCAGTATAGGCCCCCATAGGTCCGGTACCATTTTATAGACATCTATTGGGACCCCGTCGGGGCCCGGGGCTTTTCCTCCATTGCTACCCCGTATTCCTATCTCAACCTCGTCAATTGTGATATTTAAGGGAATAATTGGCCAGTTGCAGTCTATTCGGCTAGGGGGAGTAAAAACATCCTGATCAGATGGGTTAAAAATACTGGAGAAGTGGAGCACCCATTCTTCACAGCTAACATGGGACAATAATTCTGGATAGGATTCAGTTTTAAGAAATGGTGAATTAACGGTTAAGGTCAATGGGAGAGGTCTAGGGAGAGGCCAAATAGCGAGGAAAGAATGGAAGAGAGGCAATGGGAGACCAAGTCAAAGGAGACAGTATAAGATAAAAGAAGGGATTACAAATGTGAAACTGGGGAAGGGATTAGGTTAATATGTATTGCAAACCTAGTTACTGAGCAGGAGAGGACTGACAAGTGACATAAGACAAAACAAGATTAGTAACATGGGAGGGGTGGGCTTTTGCGGCTGTTTACAGACAAGTTTCAAATAGAGTTGAAGGGACAGTTTGAGTGGAAATAGGAAAAGATACGCGACAGCGGGAAGGACTAGAAATAGCTTCTCCACAATGAGGTCTTTATGGAATCTCTTGAAAACTGCTCAAACAGCCCCATCAAGCTGCCTAGCAGCATCTCTCTCACTCATGGGTATTGTCTCCCTCTCCTGCCTTCCATGACTCTCTGTCCCACTAGCTGCCTGGAGGCATGGCAGATCCTCTCTTCCTTGTTCCGTCACCTGGAGGGGCCGGTTTCTGACCTGGAAGGGGTGGGCATGTCCACAGCGACATCGAAACTGTTGTCGCTAGCTGCCAAACCAAATCAGCCATGTTACATTCACCATAAGACCTCTGTGATTAGACTTCTAATCTCTATATAGATCATGTAGGCCTTTACATTTATATAAAGCCGTCTGTGTGTGTTCAACTAAGTACAAAATGCAAGACCCCGTACCACTGAATACTGGCAGTGATAGCACATCAAAGACCCCCAATGTTGTGCGCCTCCAGGGAGAGGCGATTAAGGTTTTGTTATGAGGGTGCCTGCTCCCCAAACTAAGGAAACATTTATAAGCACTCACCTGAGGTGAGAGGGTGCAGCACTGCTCATGCCTTACGGTGAGGAGGGATATCAGACGGGAAGTCAAATTTGCAGACAAGATGGAATTTGAAAAGTAATTTAAATCTGGTGACTGAGAAGTCTAATGACTGAGGAAGGGCAGAACAATTGAAATGGATGGAAGCAGTGAATAAAGAGTTGAGCCTCAAGATGTACAAAAGAGGGTGAGTGGAATATAAGAGTGAGCCTTGCCTTTATTCGTGAAGGAACACATGCAATGCCAGTGGCTGGAAAAGGATATAGAGAAATGAGTGCTTTATTGTAAAAGGCTCCAAGAGGTATAGTGCAACTGGAACAGAGTGCACACCTTGCAGTGAACATGCAGTAGGTTACTGACGACTTTGCTAAGAGCGTTACGGGGAAGTGGAGGAAACAAGGGGCAGCAGGGAGAGTTGGTGCTAAGGAGCAGAGAATAATACTGTGAATGGGCTATAGGGGTACAAGTAAGGAAAACAAGAGGCATTTGGTAGGAAGTAAGTACAGTAAGGTCAAAGGATTAGGTTTCTCAGGTAAGAGTAATACGCTAAGCGTCTTGGAAAGGAGGGAGATGTTACGTTGATATGTGACAAGTGGTGTTACTTCCAAAGCTACAAACAGGAGGTGAGTGCATTGCGGTTCTTTCAAGATTGGAACAATAAAATGTCAGATTTAGCAAGGCCAGAGGCTGGGAAAGTAGTGCAGGTAGATATGCATTTTGGCTACTACAAGTTATCTCTGTGAGAATTGTTGTGTGAGGTACAAACAGTATTATTTACAAATGACAGCAGGAACTTCGACTGTGATGTCGAGAGGTGCTCCATAAAGGGGCTTAGACAATCCAGGAGTGTTAAAAGATACCTAAAGGACATGCAGATTCTTTATTTCTTGTATGGTAATGAGAGACACACAGGAAAAAGAGATGACATGAACCTGTAGAGGATGAAGTCAGGAAAGGAATAAAACTCTTTTCATGGTCACTCAGCAGTCACAGGGAGGTTGCATAGGTAGGAATCACCAGACTATGGGGGTGCACACTGCACAAGGTGGAAAGAACCAAGGACCGCAATAAGGAAAACAGATTTGATTACACTTCTTTCAAGAAGACGCAGAGGAGAAAGGAGTTAGACGAGCTCATCATTGACCAAAAGCGGTGGCACAAAAGAAGGGAGAGGCAGGCCACAGTGGCGGCTGGCTTTAGGGCAGACTGGTAGGGTGGCGGTGGGAACAGGGGTGGGGTGAGAAAGAAAGAAGAGAAAAAAAAAAGAACTTACCTGCAGCCCGCTGCATCACTGGTCTTCTGCTCCTCTCGTGGCTCCACTGCAGGCAGAGGCTCCGAGTCGCCCCACCGGCCAATCCTGAAGCTGCTCTTATGCATGAGATCAGCTTCAGGATTAGCCTCAGCGCTGATGATTTGCACTCCCAGGAAGACTGGGAGCATCTGCCTGCTGTCTCCAATTCGGCAATGCAGTTGGGTTGGAGACAGCTCAGTGCGCATGTGGGTTTGGCCAGCCAAACCCACATGCTCACTGATAACAGTGCCCACCACTCCCTCTCCTGGCTGCCCCCTCGCCATGGCCACGCCCCCAGGACGCAGCACGTAGAAGTTGAAAAATAAAACAATAAACTTGTTTTATCATCGTTTTATTTTTCAACATTTGAAGCTGCTGGCAGGGGAGGGGATGGCGCTCCTCTGCCATAGCGGAGGAGCCACCGCTGGCAGGCCACTGTTGGGAGTAGAATGTTAATCGCTAAAAGGAAGGAAGGGATAATGTGATAAAAGCAGACATCATAAAGGCTAAAACCAGTAGCAAATCTTTTTAGATGGGTGATCTGGCTTTCCTTCAGAACGGATCGTACTATAATGTTGTATAGTACAAACCGGATGAAATTCACATCTGAAAATTTATAAACCTGAATTCCAGAATATAAAGTCCTTCATTAATGCTGCAGTGCTTGGGTTTTTAATTTACAAAGCAGCAACAAATGGAAATTGTACTTAAAACTGTAGATTCCAGCAAGAACGCTTTTCAAAGGACACACATCAGGTTTCACTTACTCCTGGGCAATGTGAAGCAGCCCCTTGGGGTGGGATCCCAGCACTTGGCCACCGTCAAGATGATAGGCCTGTTGGAAAAATGACAGCATTAAAAAACTATAAAGCATATGAGTCGCAGTGCTTCCAACCCTCGTCGTCTCTCCTCCAAGGATGAGCTCCTCTCAAGTAAGAGTTCATCCGTGCTTAGAATAGGACAACTCCAAAACCCATCAAAAGCACACCAAGCAAACTACAACAATCAAATCTAATCAATTCAGTCTAATTTGCCTGTCAATTAAATTTTGTGCTTTCCCTTCATCAACTACAGGGATCTGTTATCATTCCGAAGCTGGGCCAGAAACTGCTTAAGTTCCCACTTCAAGCAAAATCATACAACTGCTACCATAAAAGGCACTTTGAGCTGCAGTCATCCTCACACCTTTCTGTATATCTCTTGCTCAACACATCACAGAGACATACTTCCAGCCAGAGTGCCTGTGCAGCTTGGCCCAAGGTTGAACAGGAGATGGAATAACTGTGCTGGTAGTTAGAGGTGTCATGGACTAAGGAGTGCAGCAGTTACTACACAGATAAACTTTTCTTATACTTACATCGGCCTTCCACGTATTTCAAGACATTAGGAATGGATCACTACGCGGCTGATACTTGGATATGGCAAGAGAACAGGCGTAAACTATATTTCACTTTCAATTAAAGAAACTGTGTTGAACAGTTAGTCACTGGCTTACTACTGAGCACCAATATAAGAAAAGGCAAGGACAAAGTAAGGCTTGTAGAAGCGATGTGGACCAGCCATGCTGGCTGTCCTGCATGTCTCCTTTATTTGGGTCATCATATTGTAAGCAATTAATGCTAAACACTTAAGGAAAGCAGTTAATACCAATGAGGCTCACAGGAAGTGAGAAAGGAACATCCTGTATTTTCTGGATTTAATAGCACTGAGTCATTTACGAAAAGCCAGCACTAGATATCCACTGTGATTATGCAGGCACTTTCCCCTTTCTCTACGAGTTTGGGGGAGGGGGTCTTCTCTGGTAAAGGAAGGAACTGATGTTTTCCCCCCAAAGTCACAGACATGGCCATAAATAGGCAACATGTGGGAGGATTCCCAAGCAAGAGAAAATCAATGGATATGAAAGCCTACTCCAGCCCACATCAGTCAAAAACGTTCTTGAATACTTTTTGAGCAAACTAAGCACCTGCTCTAAAGCTGCATTCTCTTCATAATGCTTAAAGAAAGTGTGATGTGTTGGTCATGTGGCTTCCTTGCAGATGATGTTGATCAGAATGGGCCTCTGAAAGGATACTGTTGGTTGTCTGGATCCAAAAGCGTGTTATACGAATTTCGCAACAGGTAATATTTAACAATGAACCCTGCACCTCTTCAGTTATAGAGGGCTACTTTCTTTTGCATATGTCGCCTTAAGTGGGAAGGGTATGCCCAGACGTGGGTCCCGTGCTCACTACACCACTGGATTCAAGCTAGCCTGGCTGATGAAGGGTGATGCCCTGAAACCGGTCCCAGGATGCTTGTTTCCGGTCCAGGGAGGACCTGGCTTGGCAGTTCGGGCTGGACTGTTCCCATAAGGAACAGGGTCAAGACTGATTTGCATATGGCTGGGTCCAAACTGGGGTGGTGTGGTGAGCAAAAGAATGATGGATTAAACCCAGATCCTTGTGACTGGGGTGAATGTTTGCATTGTCCAGCATTCCGTCCATCAATTGTTTCTTTTGCATACTTTCCATAAGGGCACAAAGGCCAGAAACTGTTCGAGATGGGACTACATAATGTGAAATTTGTAAATTCGTTTATTTTATATATCAGGCCATTTTTAGTGTTGTAAATAACAGCAGATACTAAAACCACATGCAATTGTACTACTCAGAAGGGAAAAATGTTGCATTGGCCTTTCTGCATTGCTGAGATTCAAACACATGGCCCACAGACCACACACAAACATCAAAAGTAAGGGCTCACTCAACTATTCTGTCGGATTCTGGGCTCTCTGCACTGTGTCTGTCTTCATTTACTTACCTCCTCTTTTTTTTGTTGGTTGGACCATCCCTCCCCCTGATCCCTCACCAGTATGCTTCTGCTCCCACATTTAAAAGTTGCTGCTTTCTTCCCAATCCAGTTTTCGCTTTAACCTCTAATGCCTGCTGTGTCCCCCGCCGCCCTGCACTCCATCTGTTCCCACTCTGCTGCAGATGCTTTCTTGTGCACAGGCGCTTGCACCCAGTGGGGTCTTCCATTTCGTGGAACTGACCAACACTTGCAGGAGAAGGAACAGAATGCAGACTGGGAATTTATCTCTGGTGGGAATATTGAGTGAATTCCAAATCCCCTTTGATTTGAAGGGCCAGTGACAGAAAACCAACATAATTCAAGGCAGATGTAAGAACTGGCACAAGAGAAAATAAAAGACAAAACATCCAAAGAGCAATTGTGGGAATTATTGTTCTTTTCAAAAGTCAAATAACCAAACCTGGGCTGGACTGAGTCAGCTTGGACAGGCTTCTGGAAGTCTTGCAGTAATCAGTGTTTTTACTGAGCAAGATCTACAGGCCCAATTAGTCAGAGGTAGGGGTTTAATGCTTTAAAGTTCAGAAGTCATGGGGACAGAAGACTAAACCCCCCTGACACTTCCATCGAAGGAGAAGCGGAAGTCTCCTGTTGTGTTTGCAAAAGGTCAAGAAACAAACCTGGTGAAGCCATTTGAAAGTCACCAACATCATTTAATGGTCCAAGGACCCAAGAGGCGTGTAGGCCCATCTGGGGGTAAGAAGGATGGGAGGCACATGGAAACTGTCCCCGTCAATGCACTGTCTAACGAGGAAGGGTCCATCTACATTCAGCTCGTCAACAAGTAGGACTAAGTCTCTGGTCTCCTCGTTAACAGGCCGCTCAAGAGGAAGGAGGCTGTCGCAACAGCAAGTACACTGGAGCTCCCTAGTCTCCCCACGGAATACCAGGAGCATGACCAAGACAGGACCACAACCAGGACCGAGCAGGGAACCAGCCTCATAGTCAACCTGAGTCAACACCAACTAACACCTGACGAGACTGCTGTACTCAACCGTGGGCTGGGATTTGTCCCTACGAACAGTGGTGATCCCTTTCAACTCCAACAAGAAGTTCATCAGTTCTTCAGGAAAGTCAGGTTACACTTCTTTTTCGCGGACAAAGGTCCTCCGACAAGTGAACCTGAGACCACCAACACTAACCTACGACCCAAATCGACATTTAATCCACCCGTCGGCTCAGTACCGGTCGAGGTAGCCACCTTTGAGAAGGCTGTCCTCAAAGACCTGAAACTTGGACTATCTGCGCCACCTAGGATGTATCACAACATCCCGAAGTGTGAACAACAAGCTTTACGCACCTTCAGTATGGATAAAAACATTACAATTAAGCCTGCTGACAAGGGTGGGGCCACTGTGCTCATGGACACGGTTTCTTACCGGTCTGAATGCCTACACCAACTGAACGTGACCACATCCTACCTTCCAGTACCTAAGGATCCTACAGAGAGGATCACCTACACCATCTCCATCATGTCAAAAGAAGCAAGAGTTAACGGATGAATCACACCCAGAGAGGCTGAGTTCCTCTGCACCAGAGAACCGGTGACCCCCTACTTCTACGTTCTACCGAACATACACAAGCCACAGAGACCACCTCCAGGGAGACCGATTATTTCGGGCATTGGCTCCGCTCTTGAGCCTGTCGTCACAGTTCGTCGATTTTTTTCTACGACCACTGCTCCGCAGGATGCCCACATACCTACAGGATTCAACGGATGTTCTTCGTCTCCTAAAGGGGATCGAATTCAATCCAGACACAGACTATCTTGTGTCCTTTGATGTGGAGTCGTTGTATACATGCATCCCCCAAGACCAGACCCTAGCGACGGTAGAACATCTCTTGTCCATGCACCCACCTGACACCATTACACCGGTCTCTTTTATCACGAGGTGCGCCACGATGGCCATGAAAGAGAATTTCTTTCAATTTGAGACACAGCTCTACCTACAGGTGTCTGGTACCTCTATGGGCAGCACCTTTGCCCCCAGTTTGGCGAACCTTTTCATGCATGTCTTCGAGGAGGGTGTCGTCCTTGCAAACAACAATCCGTACCTCACCCATATAGTACTCTGGAAGAGGTATATCGACGATATCCTCGTGATATGGCGAGGAGACGATGTCACGATCAATGCCTTCCACGAGTGGCTCAATACCCGTAATGATCATCTTCGGTTCACGTGCGAATACATCAAGGTGAAACTAGCTTTCCTGGACCTCTCTATTTATCCATCAGGGGGCACCCTAGAGACAGAACTCTATCAAAAACCGATGGCGCGGAATACCCTGCGCCAATATGAGAGCCACCATCCCAAATCGCTGCGTGAGAACTTGCCCTTTGGCCAGTTCCTGAGGCTCAGGCGGAATTGCTCCAGTACGGATAAATACAAGGAACATGCCTCAACACTGAAGAGCCACTTATTGGAGAGACACTGTCCTACCGCCCTCGTCAGGAAATCGGCAAAACATGTCCTCAACAATAACTGAGATGCCTTACTGGACCATCCATCTAACAAACAACCACAGACGAGATTGGTTTGTGTCAACACCTTCAGCTCTCTCTCCAACACGGTGAAGAAAACTATCCTGCGCAACTGGAATATCCTGAACAAAGGACAATTGTCCCTTGACAACCCCTTGTTGCCTTCAAAAGGGGCCGTAGTCTGAGAGACAGCTTGGTCCACACCAGACCTCCACCCACAGTCACACACAGACCCAATACCCTCTGGCACCTCCCAAGCGTCCAAGGCCATTTTCCATGTGAGTCTTGCGCAGCTTGCCCTCAGACCAAGGTCACAAAAACCATCAATATTGGGACCTCTAGACCGTGGGTCCTTCAACACCACACTAATTGTAACAGCGAGCGAGTCATCTATCTGATTACCTGTCCATGTGGTCTCAGATATGTAGGGATGACCACTAGGAAGGTCCGCACACGCATACTCGAACACAAGAGCACGATTAGGTGTGCCAAACAAATGACTAAACTCACAAAACATTACTTTGATATGCGCCACCAGGCAGATACTCTAACCTGGACAGTCCTTGATAAACCAAACCTCAGCGCGACGACACCAGGTCTCACAACGAAACTGCTTAGGCTTGAGCAGAGATGGGTGTTCAGATTGGGCACCTCTAGTGTGGGACTGAATGACGACATTCCTTGGTTGGCGCTCTCCTGAGCCCTGCAGCAAACCGACCACCTATACTCCATGGGCAGCGCCTCACTGAGCCTTACAGTACTTCGACCACCCCCACCCTTGTAGCAACGAGTATGACCACTTATACTCACTAGTTTGCTACTACCCTCCACCTTGAGGTGCCACTGGGGTGCTTCTTCACCTTCCAGTCACGTTCTCCCATGGTGCCACTCTCTACTCAGAGGAGCCTAGGAGTGACATCCCAGACCGGATTTACCCACCCCTCGAACCGGCCTATTTCGCAGGTTCTTATTCTTTCATCCAGCCCAGCACCCGGCTTGTTTCCAGATTCTCAAGCTCCGGAATAATTTTTGTAATCATTTTTTAGTTTCAATCCTTAATATTTTTATTCTTATTACAGGTAACCTCGTACACATAGAGGTTCCTGCTGCCATTCACGAACCTTGCTAACTGGCTCACATCGTATCTGTTTGATGGGTCAGGCGCTGCCCAGCGGCAACCTGACTACATTCCCCACAATTCCCACACTTCCGGCGGTAGCACATCCACCAAGAAGTGTTAACTCCCATCATCCTCTCGGCTGGCCTAGAGCCAGGCGACTCTCCGACACTACTTAACATCCGCGCTAGCACTCACACGATCCCTGTCCCGTGGACCTGTGCCTCTGACTCCAGCGCTACACCTGAGCGGTAAGTCGCGCTTATGGTCTTCGTGACCGCCACACCGCCCCCTTCTTTCACGCAGTGCGCTGCAGCACTCTGCTTTAGCCGCATCCACGGGCGCTCTGCTCCCGGCCCAGGCGCCGGCTTCACTCTTGGTCTGCCTCCGCGCCGCGGCTCCTGGTCTCTGCCCAGCACGGAAGGCACCCATTACTTGGGTCCCAGAAGCCACGCGCCCTCGCTTGGCTGCACATTAAGTCCACCATTCGCGGCCACCGCGAACATGCCTTAACCACCTATCGCATCAGGCCGGTCACCCCCTTTCCCGACTCTCCCTCACGCCACGCATCCCTGCCTGCCACTACTCGTGGTCCCCGCGAGTCTGGAATTTCTGCCCGCAACAGCCCGCCATGCAGCGTCCAGCCTGGCCCCCATTGCAGGCCTTGTTTCACTTCTGGGTTCCTTCTCCGGCGATCCAGGCATACCCTTGCCGTTGACTGTGGTTTGTCCCGATCGGAACAACCTCCCTCCCCTCCCAGCAGCACGTCTTGGCACCAGCATCGGCCCTGCAACCACCAGGTCTGTTGTTGTTTATCGCACACTACATCTTTACTCTGCTCCCAAGACTGTTCACTACATCATTGACGCAATAAGATTGGGACACCCCCCGTTTGTTTTGATCAATTAGGCTGTCACTACCTGGGCATCCAGTCCATGCGCATCATAAGTTCTATTGTACATACTCCAAGTTGTGCCCACCGGACATGCATACTGGCACAGCACACTTTTCCCCTGTATTTTCAGTTCATACAGAATGCTCTCGCTCTTGAAGGCACACAATCTTGTTCTTGCATCATCCTTGGATCTTTTCTGCACTCTAACACCACCACCTTTTCTGTTAGGTTGGATTGGCGCATGTACCCTTTGGCTATTAGGCCAGGACAGATGCAGTGAATTCTTTAACCAATGTTGGTGAGTCACACATCTTTCTTCAATTTTCATGTGAACTAAGTAGTTACACGATGTCTAGTGTTTTGACTATTATGCGGTTTGACTGTGCTTTGACTCAACCATGTCTTTCATGCACTTCCTCATTGTACTTTCTTTATTGTAAATGGCGCACATTGTTTTTTGTCTTACCACAGGCTTCAACGGTGAACGTACTGAACAGCAGGACCACTGGTTCAGTATAGCACACCGTTGATACTGCGCATTATCTTTTATATGTGCATGTACCTCACTTTGTTGCAGTAGCTGTATGCTCGATCCTGATGAAGGCCACAACACTTTGATAGGTCCTTAGGCCGAAACATGTTGGTCATACACTAATACAGATGCCTCTAATGACGGCAGCTGTATTATCAGCTATCTGTTTTTAATCCTGTCACAAGGTAGCCAATTAAAGTTGCCACATAGCTAACCTTGTAGCCAGTTTTAATCACGTTCACTTTAGCACTGCACTTCACACTAAACACACCACGCTCACATAGGGTTTTAGTTCAACCCTCCTCATCAACATTAAAAACATCCCTGTGCTCCTCCCTCGCAGCGAGGGGGTTGTAGCCCGCGTAGAGACCAGGTCATTTACGCGAGGAGGCACCCCTAAGATGAAGCATGACACCTTTGGTGTGTGAGGGGAACCGTCCTTAAAGGGATCCCCCGCCAGGACATGGTTAATGAAATCTTGCAGCACTTCATAATTCTACCTTGGACCCGTGGCCTTTTCTGTGTTAACCATTTCGAGTGGGGAGGTGGCCCACGCAGGTCGTTAAATCTCCTCCAGCCCCCTTGGTGTGTACTCAAGCTTCTAGGGATCTCCACAGACGCAAATTGAGTAAGTGTGAACTTTAATTTAAACTTTCATCAATGTCGCAGTTCCAGTGATTTCAAGGACGGAATCTTTAAATGCAACCAGATATTCAGTGGCTGTGACTAAGGACAAGCCTGTTTGACGGATAGTAAAGCGTTTCTCCGAAGGCCCCAGAGGATACTCTAGGTGTAAGGTGGTATTTGATAGTGGTGTCATAGCTGTTGAGTTTTTTGGTTTGGGGGGCAATGATTTTTTTTTTAAAGACTTTATTTATTCATTTAAAATAGTACATTACAAAAAGTGTACCAATAACAATCCGGGTGAGTAAAATAGCATCTCAGATCAGGATTAAAACAGGAGCATTGACATACAAAGGGACCACCAGGCATATAAAGGCTAATTTGGGATCAGATGTAATGGGCAGTCATACCTACTCCCCTGAAACCTCATCCCTCCTCTCCAAGCCACGGGTTTGGGGGCAATGATTAGACCAGTTGATGGAAATTAGTTCATTCATTACTGGTATTCCACTTGTGTCAGTATTGCAGCCTGTGTCCACTGCGAAGACTGAGATATTTTTGTATCTGGCAGCATGGATTTGGGCTGTAGGAGTGTTAAAAAACACAAGCGGGCTCACTGTTTGCTTAATGTGTGGCAGTAAGAGAGCCCGTACTCTGCATGAGTTCATGAAATCAAACTAGTGGATATTCCTCAGCAGTCAGACTGGCTTATTGACCCAAGTGTTCGGAACACGTCCTCGTATGTGCTGTGAGTGGGTGCGGTTTTAAGCGAGCAGGTCTGCAGGATTTGTGTTGTAGTTCTACTGTTGTGGAGGAGTGAGTGTGGTGAGTAACAGTTATTGTATTGTGAGGGTTTACACATCCAGGATATAACGTTATATTTTTGATTAGTTGACCATGTGCATATACGCATTTGCTGGAAGAATTCAGGCCCGTCGTAGCAGAACACTGTGCATGGTGCACTTGGCTTTGAAAAGGATTCTCCTGTATATTGACAGCCAGTGGGTGAATTCTGAGGCTAAAGTGTGAGAGTAGACTGGCCACAATATTTTGTGCATGCTGAACTCTTTAGGAAATGGAGGAGTGAAGGCCAAGTAGCATCTTTTAGCACAGTACAGCCAAGCCAGATTAAACCAACCAGGAGGTTGCATATTTCTACCTTAAGCTGCCAGATCAATGTCACCACAATGTAGTCTACAACAAATTCAACTCTACTGCCACAACTCTTCGCCTACACTGACCGTTTTAAAATAAAGAAATTAATTAAACTATTTTAGATGTAATAATATTACTTAATCTATAAAACCCTTATCCGAATTCCAATTCAAAATTAAATTCAATGTAATTACTTTTAATTAATTTAAATAAATCACACACTCACTCTTAACCTAAACTTAATACCTTTAACCGAAATCCTTCATTAATTTACTTTTAAGTTAATAAAAAATAGACTTAACATAACCCTTGTGGAAACCTTAGCCCTTAATGAATTAAAAGGAATTTAATTTACGTAATTACACAGTCTTTAATTATTTTCAATTTACAGAATTTAAAAATGCTACCCTAACTCTGTTACCTTGATTTAATTGGAAATGAATTATATAACTAATCCTAATCACTAATTAATTTCATTTATAGTTAATTAAATTAGTAACCTTACTCTCGCCTTATAGAAGATCCTAACCTTTAATTAATTAAAATACAAGTATCCTTTACTTTATTCCTAAATTAACTTACATAAAATAAAATACTTCACCCTATTCAATAATGAATAAAAATAAAAATAAATGTAATGATATAATTAAAAATAACATTTATCTTTAAGACAATAAAAATAAATGAATCCTCACTTCTCAATTCAATTAAAATATCTCTAAATTAAAATAAATGATATTGTGCTTAGATACATCGATGTACTGGAATACTCTAGTAGCAATTTTGAAGTAGAGGCCTTACTGTAGCAGCATCGATTTAGTTGAGGATCACTCAACCAGGACTATTTTGGGAGGGACGAGGAGAAGCACCCCATAGTTTTGTACATCAAGATTTCTCAACATGAATTTCCAGATATTCCCATAAACTGAGCTCCTCAGACTTGCCTTCAGTTGAGACTAAAACAGAACATGGGTTATGCTGACGACTACTGGGCGCATGTTGTCAACTGCGCCTGAACCCCTCCTAATGATGAACTGTCCTATGCATCAGCACTCAATGTTACCCAAAGGGAAACTCAATGCTGCATACAAAAACCCCAAAATGAATACAACAGTTTTGAAGTGAATGATCCAAGAGTTGAAAATGATGCTGTCTTGATGTGAGATCATAGTGTAAACCTATGGTCGTTCTGGTCAGGTGCACAGCTGTTGGCCAAGGGAATTGGTGCAACGGTGCAGGATCTTGGCTTTGTGAGGGTTCCGTTTGAGGTGGTTTTGTGTTGTATACCGCAGAGGGCTTCAGGCACCCAGGATAAAAGCACAAGAGAATGATGCACAATCCATAAAGCCCTATACTTGTTCCCAAATGTCCTGTATTTAATAGCCTGTTCAAGCAGGAGGTGTCTTAATCAGTCATGCAAGGAGGTTCTCAAATTGCAATCTTTCTCCTGTGTCTTCCCAGGCAGGAGTTAACACTCAGCTTTCCATGAAACAAGATATCACTGGCTGCTCTTGGCAGGGGCAGCTCTTACTGGTAATCTGTTCGCAAGTCAGAGTGGCATTGAAGCCAGGCTAATTACACATGGAAAATGAGTCACTCTTTGTTGTCCCTCAGGTAATTTCTTCAGCCTGAAGCTCATCACAAAGAAGCACAATGAACACAGTCTACAAAAGAGACAAAGAAATAGAAATTGCAGTGTGATTCTGCATCGGATGAGTGGGCGGGCGTCTCAACCAAGCACAATAACAAATTCACTGACATAAGGCGTCAAACACGGAAGAGGGATAGGTTTTGGGCCCAGCGGTGAAACCGGAGTACTTTATTCTTGTAGCAAGCTCTGGAAGAATTTTAACAAGCAATGTACATGATCCCACGATTTGATGTACAGCGATTCGAATGACATAAGGTTAGTGCCTTCTGGAGACAATGGTTATGCTCAGCACACTAAGCCCTCCATTACGAATTGCCCAGAATGGTATCCAGTGCTTAATTTGAGCCGGTGGTTTCCGGTGCTCAGCGCCAGCACTTAATCAACAACTCCTGTGCTTTTCATGAGCACCAGTTAAAGACACATTAATTTACAGGGAGATTAAATGATTTGCCCGGAATCACAGGATGTTGAGCCGGCGCAGAAACTCCAACTTGGATCCCCACCTCTAAAGTCGGCAGCTCTGGCCATAACGCTACATCCTCTCCCCACGTTCATGGTTAGTAGTTGGTTCTGTTTTAGGCGGTCCTTACAGGAGAAATGGGCGGGTGAAAGCTGCCTCCTGAGAGCCCCGGCCCTTATTTTTTTTTTTTTATAAATTAACCATTGACGGTATACCTAGACAACTACCTATTTGGAAAGCTCCAAGTAGTCCAGTGTTCCAGGACCCAAATTTTCCAAGTTCGCAAACATTAATCTTAGCTTTTCTGTGTGCAGATTCGCACCCTGAAAAAAATGAGAGCGGAAGAGGGACTTGGGAACTGTGGTAGGCAGTTGCTGGGGGGAATGGCAGAGCCCGGGTCCATGCCTACAGTCCTATGGTGGTAACAGGCAAAGCTCCCCACCCCACACTATCACCTCCAGAGGCCACTGCTTCTGTATGTTCAGGATGCCTTCCCTGACTCCCTACCTAAAACCAGAGGTGGTGGTAAATATTGGTTTTAAACTCCCCAGAATTGGAGAATTCCTGTGCAATAGGATCTGATGAATATGGCAGGTTATTCCCCATTACACGGAGTTTAAGTTGTAATCCTTGGTAACTCACAGGGAGATACATGACAAAATTGTTAATTCTGGCTGTCTTATATCTCCAAGGATTCCTTGGGGGACTTATAATGGGGGCCTAGTAAGGAGATGACAAGTGTGACCCAACCTACTTACACAATATGAGTTTCCGCTCAGGAACAAGTTCTAGGTTAATGTCTGTTAGTGGGAGATTTAAGTGTCAGAAATGGCAGGCAGGAATGGAAAGGGCTTATGTGTTGCTTCTTTATTGTAGGTTTCTTTTCCCCTCCCCACACCGAATCCACGTTGTTTACCGCCTACATCCGTTTTTCATAAAATATATATTTTTTATGAGAGTCAGGAAGCAAATTGATGTTGGCCCCTTTGCCTTAAAAAAGACAATTTCACAATACTTCAATTTAATATTTTTTTTGCTTCCCGAATATGGCACCGCATAATTTTATAGGCATGTATGCGTGGTGGTACATGCCTACAAGTGGATGTGGAGAACCACGTCAGTGCCCCTTTTATTTTTATGCTGTTATACTTCAGTCTCTTTTTAAACTTCCAAATCAATCTCAAGCAGGTAAAAAATAAAATAAAATGGCACCTACGTCATTTGGAAGCCCACATGTGTGATGGCACATGCGCATGCCTAGAAGTTGATATGGCCGGCTGCATCAGCGTACGTTTACGTCAATATTACATCATTTTTTATTTTTTTACTGTTGGCCATGCTACACAGCATCTTGCTGATGCTGCACAGTATTGCCAAAAGGCACTGCCCAAGTCAACAGGTTCCAAAGACGAGACTCATTAGTTTTGTCAATGCTTGTGCTATTACCCAGAGGTTCATTATGGTCTTTATGGTCATTACAAATTAATGTTTTTGTATTTATCATGAGATTTGAGTCTTATAATCCTGACGTTTTCTGCTCTCATTAAGGCTCTTCATGGTACAACAGTAAGAACTGGATTTTCTGCATGAATGCAACACATTCAAAGGAGTAATGCTAAAGTATATTTGAAGAGCCTTGAGGCACCCCCTCAAAGGCAGTTGTGTTTGCCTATTTGCTGAGGGTGGCAGCACCCTTTTTTCTTGCCTAACAGCGATGCCCTGGGAGAAACATCCCTCGTTAGAAAAGGCTCTCTCTTGCCCGTGGACTCAGAACACGCCATCTTTTCGTGCAGGTGCTAACAAAAACAAACCACAGATGCACTATACACAGATGCTAAATTTGAGAAGAGGAAGTGTTATCAATAAAATAAATGACCTTGAACGTTTCTACAGCCACTGCCAGCAGGGCTATGCCAAGTGAAACACTCCCTGGCAGGCCAATACAAAGCATGGCATTGACTGAATGGGGGAGTAGAGAGGCTAAACTAAGAGCCAACACCTGTACGGGCTACCTGAAAATTATAGTATGGACACACAAAAGAACAGGTGGGCTCTGGCTCGGTGAGGGTGACCGTGGGTGCTCCCTCTGTCAGGGGTGTCTATACAATACACTTTCCTGTTGGGATCTTGTCAGTCAGATTTCGTTTTTAAAGGATACAACCCCACAACAGGTGGCGTGCTTCATTATCGGGGTTGCAACTTCGTCAGCACCAACCTGGAGCAAGGCGGTTTCACCAGAACTCTTGGAGTCTTTTTTGTTTGCGAAGAGAAATGAGGGTTTCACCATGGAAACATTAAAACTGCATTATGATGATAAAAAAGAATCAATTTGATTAGCTGCCCTTCCTTATGCAAGGTTAGAATCAACTCAGGGGTGGGAGACAGATAGATACTATTATGGTTTCTTCCCCACCATCCTAACATGGTGAACATCTGAGGACTTATGAAAAGACAAGCAGCTGTGCTTTGCACCAAATGCAGTTAATGCAGAAGCATTGCACAGATATACTGAGTATCTGTAACCTAATCTCAAGGAATCAACAGCATGGCACACGAGGTGAGCATATAAACAATAACAAATCTGAAGATGGCAGCATGGACTGGGGCATTGTGGGTGTACATCTGACATCATGAGGAGATGGATATACCCACCTACTAGCTGACACAAGGGCGGATGGATTGGGGTGGGAGAAAAATTGGGAACATTTTGGATCAAACCACTAGATGGCGGAATAATGCACAGCATATGAATCCAGAAAAGACTGATGCAGCAAAATCAAGAGTTCCAGAGGTTCAAACATTCCACTATAAGGCCTGCTGTCAAACCTGAATACACAGCACATGAACAGATGAGATGCCAAAATGTGTAGTCTGCGAGCTACAAAGATCTTATGCGAGGCATTGAAAAATATTACTTTGTCAAACTTACAAAATTGATTACGAAACAATTTCTATATAAACCCGATCAGTGAACAGTTTGTGTGTCAAAGAGTACGGTAAAGTGAGAATTGGGCCAAAGTACAGGGTGCAGATGTGTGACAATACAAGATGTGAACATGTGGCGAAGTGCGACATGTGATGAATGGCACAGTAGTTAGCTAGGAAGGAAAGTATGCAGAACAAAGCTTGAAGCACTTTGCATTAGTGCATAGTTCCTGAAACGCACAGGGTGTTGCCGCGTGCGGTGTGTGGCAGGGTACATTGTCTGAATGGTGGTGTACAGATTACAGAACCACGTATGAGTACAGGGTGCAGTGTAGGCACCCTGTAAGCCAGCGCATTGAGACCCTAATGAGTGATTAGCCGCGCTTTATAAGAACCCGGATTGATTGATTGATTGACTGACTGATAGGCAAGGCACAGGTCTTACCCAGGCTTGTGGACAATCTCTCGCAGGACTCGCACCGCATCGTCATTGCTCATGTTCTCAAAGTTGACATCGTTTACCTGCAGAAGAGGAGGAGAAAGCACTTAGTACACATTGGTCACTGCATTCACCATCACTCGGCGAGTAGAGGCAACACATTCTGAGAGACGGTCAATGTCTACAATGAGTCTAAACCTTTCTCGTGAATCAGCTGATTGGGTGCAGACCTTGGACATTGGTGGGCTCCATGGCAAACGTCAGAATTATTATCAATGTTAGTGTATTGAATAATGCCACATACATCAAGATTCAGGGTGCATTACAGGCAACCACAAAGACAAAACAAATACAAGAAAACAATACATTCAACATGACCCTGGGTGAAACAAATACTACTTGACTACGTCTGAGAGAGGCACTTCTCTGCTTTCAGATGACACTTTCAGTGACGAGCCTCGCTTACGTTTCTGGATCTCGGTCTGTGTTTAGTATGAAGCACATCTTTCTGTCTGATTATATGATATTATGAAGATGCAGCCTTATCCTGGACCATGCAGGAAGCCTACTATTAGCAGCAGCAAAGGTGCACTTAGCGTATGTTTCCAACTGCTGGCAGAGATGTTGGTGCAGAAACTCTCTGCACGCAGTACATGATCGCCCCAAATAAAATCTGGTTTACCAATAGGCATTACAAAGTCCTTCTACTCTGGAAGCACACTGGTACCTGCAGCAGCATGTCCCCAGGTTCTATCCTTCCATCTGCTGCCACGGCACCACCCTTCATGATCGAGCCAATGTAGATGCCGCCGTCTCCTCGCTCGTTGCTCTGTCCGACGATGCTGATACCCAAGAAGTTATATTTCTCTGCGAGAGTCGCAAACAAAAACCACATGAACAAAGGGATGAAAGTAGGCTTCAGAAAAACTCAAATGCAGCAATACAAACTCACCCAACAAACAGCAACTAATAGGCCAGTAACCAACTAATCTCTCCAAAAGATGTTCTTTATAGAATGAAATGCACAGCCAATCAGAGCCCATCAGTCAGAAGAGCAAAACAGATACGGTTAGAATCTCAGATGGCGCTCTGGGGTGGGTTCCTTAGCATGGTCTAGGTTTACGTACACTTGCAAACTAAGAACTGTATTAGTACTGTCTGGAGCGCTGGTACCCCACCAAAGATGGAAACTGGAGTGTTTGTCTTCTCACAGACTCGTACAGCACAGCAGACAGGGTGGCCTTAGCTGCAGTTCATTGACCCTTTCTTTCTAACACAGCACAGATTTCTCACTCTTAGCTACCTGGAAAGGAGGGGAGCAGAGACTCAAGTAATTAGCCACTCGTAAATTAAGTCTGTAGCAGAACTCAGCAGGAGCGAAAGGACTGCCCAGCTTCATGGTGCCAATCTGTAAGTTTAGATGTCCCTTGAGAAGGACTGGCACCTGGCTGGGTTACAGCGGGAGCAAGGCTTTGGGTGTGCTCAAATGGTTGGCAGTGTATTTACCTGGGAGCTAAGGGAGGGGGAAGGTGAATGCAGACCTCTGTGCATTTTGTGTGCTATCTGAAATTAGGCTGATGTTCTTGATAATCGCAGACCATGTACAAGTCTTGTACCAGGTGTAGTTGGGTCTGCATCGTGACAGATAAAAATCAAGAATACCTGGGTGGTGTTCGACTATTTCTGTAATCTTCAGGGACACCACACCATACACATTTCTAATTACCTGCATAGCCAGCGATATCTGTGTCAACTCCTGATGGAAGATTACCAGTCTGTGGTCTGGTGAAAGATGGATGATGCAGAAACACCCAATGTGTCTCTAAACAATAGTCTGGTTAAACCTCTGTCTAGTTAAACCAACTTAAGCAGAAAAACAGTTCGAAATAAAAGAAAATGGGCAACACATTTAACTGGTTCCAGTCTTGTTAAAGGGCAACATATTTGTTGTCCTGCCACTAGTTCTCCTTATATATTTTCAATAGCATGTCTTTCACAACCACCACACCCTATTTTGGCTTCTAAATAAGATTATCAAGCTCTGGACCACAGTGAAGGAAAATTATGTAAAAATTTTAAAATGTGAGATTTGGTGTATAAGGAAGATTAGTTCATTTGACTGAATTAAGAAATGTAATGGTTTGATCTGTCGTCCATCTATAAGCGCGCCATGTATCACACCGTATTTCCATCAGTTCATATCGAAGCATAATTCATCTGTAAATCGGAGGCACCTCAGAGTTTCCAGATTCAAGGAACCCCAAAGCTCGGGAGAATCTGATCACCCATTTTCTGGCTCACCCACTGAATCGAGATAATTGGAACAGTCCATCTCACCCGCACACACCCTGGAAACAAAAGTGCCGCGCAGTGATAAAAGGAGTATATAATACTCACCCATATTTAAAGTGACCGTGATGATATTGAGCGACATGGTGGAGTCAGTGATGCTGCTGAACGAGGAGGACTGCAAGAGAGGACAGCATTGCATTAGAAAGGATGCTGAAGGATGGATATGTAAATGTAGCCTGATAGCAGACCAATGCACACATTCCACCCCTGCCCAGAAGCAGACTTCTGCAGTAACCTCTTGCAGCTGCGGTCAATGCTGACCATGAAGCTAAAGGCATCTCCAACACAAAGGAAAGGCTAAAAACAATGATACAGAATTTCACCCTAAAACAAAACTCAATGCAAACTGACATCACAGTCAAGAAACACTGAAGCAACATTATAAATGTGTGAAAACCAATTAAAGGTATCTTTACTCCCTCGTTGCCCTACACCTCAGATCCTCTTGACATGAGGTGAGAATTTAACATTAAACTCTAGATACTGTATGGACTAAAATGATTTATCTTTTTGATGTCCTGATTGGCTGAAAATAAAAGTGATGTACACGTCACACCGTACCCGTTCTATGCGCGGTGCCTTCGGTTTCCGCCTGCGTCGCTTGTGCCTCCTCATCAGCCGCGATGCACCACTCTGCTCGGTTGAGCTGCTAATCCTTAAAGCAGAGATGATGAAATACAAGGTTAGAGAAGGCTGTGGCCAAGTGGATAGGTGAAAGTGAGTATGGGGTAGCTGTGGTAAGATTGTGGAAAGGATGAGTTACCATAAGCACAAGAGTGGGGCAACAGGGCAGGTTGATGCCCAACTGTCACACGGTATGTATCAAAATAATTCAAATCAGTGGCACATAGCGGACATGTAGCGCAGACCTACTGTTAGGACACCATTTTCACCAAGCGACATGAGGGAATGGTTTATCACTCTACAGGCCAAATAAAATGTTGGCGTAAACAAAGGCCCTTAAGTGATGGGTCAAGAGAAGCACCACACAGCCCTAGCACACACACACCGGAACATGGGGCGGAGCACACTAGCCTGCCTGAGGCCCCAGTATAGGTACAACATCTCTCCCCTGGTAGCACGATCACTGTAGCAGCAGACAATCCGGGTGGGCATCAATGCCACTAAAGGGAGGAGGTTGGCTATATTTCATAAAATCATACAAAGCTCCTGCAATGATGAGAGTTGACAAGTTTATTGTTAAAGTAATGAATGCAAAAGGTAATTGCTGCACTTCCCTAAGCAGGTGAGAGACATTTTGTTTTGCCGTGCAGTACATACCGTGCTTCTGTCACCTGGACCTGGTATGGGTTGAGTGCTTCTGACAGGTTTCTGTTTGCCAGCACTTGGAGTCAGACCTGCCAACTGGTCCTGTGCCAATTCATTTTTTTTTAGCCAACAGCACTTTGGCTGCTGAAAGTGTTGGGACTTGTTGTTCCATTTTTTTCTCATATGGGTTTCATGTTACAGAAGCCAGAGGGCCATTGGCTAGAAACACAGAGATGGCTGAAGGTGCCCGACCTGCCATGAGACCGCCTGGCACTTCACCGTCCTGCCGGCCATGATACACCCCCCAGTAGGTGCGGCACAGCCCCTCATGATCCATCCTCTGCCAAGACTGACAAGAATTCTGCTGATGTAAGGATCATATCAGTAACCACTTGCAGTGACCTAGATTGGCATTTCAGTAACAGTCCAAAGAACACAAAGTAGAGGCGGTAAATAACCTTCAAATCCTGTTATCACAACGACTGCTTGTGAAGAGGGATACACTGTCCCCCTTCCTGGACAGCCATGAAAGCTACTGACTGACAGACACCTGGGAGTAAGGGTGGGGAGTCTGTAAAACTGGGATGGGAACCGGAGAGTTAATGTAATGATGTTGACTGTAGAGTAATCTGGGAGTTGCTTGGTCTCATCCTTTCCTCAACACAACAAACGATGCCGCCACGCAGGGAGGGTGAACTTGCACAAGGTGTGGCGAGTGGTGTACCACCTGTAGTAATCTGTTTAGACTTCCAACGGAATCTGTTTCTACAGATACTGTTCTTTTCTTAGGTTGCTGGTGGGGCTCCGCTGCAGAGCACAGCGCCCACTATTCTTATGGCTCCAAGTGGAACTAGACGCTACACCAAAGGCAAGCCAGTCCACAGCTGTTTGAAAGACCTGGGCACAGAGGGCAGCTAACAAGAGCCCTCACCTTCCAAGGGGTCCTTTGGTAAAGTGACCTCTCACTCTCTCTCTCTTCCTCTCTCTCTCTCCTCTCTCTTCTCTCCTCTCCCTCTCTCTCTCCCCTCTCTCTATCCCTCTCTCTCTCTTTGTCTCTCTCTCCTCTGACTCTCTCTCCTCTCTCTCTCTCTCTCCCTCTCCACTCTCTCTGTCTCTCTCCCTCTCCTCTCTTTTTCTGTCTCTCTCTCCCCTCTCTCAATCTCCACTCTCTCTTCTCTCTCCCCCTCTCTTCTCTCTCCTCTCCTCACTTCTCTCTCTCTCTTCTCTCTCTCTACTCGCTCCTCTCCCTCTCTTCTCTCTCGCTCCTCTATCTCTCTCTCTCCCACCCCTCTCTCTCGCCCTCTTATCTCTACCTCCTCTCTCCTCTCTCTCTCTCTCCCCGTGTCTCACCTCTGCCTCTATTTCTCTAGCTGCCTGCCTCTGACTCTCACACCTATAGTTACTGCACCACTCTCTACCGCTTTACATGGCTTTCTCTACCTAACCTATCTCTTGCTCTTTGACCTCTCTCTCACTACCCAACCCAACCCCCCTCCACCTCTCTCTACTTGTCTGTCTTCTTCAGTATAACTTAGGGTTCACCTCACCTAACCCTCTCTCTACCTTGTCTATCTCTGTTCTCCTACCACCTGCCTGTCTCTACTTTACCGCTCTCTAACTTACAAACCACTGCACTCCCACCCTTCTGCATACCTCCCGTAGTGATCGTCTCTTGTCTCCATGTCACCTCTCTCTACCACCCTATCTCTCCGGTTCATCGGTCTCATTTCTTTCACCTTCGCTCATTTCACCTCACCTACCTCATTCCTTCTTTTTCCCTCTCTTTTCCTACTTCTCTCTAACTACCCCAATCTAGACACCTGTCTACCTCACCCATCTCTCAAATGCACCTCTCTCAAACTCCCTTTCAACCTCGTCTCTCTACTACTCCCTATGCCTCACTCTAAAAGTCTCCCCCTCTCAACTCTCTCCCTTCACAACTCACTGCTGTTTCCATCTCACCTCTGCATCGCTCCTCCATATACAGGACCTCTCTCTCTCTCTACCTATCTCTCATTACCTCACCTCTCTCTCCATTCTTCTATAGCACTCCTCTCTCTACCACACTCACTCCTCTCTCTACTGCATTACTCTCTTCCTCACCCCCTCCCTTATTCTTGCTACTCCGGATCTCTCTCAATATGTAGCTTCTCAATTAACCTTACTACCCATTCGCTACCTCGCGTCTCCACCTGGCTTCTCTTTCTACCTTTCTTCCATCTATGCCTCCTCACCGTACTATTTTCTTTACACCTCATTCCTTACCTTCAACAGCTTTTCTCTATTACCTCCACTCTCTTTACTCATTTTATTTCTTCTATTTCAGTTCACCCTATCCCACTTCTCTCTACTTTTCTCTCTTTAAGCATTTCTCTGCCTCACTTATGTCGATACTTCACCCTCTCTGTCTCTCCACCTCCAACTTCACCTCGGGCTCTGTATCACCTACCCTTCCTAGGTCATCTCTTTTCGCCCTGGGTCCCTTTTCTCTTTACACGTCTCTCCTTTTTTACCCTGCGCCCCTGTTTCTATATCCCCCCTCTCTCTCTTTCTCTACCTCGCACATCTGTGCGCCCCACCTTCTCTCTACATTTCCTTATCCCCATCTCTTGCTATGCCAAGCTTACTCTAAAAACTTACTTCTCGCCCTACTTTTCTTTCGCTTCCTATCTCTCTATTTTTGTACCTCTCTTTATTTTTCTTTCTGGCTACCCATCCGTTTTCTCTTTAACTTATGTTTCTCCATACCTCCCCTACCTCTCTACCTCATCTCTATCACCCTTCTCCACTACTTCATCTCTCTTGCAATAGAAGTCTTTTTACATCTCTGTCTTTCTCCGGTCTCTTGCCCCTTTGTCTTACTATTATCTCATTCAGGAACACAATGCTATATGCCCTGACCGTAGGCCCCCAAAATACATAACTGAAGATGCGCCTATCCATCCTCTCATGCCTTCCTGTACTTATACAGGTGTAAAAAACACATCCTGGTCTTATGTTTTTCTGGAACATGGGAGAGCTTGCAGGGATTTTACAGGACCCGAAGTCTGTGAAGGTTCTGTACCAGCATAACCTTATTTTCTAACAAGAAACCTGGTGAAAAATGTGAATATCCTGTTCGAGCCTACATCAAACTCTATAGCACAAAACACGTGAATAAAGGACGTGCCGGGGGGTGGCCTCTCCTACACCCCTTCCTGTTCCAACCTCAAAATTACTAGAATGCCAGTGGTAAGTCCATCCCTTTGGCTTTAGCAACTGAAAATTGGGTGCTATAACAACCACACTCCTCTTAACTGATGTGTGCATTAATCTTGCATCGAAAGAGGAAAAACAATTAGTTAATGCTCATATGAATTTGGGGAATAATTACTGCTATACTTTTTGGTTAATTACAGGTTATTTTAATTTAAGCATAATGCGTGACAAGAGGGAAGATGACCTGTACTTTTGGAAAATGGCTTCAGGGGGATACGCAAAGCTTTACTTTTGTTCTTTCATACAGTTGGGACGCAGGCCTTAAATGGTCGTTTTAAACATGGCGTGCCAATGTCCTAAACACACTTTTCCGTAAAGAGGATGTCCGTGTTCGATTATACTCCCCTTCACTTGTTTGTTCTCATTTGAGTAATCATGATGAAAAAATGTGCAAGTGAAGTCTTGTCAAAAGCTTTTAGCGTTAGGAATACAAACTCTGTATTAGAAACTTTGACTATATTAGAGAGAGCGCTAGGATTCAGCACAGGAAAAGGTTAAGATGGAATACGAAAATCATTGAGTCATATGATGTGTGGAAGGAAACACCCATCTATCTACACAGATATGATTCTATTTAGATCCTCAATTGAAACTAATTATATGTCTGTATGGGATTTATTTGAATAAACATCTCCTTGAAACACTAGGCTCGAAATTACGCAATTAAGAAAACAAGCAGATGCTAAGGCAACTTGTACTTGGTTTACAAAGTTCCTGCTAGAAGATAGGACAGAACTAAAGGGGAAAGCAAAAAATTAAACTGGCATTCAAGCCACGAAATTCCAATACAGAAGGTAAGAGCCCTTACACAAAAACAGAAAAATCTATCTGGAGTACCAAATGGGCACAAGAAAATTGAACGAACAGAAGTGTTCAGGGCGTGTCCTAGTAAAGACCAGAGGAGGTTCTGGGCTATTGTAAATGGAAAAGAATTAGAACTATTGCATGAAAAGGGTAACTATTTTGCCAGTAACATTTGGATAACATATATAAGTGCCCACTACGTCAGGAGTATGTTCAGCTTCCCAGGAACTCTCTTCGCAAACAATGGGTACAACAAATGGAATAGCTCCTGCAGTCCCAAGTTGGTCAGAGATATTATTCCGAGAAATGGGGCAGACAGCTCACCGGGCCCAAAGGGCTTGCATGCTGGACTTTTCAAACTTGATGTTGCTAGATGGGCAGATCTTCATCCTCCCTTAATTTGTATTGTCTGCAGATAACGATTATTCCCAAATCCTGGCATCATTCAATTCTGCATCTGTTTAACAAAAAATACAGATGCAGCTGATCCTGGAAGCTGTAGGCACATAGATCAGCAGGATGAGGAGGCCATGTACTTTGCAAATGTTTTGCAGAAAGAGTTGCGGACGGGGCCTTGCTATCCAGCCTTATTCCGTTTAATCAGATTGTCTTCCAACCAGCTGACGGCACATTTTGTCGACTTCATCTCTGCCTTTGATCAAATTGATAGAAGCCATCTGAACCAATGGGCCACGCTTCTATCGCTATTCCGTGCTATTGAACTGTTGTACATAAATACCTGGGTTAAGGTCAAACTGGGCTCAAATAAGCATCTCTCTTCAAAAACTGATGAGAGTAGAGGCCTCAAGGAGGGGTTTGTTTTGGCTCCTATACTTTTTAACCTGTATCTAGAAGATGTGAATTCTAAATGTGGTAGCGTGAATTCCCACACTCCAAAGATAGGTAATGAGCACATAACGTCCCTGCAGTACACCAATCTGATCATCCTTCTAAGCAATGCTGGAGTTGGCTTTCAAAGCCTTGTAACAGCTCTGAAAATCTTCTATGATCTGAAGAACACGATGGTCAATTTAGACAAGACTAAAGCTGTAATCTCCGGTAGTAAACCTAGCAAACTGGGTATCAAGTACATAGGAAATAACGTAGTTGAAAGAGCTTCAAATTATAAATACCAGGTGTCTGGTTTGATGAAAGAGGTGGTTTCAAGTAGCACCTTTCATCATTAAATCCAAAATGATCAGTAATCCCTCCCACGATCTGGTGCTTGCAGTTGTGAAAGCCGGGATGTTTCTACCACTACCTATGGCATAGAGGCTTTACAAGGCAAATCTGTAAGCTTTCTAAATCTCTCCCAGTGTAGGACATACAGACCCTTGTTCAGAAGCCCACGA
Source organism: Calotriton arnoldi (assembly GCA_963921515.1). Taxonomy (NCBI): domain Eukaryota; kingdom Metazoa; phylum Chordata; class Amphibia; order Caudata; family Salamandridae; genus Calotriton; species Calotriton arnoldi. The sequence goes on from CAWUFW010000792.1 coordinate 1,785,788, forward strand.
TCAACCTCTCAAGCACCGATTAGAATCGAGTAGGGTTTTGTGAATTAACTTTATGCAACAAAGGCTCTTTTTCGAAAGATATGTTATAAACTGAATTCTCCCTGAAATATTACTTACCGGATGAAAGTTACTAGAGCAATAGCAAGAAAGGAAACTCCTGGTGTGCTTATCTAAATTCTGCTCTTTTGGAATGTACTAGCTCTGGAATTCATCGTTGCCTTTTACTGCTTTTGAATCAGTAGTAAACAAAATCACACAACAAATTTCCTTTATCGATAAAACAACTTTTAGCGAAAGATCACATAAGCATGCACACAGACAAAAATACTGTGGTAACCCCTTTTCGTGTGCACTATAAAGATAAATTAATGCACTTGGGGTTCTGTCTTTCTCACCAACACAGATTCCTCGTCAAGCTGGGCTCAGTTCAAAAGGAAATGCAGACTTTGTGACCTTAAATCAGAAAACATTGACTCATATTTTATGTACTTGCACAGCTATTACCACAGAGCACAGGAAATGGTTGTGGTATGTTTTTCATTCATTTAATGTTCGCAGATGCTGCCAAACCATTATATTCTTTCAAGGATGAGCATCCACATGCTGTAATCAGATTCATAACATGTATGGAGGCGGTTTTTGCAGAACTAAAACTTAAAGATAATAAGGGCTCCAGTCTCCCTACAAAAGCTCGCATTGTCCCCTGTGATTATCAAAAGTTTACTTTCTGTGGACGCAGGTCCAGGGTGGCTGCTTTAACCCTATTTAGCTTTAATCTGGACTGTTCCAATTGGAGCAGGGGCAAGACAAATTTGCATATGGCTGGGCCTAAACTGAGATGGCAAAATGTGCAAAATAACAATGGATTGAGATGATGCCTGAGTGAATACCAGCGGCTGAGATTAATTCAAGCAGTCCATCCATCTCTTTTTGTATACTTTATTATTTACAGGTTATTTGTTTAGGAAAAGTATCTGGGCTGCCACTTAGTACGAGAAAAGTGTAGACATTTGTGGTATTAGTTCATTCGGTTTCTTATACTACAGTGTGAAGCTGATAAATCACATGTCACCACCAAAGACCTCCTTTTTTATCCTCTCTAGTTTATATCTATCTGGTTTTAATTGACTGAACAAATAGATAAATTGTACATCTATATCTATATGGAGATGCACAGAGAGTAATATGCTTGTTAGTAACATTGTTGAGTATGGGGAGGGGCCATGACTCACAAAAGGCAAAGCATTTAGTGAATCATTGTGCCCCCTCCCCTCCCTCAACCATGGTAACATATAGATTATCCTCTGCACACCTGCATATGTGGTTTTCATGTGTAATTGTTTTAACAAAAGGTATTTAACCAAAATAAGGATGCTCACGGTGAGACATTACCCCTCTCCATTACCCCAATATATATATACACCCCTATAACTAAATCCTTGCGGATCTTAGAACTAGAATTATGCTTCTGTGGCCCATAGCAAAGAAAGATCTCTTCAGGTGAATGGGTCACTGAGTTGTATGTCTAAATGCTAAATCAAGACAGAGTTCCAGCTTCTTCAAGGAGAAAGCGGAAAAGGGAGTCACATGTAAAGGGTAACAACTTCTATGAAAACCCTACAAGGAGAGACACCTGAAGATACAGAGTGCATGGATCACTGGTGGTACCTTTTTTCTGTAATCCTCTGCCCTCCTACTTACCGGCTGGTCGAGTCATCCTCCTCGGAGTCGAAGAAGCTGGTGGTGTCGAGCTCGCTGCTCATTATGGTGGATGAGCTCTCGTACCCGCCCATGTCTCGCCGCCTTTCCACTTTACTGGTGCCATTGACCCTGGGGACTGGAAGAGAGTTACTGTCAGATGGCCATTTCTTTAAGCTTAAAACTACCAATACTGTATTTCCATTTTCACATCTTACTTATATTGCTGTAGGAGTAAAATTTACAATGCCAAATAAGAAAAGGATTTAAATGTTTAAAAATCACTTATTGGGTTAAAGATAAATTGAGCATTCTATTTGAGGCAGAGTCCTAATTTCCAGAGAGAGGAGTTCCGTACACTAGGAGCAGCAATGAAGAACACCCAACCTCCAAAAGAATTATTTTAATCTTTGACCACAGCACGCGGTACACAGTGCTGTACAGTGACCCTCGTTGCACGCCAACGTCCTGGATCCTGTTTATGGTTTCATAGGTATCAGCCTAGTCAAACTCTAGGTTTCGATTTCACGGTCAGGTTGATGGCTGTCCAAGATGTTTACGACACAAACATATGGTCCACTCATTCAACTCAAGGCCTCTACACAGATTCTCTGCTCCTTGAATGGGACCCAGAAAGAAAGGCTTCTGTCCACAAACTGGAATAGCCTGTCAAGGAATAATTAGTTGATATGACTGATACTGAAAACTTCTAGCACTGGGCCAGGCAAAAATGTTATCAAATTATTAGACTAGAAATGATGGCATAACACTCTGCTGATAGAGAATAGGTGTATTGGAATACTGCGATAGTGAATGATGCTACAAGAGTATTCTCTTGTGCAATAATATTACCGTAAATGGTGCTACAAGAGTATTCTCTTGTGCAATAATATTACCGTGAAAGGGAATAATGCTAGTTTATATTGTGTCAGCGAACAATGGTGGCGAATTATTGGCCACAAAATGATGTTATCGGAATCCTGGGCCAGATAGTAATGCTATCCAAACACTGTCATGGTGAATAATGGAAACACAATAAGATGCTAGTGAATCACTGAATCTCAAAACTGTAATAGGGCAGTGGTACTCAAAGTGTGGCCCGGCAGACCTCTCCCTGCGGCATACAGACATTCCACTGGAAAAGAGCAGCAGAGAAATAAAAGCTGCCCGAGTTCTGTTTTTCCTGTCACTTTACTAACCAAGCAACTTCGTTTCCTGGCTCTGGGCGTTTTTCCTATAGAGCCAGTTCAGGCGGGAGGCTCCAAATTTTTGAAGCTAAAAATGGCTTTATATTAGGTGTCCCCCACCCAAAATTACCTCAGTTTCAACTTAAGCCAATAGGAAAAAATACATTCCACTTTTTTTCCCTAAATCTCCCATTTTCCAGTTATGAAAAGGTGTTGTTTTTCAACTGTCCCGATAATGGCATTAAAGCAGTGTGGTATGGACGAATGTTATCATACTATTGTACCAGAAACCAACTTTAAAATAGTGTGATAGAAAACAGTGGTGCAAAGGTATTGTAATATGCAGTGAGTCTACTACAGTCCTGTGATATGGAATATTGTGAATGTAAATACGGCCACCAGACCACAGTGTCATGAATTAATGTGATGAGCAGAGGACACCACAGAATGAAGCCACAAGGACCCTGAGAATAAGGACAGTTACCTTTCGAGATATTCTGATACCGTTACGCCCTATCATAATATTCTGCCAAAAGGCCACATTCCCAAAACATGTGTGGCATTATTGACTGGCTCACTAATCTGATTCTATCATAAGAAGGCTTCACTATCTCAGCATTATCTTACCTAGATAGGGAATAACAACACCGGAACAGAGCGATAGGGAATAATGCTGCCTGAATATTGTGATGGGGTATAATGGTGCTATGGATAATAAATACATCAAAAAGTGCGACTTGGAAGGAAAGCTATCACACTTGGAGAAAATAATGGTATCAGAATATTGACTGGCTCGCCCGTGCTACCTCCGTGCCAGTACGTCATCACCATAAGCCCTTCCACCATCAAAACAATATGTTAGGTGTTAAGGTACCCTATGAGCTACGTAAACATCTTCCTTCACGCTTCGCATGCCTGATACTCCGGGGTGATGTCAAGTGCTCCTCAGCCCTCCAATAGTCAACACGGTCCAGATGTCCATTCAGCGGTACCTGAGAGCAGCACGGTAACATCTGTACTCGGACGGGATACCATGTGGGGCTGGGAGTGCCTCATCACTGTAATCTGCTTCATCCTCCAACTACTTGGTTTGGAAATAGACAAGATGTTTTCAGACCATTCACATCTCTAGATTGATAAACTAGCCTTGGAGCTGTATATACCGCAGTCTGAGAACATTATCGCTTGAGAGTAAGTGCCAGATTCAGTGAAGAATGTTTTTAGAGGAGTACTCGTGCTGGAGCGGTTTGATGCTCCCAGATATTTAGCTCAAAGGTCTGCGATGGCATACGGTGATCTAGCTGTGGCCTCATCGGTTTTGAGGGGTTTCGAAAATCTTGCAGCACACCGAGAGCAAAGATATCCTTAAGTTTCACTAGTAGAACTGACAACTATTAAAATGAAAAGGGGACCGCATGTATTTTCCAGCACAATTCAAATGTCGACTGTTGTCCTGAAACTCACTGAAATGTTCAAACTGGAGTTGAGAAGATTTGTCAAACCCCTAACTCCATTTCTACGGCTAGGTTAGGAAAAATAAGTACATATGAAATATTTTTATATGTTGTAAGGAGCATTAATTGACTGAATATAGAAAAATTAGATAGGCTCAGTAAAGATCAACTTTGGTGTGCATTAGTTGAAGTAAAACTCTCTTTCTGTCCTCACTGAGGCTTAGTTTCACTACAGATGAGGTGTAGGAAAATGTTGTTGGTTGAGCACTCTACCAAATTTTGTCTCTCCTACCGACAGCTTCCAGCTGTCTGATGTCAAAAGAACTTTTGTAGACCACACCAAAAACTTACAGCCAGCCCACTGCTCACTGGTGTCTTTCTGGTCACTCTCGCTTGCTTCTCATTCAATGGCTTTCCTTCCTTCCTCCTAGAGCAAAGCTTCTTGATCACCCTTTTCACTGGATGACTTACATACTTCTACTGCACATTCAGGAGCTGCTATTTTCCTTGTTCTTTCAGCACTCCATAAGAGTGCATGAGGTTTCTAACTCCTTCCCTTTTAAGTACTGCTTCCAGGCCTCAAATCCCCCATTCTGCTCCGTGTGTGCTTCATGCTGCACCCTCAAACCCCACTCCCACTGCTTTCCCCACTCCTCTCTGGCATTTTCTTCTTTTTTTTAAAATGTATTTGTCCCCGGCCCTGTCTCAAGAGTCTCTGCGGCCACGCTAACCTATCTTTCTAGTGCTCCTCCATTGACTCCCCACTCCTTCTGAGGCTGTCTTTTTAAAGAAATAAATAATTTAAGATTCTTAAAAAAAAAATTGTACTACTTGGCAGCAGCCATTTGCTCCCAGGCTGCTCCTTGTTTTCAAATCCCCTTTTGTAGACGTTTAATTTTTTTTTTTTAATTTTCTGCTCCAAGATTGTCTTCCGCCATCTTCTGAAAACAAAATTGTCAGTCGCGTCATCATGTACACACGTGCATGTGTGGTGATGCATACGCCCACACACGTCATCTTGATGGCCCCCATAGTGTCATGACGCATATGGTTGCATGCGTTATAGTATCCATTGTATGGACATTATAGAATAGCTTTCCTCTCAGGCTGTTCTTTCCACACCTCTCAATGGTTTTTAATCTACGGTTGATTAAGTTCTTAGAAAGTAAACACTTTTTCGACATTGGTTATTACTGAGTTACAGTAAGAAGTGGTGATGAGACCAAATACAGAGGCTGTCCTGATCATGTTGGGGCCCAAGAATGGGGAACCTTGTTTCCCTAGCAAAAGTTGATCAAACTATATTGACTGACTATCTTGCAAGCAAACAAAACAAATCCCAGGATCTTGAATGGCTTAACTGCTTTTATTCACCACTGCGGTTCGGCCATTTCAAGACTTCTTCCCACTCTTCCTCCCAACCATTTTCCTTTGGAAATCTTCTAGGATTGGTGCTTTCAAAGTGTAACTGTAATCACTGGTGTCCATTATAAGCCCAAAGGGTTCATTTTTCAAAACTAAGCTGATAATAGGAGGCTTATAGTGATGCTCTTCTTATATACTGAATACAACGAGTCTTTTCCTTGGTATCACAGATTTTGAAGACATTCTTTGACTCTGACGCGGATTATAGTGTCTTTCTCCTCCTCCGTTGACAATTCCAGAAGGGTAAATGTCGTCCTCGTCTGCCTCCGTGGAATTTCACCATACCTTACGTACACTGGAGTATGTTCTGCTCCACCAGCAGCAATAAAGGAAATTTGGGGTGCTGTTTAGTCAGGTTCTCTCCCTCTAATCAACATATGAGAGCCAAGGCAGTCTTTTAACACCTGCTGTAGAGGACCTTTCGTCTAGTTTTCCCTCAAACAGTGTGCCTGGCAGTGCATGTGCTTTACCGCCTGATGATGCAGAATGCCACACAGCACCTGGCTGTGAAATTCCACCAATAGGGCTGTGTATTCTTCGCTTTTAAGATGCTTCAATGAATCCTAGTCCTCGGACAATTTTAATTTCTAATCCTCACCATGGCACTTCAAGCATTTAATCAGAAATAGAACAACTATTTCTCACCGAAACACTTCCTTGTTTTACTTTGGCCCGAATTCTCTGACCTGTCAAAGTGTTTATTTTGCATGTACCAAACGTTTTTGTTGAGTTTGTTTGAGCTTCCTCAACCACAATGTTGTTTTTTTCCTATAAATGTTTGTTTGATTATGGCTTGATCCATTTTTTTGTGTGTGTTGAAATACCCAAAGACACAGGTCTCTACCAGCTGAACATGCAAACACGTAGCTCAAACACTCGGCAACGCCTAGTCACTACCCCAGGCAAGAAGTAGTGACCGTGTTGTGTTTGCAAGCTACAAACATACATACACAACTAGGTTTTATTGACCCAACTTCTGGTAACTGGAAGAAAGTGGCGCTTCTTTCACCTTGTTTCATCTATAAACTACACTGTGTGCTCCTAAAATGGCTCCATAGCTGTTCGACACCTTTTCCTGGGTGCCACTGATAAAATATGCATTAAATACTTCAGCAAGGTGGTTCCAGTCCTTCTTCAAAAACATAAGGCACAGCTAAGGATAGCTGCAAGTTGCCAACAGCTGAACATCTGTAAAATGGAGGTCATCGTTTTCATCGCTAAGCGAGGGACACATTAATTGACCTTACACCATCTAAAATGCTTGGCTTAGACCTGTACCATGCAGAGAAAGTTATAAATTTGAGTGTGTTCGACACTGATGGCTCCATCTCTGCAGGTGAATTCCAGCATCAAGATTTTTTTTCATTAGCTCAGAATACAGCAATCTATTCTAACTCTCCTTAGGGGGGAAAAAAAAAGCAGACCTTGGTGAGAGGAGCATACATTAACTTCTGCTCGATTACTGTAATATCCTTCACTGTTCTCTTCCCAGGGCTTTGCTCTTAAAAAATACAAAAGGCACAGAATGCAGCTGCCACGGCTGTAACTGGGCTTGGTAGGAGGAACCATATTTCCGATGCTTGTAGACCTCTACATCGGCTAACGGTTGCAGACTGTACGTACCTGCCTAAACTAACTAGTCCAGACAGAGTTATATGTCCACATAAAAAGCTCGTACATGCAAAAGATTCATAAACTAATGGACCAAATTAAAATCTACATTTGGCATATTCGCCTCAGATCGTCCTTAGACATGATGACATTTGGAAAGCCTCCTACATTCATTCGTAACCCCCACTCCCAGTGGGAAGCCGCTTCTTTATCTTTCCACCCTTTTTGTTGTCGCCAAGTGAGCTACGATGACTGGAGAAGAAAGCCCTGGAGGCGGGAGCTCCTTGTCTGTACAGGTCTCCTACACCTGGAATGCACTATCACCAGAGATTAGACTTTCCTCTTTCAATAACGATCATCAAGTAAAAGTTGAAGCTAAGCGCCAGGAGACCCAGTCAGAAGGTAAAACCTAAATAGACTCTGCCTGTGTCTTTTTCTCTTCCGACCACAACCCTTCGTGCCACACTCTGTGAGGTGCTTTCCGACCCTACCTCTGCTTTAAATAAAATTCTGCATAAATAAACAATTTAATAAGACTATTGAAAAGTAAGAGAACATTTGCCTATACTGATCCTAGAACATTCAAGTCCTCTAGTAGTCATCTGCTAAAGAGACAGAAGATATTGTTGAATTGTGATTGTAAGTTCGAGAGTGGAGGCTTGCAGCTCTAAAACTCCACTCACTGTCCTAAGACTGGATTTTCCATCGATGATAGGGATGCATGTGGTTGACGGCACAGAACGACACTATGCCCAGAGGGCACTTGTCTCTCTTTACGCATGTCTGCTTGGGAGCTCGACAGGTCTTTGGGAATGACGTGGCTTGTGCGAACTATAAAGCTGATATTTTCATGGCTCTCCTGATGAGTGACCATCACTTCTCAATCATCAGTGCTTGAGGCCACTTCCAAATCAATGTCCAACCTTGGTTTGACACAGTCTCTACAAGTCCGGGCTAGATATTCTGTCACACTGCAGTCAAAAGGATGTGAAGCCTTCCTGCTTTTTCTCTTGTCAAGCCTTGAGGCGCAAAACGACTTCGTCATGTACTTCTTGTAAACTTCCTCTCAAAGTATGTAAAGTGCTTTCATACCCTTGGGTCTAGCCAGCGCTATATAAAACTCAATAAAATAAAGCACTGCTGAGGTTCACGGTGTGTACCAAGCTCATCAAACATGAATCCGCTATTCAATTATTTTGTTTTTGATCTAGCTTAGATTGGCTCTGTAAGACCCATTGAAAGTTTTGATAAAACTCATGCATTACATTCATAGGCTGCCAAAACACCCTCTCAACTAGTCCAAATCCGACTACTTCTGGTAACACAGGTCCAAAGAGAATAAAGTGTGCCCTGTAAAGCACCGCTTTAGAATGTGTGACTCGACAAGACCCAACCAACCAAATACCAAACTGTCAAAACTGACATTTTCTGAAGAACTTCTTCAACTTTGAGCTGGATCTCAGCAAACGTCAGCTTTGATAATTTGCTAAAGGAACAACGTGCACGTGTGAGGCTACGGGTCGAGGCAAGAATGCTGTTTGCGAGAAACTCAGTTTTTCTCTAGTTATTCTCCGCATTTCAAGGAAAAGATTGCAAAATTATAACTCTACTGGTTTAGTTTTACGAAGGTGACAAACTTCAGAACGTCACGAAGTTTGTCATGTTCGTAAAACTTTCCTTGCTGGTCGAATTGCTTTAAAAAATCAGGTTGCGCCGGCAAAATGTCTACCAAAAACATTTAGTTTTTTTCTCTTGCAGAAACTACCAGTTGCTGAGTTTTCAGCTACTCGTTTTTAAACTTCGTTAACTTAAGGAAAATGGCGAAGTACATAAAAAATAAACCTCATGGCACTGGAAATGTTTCACATCTTGAATGTGAAGCATGCTAAAAGACAGATGGATGGGCATGGATGGCATTGCATGTGGTCTAAGAGGAGTTTCTGAAGATGGGGTTCTTGTGCTTGCATCACGAGGTGCCCAGTAGCTGCCAAAACAAAGGACAGCCACACAAATTCCAGCCAAATGAAACTTGTCATTGTAGCATCTGTAACCAATGGCTCTCTGTATTTTTTTTAATCCAAGCAGAAAATCATCAGAACTGAGGGAGACCCAGTGCAGCAGTGAGCGAGGAGGTCTGTAAGCCACTGTTGGCCACCCAATATTGCACAAGGAGCTGCCACCGCCTGGCCTTCTCTCTTTCATCTATCAAGTCCTTGTACCTCCAGCCGGCCACTTAGCACCCTTACCATCCCTTCACAGATGACACAGAGATATGTTGAAGTCTGTACCAACCAGTACCTTGAGTATTCTGAACAGCGAAGAATCCAGCCACAGATAGCCTAGTGTTGTCAGTCGGATTCTCCTGTGATGAAAGATTTCCGTTTGTTCTACGTTTTTATGGATGCTACACTGGAATATCTAGTGCTACCGAGAAACCCCTGTTTTTATTGTCTTCAGGCCTACGTATGGATATATTTAACGATATGGCATGACTCTCTGTTCGATTATGGGGTAATGCTGTTTGAAACTTGCAATCTATCCATGCCTTGCTCTAGTTTATATTTGGCTGTGCTTCTGTTTCTCTTGTTTAGCACTGTCTGAGGATTACACACTTAGAACAAAGCATTCAATACACAAGTGACCACAATATAACGTGGATAAAATGACATTGGGATAAGTACATTTACGTGTTGTCGCAGGATGCATTAATTTGTGCTGAAAATAAACAGATAAAAAACAACAACAACAATCTAATCATAGGTGGACAGTAACAAACTCAAATTTGGGGCCACAAAACAGAAGACGTAACTCCATGCCAACATTGAACAAAGCAGCATTACAATCCGTTCTCTTCCATTGGCCGGAGTGTCTTGGTACGAATCTTCAGTATTCTTTAATTCTCAAGCGCCAAGTGTCTCAAAATTGTGGACAACATCCAGAATAAACTCAAGGTGAAATAAGCAAGACCAAGTAGGACCCTAGTATAACCAAGACGTTTTGAGTACGGGTTCCTCCTGAATTGTATCTACCTAAAACACCTTCAAGACATCCATATCCCGGAGATGGTGTAGCTCACCAGAGCACTCACAAATTTATTTACAATACCATGCTCGAGGATGTCTTCACCAAGTGAGCCATCTTTAGACTGTGACACCAGGTGACCACCAGATGAGCAGTATAGTCAACAAAACAGATACACACAACCCAATTCTCCAATATACCCTAGCTGATCTAATCCCAAAGGGTCCCCTCTAAAACACCAATAACAAGATGCCACCCATCTACCCTGCTTCTTTTTTAGAAAACCTGTACTAAGGTTCGGCCCATAAACCTTCTGCCAATCTGGATGATATACTTTTGCCTCAGGAGGCACAGCCTTCTCCCGAACACCACCCACACTACGGAATCCAGAGGCTTCATTTTGTCAACTCACTTAAACCACCCTGCACCAGGAATAAAAACCAAGACCTGACTTTTTCTTATCCGACTTCCCTATACCTAGTCGTGAAGGGCTTGAAGTCCCCACGATTAGTGCTCAATATGAATATTTCATTTTATTACAGCACTCTTCTTCTCACTGCCTGCCGCAGCTCTTCATGTCATACCATCTGTTCTCCTGGTGAAAGCACATGCCCCTGCCCTGACCAGTGAAGTTCCAGGTCCCTGTAGCCGTATCTCAGCTGCCCTATCTCTTTCTTCTTCTGGCTTGGCAGCGGACCACACAACAATACGACTGGGTGCCCCCTCTGTGAGTTCCCTTCGCTCCCTCAACCACCTCATAGGGGGACAACACAACATACCACCAATTCTGTACCGAAATGACCACTGGCTTTGAAATTAACAGCAGGACTAAGACGAATGGCTGTCTACACAACTCTGTGAGATGATCCGCTCCCAGCAGTGAAAAGCTGTGTTAGTGACTACACCCCAATGTGTGTAATGGGGTATGAACGGAAAGGAGTCATCTTGCTTTTTCATAGAAAAGCATCATCAGGGCTCCACTTCCAGCTCCCTTGAGTCGATCATGTGGAGTCCTGACATGTTACATGCACACTACGAATATGACGCTTCCGAATACCTGACCAAGAAAGCACGTGCAACCCTCTTACAGGGTTTGCTTCTTCCCACATAGAAAGGGCCAAACATCACAATATGCAAGAGCATTATTTCTCTGCAGCAGCAAAACAGACCTGCATTGGCTACCAAAAACCATCCTGCCCTACCCTACACCCCAGTCCATCTGCCGGCACTATCACCATGCACTCAAGAGTAAGAGTCTCAACCTGGAGAACGTGACAGGGGGATCCTGGTAGAGCATATCATCGCGGTGGATCTATAGGTCACCCATATAAAATTAACAATTAAATATCTTCACTCTAATTCTATTATACTAGTGAGTGCTGATGACTGCTGAGGGGCCGTACATCACACCATAACCCTGACATTTCCTGTAACCCATCAGGGCTTCTCTTCCAGGCCCAATGTCGGCTGCTCATTTGACGAGCACTTATTGAGGACCACAGTTTCTAAGCACTCTCGGTGTTAGCAGACTCGAGTACTGAGGCACATTGAAAAGTAGTGAATTTGTCCAGGACTAGAAAACTTGGTTAAGTGCAGAAGCCATGATTAGAAGTGCGCTCTAGTACTCACCTCAAACCGTGGCACTGACACTGTATCTTGTTAGGGTACATAACAGTAAGGGAGTGGGATCTAAGCTACATGTGATGGTGGTAAGAGAACAACCCTGGGTAGTCCGGCACGACAAAGATTGGAGAAGGAACTAACTCACTGATGAACAGCGTGGGTGCGCTTGTTAGAAGATTAAGACCGGGTCCTTAAAGTAATAACTCAAAGTACCAAGTTTTAGATGTTGCAGGAGTGCACTTCACACATTACAAAGGATAGACCAATCACAGTCAGACAGGTGGTGACAGGTGGCACTGGTCGGACATTGGGTTTCTGAATCCTGCACGGGACAGTCCAACTGTGCAAGTAAAAACAGGGGCGAAGGGAAAGGTGAGCGGATCCAATTAATGTCAGAGGCCTGGATAGTGGCTATTAATAGTACTTAAAAAGAAGCTGCGGAGGCACATCATATGCAACACAGTTATAGTGGGGAGGAGGCTGGAAGTGAAGACATGACTCAAAGGTACTTCATCGACTTGGGAACAATTGCTGAAAGACTCAACATAGTTTACTTCTGTGAGCTGGAGGGGGCTGCTGTCACCTAACACCGCACACGGAAACACAAAGTTGATCGTCATCCAAATGATCATCTAACAGTTCTTCCGTCTTAATATCAAGTGAAAGGGAGGAAGATGGTTGTGCCATGTCGATGTTTACCTCAGAAAAACGTGTGCATGACGGACTGGCTGCATGTGAGGGAAAAATGTCAGTGAAGGAAAAGCACACATGCCAAAGTACCAAAGTCATACAAGCATTGTCTGAAGATTACACTAAAAATAACTGGTTGCTTGGTACCTTTCAGCATCAACAGTGATGCATCAATAAACATAATGCCGGAAGAGAAATACAATGAATTATCTCCATTCCCATGACTTACGCCATTGAAAACCAAAGTGTATACATGGGCTGCATCGACGCTCATAAAAATTCAAGGTTCGTTTGTAGCGACAGTGAAACAGAAGAAAACGAAGGGTCAAGCATCCATCCATGTGCTTCAAGGTACAGCGTCAAGTGCATGAATGCTCGGTTCCAGCACAGATGCTGATATGGAACTATTTCTTGTGAATTACAAGATGAATGCTCATAACAAAATATTAAGTCAATTCCCTTTGTTGTTTCATGGTTAGGAAAGCTTAAGACTATGAAAGTAAAGCTGCATATTAATGAAGATGTCCATACTGTTGCTCAGAGACAGAGAAGAATTGCATTTCATTTACAAGAAGCTGTTGAAAAAGAACTTGAATCGTTACTTAAGCTATACATTATTGAGCGTTCAACTGGTCCGACACCATGGGTTTCTGCCATACTGGTAGTGCCCAAAAAGGAGCTGTACGCATGTGCGTTGAAATGCGTCCAGCAAACAAGGTAACAGAACGAGGACGACATCCAGGTCCACACATTGCTGACATAACGCAGTTAAATGGTGCCAAGGTCTTCTCTCGCCTTGATTTAAATAAAGATTATCATCAGTTGGAATTCGCAGAAGATTGAAGGTATATTACAACCTTTTCTACATATGTTGGTCTGTTTTGATACAAGAGACTCAGTTTTAGTGTGCTATCGGCTGCAGAATTTTTCGAAGACGTAATTGGACGTGTAATACAGCCTGTTGTGAATGCAATCAGTTATAGCAATGCCATATTGATTTTCGGAGCTACACAGAAGGAGCATTATAAAGTTCTCACACAAGTATGTTGTTTATTTACTGATGCAGGTTTGACTTTGAATGCAGACAAGTGTGAGTTCCACAAGACAAAGTTAGAGTTCTTTGGTCAAATCTTTTCAGATGGGGGTATGCCACCTAATCCTGCAAAAGTACAAGCACTGTCAAATGCTGATCCCCCACAAGATGTTTCTATGATACGTTAATTTCTTGGTACGGCCAGTTACTGGTCAAGATACATAGGAGACTTTGCTACTATAAGTGCTTCATTTAGAAGGTTAACAAAGAAAAAAGTTTCATTTAAGTGGTCACAAGAATGTGAGAGAAGTTTCACGAAAATCAAACAAGCCATTGGAACCACTGCTGCAATTGCCTATTTCCATCCAAAGCTTCATACAGAGGTTGTTGTTGACGCTAGCCCAGTCGGGTTAGGCGCTATCCTTGCACAGCACAGTAGACTCCCAAATGCTCTAAGGCATATTGTGGCATATGCCAGTAGAAGTTTATCCCAGACAGAACGTGCTTACTCACAACCTGAGAAAAAGTTTGGCTGTGGTATGGACTTGTGAACATTTCCATGTATTTCTGTACGGAAAGCCTTTCACGCTGGTAAGTGATCATCCAGTTTACTGACTATCTTTGTCAATCCAAAAGCCAAGATGCCTCCTGGTATTGAATAGTGGGGACTACAATTACAAGAGCACAATTTTACCACTGTGCATCGTCCAGGGAAGGATCATAACCCTGCTGACTACTTTTCTGGAGTGCCTATACAAGGTCAGGGTACTCCATCTAGGACGGCTGAAGTACACATTAATTTCATTGTAAAATCAAATACACCAGTTGCTATATCATTAGCCCCGATCATCAATGCCACGAGCCATGATAGTGATATGCTGAAGTTGAAAGATATAATTACACATCAGTCATGGAACCAACACACTTGACCTCTCACCAGTGATGATGAATATCAAAAATACAAAAACGTTAAAGATGCACTGTCCATAACCCAGGAAGGAGTTATAATGCAAGGGTCAAAAATCCTGATTCCGGAGAGTTTGCAACAGAAAATAATTGAAGTAGCTCAAGAAGGATATTGTGGTATTGTTCCCACCAAAGAGCTCTCAGAGACCGAGTTTGGTTTCCATATTTAGATAAGAGGGTTGAAAAAGAACTCTTCTATGCAACTGCGTTTCTATAAATATTACTCAACATATGCTTAACAAGTCAGAACTCCCTAAGCATGCATGGGAGAGAATAGACATGACTTATTTGGTCCACTAGATAATGTACATCATCTGATGGTAATTGTGGACAAATACTCAGGTTTTTCATTAATAGAAGATCTCTCATCCACAACTCACGAGCGAGTCACTGAGAGACCAATTGACATCTTTGCGAAATGGGGCGTTCCAGCCATATTGACGTCTGATAATGGTCTGCCTTTTAACAGTTGAGAGTTCAAGGATTTCCTGGAGCATCTGAACATAAATCATCAGAAGAGTACACCTCTAAGGCCGCAGGCCCACAGACTTGTTGAGCGTTTTAGGAGTACGCTAAAGAAAGCAGTACAGCGTGCAACTCTTGAGAGGCTGAAGTTTTAAAACTGTTTTGAATTCTACCCTACGAGCCTATCGTTCAACACCTCACTCAACCACAGACAAAAGTCCTGGGACTTGAATGTCCAGGAGAGCAATGACAACCAAGTTACCTCAGTGGGACAACAAAAGAGAAGGAAATGAGAACACAACTTGTACAAGGGACTTGGTTAACAAGCAGAAAATGCAAGCCTATGCAGACAAGAGGCGACATTCAAAGAACATCAAGTTTAAGAGAGGAGATCTAGTGATCGCCCAACAAAAGTGAAGAAGGAAATCTGATGCGCCATATGATGCTGAACCTTTCCATGTAGTGTCCACCAAGGGACACATGGTGACTGCCCAACGTCCTGGAAGTCTGTTACCAGAGACTCTTCTCACTTCCGGCATTTGATTCATTGGTCTTCTGATTGAGATGGTGAAGGAAAAACTAAACCTGACAACTCAGTGACTGCTGTTACCTCTTCACAGTCTTCGGAAATCTCGGACACTGAAGATGACAGCTCCCAGTAACCAGATCATCAGGTTGAATAATTAAAGCGCCAAGAAGGTTGATTGAAGAGATGTAATTGTACATCTACACACACACAACACACACACAACACACACACAACACACACACAACACACACACACACACACACACACACATAAAAAAAATGTAATTTTTATTTAACAGAGGGGAAGATGTAATGTCTTGCGCATTTTATGACAGAACGCTTTTGGCTCCTAAGGGACTCCGTAGAGCTGTGACGTAGGTGTCAGAGCGGAATGTAATGAAAGCTTGCTTTAGAATGTTGTAAGTTTGCAGTCACACGCAGACGAATAAAGACATGTAATATTAAGCTCTGTGTGTGGCGTAGTCATTGGCGGGTACCCATGCTGGGGAGGATGCTACACACTACTCGTCTCCTAGCCTGTGGCCTCCACATGCTGAACCAGCTGTAGCGTTCCTATGAGACCTTTAGCTATTTCCTCAGCCTGTAACGCCCAGATGAGGACCTGCTGTGCCCTCCTAGGAAACCTTCAGCATCCTGTTCTCAATGACTCACAACATGTGTGATCAATCAAAAGGACTCCTTCTAAAGGGGCTTTGTCTGAAAAGAACCAAACCAGTGGGTGGGGCAGATTGTTCATGATATGTTACTTCTGTGAGGCTTCAATGGCAAGAGACAGAGGGTGTGGGCAGCTTGTGACCATAAAATGTACTACCCTTACATTCAGTGTATCCCAACACTTAGCAGAAGCCTCAGTCCGGATTAATCCAGGAGATTTGTAAGGCCGGACACTGTAGAGTCCACAGGATCAGCAACGAGCAAAGCGTGCTTTGGCCATCTGGTTTCCTACCGTAAAACCTCTTTTCAACGGACATACATTTATTGTTTTGTGGATTAAACTACAAAGCAGAAAGCACATTAGGAGTGTTTTCTATTTTACACCAAGATGATATTAGAGATATTTCAAGAGGCTCAATCACTATGCACTGCATACAGCATCCTATGTTTAGTGCAACTATAAATATATGAAAAGGACAATTTTCTACATTTTTCAGGCATGCAAGTGTAGTGCTATGTTTCTGTAGTACAAGGTAAAGAAAGCAAAAACAAATATTTACACAAATTGTTAGGTTTTCCTGGAATAATATATCCAGGTTATTAGATCCATGTCTTCTCATTCGCTGTTACAAGGAGGAGCGGTTCACAGTTGGATTGCAACGATCCCTCTCACAACTCTACAGGCAAACAGATCCTTTAACATGGCTTCAAAAGCAGTCTAGTGGGAGCTGTAGTGCAGCCTAACCAGTGGATGTGGCTGAAACCAGTACTCTGCCCAGGAAACGACACACAGCCGAGATGTACAGAGACCATCCCTAACCTGAGGATCTGAGGGATGAGACGCAGATAAGCAGCACAAGGAGAGGATGTTCCTGAAACTAGTTTCCCACTCGAGAGCCCACAGAGCGTCTTTACGATAGCCCAGATGTGTTCTAAGACTGACATCGACTGGCAGATCTAATGGCTGGGCTGGAGAGGTGCAGCCTAAGAAGAGGATGTGCATTAAACCAGCTTTCCACTTGAGAAACCCACACAACCTTTGCGATAGCCCAGATATGTTCAGGGACGCTCATCCACTGTGGAATGTGATGGCTGGGCTGGAGAGGTTCAGTCTAAGGAGGGGATGTGCCTGATACCAGTTCCTTGCTTTTGAGACCACAGAGAGCCTTTACAATACTTTAATGTGTTGACCGACCTCCAGACACTTGGGATGTAATGGTTGGGCCCAAGCGCTACTGTCTACGGAGTGGATGTGCCAGAAAGCAGGTCCTCACTTTTGAGGCCACACACAGGTTTGACATGAGCTCAAATGTGTTAGAGACCCTCACAAACCTGAGGGTCTGATGCCAGGGCTAGAGAAGTGCATCCTATGGAGCGGATGAACCTGAACTCGGGTCTCTCCTCAAGAAGCGACACACAGCTTTGAAGTCAGCCCACGTGTGTTCACAGACCATCACTAACCAGAAGATCTGATAATAATTGTGGAGATGTGCAATCAAGGAGAGGATGCGCCTAACAAATGAACTGTGCTCAATAAGTGGCACAGCTTTGACCTTAGCCCACATGTGTTGATGGAGGAATGGATATTATGGTGGCAGAGGTGTAGCCTAAGGGAACGGTGCATCTAAAACTGGTCCCTCAACCGAAAGACCCCATGCAGCCTTGACTTTAGCCCATATGTATTCAAGGGCCCCCATCAACTGGGGATCTGATGGCTGGGCTGGAAAGGTGCAACCTAAGCAGTGGCTGTGCTTGAAACCGGTTCTGTGCTCAAGAAACAAAACACTGTACAGACTAAGGAGCTGATGTGTGCACGAGAAGCCACATGCAGCCTTGACGTTAGCCCATATGTGTTAACGGACACCCATTGATTTGGGAATCTAATGAACGGGCTGGAGAAGTGCAATCTAAGAAGAGTATAGGCCTGAAACTAGCTCTCTGCTCTTGAGGCCACACACAGCCTTCTCAACAGCACACATATGTTCAGACCCCCATTGATTGGGGGATCTGATATCTGGGCTGGAAAGGTGTAAACATTCAATGGATACGCTTGAAACCAGCTCTCTAAAGGAACATACCGCCTTGAAGTCAGCCCACATGAGTTCAGAGACCTTCACTTACCTGAGGAGCTGCAGCCTCAGGAGCTGATGTGTCTGAACACAATCTCCGCTGGAGACGCCACACACAGTCTAGACATTAGCCTGTGTGTTCACAAGCCTTACTGACTTGCGGATATGATGGCTGGGTTGGAGATGCAGTGAGATCCTGAGATCGGGAAGTAAATGCAGCTCAGTGACTTTGTGCACAAGGGCTTTTACGTTCTGCTGAGAACAAGGTCTGCACTAGGCGATGCACCAGACGAGGTGTACTGACAGCCCATGAATGTTGCATGGTTCAGGGGCCAAAAGTAAAGCATCCTATAGAGGAGAGTCAAAGGCACTGATCTTCTAGAGGAACAAGGGGATAAGATAAAACCATTTTCAGAGTTTAACATCATAAAGTTGAATGAGCTACTGTGATAGCAGTCTCTTCTGTTTGGAGTCAGAGGATGACAGCCTCTAATCGCAGGGAGCGCTTCATAGGAGCATGCACTTTTTATTTTCAGTTCTTGAATTTATAATGGATTTTCCTATAATAAACAGTAATAATAATATATATAACCTTTTCTCAAAAATAGTTTGCAGCTCAGAATCAATTTGAGGTGGGTGTTGGTTGACAATGCCGAATGCATTTTTGTGGACTGGGTTATGTATTAAAAGGGAAGCTATCATCTATATATCGGTTTGAACAATTATTGGAACATGAAATCTCGCTACATAAATAACTGAATTATGCCTTTTCTGGACTTGAGCAAAAAGTTTATGTTAAGTCCAGAAAGACACACTAAAGCACCAAGGAATATAGACGTGAAAAGAAAACAAATTCGCATGAATAAAGGTTAATGCACCTGTGCATGTGTTTAAACATCACCCACAACACACAGGTAAAGAATCAGCCCATTGTAGCCTGGTGCACATGCGTCTGCATTCGATTAACCGGACGGCCATCTAGGCGCTGGCGTAACGAAAATTAAGGGGGCCTCCCTGCAAGGTACGTGGAGGGGCCCCCTCCGGGCTCAATCAGGAGCTCTACGGCCATAGTGCAGTGCTGAGGGGGCCCCCTGGAGCTTGGGGCCCCCCCGCACCGCGGGGGCTGCGGGGGCCTGTGTTACGCCCCATGATCTAGGCAATCTGTGATTGGCTACCTGAAACCTCCCTCAGACGCCCTTTGTGTCCAATCACAAAGGAGCATGCGACTAAAACTCTACTCGTCGAAAACCAACAACAAACCAGAGGCACCCCCAGAGGTCAAAGGGTCTTAGGAATTGAGATCAGGATGTCAGCCAAGCTCCCAAAGCCTGCCTCACCTAGGAGTGCCACAACTCTGCATCCGAAGCAGGACAGTACTACTACGACAACTTGGATGTTTACCCCGGAGTCACTGTCCTTTCAGCATTAACTTCTCACCCAATGATTCAGGGTTGTGGACAAGACTTCACAGGAACATCTCATCAATTCAAAATTCAAGTGTTTGCAGAGATCTGGCCACTTGCTTCATAATGAAGTCCACATTTTCTACCATCATCCATTCCACTTTGGTAATAAACAGGTCCATGGTTCTGAGAGATATTCTTAACCTGCTGCAGATGTTTCGGTTTCACTCACTTGCAGCCGCTGCTCTTCAATTCATTGTTACTCATTGAAATAGGTTTTGGTCGGTTGAGGACTCCTATGCCTTAAAGCGCGAAAACCTCTGCGTTTACGTTCATTTCATCGATACCTTGTTATACATCTCTTGTACACACCACAGATTCTATTAATCGTTATTGTAAACCGAGAACAATGATAAAAAACCTTTCGGAACTCTTTCTTCGTCGTTGAGTGAGAGGGTTCCTGTGTTGCTTATTTTTAGGTTTCACCATCTTTGCACCTCTGCTGATGAATCTAAGAGTTTCACACTTACTATCTAGTCTCCAAGTTAAACAGTATTTATTGAGGTCTATCACTATTGAAGTGAGCACACTACCTATTTTCTTTTAACGTCAATAAACGTATTGAACATAAACATCTCGTGGGTACTGCCTCAAGTCAAGCAGAAGAAACTGCAGAGTTCAGCTGTAGAATATAAAAACTCTATTTAACATTCAAACGGTTAACTTTAGTGCTTTGGTAATTAGGTCATAAAAGCTCTTCCAGCACTCCCACCCCTCGTACTTCAGAATACTTCTGCTAAATGTATAATTAAACTTTATTGTATCTCCACGGTTGGTACTATACACATCCACTATAATTTACTTGCGTGATTTATGGCTCAAAAATGTGGGTGGTCTATTAATTCCTGCAATGTACAACAAGTTGTCTTCCGATGTTTTAGGAAACAGGCACCAATATCAAGAAAAACATCAATGCAGGAGCGCCACCCACACCCGCCCCGATGGCAAGATTTAGCGCAACAAAAATGCAAACATTGGCAGCCCTCGGTTGTGGCAACCTGGCTTTGCTTTGTCTGGTGTTTTAGTTGAAAAGTAAGGTGTGTCAGGGTGAGATTTCACCTTTCTGCAGCGGCTTCAGTTCCCCTTTCCTCAAACACATCTCATGTGCTTGTCATAAATTTTATCTAAGGGCAGTAGACATGATCATTCAAGTTGCTCTACACAGCTCCAAATTCCCTGTTGTGTGATGACTGCTAATACTTTCACTGAGAACACTGGTGGTTATTGTGTTTGTGTTTCTTTCCCATCCCACAATGTAATCAGATTACTTTGCACACATTCCTTTACCAAGTACAAACAAATGTTTGCCTTTTATCTGCAGAAAATCTACCTTATCCTGATCTAAATGTGAAATACCACCTACGCTGATCCTTTCCTTCTACTGCTCTCGGAAGGCTGAAAACCACACGCGTCAAACAACATACTTCCATTTTACTCTTCCAGTAAACAAATGGTAAAATCGGACTATTGGTCACCCGTGGCTCATTCATTGCTTTAATATTTTCTGCAGTATATAATCTACCCTGGTCTACTGGCCAGTCATGTTCTAACTAATAGTGGGTGTAACTTGAGTGATTTTCTCTGGCTTAATTACTTAAAATGACAGCAAAATTGTGCAGGATTACGCAAGGTGCATGACCCAGCATTTAGCAATATTGTCTTAGAACAAAATGCACCCTTGCGTCCAAAATGGAGCAGAGGGTGCATTCTGAGCTGAAGCAAATAAAGCTAAATTCAACATAACAGCAGCAGCCGATTGCTACGTTTGTTGTTCCTGTGCTCCTGCGGTAAGATCTATGTGTCAAATTGCTCATAATTATTTGATCAGGCGTAATCACAGAATTTTTGGTAATTTTGCGTCAAAAGAGTAATGTGAAATTACTCCGGTGTAATTTAAATATCTCCCAGGCCTAATACTAACATTCAATCAAACGTAACCCATGCACATTCCTCAGGTCTTTAATGCCAATAGTTGGACCTCGCGGGGAACCTTTCGGAATTTTATAAAAAGAACTCTCTGTCGGTTCAAACCCTGTGCTCGAAAAACCAAAGACCGGCGAGCTCCCCAAAACAAAAGATCAAACGAACCCTATCTCTTGGCATGGACTCCTGCCTATAAGTCTATGGAGTGTAGTGTTTCCATCTCACATAACGAGACACAAAGCAGAGTAGGTTATCGGATCTCCGCTTTAGTTCTATACGGCGGCTTGGTCAATGGATCACAAACGATCATCATCTGGCACCACCGCCCTACACAGGAAGCAGCCCGCCTTCTGCCAGGAATGCTTTATTGGCCCAGGGGGCTTTGTTATTTCAATAAAGAGTCCCAATACAATAAAGAAAGTATCAGCATTTATTCCATCTCCCACCGCGACAACGTTGTGAAAGACCCAGTTTCATCGTGTGGCAACAAACGTGGCAATATCCTGGACTACATGATGAACCTCCAAGAGGTTTTCTTTGCCCTCATAATATACACCCCCTCAGTCCCAATCGCAGCCTCATCAATACATTTATTACACACAGTAAATGGTTATATCCCTCTGTCGCAGCACATTTTTAGGTGCACACCTTCAAATGTGCATTGAAATATGCAGACAATCCAAAAGGTTAACGTTATAATTAGGGCTCCCGGTTTTATGGTATTTTTTTTTTTTTTTTTTTTTTAACATTTCCGTCTGTATTCATCCATATTTATTTTTTGGCCATCTTATTGGCATTTATCCATGTTTATTTTGTATTTTGAGTATAAACTGAGTCGTAAAATGGCATATTTCCATATTTATGTAACTCTTAGATGTGCACTCACACGTCGATGTCACATATCACAAAACACTACACCCACATGTCCATATTAGCATTATACTACAAATATATGTGAACATGGAGAGTCTGTCATAAAAAGCACAGTTTTCAGTTTTTTTCTGCTTTTAAAAATAAATACAGACAGGAAACACATTGTTTTCTGCCTGTATTTATCTGCAAAAATCAGTAAAAACGGAAAACTGGGAGCCTTAGTTGGAATGTACTGTACTGTTCAGTTACATGTGAGGTTGGGACAATGGTCCTTGCACTGTGCTGCCCAGTCTTCCTTCCACTCTCTGCTGGACCCTGTGGTTTTGCCTAGAGAGCGCTACACTGGAGGACTCTGTGCATTTTTGTGTGACACCACCCTTAGAGGAGGATAGCTCCTACACAGTCACCAAGCCATGGATGAATGATAGCTGTAACTGAGATTCTAGAGAGGGAGCCATCTGATTTTTTTTTATACTTTATTAAAATTCATTCCAAGATGGCTGCCAGTGCGTGCGCACACATACATATGCACGCATGTGCAGCCATCTTGGAATGGTTTTTGGAATATTTTGTTATTATTTTAAAAGCATGGTTGGCACATCAAGAAGATAAGCAAGCCAGTTAGCATAAAGCCACTGGTCTGTAAAAAAAAAAAAAAAAAAAGTTTACAAAAAATGCTCCTAAAAAAATGCATGTGCACTACTTAAGGTGGGGATTACAACATTGTGCACAGGCAAAATGCATTAATTCCCAGTGACAGAATGAAATGGCTGAAGTGCGCTGACTCACTGCCGTATGCTGCATATCGTCGTGCTGGGCAGAAGAAAAATGTCAATGAAGCTAACGCAAACCAAGGAATAAAGAGGGCTGACTAAAATCCCCTCTATGTATGCATGTATATTCTTCAAGGTTTTTTGGGGGGGGGGAACAAAAGGTGTTGGTTAATGCCAGATTTCTACGGGTCTGTGTGGCTATCCTATGCACAATACAAACTGGAAATGTCTCTACACTAAGTACACAATATAAATAATGTAGTGTTTACATTCTCCCGTGAATTTGGCGGAACCAAGCATTTTATAAACATGATATTGCCTTTGCAGTCGTTCCGCAGGCCTGCATAAGTTAAGCATCAGATACTAACAGTGCTTTGTGTGTCGATTGCATCAGGGACTGAACTGGCTCTACTGTGTTTCTGCCAAGCACGCAATGCTAACAGTGGAGGTCACAGTTTGCGTGTCTGGCTGCACTGTGCAGCATGTCACACCAACATCTGTGTGTCTGGCTGCACTGAGCACGTCATACAGCTATTATTGTGTTTCAATATCTGCGTCAGCCTACACTATGCACAAGATACAAACAATGCAGTGTTTACATTCCGTCTGTGTCTGGCCGCAATAAGCATGTTATGCGCACAGTACGTGTTTACAGTTTCTTTGTGTGTCTGCACACGCTATGCACAAGATACAAACAATGCAGTGTTTACATTCCGTCTGTGTGTCTGGCCGCAATAAGCATGTTACGCGCACAGTACGTGTTTACAGTTTCTTTGTGTGTCTGCACACGCTATGCACAAGATACAAACAATGCAGTGTTTACATTCCGTCTGTGTGTCTGGCTGCAAGAAGCACATTACAGGCACAGTATCAGTTTACAGTTTCTTTGCATGTCTGCACACGCTACGCACAAGATACAAATTATGCAGTGTTTACATTCTGTCTGTGTGTCTGGCTGCAATAAGCATGTTACACGCACAGTACGTGTTTACAGTTTCTTTGTGTGTCTGCACACGCTACGCACAAGATACAAACAATGCAGTGTTTACATTCGGTCTGTGTGTCTGGCTGCAAGCAGCATGTTACATGCACAGTATGTGTTAACAGTTTCTTTGTGTTTCTGCCTACGCAACTCACAAGTTACAAACAAGGCATTATCTACATTCTGTGTGTCTGGCTGCAATAAGCATCATACACAGAGAGTACATGTTTACAGTTTCTTTGCAGGCCTGTCTACGCTATGCACAAGATACAAACAATGCAGTGTTTACATTCTGTCTGTGTGTCTGCAAGAAACATGTTACTCGTACAGTACATGTTTTCAGTTTGTGTGTCTGCCCATGTCACACGCACTGTTTGCATTCTGTCTGTGTGTTTGGCTGCAATAAGCATGTTATGCGCACAGTGCGTGTTTACAGTTTCTATGCGTATCTGCCCATGCTACGCACAAGATACAAACAATGCAGTGTTTACATTCTGGCTGTGTGTGTGGCTGCAAGAAGCACGTTACATGCACAGTACACGTTTTCAGTTTCTTTGTGTGTCTGCCCACGTTAAGGACAGAATACAAACAATGCAGCGTTTGCATTCTGTCTGCGTGTCTGGCTGCCTCATGCATGTTA
This sequence comes from Calotriton arnoldi, assembly GCA_963921515.1. NCBI lineage: Eukaryota > Metazoa > Chordata > Amphibia > Caudata > Salamandridae > Calotriton > Calotriton arnoldi. The sequence goes on from CAWUFW010000792.1 coordinate 1,810,887, forward strand.
CACAGATAGCACGTGTTTTCAGTTTCTTTGCAGGTCTGTGCACGCTACTCACAAGATGCAAACAACGCAGTGTTTAAATTTTGTCTGTGCGCCTGGCTGCAATAAGCATGTTACACGCACAGAACACGTTTACAGTTTCTTTGTGTGTCTGCCTACGGTATGCACAAGATACAAGCAAGGCAGTGTTTCCATTCCGTCTGTGTGTCTGGTTGCAAGAAGCATCTTACACAGAGAGTAAGTGTTTACAGTTTATTTGAGTGTCTGCTTACAGTATGCACAAGATACAAACAATGCAGTGTTTACATTCCGTCTGTGTGTCTGGCTGCAAGAAGCATCATACAGAGACTACGTGTTTAGAGTTTGAGTGTCTGCTTACAGTATGCACAAGATACAAACAATGCAGTGTTTACATTCCGTCTGTGTGTCTGGCTGCAAGAAGCATCATACAGAGACTACGTGTTTAGAGTTTGAGTGTCTGCCTACAGTATGCACAAGATACAAACAATACAGTGTCTACATTCCGTCTGTGTGTCTGGCTGCAATAAGCATGTTACGCGCACAGTACGTGTTTACTGTTTCTATGCGTCTGCACACGCTGCGCACAAAATACAAACAATGCAGTGTTTCCATTCCGTCTGTGTGTCTGGTTGCAAGAAGCATCTTACACAGAGAGTAAGTGTTTACAGTTTATTTGAGTGTCTGCTTACAGTATGCACAAGATACAAACAATGCAGTGTTTACATTCCGTCTGTGTGTCTGGCTGCAAGAAGCATCATACAGAGACTACGTGTTTAGAGTTTGAGTGTCTGCCTACTGTATGCACAAGATACAAACAATACAGTGTCTACATTCCGTCTGTGTGTCTGGCTGCAAGAAGCATCATACAGAGACTACGTGTTTAGAGTTTGAGTGTCTGCCTACTGTATGCACAAGATACAAACAATACAGTGTCTACATTCCGTCTGTGTGTCTGGCTGCAATAAGCATGTTACGCGCACAGTACGTGTTTACTGTTTCTATGCGTCTGCACACGCTGCGCACAAAATACAAACAATGCAGTGTTTCCATTCCGTCTGTGTGTCTGGTTGCAAGAAGCATCTTACACAGAGAGTAAGTGTTTACAGTTTATTTGAGTGTCTGCTTACAGTATGCACAAGATACAAACAATGCAGTGTTTACATTCCGTCTGTGTGTCTGGCTGCAAGAAGCATCATACAGAGACTACGTGTTTAGAGTTTGAGTGTCTGCCTACAGTATGCACAAGATACAAACAACACAGTGTCTACATTCCGTCTGTGTGTCTGGCTGCAATAAGCATGTTACGCGCACAGTACGTGTTTACTGTTTCTATGCGTCTGCACACGCTGCGCACAAAATACAAACAATGCAGTGATTACATTCTGTCTGTGTGTCTGCCTACACTATGCACAATATATAAGCAAGGCAGTGTTTACATTCTATGCGTGCTGCACGGATAGTACTGTTTTTCGCTTGTGTAGGCGGACACAGAAACAGGCTGGAACAGTGCTACCGTTGACACAGTCAGGAATGTAAACACTGGACTCTTTGCATCATATTCCAGGCGTGGGCAGACACAGTTTCCCACAGTAAACACAAGGTCAGTCCACTGGCCGAGTCAATAGCCATTCTAATAGATCGTCAGCTGTCCCTGATCTCTCAGACGAGTGGCCACATTTCTGATTTCTCTCTATAGATCAAAGAGTCACTTCTGACCAAAAAGTAGCGCTACTATCTATTCCCAACAGGGCCACATGCAACACTACTTCTGTCCCCCGACAGCCTTAGAGGCTGCAGACTGCCTCCATCATGGCATTAAGGAGTAAACTGCAGGCATCAATTTCTTAGAGTGGTTGGCGCACCGCTGGCCTCTTAAAATGGTTTTCTTTCTCCGTTGACCCTCTAAGGAAATGAACATACAAAAGTCGTGTTACTAAAGTGGCCTGCTTTAAAAGAAACAACGAGCAGATCAATAGCTCATCACTATTACCACTGGTCAACATTAGATTTGTGGCGATAAGCCCACCAATCGGTGCAGTATTTTGAAGGGTGTATCTGTGAGAAAATGCTCTTGGCGAATGACTTCTGTTTCAATGAGAAGTAAAAAAATTAAATACATTTTTTTAAAAAGCGCAGTTAGGCACCAGAGTCAAAAATTAAGCCCAGCGGATGCTGAAAGAAAGTAAAGACTAGGAAATCCTTCTGTCATCCTTCTGTTGCAACACAACTAGGTTACCAAATACCAAATATTTGAATCCGATCATAACTTTACACCTGCTTTGGAAACACTAAACCGGTGCTCCAACGTGAACCCAAGTTACCTAATCAAAAAATCAATGTTCACCAAACTGGTGTTCCAAGCTAACTCCAGGTAAATATACAGGTAAATATACAAAGAGTTAATAATTTACAATTAAATCCCATATGTTCACACGTCTGCACACAAATCTAATCAAATTATCACCAGACTGTAAACAAAATCAAAAAGACCGAAAGGCCTCATATCAGTTACTTAGATGCTTCTTGTAACCGATGGGCATTGCTCTGAGGCTGGTCTGTTAGATCACACTATGAGGAAAGCAGTTCCATCAACCACAAATGGACACTGGACACCTCTACTGAAGCAAGGGCTGTCTCGGCTCAATATTTGAACAGTGCCCTCCCTATCCACTCAGCCATGATGAAATGGCTCGAGCAGCCTTCACACAGCCTCCACCCATGGGGAGAACCATTACGGAAGAGCCATGGCTTCTCTACTCTGTGTCCATGTGGGAAAGTCAAGCTGTGTAGGGGACTCTTGGAAGTATCCCACTCCACTCCACGGGGGACCAGCCACAGGAAATGGCACCCCCCAAGAGACCAGTCTCGCCCTTCAGCTAAGATGGGCGTGGCTTCTTCGTGACATTGCAACAAGACCGCCTGCTTCTGTCAGTTCAAGATTGGGAATTCTAAGGGGTGCAAGTGTTCTAATATTCCAAAGTTGGACCTTGTGGTTCAGGAGGGGATGAAATCCGTGCTTCCTCTGCTGAGCTGTTCAGCCCTGGCACTCTCAGTTACTTGTGGTAATGTGCCCTGGTAGGGACCGCGGTCAAAGGATTGTTCAATGGCCCTTGTGCGACTATGACTTGGCGAGGGCATGAATGAAGGGCATTCTCAACATTAGTGTGTACGGTTTTTGCAAGTGGCAGCATGTCTACAGGTGGCATGCCCACATGAATCCTATAGGCACATTGCTCACAGGCCACTGCCCACTTGGGAATTTTGTGCACGAGCAAAGCACATGGCTTGTGACAGTGCGGTGTGGGGGGTTAACTGTGATATGGATGCTGTATATACTAGCTACCATACTACCAAGGATGTGTTAGGGGCTCATGACATCTTATTTTTTACCTGCAGCCCTTTCTACCTGCAGTCTGTTGTTATGATTGGCAGAAAATCTTGTGAGTTGCAGCACACCAGCGTGGAACTTGCAACTGGGTATATCATAGTCACGTCACTCAAAGTTACTTCACCGTGTTCTGCAATTGCATCCTCTTTGGTCTGTCTGTCTGTCTCTCTCTGCACCTGCCAGTCTTTCTGACAACCTTTCGGGGTCCAGCTCCTCCTCTGGACCCGGAATGGAATACACCGGAGAGGGGGGAAGAGATTGCACACCATCAAGACAACCGAGTGCTCTGTCCTGTGCCACTCTTTGGCATTACACTCATAAGCAGATTAACCACTCAACAAAGCAGTCAAAACTCTACTGAACCAGAGGACCAGGCCTCTCTGCACTAAACTCTTACTGATGTGTTGTTTTATATAGCGTGGACTTCATCTAGCAAGTTTCAGGGCGCGTTACTAAGTGGGTCAGGTATGTGTTGAGTGGAAACATAAAAAAGCTATAATATAGTACAGCGCTTGTTAGCGGAACACACAGGATTTTGTTACACTGATATATAGGCCTAGGTAGTGGAGTACTTGGTTGCTGTGTTTGAGGCATTGTAGAGGATTACAGCCCTTGGCTTCATCATGGCATCTCCTGCTTCTCATCAGGACTAGGGGTGGGAGGAAGTTGCGTCGTTTTACTTCGAGGAATTCCACGGAGTTACCTAAAAACTCTGCGAAATTCCGGAGTTCCGCAAGTGGTGAAATTCCGGTCTGTTGCACTGATTTTTAGTGCCGGGAGCTTGTCCTGTGCTGTAAAATCACTGCGAATGGCACCAAGCAGCACGCCATAGGGTGCTGCTTCTTTCTGCCGCTCAAGTAGATTTTTTACTCAAGTGGCAGCTTTTGCAATGCGAGTGGCAACTTTCTCAACGCAAGCAGTAGTGACCTGCTACGACCACGTGTTGAGAAATCTCGCTGGGAGGCAGTCCAGCACTTATTTTTTCTCACTCGTGCTCGCTAACTTAAGGTTGGAGAGCCGCGCTGAAGAAAAACTCCACCACCTGGCGGTTGGGAGAGTTTTTGCCACACTCCCCGCTCCAAGTGGAGCACAGAGTGGGAAAAACTTTGCGCACTCTGCTGGTGCAGCGGAGTTTACCGCCCACCCCTAGTCAGGACAGGCTGACCTTGAACGTAATGTGGAGACAGCAGATGGGCTAGGCTGGGTTAATGGCTTTGGTTTTTTGCTAACCTGCTGGTTCATGGCCACTTCACAGTAGGGGTTTGCAAGCCCATGGGAATATGGGGGTAGGTACCATAATAATGCTCCAAATCCAATGTGGCTCTCTAACCATTCTTGAGACTCATCCCTGCTTCCCAGATAACCTGAGGGGAACATTCCTCCGGCCTCCTGAAAGGTTAAGGCTTTGCAGTGATCACGCTGCCGCTCCACACCTTCAGTTATATAGTCCCGCTGAAAAACATTTTCCCACTTCTTATCTAGCCAATCCTGGAGGAGAAAGGATCTCAACCCACCTGCTGACCGAGGGATCACTCTGGACCAAATCAGCAGGATCCTTTCATAAGCCTGGATCTCCTACATATGGGATTTGAACATAGAACCAGTCTGGAGCTGCTTTTAATCCCATTTGGACAGACCCCGCATGGAGCATGATCAAGTCTGAGCTGTATATGGCGGATAGAATCTGCAAAGTAATTACCAGGGGCTGAGATTTAGTCAAACATTCCATTACATTTATGTTTCTCTAGACAAGAGCCCAGAGTCTACAATGTAAGAGTATAGGAAGGAAGCAGTAAACTGGATAAAATACACCAACAGAGGAAAAGAGCAAGCGATGCTGTGAACAATGACTGCTGTGAAGTTCTTGAGAACTTTGTAACACTGACAGTGTCAGAGACTGGTAAGACCACATTCCAGGGACAATAACAAGAGAAGCAACCACATAAGGCTGCAGCTCTGGTGAGCATTCCTCTGCTTCACACAGACTGCTGAGGGCGAACAAGGGAGAGCGTCGGCTTTTTATAGCAACAGTGACATACCTAGTTAGGGGACTGGTGAAAATAGCTGGTGTAAAAGACAGAATTTAGCAATTCAGAGTTCACACTAGGATAGAAGTTTCAAAACATGGACTTCATTTGGGATTGACTGACAAGTGCACTTCGGAAACTGAAGAACATTTCCAACTCCCCAGTCCATCAAGTTACATGAGAAGGAGATACCTACACTGAACTTTCCCCATCAACCTGGTACTGTTTCCACCATAATTATGAAAGTGATACGTACCTCCGGACATCCCAACAAGTGATTCAGAAGCTACACAGAATTCAGAACGCATCTGCAAGGCAACTTAATCTTGGCACCTGTTCTCTTACTGCACCAGCACTTCAGTTTCTACACTGGCTGCCCATAGACAGGGATGTTATATTCCAAGCAATATGCATAGCTCATCGTGTCATTCATGGCCCAGGTCCCCTCTTCCTTTGGCACAAACTCCATACATAGCAGGTCCTCGTGCCAGCTCTCCCGTCTGCTGGGTGTCGCTCGCCCCAGCTGCCCGTTCATTTTTACACTACTGATATCATTTTCATAGTCGCTGTTTGCATAGCCATTTTACTCTGCTGTTATTGTTGTTTACATAGCCATTCCCGCTGTACCTTTCTGCTATAACTTTGTATCTTTCCATTAACATTGGCCACTAACTCTGATTTTTTGTAAATGCTTTCACCGGTTTTACTGCTTTCTCCACTGCTGCTTGCATTTTCCAGACGTTTATGCCCGCACCCGCTTTTCAGTGCCCCTCCCTCTTCCCAGGAACTACTTAATGGAGGCTGCAGCGCGAACGTGCCCCAAAGGAAAGCCCATCTGCACCCGTCCGTGCCTGCACCGTGCCCAGTGCCAGCCGAAGCTACACTTCCTCCGAGCCGTAGACCCCGCAACAACTGCTGCCGCACCTCGCCTCGATTTCACAGTAGAATTTTTCGCCTGCTGGCACTGCTTCTTCGCCTGCAACATCGGAGCATCCACTCACACAGCAACCACTACCACGCCACCCTTTACCACCCCAGAACATCTCCATTGCCTCCTGCTCAACGCACAATCTCTTGGCAAACTCGCCACCGAGAACTGGGACACCATTTCCTCCCTCTCCCCCGACGGTATCTTCCTCGCCGAGACCTGGCTCCACCCCACATCGGAACACGACATTGCCTTAGCAACGCCAGACGGCTACAGGATAACACACCGAGACTGCGTCAGCAAACACGAAAGTGGAATCGCCATAATCCACAAGGAAACCATACACTGCACCACCACCAGGGACGACACCACCCAGATCATGGAACATGTCAACTTCCAACTCCACACCGATGGCAAAACCACCATCAGAGGCACGCTTGCCTACAGACCTCCACGATCTCACCCCAGCATCTGCAATGCCATCTCTGATTTCATCGTACCGCTCACCAGCGACTCTAAGCACTACAACTTCCTCCAAGACCTCAATTTTCACCTCGATGACCCTGCCGACACCAACACCTCCATCCTCCTCAAAAGCATGAACACCCTCTGCCTCACCCAACTAGTCGCCGACCCATGCACATCACAGGGGACACACTCAACCCCATTTTCACGGCCAGCGACAGTCAAGTACAGCCATGTCGTTGAACTCACCTGGACAGACCACACCACAGTACACTTCAGCGTCTCAGGCATACCCGTACCCCCCCCCCCACACAGCACCACCACCAAACCGCTCAGCAAGTCACACCGAAGCTGAAACAAAGTATCAGAGAGCCAATGGATAAACGCCCTCAAATCATCCCACCCGGACACCTCAATCAATCTACAAAAGGCTGTCAAGAACTTCTCCACCTGGATCACCAATTGTGCCAACAGAGGCGGCCCATCAAGCCCACTAAACCCAAAAGACCCTTCAAACCACTGAACTAAGAACTACGCAACTGCAAGCAACTTGAAAGAGACACCACAGACCGAACATCCTACAAAACATCGCGCAGTCAATACCACCAACTCCTGAGAAGAACGAAAAGGAGCGCTCTCGCCAACCACATTGAGGCCAGTGCCAACCGCACCAAAGAGCTCTTCAACATCTTCGGGGAGTTAGCCAACCCCTCAGCCAACAAAATCATCATCACCCCCTCCCAGGAACTCTCTGACACCCTGGCGGACTTCTTCCACGACAAGATGTCTGACATCTACAAAAACTTCGAGCCCCAACCCACCGCCGTGGACATCCTCTGCCTCATAGCTCCCATAGTGGGAAATCCCGACTACCTTCTAACCACCTGGGACCTGCTCACCACTGTCATCATGAACTCCGTCCACTCTGGATCACCGACGGACCCCTGCCCCCCCCCCCCCACATCTTCTCCCTCGGGAGCAAGACGATCAGCAACAAACTCACCACCATTCTCAGTGTATCCATAGCCATGGCCACCTTCCCGATGAATGGAAACACGGTGAAGTCAAGCCCCTCCTTAAGAAACCATTCAACAACCCCAGCAAACACAAGAACTTCCGGCCCATCTCTCTGGCCCCCTTTCCTGCCAAGGTTCTTGAAAAAGCCATCAACCGCCAACTCACTGAACATCTGGAGAGCAACAACCTGCTGGACATCTCCCAGTCAGGATTACGCGCCAACCACTGCACCGAAACTGCCCTTGTTGCTACCGCCGACATCAGACCCCCCAGACTGAGGAGAAACAGCAGCCATGATCCTCCTCAATCTCTGAGCAGCTTTTGACACTGTATCCCACCACACTCTTATCAAGAGACTCCACCATATCCGAATTCAAGGAGACACCCTCAGATGGATCACCTCCTTCCTCACCGGAAGATCCCAGAGAATTCACCTGTCTCCCTACATCTCCAAACATAAAAGCATAATTTGCAGCATCCCTCAAGGCTCATCCCTCAGCCCTACCATGTTCAACACCTGCATGACCCCCCTGGCCGACATCGTCAAAACCCATGGACTAAACATCATATCCTACAACAAAGAGACCCAGCTCATCCTCTCGCTATCAGAAGAGCCCTCCACCATGAGGGCCAACTTCCACAGGTGTATGATGAGCATCGCAGATTGGATGAAAGACAACTGCCTGAAACTCAACACAGAAAATCAGAGGCACAGCTCTCCGGGAACAGCACCTCCTGGTCGGCCGAACTAGGACCGTCACACACGCCAACAGACCATGCTCGCAACCTCGGCATCATCCTGGACAGCAAACTCACCATCAAAAACCAGAGCAATGCAGTCTCCTCTGCCTCCTTCCTCACTCTTCGCATACTACGCAAGATCTTCACATGGCTCCGGGTCAACACCAGATGCACCGTCACCCAAGCCCTAATCACCAGCCGGCTGGACTACAGTAAGGCACTCTGTGCTGGAATCAACTCTAACCTCCTGAAGAGACTACAGACCATACAGAATTCTGTGGCCAGACTCATACTCGACATCCCCAAGCAGACCCACCTCACCCCCCACTTCAGGAAGCTCCACTGGCTCCCCAATCAGTAGAGATGTCACTTCAAGGTACTGGTCCACACATACAAAGCCATGCACACCAATACCAGCATACATCAACCACAGCCTTAACTTCCACCAACCCTTCAGATAACTTTGCTCCGCCGCCCACCCCCTTGCTCACATATGTGGAAGCCACAGGGGAGGTCGTTCCTTCTCCTATCTTGCGGCCAGATCCTGGAACAACCTCCCTCTTCACCTCCGGACTTCACCCTCACTACTGGAATTCAGGAAAGGACTCAAGACCTGGCTGTTCGACTAAGCCTCCGCAGCAAGATCCTCAGTGCCTGGATACCCTCATCGGTGATGAGCTGCGCTTTACAAATCATGATTGACTGATTGATAAAAGTGGCTCAGGGGGCAACTAGAACCAAACTTCAAGAGGGGCTAATAGATAAACCAGTGGAGGTGAGCCTAACACTGCAAACCATGAGGTGGACCTATCCTTAAAGCCAAACCAAGAAAATTGTGATAAATTGTGCATTCTAACCATGTTGTTCAAACCTGATATGATTACAACAAACATGTTCTAGTGGATTGTGCAATGTTTTCAGGCTGACAAAAAAGTTTACTTTAAAGGAATGAGTGGTTTGACAACTAAAAAGAAGCTTTCACAGATTCTAATCCAAAGCACTTTAAAATCAGTTTTCCCAAAGTTATTCAAAGACAACAACCCTTTTTGCCAACACTTCACAAATTCCTTCTGCGAAATGACCGAGTCCATGAAATATTTGCAATTCCATCTTCAGAAAGATGCTCCGCCCTTACTCTTGACCAAAAGTACGGTTCTGCCCGCTCATCGAGAAGTTGAAACATATCCTTGTTTGAGGCCGCGTACATATGTAGGTCTCAAACAATTAAGCTTAGTGGGTTAACCCGCTTGGTTTTGGGACGTGTGACGAAAAGCCACAGGTTTGATTCCCAATGCATCTTCCATTTCTCCTGAGATTGAATAAGTCAGTGCCAATAATTTGGTGCAAACCTAAATCAAAATAAAATGGTTGTTGTTAGCACCTCCCTCTACAGCAGTTCTCATATGTGATAAGTACATTCATGCAGGAAGCCACAAGGCCAAAGGAACAGGCAAAACAGGGAGTTGCCTTGAAATAACATTGCATCGAATGGTGTTCTAGCAGGCAAAGAATACAAGTATTCTTTCAAACTTCCGAACACATAGAATGTGCTGCTGGTGGGCAAACTCCTGTACATTTTATTGTATTTTATCATGGATTTAAAATTCCAGGCCCCTCGGTGTATATTTAATACCTATTTGTATATATTCATTGCAGCCCAGAAGAAGTTCTGATAGAATGAAACGTGCTGGCTACTGATTTTTGTATATGCTACAATCAAGCTCATATATTGTCATAAATGATCTTCGAACGATGTGATGTTTAAAGGATCGCATCTCATTGTCCCACTATTGACCATAATGATATATGACCATAGGGTGTGCTGAGTTTGTTTACATAAGGTTTCATAAGCCTTTTGCTTCCAAACTACACTAGGTTGAAGAGGCAGGGCACAGCAATGCAATGCCTACACAAGCGGCGTGCTGGTGCACTGCCTCTCGATAGACACTATCCCAGAGAAAAAACACATAAGACATACCTTAAAATTCCACATCTGTCTTACAGTGTGATCAGAGAAATTGATCATACAGGTGTTTTTACTAAGCAAAAAGAACAGGGCTCTGGTTAGGCATACATGATATATTCTGACTTCACATTGTGGAATTATTCCGGTCAGAAATATCACAACGAATTCCAAATTCCATGGGGTTTAACGCATATGTTTACCACCTGCTCTGAGAAGGAGGTGAATATATGCGAGGACCACGGGCTGTGGTGAAGATTGAGGGAGGGAAAGTTATTTCTGGTAGTGGGGAGCATTGTAAGCAAGCTTGCTGCTGCAGCCTAAGCCTCATGTGATTTTACTGTGCAGAATTATCACACGGTAAAATCGGGTCTCGGTCTCCTACACCTGGAAAAAACAATTGTGGAAAATCTAGCCCATTTCAAATCAGGTGGAGCGGAATTCATGAGGTAATTCCAGTACACATGACTTGCAATGATGGCATAAATCACTTTGTAAATTTTGCAGCATCCTTTCTTTTACCATTTTTAAATCACGAGTTGCATATTCACAGCGCTTTTAGTCACAGGCTGGGGCCTCGAAGCACCTATAAATACACGTCACTTTCCCAAGTGCACCAACCACGATTCAGCTCTGTGACTGTCTGGTTACAGACAGGCTTCTGCTGTGATCCCATTAACCAACTGAGCCTTCATAACCTAAAAGAATATGTTTCCCACCATCATTTTAACTTGGATTTTTTTTTCTTAATTTGAGGCTTATGCATTATATTTTATGTGCATTTACCTGAAGTGAAAGGCCGTCTCTGTGCCCACCCCTAACGCCCCCAAACCCCCACTGCACTCAGGGTCACAGTTAAGACTTTTTTTAAAAATGCATTTTGAACTCTAGATGAACTGTGACATAATTTATAGCAGGCTGTCATCGCGGCCCCATACCCAGCTCAATCCAGTACACATAAGCTAAACTCTCGCGTGCCCTGGAGGCTGCAGAAGACCGTGGAATGAACACCGCGCGCGCACGCATGCTGAAGCCCTCTGAGCCCAATGGGCGCTGCGTGCCTGACGTCCGTGATGTGGCCTGACGTGGCCAAACGTGTCTGCCCTTCCTGCAATAAATCTCACACTGCTGGAATCTCAGCCCCAGGAAGAAGAATGTTAACTCGCAACCATCTTCAGTCTCCTGCAGCATTAAAACCCAGACTTTTTCCACGATCTTAATTACTACGTTATATGAAAGACCTAAATAAAAAGTTCTTATCTGCATGCACAACTATCTAGTCCCACGTGACTCCTTGAGACCGGATGTTCGTAGTGCAGTCGCACAACGTTTACAGCACGTCTCCAAACTAGGCCTGGGCGGTGAACTCTGCTCCGCTAGTGGAGTTTTCTGCACTCCGTTCAGCACGCGGAGTAGAGATTTTTCCTTGCTCGTGCTCGCCAACGTTAAGTTGGCGAGCGAGGAAAATCCAACGTTAGACCACCTCCCAGTGAGATTTCTGAATGCAGATCGTCGCGATCGCCTTCGCTGAGAAACCATCTGTTCGCTTTGAGGAAGCTGCCGTTCGAGTAGAAAATCTTTTCGAGTGGCAGAAAGAAGCAGCGCCCTCTTGCGCTGCGCATTGTGCCGTTAACACTGATTTTCCAGCGCGGGACAAACACCCGGCGCTAAAAATCAGCACGAACGGCGCAACCTAAAGCACTCTGCTGCTTGCGGAACTCTGCGTAGCGCAGCAGAGTTTTGGGACACTTCGCAGAGTTCTGTAGAGCAGAACTCCACCCCGGCCTACTCCAAACCTCATAGACCTGACACCCCTATGTAGGGCTTACTACCACCAGTGCTTTAAATGGGCAGGAACTGAGTACCTGTGCTTCTTTAACTTGAAAGTGAAAGTTCATGCACTCCTCAGCACTGCTGCAATACATTTAATGGGAGCGTACCGGCACGTCTCAGGAGCAAACAGATACTCTAAATTGTGAGTACTAACACTTTTATATTTCCATTTAAAGCACTGACTACAACCAACACATTGTTCCACACTACACTCCGAAGTGCACCAAGGATCCACATTAGAGCGCTTTGAGACCTCATCCAACGAAGAGAGCGCTGCATGAAGCACTATATAATCCCTACAAGACAATTCAGTTCAGTTCTACGAACAAGGGAAGATTTGAAATGCAATCAGCAATTGTAAAAATATTCATCGTTATGTGGAGAAGACGACGGGGACTGTTAGGAAGTTTCAGAAACGTCTGTAGGATCTTCCGCAGAGTTTTAAGTGCAGTAGTATAGGAAGGTGGTTCCGCATATAATCAGGCTGGAAAGCAGGGGCATAACAGGCGCCTACGGTGAAGTGGGGGCACCAACTCAACTCAAAGCCTGTGAATATTTATGAGATACCCAAGTGTCAGGAGCCCCTACAACGACCTGCAGTGGAGCCCCAATATCTTGTGCGACCCCGAATCTTGAAAGGGGGGGGTTCAAGTAGGGAATGATGTGTGTGTAGGGTGGTTTAGCAGAAGAGTCTGACACTCTGAATGGACAGGCCTTTTGTTTTGTGATGATTGAGTGCAATGGACAACGATCGAGCCAAGAAATAAAGTCAACACCCGGGACCTTGGGGAAGAGAGATAGTATTTTGGACAGAAATGCTGGATGTAGTAACAGACAAAAATGGAATAAACGACAGTGAAGTGGTAACACACACAGGTGGTGAAGCTAACTGGGAAGTATTGTGAGAAAATGTACAAAGTAGTAGATGCAATATCACGGAATGCGCAAGTTCATCTGACCCGCAGCGCGTTGGGTGCAGGGTGATCTGGATACAGACAGGTGGGAGAAGGTAGTAGTTTGCAATGCTCAGGAAGGCCACATACCTGGAGAGGCTCTGGGAGAGATAGGAAGGAGAGGTTCCATAAACTCCTTTAAAGACCATAGTCAAATGCTGAGATAGACTAACCACCTAAGGCGTAGAAAGGGTAGTCTGTGTATGTCTGGAGAGGACAAAGAGTGCTTGGGTGGTGAAGCTGATGATTTCGACCAGGTGGAGAAGAAATGCTGCAGGACACTGTCAAGTGGTCTGTTGCAATAGCCAAGTCTGCTTTACCTAGGATCAGTGTGCCAAGTTTGTTCCTTGTATTGTGAACAGCTTTTTTGCAAAAGTTTCTTCAGTGATCAGCAGCAGATTTCCAAATTCATGTTGAAAGATTTTTTTTTAAGAAGGACCTATGCTTAGAGACAAGCAGTCGTTCCATGCAGCGGATGGCGCCAGGACCCCCAGGATAAACATAGGACTACCTTTAGGATAAGGCACATTCTGTCCCGATTTATGTAATGTTGACTGCAAGGCATGCGTCAGAGAGGGGAGGGCCTTACTTTACTGCCTGATGCAAATAAATGATTATACACATCATAGACCCACTGCTTCATACCCCTTGAGAGAACCACCTTTAATACCTAACCAGCTCCTAGAGACCCTCACGGGTGATTTGCTGCACTTTATAAATGTCTGATTGATGACTGAACTCAAAAGAGCTAACCAAACTAATAAATCCTTCCTGTCTAAAATATAGGGATCATAGATCCCAGGCGAGACTATTCCTAGGCCTGACTATGTTGTACAGAACTGAATGAAAGGTTATGGCATAATCATTAGTTAATAATAACTTCGTGAAATCAACCCAGATAATTACTAATCCAGCTTTGACACCTAGAAAAGGGCCTGCTGCACTTTTCCTTTTCATAAGGCAGTCAAATAGAATTGAGAGTTCATTTTTCAGGTGTATCATAGAATGAAGAATGGCACATTAAACGAGAAGGAGGAAAGCCCAAAGGTGGGATGTTGTTGCCAAGAAAGAATCTTCTGAAGGCCATCGGGAGTGAATACTTTTCCAAAGACCAGTCTTTACAATTGTTCCGGCAATAACTGTTTGCAAGTCGCTGTAAAGATCGGGCATAAACTGCAGGGGTTGATAATGCCAAAGGGTGATTCAAAGGCTTCCGATTCAACCAACACCTTTTAAAGCTTATGATTCACAGCGGTGGAGTCTGGGATGAAATATGAACTGAAAACGCCCTGTACTCCTTATGAGTGACAATCCTGTAGGCATCGCCTCAAGCTACAGTGCAACGAGAAGTATGCTCCAAATTTACAAGGACATTTTTCTGACTGTAAGATTGTGTTACTGTGCTGTCTAACCAGTAACACATGTATGGACCAGTGGTTATGTGTTAAGGAAACCACATGCCACAAGTAAGCTTTCTTATTCTAAAGTAACAACCATGAATATTTATCTAAAGATAAGGACAGACAAACCGATAACAAAACTCGGAATTTGTGTTTTTGTAGAAGACACTTTTAGAGCAAGTACGACATCTTCATTTTTCTCTGGTTTTCTAGTTGCACATGCACACTTGTATTCTGAGGTGGTCTATATCATACGCTCTCGAAAAAGTGAAAGGGTGTTTCAATTTAATAATGTTCACATTAGATCTATAGGGCCTTTAAAATGCAACATTATGGTTAAAGGATTTTCCAGTTCAATAGCAAACTTTGAGACACTTCACTGAATAGTTCTGTTGCTTTCACCTCTAGCTTAGAAACTTACAATACGGAAGATTGTTTTAAGTCATGTTATGTTAAAAGACTTTTGTGCAGCGCTTGTACACCCGGAACGGTTTCATGGTGCTATGAATCAAACAAAACCTCAAACTATATGGAGGACAGTAGGACCTTTCCCTTTTTTTTCCCCCCGAAGTTTTATATAGCACGAACTTGACCCGAAATCAGGTATCAGAGCGCTTTACATGAGCACCAGTTGCGTTACATAAGGACACATTCATTAGGTCTCGCCTAGCGCTGCAGCGCATGCGCTGCTCGCTCGGCGAGATTTATTGTTAACGAGGAGTTTGAGAAAAGGGCTTGAAGCCCCGCCCCTTATTTCCATTGGCTGGCGTCACCGTTTATGGTAAACGGTGGCCTGCCATTGGAAATTAGCTGTTTGGGTTGCCTCCCTTTGGCTTTTTGTGCCGGCCCACCCGGACTGGGTTGCCTGCTTTGCTGCTGTCGCAAAGCACTTTCTTATCTTTATGGGGCCATGTGTTTCTAATTAGCTTGGAGGAGCGGGGGCAGTGCGCGCCTCCACGCTAATCAGAAACACATGGCCCCATAAAGCTAAGATATCGATGCTTGTTATTTGTTACCCTTCCGTAGCTGCACAGAAGAGCCTCGCATTTTCCACATTAACTTGTTATGTTAAGGCTGTCATGTTAGACCGTTTGCTGCTTTGCTGCCAGTTTGGAAATGTAACATGACAATTGCTGCTGATGTGTATTGATTTGCAGTCACAAGTCCACATGCTAAAAAAGGCTAACTGAGCAGTCTGTCCTTCTGCGGTCGGTAAACTGAGTACCATTAAATTGGGCAATAGTATCACCTGTTAATTACATCACCTAGAAATGGCATAAGCGGGGCATGAAGTGTTACATACGAAAACGCATTATGAAACTGGCCACGTCCCATTCTGAATTTGCAGAATCTGGGACGCCTTGTTACCCTGCTGGAGCTGCACTTGAGTTTACTGTGCTATATTAAGAAATGAATACATTGAATAAATATGTATTCTCTCCCTCATGCGGTGTGGCTTGAAAACCATGCAGTGTAGTCTGCAGCATTTCTGGGCACCAGGAATGTGCCGCGTAATATTTTTGTTTCCATTCTGAAGAAGTGTGGCTGGCACCAAGCCATGGAAGAAGATCTGAGACTTCCGCCCGCCCCACCTCAAGTGGTGATAATAAAGGGCAGTGTCCGGGGGCTCGATTGGTTTGAAGGTAAAAGTCACACTGCAAAGAATAGCCAAGAAGAGCAGACTCACCAATCCAGGGCCGGGCGGAAATTAGAGAGGATAAAGGAGAAGGAAGACTTTAATGACAAGCGTGTGTTTTCGAAGCATTTTGAAAGCTTTCTTTCGTATGGATAAAGTAGCATGTTATCGCGATTAAGATAAATACAGAAAAGAAAAGTCAAACATAAAGCTTATTTCAACAATTAAATTAAATAAAAACATTTTAAACATACACACACTCTACATTATCACTAGAAAACAAAGCTTTGTTAAAATGCTTCGGGAAGCATGTGCGCGCTTTAGAAACCTATTTGTTTATTTTTCTAAAGCGCACACTCTTCCCGAAGCGTTTTAAAAAAGGTTTGTTTTCTATTAATAATAAAAAGTGTGTGCAGGTTTGGAATGCATTTTGCTGAACTTTTATGTATTTATCTTAAGCACAATAAAAAAGTGTATTTGTAACGCATTTTAAAACTGATTACAAACAATGCCGCGCAGGGGCAAAAACAACCTACCACAACGCAGCTCGAAGCGGAGCAGCTAAAATAAATGATGAATTTTTCAGCAGGACAATAAAACGCGAGTGTTTGCAGCGCATTTTAAAATAAAATAAACAAACTCTGGTTAGAGACAGTGCCTCGCTGGGGAACCAACAACATACGCAACGGAGCTCGAAGTGGAACAACTGGAAGAAAAACAAGCATTTGCAATGCAATAGGTCTCGCAGTTGTGAGAGTTTGAGCTATTGGCATTGTAAATGGCAATGCCTTTTATTTACGTGTTGGTTTTTAAAACATAAATAAAAGGCATTGTCATTTACGATGCCAATAGCTTAAACTCTCGCAAATGCGAGACCTATTGCATTGCAAATGCTTGTTTTTGTTAGGCACGGGGAGATTAAATGATTTGCCCTTGAATCACAGGATGATGAGCGTTGTTGCCGAGACTCGAACGTGGTTCCCCAGATTTAAAGTTGCGCTGTCAGTTAGAGTCCAGGTGCCTCAAAGCCCTGAAAAGATGCGTTTGGTTGTTGTGGTGGACTTTGCTATTGTCCATCTAAGTTCAATGAAAACTTAAGAGTTGTGAAGCTGGCCCAAAAGCCTGGAACAGCTATCGATCCACGCCTTTTTGCAATTTCGTCACGGAGTACACATGTACACCCAGTTCGGATACATCAAGCCTGCTTCAACGCTATCCGCACGAAAACACTACTTAAAAGATCACCAAGCGAACCAACTGAAGTAACCGCCCATGGTCAGCCTACACTGCCTCCCAGTAACCCTCTTCCCACTTACTTACTGACCTCAGCGAGTTACCTTCATCAAGAACAGTCGTTACGTCAATTCGAGGCAGCGGAAACCATTTCAATCATTGATCAGCTCCCATTGACTCAATAAAGTGCCCCAACTTATTTTAACTTTGATGGTATAAACTTCCCCTTGGCCAACCCTTTATCGACAGTCTGAAAAAATGCACTGGCAGCCGGGTGAGTCGCATGGTCTCAGTCTCTCTAAACAGGCCCCACTTTGAGGAACGTTAGAATATTTTCGACTTGTAATACATTTTAATCAGCCTCAGATGTTAAGTTTATTGTATCTTGATTGCTGCTATTTTTAACCTCAACCTATTTGCAGCTTGTGATGAATACGTGTTACGCCGATCTTTGCTCAGCTTCAGTTCCTCATCATTGCTTGTATTGCACTGTGCTTGTTCTTTCGTTCATTCCCCCAGGACCTCTTTCAGGGTGCTGCCAACTGGAGATCCATGGAATAAATAGTTCAGTAAGATTTTAACCCAGATCAGACTGTCAACAGTAGCTCAGGGTTTTGTGGAAGTTGTTATACCACATGTAATCTCTCTCCCACTCCTGTTCTGCCAGTGACTCCATGACATGATTTTTCAATTTACAGAATTTTTAAGCTACTTTTCCATGAAGCAGACCAGGGGTTGCCATTTTGGTAGTAAGGGATTCTTCTTGATTAACTAAAGCCTTCCTTTCTTCAGCAGCCCAGGCGCTGGACACACTTGACTCGCTGGGCACGTTTACGAACACAGACCGGCTGGGCAGCCATTCAATGGAAGAATGCCCGCAGAGAAGGATGAAGGGCATAAAATGGTGCATTGAAGAGGGGGCGAAACTCGTCAAACGCAGGGCACCCACTGGTGCCCTACTTTTGAATAATCCCAGGAGCTTCTCTGTAGCACCCCACCTCTCTCCTGATTTCCCCATTCAACTGCTTCTGAAAGAGCACTTCCCAGCAGCAGCCCAAAACTTGACCAACCAGTTTACTTAAGAAAAGAAAACACAGAAGCAAAGTGTGCGACACCCTTACACTGCTGGACGGGATGTAATGGGGTGAGGGCAAACTTATTACAGAGCAGACAGGGAGGTAATAACTCCACTCTAGGGGCTGTTGGGGCAGTTGGCACTCTAGGCACAGTTAATGCTATTATATGTCCCATGTGAGAGACGGGAAGCTAATGACACTACGATATGAGCCGGCATGGGGAGCAGTCCAGGGATACCACCATTATAAAGGACTGCAAAAGGGGTAGACAAGAAACGACATCATGTGACGCTGCGAAAGGGACAGACATGGAATTGTATTGTACTGCAGCACTTATATAGCGCTTACTGTCCCAGTGTGTGGCACGGAAGCCCTTGCCTACATGAGTAGCACGCTACACAATGTATGGGCGTGGTTGGAAGGAAGTTGTCTTTGTTTTGATCCTATGCGGGAAGTGTTTTCATGTCGTGCATTATAACATTGAGGTGTGGCTATCATGTCAGGGGACGCAGTGCTTAGCAGTGTGATGGATGAAGAAGAGACACCATCGCAAGTGCCAGTGAGAGAGACAAGCACACAGTCCCACATTCATATGGGCGAGTGGGAAAGAGAGACAATGACACCTCCAAATGGGCTGGAGCAAGAAGGACGGACAGGTAATTACATATTAAATAGGCCAGTGAGAGGGACAGACCAGTAATGGCCCAGTCACCTGGGCTGTTGGGAGCATCAGGGAGAAAATGGCATTTTTGTATGGACGTGTGAGGGGCACATAGGTAATCACACCATTATATGGACCCGTGAGATTGACAGGCAGGGAATGACCCATTATATGGTCTGGTGTGTCAGAGAGATCGGAAATGTCATAATGATGTGAGCTGCTGAGGTAACACCAGCAGATGGACCAGTGTGAGGACAGATGGGGGAAGATGCAGTTATATGGGCCATTGAGAGGAAGGCAGTGACGCCATCATAGAGACCAGTGAGAGGCAGGCAGTGACGCCATCATAGAGACCAGTGAGAGGCAGGCAGTGACGCCATCATAGAGACCAGTGAGAGGCAGGCAGTGACGCCATCATAGAGACCAGTGAGAGGCAGGCATATAGAGGCAACAATAGAGAGGGCGGTAGGAAGGGGAGGTCGGTTACGGCATCACTGTAAGGGCCAGTCTAAGAGGCCTACAAGTAGTGACAGCATTACAGGCAACAGTGTGGGGAGCAGGCAAAAAGAAGCCCTACGTTAAGAGAGTGTGTGAGGGGACAGACAGGTGATGATGCATTACAGACACAGAGATGAGGGTCAGGTAGATACTGAACCCTCAAAAGGGCCGGTGTGAGAGTCAGGCAGGTAACAGACCATTAGAAAGGTTTGTGAGGGAGGCAGGCACGTACTGTTCCTTTTATAGGGACCTGTGTGAGGAGCAGACAGACAAACAAACAATGATATGAGCCCCTGTTGGGGGGGGGGGGCAGTTGGGTGGTGTTATAATGGTCGTTGTAAGGTGCAGGTGGGTGCATGGGATGGAATGAGGGGACAGGTAATGAATTATTACAGACTGCGATTTAAGAGACAGTTGCGTAAGGGTGTATTATAAGGGCAGGCGTGAGTGGCGAGTTTTAAACAGCTTCATGTGGTCAGTGTGTGGTACACGTAGGAATGACAAGCCGAAAAAAATCACTTTTGTTGCGGTCATTTGCAGTCAGCCAGTTGGAGTACAAATACTTTAACACACTGATGCTCGCCCCTCTCCTACACTGCCCTCTCTCTCATCCGTCTCCTACTGCCCTCTCTCTCATCCGTCTCCTACTGCCATCTCTCATCCGTCTCCTACTGCCCTCTCTCATCCGTCTCCTACTGCCCTTTCTCTCATCCATCTCCTACTGCCCTCTCTCTCATCAGTCTCCTACTGCCCTCTCTCTGCATCAGTCTCCTACTGCCCTCTCTCTCATCCGTCTCCTACTGCCCTTTCTCTCATCCGTCTCCTACACTGCCCTCTCTCTCATCCGTCTCCTACTGCCCCTCTGTCATCCGTCTCCTACTGCCCTTTCTCTCATCCATCTCCTACTGCCCTCTCTCTCATCCATCTCCTACTGCCCTCTCTCTCATCCGTCTCCTACTGCCCTCTCTCTCATCCGTCTCCTACAGGCTACAGCCCTTTCTCTCATCCGTCTCCTACAGCCCTCTCTCTCATCCTTCTCCTTCTGCCCTCTCTCTCATCCGTCTCCTACTGCCCTCTCTCTCATCAGTCTCCTTACTGCCCTTTCTCTCATCCGTCTCCTACTGCCCTCTCTCTCATCAGTCTCCTACTGCCCTCTCTCTCATCAGTCTCCTACTGCCCTCTCTCTCATCAGTCTCCTACTGCCCTTTCTCTCATCTGGCTCCTACACTGCCCTCAATCTCATCCGTTCCCTACTGCCCTCTCTCTCATCCGGCTCCTACACTGCCCTCTCTCTCATCCGGCTCCTACACTGCCCTCTCTCTCATCCGTTCCCTACTGCCCTACTGCCCTCTCTCTCATCCGTCTCCTACTGCCCTCTCTCTCATCCGTCTCCTACTGCCCTCTCTCTCATCCGTCTCCTTCTGCCCTCTCTCTCATCCGTCTCCTACTGCCCCTCTGTCATCCGTCTCCTACTGCCCCTCTGTCATCCGTCTCCTACTGCCCCTCTGTCATCCGTCTCCTACTGCCCCTCTGTCATCCGTCTCCTACTGCCCCTCTGTCATCCGTCTCCTACTGCCCCTCTGTCATCCGTCTCCTACTGCCCTCTCTCTCATCCGTCTCCTTCTGCCCTCTCTGATCCGTCTCCTTCTGCCCTCTCTGATCCGTCTCCTTCTGCCCTCTCTCATCCGTCTCCTTCTGCCCTCTCTCATCCGTCTCCTTCTGCCCTCTCTCATCCATCTCCTACTGCCCTCTCATCCGTCTCCTACTGCCCTCTCATCCGTCTCCTACTGCCCTCTCTCATCCGTCTCCTTCTGCCCTCTCTATCATCCGTCTCCTTCTGTCCTCTCTGTCATCCGTCTCCTACTGCCCTCTCTCTCATCCGTCTCCTTCTGCCCTCTCTCATCCGTCTCCTTCTGCCCTCTCGCATCCATCTCCTACTGCCCTCTCATCCGTCTCCTACTGCCCTCTCATCCGTCTCCTACTGTCCTCTCTCTCATCCGTCTCCTTCTGTCCTCTCTGTCATCCGTCTCCTACTGCCCTCTCTCATCCGTCTCCTTCTGCCCTCTCTGTCATCCGTCTCCTCCTGCCTTCTCTCATCCGTCTCCTTCTGCCCTCTCTGTCATCCGTCTCCTCCTGCCTTCTCTCATCCGTCTCCTACTGCCCTGTCCTCCATCCCCACCATTTCAATCAGCCGTCCAGCCTGTGCTCTCACCCGCAGCCACTCTCTCAATCCAAATCCACTCTCCAACCCGGTCTTCACTCATCTTCAGTAACAGCGAAAGAAAAATGTGACGGCTGCTGTTTTTGCACGAATTAAACACAAGTAGGTTTAAAGAACCAATACTTTAAATGTATTTAGCACAAAAACATACTGGGTAGATCTAAACTGTTATAATATACAGTACACCGTGGCACAATGAACCAGAGGCCCCTTCAGCCATTGGCCGCATTCTGCTCTTTCACAGGAGAGCATCCTCACATATATCAGTTCAGTTCAGTGCCAGGAACTACTATGCAAAAGGGTGTATTCTGACATCAAAAACTATTGGTGCTTTTAGGCAATGTTCCCCTTGCAGCCTTGGCAGCTCATCCAATGATCAGCTTTAACAAAAACCACAGCAAAACAAGCACTAAGCAATCCAAAAGCACGCTTTGCCAGTGGTTGTTTAGCCGCGCATGCAAGCATTTATTCAGTGAATTGCAGAAAAATGTGAAGTTTTCCTGTTTTGCCAGCTATAGAAATACAGACATCACAGCAATAAGCCCGCGAATTTCCTTGTCGCTTAAATGAAAATGTTATAAATCGAGCAAATTTTACACCCTGCTCATGTTGCACTCAAAAAAAGCTATTTATATAAATAGAGTGTTGCTCGTGAAACGAGTTGTAGTGTTCACTCACTTGTGGGCGAGCAGGCCAAATACACAACACCAGGACATAAGCTGGCTCTCGCTCACAGCCCAAGATATATCCAATCACTCCAAAGGTCTCTTTCAGTGCATGGCCAACACAGCCAGTGTCAGTGTAGCGCTCAGAACAGGGGCTGGTGAGAGGAGCCACAGAGGCCAGGACACCATCACAGGTGCCAGAATCAGGGCCGACAGGGAACTGAAGATTCAGCCCTGCGCAGGCTAGGGTAGGTGATCTAGACGTGTAAAAGCTCCCCATGCTGTGAGCAGGCAGACAGACTGGCAATAGTTCTGACACTACATTACTGGGAATATTGGGGGGTGGAGGGGACGTGGAGCCTGACGGATGGGGCATTGGGAAGGGGGTGAGAAGGGAAAGGGGTGAGAAGGGAAAGGGAGATGGCAGAGCAGTGACAGCCTACCATCCCCTTACAGAAGAGACACCACCATAACAGCGACTGGGGGGCACGAGAGAGAAACAACGCCCCAATCATCTATTAATGCAGAGGAGAGATGGGCGGGTAATACCCAGGGCACTGGAATTATGCGGCAAGAGAGGGCCAAATTATGTGGCACAGTTGAGTGAATTATGCAGCAAGAAAAGGCAAATTATGTGGCATATTTTGTAATAGTATTGCTTCATCATTTCACAATTTTTAAAGTTGGTAACACTATGTGGGCATTGGGTGCACCTCATTAGTACAATTTTAACATCCAACTATAGCAATAAGCAACAGAAAGATGACCAGCCCAGATTTACAAAGGGCCATTAACTAAACAGCAACACGGGTAGTCGCATTTTTAGTAACTTTTGAACCGTTTGAGCTAGAAACACCTTTTTTTGTTAAATGTGCTGATTATGCTGCAGATGATAGATTATGTGGCAAATCTATAATCATGCGAACATCGTCGTGGCCGCGCAATCGCATAATTCCAGTGGCCCTGGTAATACCCCAATGTCCTTATAATGCTAAAGAGAAATGAGTGGTTACCTCGTTGTGAGCACAAGACAAAAAAACGACATGTTATGTCTTGATCCCTTGTGCACTGAAAGAAGAAACAGGCAGTGAATGGTTGTGCCATCCCCCCAGTGACAGGCCCAAAGGGCGAGTGATTGGCAGTGGTTTGACTTTCTGCAAGCATTCCTCGCATTACAGGGCAATGCCTTCATCCCCACGAGAGTGCCCAGGAGAGGTGGTAATAACTACCACCGTCCAGTGCCCATGAGAAACGGGGAATGGACCACACCCTTATGTGACCCTGAGAGATGGGTAATGACCCTACTCCCACTGAGTGTCCACCAAAGACATGAAGTGGCCCCAGATGCATCTGCAGGGCTAGAAGAAGCAGGTGAGACCCTATGCGTTACATAATGACGATGGGTCATGTCGCGTACCTCTTTACAATGCCCTTCTGAGATGGTAGAGTCCCCCCAAAAAAGCAGAACAGAACGACCCCTCCTCCCCTCAACTGGAAATACACAAGAGCCAGGAAATAAATACAGGCCCTTCCAGTGACCCAGACGGAAAACATTCAGTAGCCACGCCATAACCAAGAGCTGTGGCGGCTTGTTAGGGCCCCTGAAGTTCACAGGAGGACTGAAAGGTGATAGCCCTTGGAAGGGCAGCATCTCTTCTCTACTTACAGTGGCGGGTGGGGCTCTCCACTTCCGGGTAGCCGTGCGCGGCCTGCTGGGGGCCCCGGGCGGGGCGCACAATGTTCTCATTCCGGGGGCTGGTCCCACGTTCCACCCGGGTCGACGGGGGTGCTGGCGGAGTCCTGTTCCGGTTGCCGAAGCACAACACCACCACCATTTTGGAGGCACGTCACCCATATGGGGGTAGAGAAGAGGTTTGGAGGTGAACTGTAGGCCTCGGGGCACTGGTTCGGTGCCCAGGGGCTCCTCCAATGCGTTTACCAAGTCACGTTAAGAGTCCAGGAGATGGTGCTTGAAGGCTCCTGAGAGGCCTCGAAGAGCACAAGCTGCACCCGCCCGCAGGAGACCAGGAGGACGTTTACAAGATTTCCTCTGAGGCCTTCCTGAACCAAAACGCATGGCTACCACTATAGCCAGGAGTCGGGCATTACCCTGAATGTGTGGAGAGCAAGAAAGAGTGGCGAGCGGTGCCTCCACTTCCTGCCACAGCCCCCCGCTTTTCCAGTTGGCAGCGCCTGGTAGACCCCCACTCTCTTCTGCAGTCTTGGGCAGTGCCTGGCAGACCCCCACTCTCTTCTCCAGTCTCGGGCAGTCCCCCACTCTCTTCTCCAGTCTCGGGCAGTGCCTGGCAGACCCCCACTCTTTTCTCCAGTCTCGGGCAGTGCCTGGCAGATCCCCCCCTCTCTTCTGCAGCCTTGGGCAGTGCCTGGCAGACCCCCACTCTCTTCTCCAGTCTTGGGTGGCTCAGCTGGCAGCGCCTGGCAGACCCTCCACACTCTTCTGCAGCCTTGGGCAGTGCCTGGCAGTCCTCCACTCCCTCCTGCAGCCGCAGGGTGACCAGGTGGCAGTGCCCGGGGTCCTTCCGTTCTCGAGGCGATGGGGTGGCACTAACCAAGGTTTCTAAAGATGCCCTCCAAAGCTCCACCGGAAGACACTATTCCATGCACAGGTGTGTTTCTTATGTCAGCGCGGCAAAACCACCCGAGCCACCTGCCCCGTGTGGAGGGAGGGCATCAGATTCTGCACGGCATGCCCACCTGGCTCGATCGGGCACGATCGGGTGCTCAGGGTCACACAGACACGACTTGCTGCCGGGAAGTGTCACGGTTCACACGCCGGAGTCCCTCTGCCCCTCTCTGGGGGTGCCACGGTACCCGCGGACTCTGTGCCCCCGTGCAGTCCAAAGCCCCAGGCTGGCACGCCGCTTCATCGGGAGGGGTTAGGGCATCGTGTGCCGGGCCGAGCTCGGGCAGGATCACAGCTCTCCTGTAGCGCCTTCCTCCTGACACTGCCTCACTGCTCGGTAGCACCCCAGGGCAGTCCCGCCTCCCAGAGCGGCAGGGGGAGGGTCGCTGGGCAACTGGGAACAACAGACCAGCCTCCACTGGCAACTGTCACACGCCCTCTTATCGCTGCCCACTACAGCCCCTGCCAGGTGCGCACAGGTACCTGCAGTCTCACCGAGACAGGCAGCCTTACAGCTTTATTTAATCGAGGCAGGGACACACACCAGTCCCCACTGGGCAACTGGCAGGGGCGGGGCACCAAAGCCCAGGCCCTGTGACTGGCTGCTGGCCGCCCCAGCCCGTCAGGCTCCTCCCCAGGTGCCTACTGTCTCAGCCGGACTGACGCCTTCACTTAGGAGAAATGCAGTCATGAATACACCAGCGTTCACAGGCAACTGGCAAAGAAGGGACATCTGACGGCAAGGGGGCACAGGCTGGGCACTTCAGACCTACCTGCCGTCTCAGGTGAACCGACACCTTTAAGAGACACACACCAGCGGTCTATGGAGACTGGGGGCACACAGCCTGCTGCAGAGAGCCTGCGAGGTTCCACCGCCCCCCGAGGTCTCTCTCAGACTACGCAAGAGGTGCCTGCAGTCTTAGCTGAGATGACACCATAAGAGACACACCCCAGCGGTCTATGGAGACTGGGGGCACACAGCCTGCTGCAGAGAGCCTGCGAGGTTCCACCGCCCCCCGAGGTCTCTCTCAGACTACGCAAGAGGTGCCTGCAGTCTTAGCTGAGATGACACCATAAGAGACACACCCCAGCGGTCTATGGAGACTGGGGGCACACAGCCTGCTGCAGAGAGCCTGCGAGGGTCCCCTGCGCCCTGGGGTCCCTCTCAGAGTGCGCAGGAGGTGCCTGCAGTCTCTGCTGAGAAGACACCATAAGAGACACACCCCAGCGGCCTATGGGGACCAGGGGCACACAGCCTGCCGCAATGAGCCTGCGAGGGTCCCCTGCGCCCTGGGGTCCCTCTCAGACTGCCCAGGGGGTGCCTGCATTCTCAGCTGAGATGACACCATAAGAGAGACACACCAGCGGTCTATGGAGACTGGGGGCACACAGCCTTCTGCAGAGAGCCTGCGAGGGTCCCCTGCGCCCTGGGGTCCCTCTCAGACTGCCCAGGAGGTGTCTGCAGTCTCAGCTGAGACGACACCTTTATTTAAGAGACATTGACCGGCCTTTCCTGGGCACTGGTGGCAGAGGGCATCTGCTGCGCACGTCCCGGTCAGACAGCTTACCAGGTGCCTACATGCAGTCTCAGCTGGACTGGCAGCGCCCGTTGGAATACTCTTCCTTTAGACCTTCGTCTGACGAGAACCACCTTTGGTTTAGGGAAAAACTAAAAACTTGTTTTTTTCCAAAGAACAAGTGTTTCTTGGCAGTTTATTCTTAAATTCTTGCCAGTCATCACAGCTGAAAAGATAAAGCTTTCAAAGCGCCGTGATATCCCTCAGGAGATGAGTTTTGTGCTATATAAATACAGTGAATAAATAATAAATACACTGGCACCTTTTGGAGACTTTTGGGGTGGCATGATGAGCAAAAGAACGACGGATTTAACCCAGATCTCTTGACTGGGGGTGAATGTTCGATTTGCTCTGCATTCCGTCCATCAACTGTGTGCAGTGGTTCCCAAACTTTTTCGACCCGCGGCTCCCTTGACGCATTGGCCATTGCCCGTGGCTCCCCACTGTTACTTTTTTTGGAGGGTGGGGGGGATGTAAGCCCGGCCTTGGGAGTACTTGCATTTTTCTCCCTGAAAATAATTGGGACAAAGCTGATGAAGGTATTATAATCATATACACAGGGTGTTTCGCATTACTAAGGCGGCGCCTCTAATAATATATTCCTAGTTACACTTCTTTGCCAATGCCTTTTTTAGAGTACCCTCTCAAACGTTTTTATCCCACATACAGTGCTAGATAGCACCCTATGTATGTAGGCCCCAATGCTAAAGTGTTTCTGCGCTTGAAGAATATTTGCATGCACTTCCATTTCTACCCATGCCATACGTGCCAACACACCTGTCTCAGCAGGGGGCTCACGATTTTTTAAACCACATACAGCTTTATTTTTGCTGTCTCCTCCCTACAGAGAACAGAGAGCGATGGTCACATATTCTAGTTGCAATTGTGATTTTGATTCTGTGGAAATGTGAGGTCCAGAGGTGTCAAAATATTGTCAATGTGAAAGTAAAAGAAGTCGGAGTGCTTAGAGGTGAAAGGGTGCATTATGTGTTTGTTGGTGGTGAAGGGGTGAAGTGAAGGAGATGCAAGGAAGTGCATTCAGGAGAGCGTGAAAACAGGGTGCCGAAGAGCAAAGAGATGAGGGGTAAGATATGCAGATGGACGAGATGTGGAGAGTAAAAGGCATACATGTCTAACATCAGAGTGAGCATAACAGGAGTGATTTCGACACTCTGAAGGCGACTACTCCTTTGATAGGCCTCAGTAATGTTTTATTCAGTCTCACAATTCCGTAATTGAAGCACTTTAAATATTATTTACAACAAAATAATTGTTGTTACTCATTTATCTTACACAACAAACAACCATTGACAAAGCTAATAGTCCTTGCTGGTTTTAGGTGTATGCCAGTTGTTTTGTTATATATTTGGATGCAATAATAGAAAGGTTAGAGAGAAATCAAAATACTGTTTGAGTGGCACTCTCACGGGAAGGACAGAAATGCAGTTTACATGTTTATACCATGGCCTTAATTATGTAGGCCACGCCCCTCTAGAGATCCTCCACTTTTTGCATCTCACCTGAATACCATCCACTGCAGGAGAAACAGAATGAGGTGCGTAAAAAGGAAAAATGTTCCACAGAAATGTGTATCACGTCTGTGAATTTTCTTTGCAACAAAGAACAGGATAAAGTACAGGGACATGTAAGATTATTTTCAAGCCCGATTGATTTTTTTCTCTTTCTTATGCCTGGAGTCTGGCAGTACAAAAGCAAAGCCATCAGCCATGATGGTGTGTTGATTCTATGATATCCGGACTGGGCCAGTAATTCATCTGTCATGTTTACTTTGATTCGAATGAACAATTCATGATTTAGTGTCAACGAGAAGTTCATTGGGGAATTATTAAAAATACCTCGCCTGTCGATATGGTCCGCAGCTGCAATCCAACCTGTTTGCAGTTTCCTCTTCCCTTTTACACGCCCTTTAAAACTGTTCTGCCCTGATTTGCGTGGTGTTTTATTGCTGTTTGTTGGGACGTTGGCATTGTCCGCAGTTGCTGCTGTATGGTTTTAGACATGCCGCCATGTACTGCTGTTAGCTGCCTTGCTCTCTTCACACTATCTTTGATAGGACACGTCCCTCCACCGGCTCCCCTCACTCAAAATGATTGTGGCGAATACCATCGATCATGGGGCGCAGGAAGGCCCCGTATGTTGCGCCGTATGTTGCTCTGCGGCTGGAATAAACTTCATGCAGCATTCAGGCCTGGCCGGACGCTATCTTTCCCAAATCGTGCGCGGCGCCCCTGGCTACTCATAACGGCGCACCAGGGAGCCGCGGCGCACAGTTTGGGAACAACTGAACTGTGTGTCTTGTTTTACCTTTTTGAGACATACCAACTTCTGGTGGACACGGGGGTGCTGCACCCTTCAGTACGGGCGTCAGTCCACCTCTGACAGGTTCATCAGAAGGCACGCGCAGGGTCAGCTGGACTGGCACCTTTTGAGACCTACCAACCTCTGGTAGACATGGGGTCAGCTGGACTGGCACCTTTTGAGACCTACCAACCTCTGGTAGACACGGGGGTGCTGCACCCTTCAGTGGCGGGTCCCAGTTCACCCCTGACAGGATCCTCAGAAGGGAGAAGCAGTTTCAGCTGGACTGGCACCTTTTGGGGACATACCAACCTCTGGTGGACACGGGGGTGCTGCACCCTTCAGTGGCAGGCACCAGTTCACCCCTGACAGGGTCCTCAGAAGGGACAAGCAGTTTCAGCTGGACTGGCACCTTTTGGAGACATACCAACCTCTGGTGGACACGGGGGTGCTGCACCCTTCAGTGGCGGGTGCCAGTTCACCCGACAGGGTCCTCAGAAGGGACAAGCATGTTTCAGCTGGACTGGCACCTTTTGGGGACATACCAACCTCTGGAGGACACTTGGGGTGCTGCAACCTTCAGTGATGGGCGACAGTCCACCCCTGACAGGCTCCTCAGAAGGCACGCAGCGTCTCAGCTGGACTGGCACCTTTTAGAGACATGCCAACTTCTGGTAGACAGGGGAGTGCTGCAACCTTCAGTGGCGGGCGCCAGTTCACCCGACAGGGTCCTCAGAAGGGACAAGCATGTTTCAGCTGGACTGGCACCTTTTGGGGACATACCAACCTCTGGAGGACACTTGGGGTGCTGCAACCTTCAGTGATGGGCGCCAGTCCACCCCTGACAGGCTCCTCAGAAGGCACGCAGCGTCTCAGCTGGACTGGCACCTTTTAGAGACATGCCAACTTCTGGTAGACAGGGGAGTGCTGCACCCTTCAGTGGCGGGCGCCAGTCCACAGAAGGCATGCGCAGTCTCAACAGGAGTGGACAGAACCTTTACAAGTGACAGCCAGGCACCAGGGGACACTAAAGGGGGTGGGTGGTGGACCTGCTCCCGCACAATAAACGTGGCAATATTGGATTCAGCTGTGTAGTAATTGCATTTATATAGTGCATACTGCCCCTGACGAGGCGTTAAAGCGCTTTATGGCGGTAGCACACTGCTGCAGAGTCCAAAATTAGGGGTTAATCCAGAGGTTATTTTTGTTGGTTTTTGTTAAGAACTCCAATACGCAGTATAGCTTTATGCTGAACAAGTTCTTTATTATGTTCACCAACACGGGCTCCGTCGGCAGAGCGCACAGGATGTCCTAATGTGGGATCACCAGCTGTCAACTGTCAGGTGAGTAGACAGCTGGTGAGGTCACAGGACAGTACGGTGTCCACGCAGGGACATTGTCACCGCAGTGCTCTACGGTGTCCTCGCAGGGACACAGCTACCAGACATAACACATCTTCCCCCGAAGGAACAGAGGAGAGAAAACTAGTGAGCGGGGAAGGGTGGAGAAAGAGAAGGGGTAGGGAGAGCATGGAGCGAGGGGGAGAGAAAAGGACAGAGAGAGAGAGAGAGATGGAGCAGGCTGTGAATACATGTTTAAAGTACATCAAAATGCAATATGCAACAGGTTAATCACAATTGTAATCAGAGAGTCTTACAGGGGGTAAAACTCTTCTTCCAGTCCTGCTAGTATAGACAGGGAACGATTCACACCCTTCTGGAATGGTAGGCAGCTGTCTACTTACCCTACTGGTGTTGATACCTTGGGGAGCTGGCTGTAAAGATGCTGTGCTAGATGACGGGGCATCATGTATGATATAATCATGATCAGACTCATAATCAGATGAATCAGACAGGGATCTGTTGTGCTTGTTCACACTAGGTTGCTCACTACAGGGTGTCTCCTGTGGGGTGTTGGCTGAGTTCTCTGATGTGTGTTTACTCAACGAGAGGGCAGAGAAATGCCATACTCTGCCGTCGCTCAAAAGGGCAGAATTGCAATACAACTCACGTACAGACAGGGGTGTGGAGTACCTGTCCAGCCCCTTGCCTATGTGCCCACTTTTCTTAACCTTTACTATGTCCCCAACCTTGAGTTCCACCGGTTTACACCCATGCTTTAGGTCGAACCTTGTTTTGTATTTGAATTGTGCCTGCTCTACTTTCTTCCTTACCTGGTAGGCTGACCAGTGCACTCTTTTCGCGGCTTTGGTCCAACCCACATTGTCTTTTGTAAGAGGTGTCCTGCCCCACATGAGTACGAATGGGCTATGACCTGTTTCGCTAGGAGTGATGCGGTAGGCCCACAAGGTCTTTAGTATTTCTCGTCTCCAGCACAGCTTGTTGCTGTTGGCTAACTGGATGACGCCTTTTAGGACCCTATTGAACCGTTCCATGGCACCGTCTCCGGCTGGGTGGTAAACGGAAGTTGTCTTGTGTTCAATCTGGTTTCTTTCTGTGTATGCTCTGAATGTGTCTGACATGAACTGTGGCCCATTGTCACTGACAATTTGCTTAGGGAGCCCTTCTCTTATGAACACACTATCCAAGAATTCCACTATGCTCTTTGAATCAGGTCTGGTGAGAAATTTGATTTCTGGCCACTTGGTAAAATGGTCAAAGATGACAACAATGTACCACTGTTCGTCACGTTCCAGCACTGGTCCCATTATGTCCACCCCTACCCTTTCCCAAGGCATGGAGGGACATGTTAATGGATGAAGAGGTGGTCTGAAGGTGACCTGTGTTTTGTCTGAGTTAAGGCACATGTTACAGTCTCTAACCACCCTTTCTACCGCAATACCAACCCCTGGCCACCAGTAGCTGTCTTTTACTCTGTTTTTAGTCTTTACAATCCCTAAGTGTCCTTCGTGGCACAAGTCCATTATTCTCTTTCTTAGGGTGATCGGGGGGGATTACTCTACCTCCCCTCAACAGCAATCCATTTTCATGCGATAGTTCATCCTTTACCTCATAAAAGTGTCTCAACGAATCCACGAGTCTGCTCTTGCTCGCCCATCCTTTTGCCAACATGTTTATTACCTGGCTTAGTTCCGTGTCCTTTTCCTGCTCGGTGAGCCACTCTTTCCTAGAAATTCCCTGAAAGTTCTCACTAAGGCTGGCAATACATGTCTCTTCTTTTTCTGTGGTGTTTTCCTGGTGTAAAGTTCTGACTGGCATTCTGCTCAGGAAATCTGCCACTACATTTTTTACCCCAGGAACGTACTGGATGGTGTAATTGTAATGAAAAATACGCACCAATAAGCGTGCTAACCTTGGAGATGCGGCATACAAACCTTTTGCAGTGAACACCTTTGTGAGAGGTTTGTGGTCTGTGCGCAGAATGACTTTGTTTCCCCCACACGAATTGGCGAAAGTGCTCTAATGCCCATACACATGCTAATGCCTCACGTTCAATTACGG
Source organism: Calotriton arnoldi (assembly GCA_963921515.1). Classification (NCBI taxonomy): domain Eukaryota; kingdom Metazoa; phylum Chordata; class Amphibia; order Caudata; family Salamandridae; genus Calotriton; species Calotriton arnoldi. Next base: position 1,843,572 of record CAWUFW010000792.1, read on the forward strand.
AAACTTTTTCCTCTGTTTGCATTAGTGAGCGTGATGCAAATGCGATGGTAAATTCTGCTCCTTTATTGTCTTTCTGTGTTAAAACTGCCCCAAGACCCTTGGAACTGGCATCCGTGGTGATCGTACTCTTTAGCAATGGGTCATACCCTTGCAAGGGCATGGATTCGCACATTTCTTTTTTTAGTGAGTCGAATGAGCTTTGACAAACCTCGTTCCATTCGAATTTGCTATTCATTTTGAGAAGTTGTCTCATTTCGTACGTTTTACTTGAAAAGTTTTTAATAAACTTTGCATAAAACTCTACCAGACCCAGAAAAGATCTAAGTTCATCTTTGTTGCTTGGTACCGGCGAGTCTTTAATGGCATCCAGCAGATCTTTCTTCGGGCTGATTCCTTCGCCATTGATTTCATGTCCCAGATAGTTTACAGACTCACATGCAAATTTGCATTTTCTGTGTTCTGCTGTGAGTCCTTTAGCGTCTAAAATTTCCAATACTTGTTCAACCTTCACGTCGTGTTCCTCTCTTGTCTTTCCCATTACAAGTATGTCGTCCTGGAACAACAGTATTCCCGACACTCCCTTGAAAATGTTGTTCATGAGTCTCTGAAACATTGCGGGCGCAGAAGCCAGACCGAATGGAACCCTCGTGAACTGGAAGCATCCAAAGGGTGTTATGAAGGTTGTGAGTTTCTTACTGTCACGATGAAGAGGGACCTGGTGGTACGCTGCCTTTAAATCTATTGTCGAAAACCATTTTACACCCTTAGTAGTTGCTAACATTTCGTTTATCTTTGGCAGTGGAAATTGTTCTACCACTATGTTATCGTTGAGGTCGCGCAGGTCTATACACAACCTCAAATTGCCATTTGGACGTTTGGCAACGACTAAACGTGCAACCCACTCCGAGGCCTCCACCTGTTCAATGATGCCCTCCTCAAGTAATTTCTCCAATTGCGCTTTCACTTCCTCCCTTATCGAAAATGGTAAATTTCTTGCTTTATGTACCACTGGGTTGGCATGTGGTTTAACTTGAATCTTATGTTGGTATCCCTTCAACGCACCAATCCTACCATTAAACACGTTTGGGAATTTGCACTCCAGGGATTTACCATAGTCATCAGCGCCATGAACAACAAGGACAGGTTCCTGTTTGCTTGGATCAAGAATGATTCCTAAATGTCCCTGATCCATCCATCCCAGTACAGATGGACCGACAGAGGATACGTACAGTTTACCATCTGACTTCCTACCTTTGTATTCAAATTTCAACTTCCTGAATCCACATACATTTATAGGCTCACCTGTGAACGATTTAATGTTGATGTCTGCTTTATCTAGTTGATCACCAATGCTTGGCGTAAATTTTTCTTCCCATATCCTCCTGTTAACAATTGTGTACGGGGATCCTGAATCTGAGACAATGCTGATTTGAACTCCGCCGATAGTCATGTCACAGACGGGTTTCTTTGTCCTAACAACCGTTCCAGCACTAACTTCGTTAACCTGCACATCTTCTATGCTGAGGACGCACATGCTGATGTCTTCTTCATCTGAATGACCTTGTTCGTTTGTATCATCTTCGTAAACGAATTGTACTGAACGTGTGTTTCTCCTCCGACACACCTTCTGAAAATGGCCTATTACGCCACAATATGAACATTTTATCCCTCTTGCCGGACAATTCTTGTCATCTGCCCAGTGTGAGTTGTTTCCGCACCTGTTGCACCGCCTCTTTTCACTACCCTGTTGTCTACTGTACGTTGGTCTCAGTGCTTTGTTGTTCCATGTTTGTTTGGGGATATGCTTAAATTGTGTCACCCTGTTTACAGTTCCCTCTTCCTTCTTTTCTTTGCATTCTGATATCACCGCTTTAGCACAGCGTCCCGTCAATTCTGCTTTCCTAGCAATGTCTACTATGTGTTTGGAGTGGGTACTCGCCCTTAGCCCATAAATTGTCTTGTAAGTTTGAATTTGACCCCTGCATGACGATCTGGTCTCTTATGAACTCGTCATGCAAGTCGCCAAATCGGCAATTCAACGCTAGCTCCTTAAATGCTGAAACATAGTCGTCGACAGACTCTTCCTTGCTTTGCTTTCTGTGGAGAATTTATATCTGTCCACTCCCACACACACAGTGGGCTTGTAGTACGTATTTAAGTCCTCAATTACGTTTGCGTAGACATCGTTCTCACTTTCTCCCCTTGTCTTTTTGTTAATTTTGTTGTATACCTTGATGCCCCCTGCCCCAAGACAATGCAATAATAGTTTGTGTTTCTTTTTTGCTGTAAATTCATCATCATCCTCAAATTGGGATATATAGTTTTCGAAATACTCTCTCCATTCCTCCCACTTGATCACTGGTACTCCTACGCCTGGTAAGAATGACTGTGGTGGAGAGAGATTCCATAAATACCCAGACGCCATGCTGTGTTACTGTCTTGCGCCCTGATCTTTGCACAGTGTCAAAGTTAATGCTGGGGTGCACAGTGAGGAGTGTTTTTCCTTTAACTATTAATTTTATTTATGTTGTGCCTAGTCTTTGTTCTACAGATAGTCTGATATTAATGCCATTCACTGCCTGAGAGAATACAAGGCACCAATTCTATTCAATGGGATGCACATTAGCGTTAAAGTTCTCCCTGGGGCAATTTATTCCTTTCCTCTTCCTACATTTATTCCTTGAATAGCCCCACGCTCCGTATCATACCTTTTTGCTCCTTCAAGGCTGACGATCTCTTCATCAATGCGGTCTATTTCCTTTCTAGTTGCTCACATCAACTCCGTTTTCCGTCGCTATGAAGTTTCCTTTTTTTTTGCTCAAAATGGCGCTCCTTCGACGTCACATACAAAAACTAGACTGTCATTGTTTTTTTTTAAAATGGCCTCCTTTGCGTAATGCGTCACCTCGTAGACACATCTGATGCTGACGTAAAGCTCCAGCTGTCAGTTGCTTGAGGAATGCCCGTTGGAATTCGTTTAACTGTCATTCACCGACTGTTGGGCTTTTCCTCATGTTTCCCTTTCAAGTTTCACACAGCTTTGTCGAAATAAATAATTTTCCTCGAGCTTCTACTTGGTTTTCCCAATCGTTTTTTTCTGAATATTAAACACTCTTTCTCTCAATTGTGCTCGAACTCCTCGGCTCTCATACGACGCTCCTTTCCACACTTTGCGTATTACTCCCCTTTTCTTTTTTAACGCACCTGTACTGTACTTTTCTTCTGTAATCCTTCCGCACTTTATTTTTCCACAATTTGTCTTCTTCTTTGTTCTTTCGCTTTTTCTCCTGTAAATCTTCATTTAATTTGTCTTTTTCCTTAAATTACATCCCAATACTGTCTTTGTGGGTTCCGGTGTTGGTGCTCGTCGCCAACTTGTTAAGAACTCCAATACGCAGAATAGCTTTATGCTGAACAAGTTCTTTATTATGTTCACCAACACGGGCTCCGTCGGCGGAGCGCACGGGATGTCCTCATGTGGGATCACCAGCTGTCAACTGTCAGGTGAGTAGACAGCTGGTGAGGTCACAGGACAGTACGGTGTCCACGCAGGGACATTGTCACCGCAGTGCTCTACGGTGTCCTCGCAGGGACACAGCTACCAGACATAACAGTTTTCTGTCGCAAATGGAAGATCCATAGACCAGGTGTATAAACAAGGTAACTTTATTCAGGCTTGGTTCCAGGTAGATGAGTAGGAGAAGATAAGTAGATAAAGCGTAGCCCCACCAGGAGCAGCCTCCCTGCTGCTCAGCCTGCATCCACCAACTGACACTCCACACATAAACACCCAAGCATTCCGTGACGTCATCACACATTCCAGCATTCATCCTGGCTGATCAGTAGGGAAGAGACAACTACGGAAGAGGAATGACAACAAGTAGTTTATGACACATCCCCCTTCCTTAGGGAACTAAAAGCAGAAATGTAGTATCAGAGTAGAAACATCATTACATTACAAGAGAAAAGATGGAAGAAACATTCCAAAACATACATGTATGAAATGTACATATAACAATAGGTAAAATATATCAGGAAAAGTGGAAGGAGCATTCCAAGATAGAGATGCAAAACAAACATGCATGCCCCATCCCCCTCCCTTGGGGAAGAGCAACATTGCGAGGGCATGGCTTAGGGACACTATACGCCCCCACAACCTCCCCGAAAATGGGTACACTCTACACTTGAAAACAAGACTGGGGTGCTAACCGCCCCCACAACCTATACTTGAAAACTGAAACAGAGCACTCACCGCCCCCACAACCTCCCTGCAACTGGGTACACTCCACACTTGAAAACTGAACTGGGGCATTCACCGCCCCCACAACCTCCCTGCAAATGGGTACACTCTAAACACTTGAAAACAGACTGGGGCACTCACAGCTCCCACAACCTCCCCGTAAATGGGTACACTCTATACTTGAAAACTTGACTGGGGCACTCACAGCTCCCACAACCTCCCCGTAAATGGGTACACTCTATACTTGAAAACATGACTGGGGTGCTAACCGCCCCCAAAACCTACACTTAAAAACAGAGTCGGAGCACTAACCGCTCCCACAATCTCCCCGAAAATGGGTACACTCTATGCCCTTGAAAATTGAACTGTAACTTGAATTGGGAGAACCTGTACATGGCAGAGTACACCATACTCAACCTCCCCATATCAGGGTACACCGTAGGGTAAACATCACCCTCGAAAACTGAGTAGGGGCACCAACCGCCCCTCAACCTCCCCATGGCAGGGTGCACCGTAGGGTATAAATCACCCTAGGAAACTGAACTGAAACATTAATTACTCCATAAGTGTAATGTCCTAGAAGCAAAAAAATGACCACAAACACACTCACATAAATACAGGACATGCATTATGATGACAAGCATTAAAAATAAAAAGTCTTAAACTCCGGTGAGCGGTCTCTCACCCGAAGTCCTCACCCAAAGTTCCATATGGCTGTTAGCATCCAATGCAGTGTAGCGCAGTGACTTCCTCGTGGTAGCGTCTCGCGTATAATGTGCAAAGTAATTAAAGTGGTGCTGTGTCCTTTAACACTCCACACAAACTGCAATCAAAGTCCAGTGTCCTGTGTGCGCTGAAAGGCTTGAACACATAAGCCAAACCTCAGGGACTCGCAGGGAATTCAATTCAATCATGAGGAATGTTGCGCTTGGTAGAAAAGAGTACCCGCGTACAAAGAAGAAATGCCACAGTCACAGTCATGAGGACGACGTTCCGAGCAAATTTTATTGTAAGACCTCTCCAAAAAAAAACGTGATTGGCAGTGACGAACTCCACCACAGTATAGCAAGGAACACTTTAACCTTGATGTGCTACTTCCAAGCACAGGATGGCGGCACATCTATGACGCTGAGCCGGATGGCTCACGGCACGTTGCTGCATGCAGGCGTCACTAGGCAGTAGAAAGAAACAAAGGGAGAAGGACGTCATCAAAGATTCCCTCTTCCTCCACGCGGCACCAAGAAGACGGTAAGGTGCGCATGGACAAATTTTGAATGTAAAAGGTGTTCAACAGTTGCGAGTGAAGATTGCAAAAAGGTGAAATTAAATACACAAGGCGCCTGTAATTTTACAGAGTTACTTACTGCCACGGGTTATCCACACTGGCTCTTCCAAAGAGACTCTTGAAACACGGATCCCCACACTGGCTCCGCCCAAAGCACTTCCACGAGCACAGACCCACGAAGTGCTCGCTGCAAAGGAAAAACACACCTCTTGTGTAGTGCCTGCCAGAACACACCACCAGCCTCTGTAGATGGAGCGCGGTGATACACATTTCTTGTTCCTCACAAGCGCTACTTCTAACATCCATTGCAACGCTAGACTTTGTGGGAGTCGAATTCACGCTGCTGAGTAGATTTACGACTTGGCAGACTCTGTACTTGAAGGATTCAAGCCATGAAAGTCACAGTTGGTCACTGGTCAAATGCAGCTCTGAAGTTGAAGGTCGAACGCCCTAGGCTGCAGGCTGTCCTGTTGATGAGGGACACTGGTGGGGCTAAGCAGGGCGTTTCCGTAACGTTTCCTTTTCCTTGAGGTTTCAGTACATATATTGCAAACTCTTAGTAGGGTCCTTAGATCCAGAAGCAGGGTAGACACAGTCTACCTTGAAGTTTCACTTGTCGAGTTTCATGTCTTGAGAAGAGTCCTTAGTTCCTTTACGAGTTTCATGTCTTGAGAAGAGTCCTTAGTTCCTTTACGAGTTTCATGTCTTGAGAAGAGACCTTAGTTCCTTTATACACAGTCTCTTTCCTCAACGCGTAGGTTCCTTAAAAAAATCGTCGCCAGAATGTCGCAAAATGGAAGATCCATAGACCAGGTGTATAAACAAGGTAACTTTATTCAGGCTTGGTTCCAGGTAGATGAGTAGGAGAAGATAAGTAGATAAAGCGTAGCCCCACCAGGAACAGCCTCCCTGCTGCTCAGCCTGCATCCACCAACTGACACTCCACACAAACACCCAAGCATTCCGTGACGTCATCACACATTCCAGCATTCATCCTGGCTGAGCAGTAGGGAAGAGACAACTACGGAAGAGGAATGACAACAAGTAGTTTATGACATTTTCCTTCTTGTTAAGATTAGGCCTGCGCTGCTCATTCATTTACATCAGCTTCTTTGCTGTACATTAAATTAATAGGAGGTAGCAGAGATTATTAATGCTGTGACATCAAGCCGATGGCTTGTGCGGTGATTAGACAGGGTAGAGATTAGTTATTGCCTGCTTCTAGAGATGAAGCTTCAAAGAGAGGGGTCGGGGTCCATAAGGTGGGGTGTGGGCAGTCTACAGAAATACACTAATAACAAAAACATGCCTGTGACTTGCAGAAGGCTACACGGGGACAGAGTAAGGTGTGGTGAGGATGGAGGGTAATTGGGCGTCACCCGATAGATAAAGGAAAAGGGGGCAACATAGTTCTAAGACAAGGTCTGATTTCATTCGTGGTTTGGGGAACACTGTGGAAGGAAGCAGTTTGAGGTGGCATGCAATCTGAAGATTTTTCTTTTTTTTTGCAGATTTATATAGCGCGAACTCGACCCGAAGGTATTGGAGCGCTTTACATGGGCACCAGTTACGTTACACAAGGACACGTTCATTTTTAGGTCTCGCCTAGCGAACGCAGCGCATGCGCTGCTTCGCCTTGGCGAGACTATTGTTGTGGGTTTGGTGCGCGAAGGGAGACAAAACATGTGTGCTCCCGGACAGCCGATGTGCACGCGCATGGCGTCTGCATCAGCTTGGGCCCGGACAGCACATGGGCACGCGCACGGCGTGTCTTTCAGCTCGCGTCTGGAGATGCAACTATACAAGGCAGACACATACATTTCAGCGCTTCACTGCGATGCAACTATACAAGGCAGACACATAAATTTCAGCGCTTCAGCACATCAAGAACTTTGTGCCGCATGGTATTTACTTTGCTTTTTTTCGCTTTTGTTGCCTCAACACACAACAGTATTGTTCTTGTCTCGCCGTGCTTTTTATCTGCCCTGCACTCTATCCTGCCACTTATCCTCAGGTTTTTAACTCGCCGTGCCTGTTCCTCTGCCCCACACTGTCCTGCCACTTATCCTCATGTTTTTAACTTTAGGTGCCTGTTCCTCTGCCCCGCACTCTGTCCTAACACTAATCCTCATGTTCTTCAGTTGCGCTCGGTCTTCCCACCTATACTCATATTCTTGCTTCGCCCTGCCTTTCACTCTGTCCTGCCAGAGCAGAGCTGCTTTAGAGCCATAGAACCAGGTCAGCAGAGCTGCTGTAGTGCCAGAGAACCAGGTCAGCAGAGCCGTTGTAGAGCCAGAGAACCAGGTCAGCAGAGCTGCTCTAGAGCCAGAGAACTAGGTCAGCAGAGCTGCTGTAGAGCCAGAGAACCAGGTTAGCAGAGCTGCTGTAGAGCCAGAGAAACCAGGTCAGCAGAGCTGCTTTAGAGGGAGAGAACCAGGTCAGCAGCGCTGCTTTAGAGCCAGAGAACAAGGTCATCAAGGCTACTGTAGAGCCAGAGAAACCAGGTCACCAGAGCTGCGTTAGAGAGAGAGAACCAGGTCAGCAGAGCTGCTTTAGAGCCAACGAACCAGGTCAGCAGAGCTGCTTCAAAGCCAGAGAACCAGGTCAGCAGAGCTGCTTTAGAGGGAGAGAACCAGGTCAGCAGAGCTGCTTTAGAGCCATAGAACCAGGTCAGCAGAGCTGCTTTAGAACCAGAGAACCAGGTCAGCAAAGCTGCTCTAGAGCCAGAGAACCAGGTCAGCAGAGCTGCTCTAGAGCCAGAGAACCAGGTCAGCAGAGCTGCTGTAGAGCCAGAGAACCAGGTCAGCAGAGCTGCTTTAGAGGGAGAGAACCAGGTCAGCAGAGCTGCTTTAGAGCCAGAAAACCAGGTCAGCAGAGCTGCTTTAGAGCCAGAGAACCAGGTCAGCAGAGCTGCTCTAGAGGCAGAGAACCAGGTCCTCAAGGCTACTGTAGAGCCAGAGAAACCAGGTCACCAGAGCTGCGTTAGAGAGAGAGAACCAGGTCAGCAGAGCTGCTTTAGAGCCAACGAACCAGGTCAGCAGAGCTGCTCTAGAGCCAGAGAACCAGGTCAGCAGAGCTGCTGTAGTGCCAGAGAACCAGGTCAGCACAGCCGTTGTAGAGCCAGAGAACCAGGTCAGCAGAGCTGCTCTATAGCCAGAGAACTAGGTCAGCAGAGCTGCTGTAGAGCCAGAGAACCAGGTTAGCAGACCTGCTATAGAGCCAGAGAAACCAGGTCAGCAGAGCTGCTTTAGAGGGAGAGAACCAGGTCAGCAGCGCTGCTTTAGAGCCAGAGAACCAGGTCAGCAGAGCTGCTCTAGAGCCTAAGAACCAGGTCAGCAGAGCTGCTCTAGAGGCAGAGAACAAGGTAAGCAGAGCTGCTGTAGAGCCAGAGAAACCAGGTCAGCAGAGCTGCTTTAGAGGGAGAGAACCAGGTCAGCAGAGCTGCTTTAGAGTCAGAGAACCAGGTCAGCAGAGCTGCTCTAGAGCCAGAGAACCAGGTCAGCAGAGCTGCTTTAGAGCCATAGAACCAGGTCAGTAGAGCTGCTTTAGAGCCAGAGAACCAGGTCAGCAGAGCCGTTGTAGAGCCAGAGAACCAGGTCAGCAGAGCTGCTCTAGAGCCAGAGAACCAAGTCAGCAGAGCTGCTTCAAAGCCAGAGAACCAGGTCAGCAGAGCTGCTTTAGAGGGAGAGAACCAGGTCAGCAGAGCTGCTTTAGAGCCTAAGAACCAGGTCAGCAGAGCTGCTCTAGAGGGAGAGAACCAGGTCAGCAGAGCTGCTTTAGAGGGAGAGAACCAGATCAGCAGAGCTGCTTTAGAGCCAGAGAACCACGTCAGCAGAGGTGTTGTAGAGCCAGAGAACAAGGTCAGCAGAGCTGCTCTAGAGCCTAAGAACCAGGTCAGCAGAGCTGCTTTAGAGCCAGAGAACAAGGTCTGCAGAGCTGCTCTAGAGCCTAAGAACCAGGCCAGCAGAGCTGCTCTAGAGGCAGAGAACCAGGTCAGCAGAGCTGCTGTAGAGCCAGAGAAACCAGGTCAGCAGAGCTGCTGTAGAGCCAGAGAAACCAGGTCAGCAGAGCTGCTTTAGAGCCAGAGAACCAGGTCAGCAGAGCTGCTTTAGAGCCAGAGAACCAGGTCAGCAGAGCTGCTCTAGAGCCAGAGAACCAGGTCAGCAGAGCTGCTTTAGAGCCATAGAACCAGGTCAGTAGAGCTGCTTTAGAGCCAGAGAACCAGGTCAGCAGAGCTGCTTCAAAGCCAGAGAACCAGGTCAGCAGAGCTGCTCTAGAGCCTAAGAACCAGGTCAGCAGAGCTGCTCTAGAGCCAGAGAACCAGGTCAGCAGAGCTGCTGTAGAGCCAGAGAAACCAGGTCAGCAGAGCTGGTTTAGAGGGAGAGAACCAGGTCAGCAGAGCTGCTTTAGAGCCAGAGAACCAGGTCAGCAGAGCTGCTTTAGAGCCAGAGAACCAGGTCAGCAGAGCTGCTCTAGAGCCAGAGAACCAGGTCAGCAGAGCTGCTTTAGAGTCATAGAACCAGGTCAGCAGAGCTGCTGTAGAGCCATAGAACCAGGTCAGCAGAGCTGCTGTAGAGCCAGAGAACCAGGTCAACAGAGCCGTTGTAGAGCCAGAGAACCAGGTCAGCAGAGCTGCTCTAGAGCCAGAGAACTAGGTCAGCAGAGCTGCTGAAGAGCCAGAGAACCAGGTTAGCAGAGCTGCTGTAGAGCCAGAGAAACCAGGTCAGCAGAGCTGCTTTAGAGGGAGAGAACCAGGTCAGCAGCGCTGCTTTAGAGCCAGAGAACCAGGTCAGCAGAGCTGCTTTAGAGGGAGAGAACCAGGTCAGCAGAGCTGCTTTAGAGCCAGAGAACCAGGTCAGCAGAGCTGCTTTAGAGCCAGAGAACCAGGTCAGCAGAGCTGCTTTAGAGCCAGAGAACCAGGTCAGCAGAGCTGCTCTAGAGCCAGAGAACCAGGTCAGCAGAGCTGCTCTAGAGGGAGAGAACCAGGTCAGCAGAGCTGCTCTAGAGGCAGAGAAACCAGGTCAGCAGAGCTGCTTTAGAGGGAGAGAACCAGGTCAGCAGAGCTGCTTTAGAGCCAGAGAACCAGGTCAGCAGAGATGCTTTAGAACCAGAGAACCAGGTCAGCAGAGCTGCTGTAGAGCCAGAGAACCAGGTCAGCAGAGCTGCTCCAGAGCCAGAGAACCAGGTCAGCAGAGCTGCTCTAGAGCCTAAGAACCAGGTCAGCAGAGCTGCTCTAGAGCCAGAGAACCAGGTCAGCAGAGCTGCTCTAGAGCCAGAGAACCAGGTCAGCAGAGCTGCTCTAGAGCCAGAGAACCAGGTCAGCAGAGCTGCTTTAGAGCCAGAGAACCAGGTCAGCAGAGCTGCTTTAGAGCCAGAGAACCAGGTCAGCAGAACTGCTCTAGAGCCTAAGAACCAGGTCAGCAGAGCTGCTTTAGAGCCAGAGAACCAGGTCAGCAGAGCTGCTTTAGAGCCAGAGAACCAGGCCAGCAGAGCTGCTTTAGAGCCATAGAACCAGGTCAGTAGAGCTGCTTTAGAGCCAGAGAACCAGGTCAGCAGAGACGTGGTAGAGCCAGAGAACCAGGTCAGCAGAGCTGCTCTAGAGCCAGAGAACCAGGTCAGCAGAGCTGCTTCAAAGCCAGAGAACCAGGTCAGCAGAGCTGCTCTAGAGCCTAAGAACCAGGTCAGCAGAGCTGCTCTAGAGCCAGAGAAACCAGGTCAGCAGAGCTGCTTTAGAGCCAGAGAACCAGGTCAGCAGAGCTGCTTTAGAGCCAGAGAACCAGGTCAGCAGAGCTACTTTAGAGCCAGAGAACCAGGTCAGCAGAGCTGCTCTAGAGCCAGAGAACCAGGTCAGCAGAGCTGCTCTAGAGCCAGAGAACCAGGTCAGCAGAGCTGCTTTAGAGCCATAGAACCAGGTCAGCAGAGCTGCTGTAGAGCCATAGAACCAGGTCAGCAGAGCTGCTGTAGAGCCAGAGAACCAGGTCAGCAGAGCCGTTGTAGAGCCAGAGAACCAGGTCAGCAGAGCTGCTCTAGAGCCAGAGAACTAGGTCAGCAGAGCTGCTGTAGAGCCAGAGAACCAGGTTAGCAGAGCCGCTCTAGAGCCACAGAACCAGGTCAGCAGAGCTGCTTTAGAGCCAGAGAACCAGGTCAACAGAGCCGCTGTAGAGCCAGAGAACCAGGTCAGCAGAGCCGTTGTAGAGCCAGAGAACCAGGTCAGCAAAGCTGCTTTAGAGCCAGAGAAACAGGACATTGGGGCTTATTTAAAAGCCCCTTGCGCCGCCGCTGCGTCAATTTTTCCCACACAAAAGTTAAGCACCGGCAGTGCAAGGGACTTGTAAATAAGCCCCATTGTGCCCATTCGAACGCAATAAAACAGTTACGTAACCTTCACACCACGGAAAAGGTGAAATAAAGCACCAGTTTCTAAAGTTATTGCTCTTTCCACAGTTACTGGTAACTCAAGTCTCCTGCCTGAGGTCTACTACATTTATTGTAATTTAAAACTTCAGGTATCAAAATGCAAAGTTGTGTGAGCTATTAGGCAAACACTGGCTGAACAACTGCCTCCTACCATAGGACTGTTACGAGTGGCTACAAATCTAAGATTGTATTTTGGGAAGTAGATGACGCACCTCATGCCTGCAACATAAAACAAGCATTTGCAATGCAATAGGGCTGGCATTACTAAAAGTTTGAGCTATTGGCGTTGCAAATGATAATGTTTGTTAGTTTTTGTTAAAAATATTCCAGCAGTAGCATAAGTAATGAAATAAAATCCACGTAGACCACCAATACCACCACCACTAACACCACCAGTACCACCACCACCAGTACCAATACCACCACTACTACCACCACCGCTATAACCACCACTACAATTATTACCATTACTGCTCTGTGGTTATAGTAATAATAATAGTGGTAGTTATGGTACTGGTGGAAAATTACTTTTATAAATTACAATACCTGTTAATTTTTCAAAAGGCATTGCCATTTACAATACCAATAGCTCTAAAACTCGCAGTTGCGAGACCTATTGCATTGTAAATGCTTGTTTTGGGAGGCATGGGGAGACTAGGATGAGAAAACACTGTTTGGAGAGGACATAGCGCACTGCATGGTAGCACGTGTACAGCGGGCACCGTTGGCATGTGGGGGGGGGTGTCTTGGCACCCATCCACGCGGATGGCATGACGGAGATATGTCAAATTATGTAGCCGAACGCCTGCACCACAACAGAAACATACCTACGATACACTCCCAGTGACGGACACTGCCACTCCACCCCCTGTCCAACAGCAGCGGCTGGCAGCGCTTGGAGGGGGCAGTGCCCAGCGGGCACGCCTGCTCTCCGAGCCGCAGGTGAGGGATGAGCGGGACACAGGCCAGGCCCACCCTCTGCTGTTCACCAGATAGGCGCCTATATTAACGTGAACAGTGCTGCCATCTAGAGGTGTCTGGAGGTTCTGCACCGGGAAATGGACGTCCGAGCTGTGTCTAATGCAGGGGAGCACAGAAGAAACGGAGAACACAGCACTAACTTCATCATGTGATTAATGTATGCGTGGACACAGGCAAACTGTAAAAACTGCACTATTTATGTGCTTAGAGGAGGCAGGCTGATAGAAAGCACTACAGAGGGATGGCAAACACGGCACGGTTTCCTCTCTGTTCAGAGTATATAGGGGAGAGGATGTGGTCCGTCGGCTAGATTGCCGACTTTGGTGCTGGAAACCAGGGTTCGAGCCTCGGGGTCGCGTCCACATCCTGTGATTCTGGGCAAATCACTTAATCTCCCCGTGCCTGAATGTGTAATGTAAATACGGTGCTCATGTAAAGCGCTCCAATACCTTCGGGTCGAGTTTGCACTATATAAATATGCAAAAAAACAACAACACAGAGGCACCATGTAGACACAGCGTCTGTTAGTGCTGTGTGATTAGTGTTCACGCAACCAAGCACATGATGTGAATAGTTCAGTGCTTACAATAAGTGTGTATAAAATGTCAGAGAGGCCGATAGGAAACACTGCACTGCGCTATTTGCATCATATGCTTGGTATAGCATCCATACATTGCAAATACTGCGCAGTTTATATTTCCTGCCTCGTATAGGGACACTTTTAAAACGGCTGTATTTGCGTCATCCGATTGCAGCAGAAACACACAGAGACAGCACAAATGCACAACTGCACTGTCTGCAGACACAGTCTGCACACAACGCACCGTTTGTAATGTGTGCTTAGTGTCTGCAGACCTTAAAAGGTGTTCTTTGGGGGCGTGGCCGGGCAAGATGGCCGATCGGACGTAGACCGTCTCGGCTCCCGGTCCACGCACTATCCCGGTGTCCATCCTGATGACCGGCGGCAATGCGGAGCACTGAAAACGACATGTCCCATCAGGGGAATACGTGGGGCACCATATTTGCCCTTTCTGTCGCCGCAGCGACGCCTGAATCGGCCCGGTCGCGTCCTGCTCGGCCTGGGGGATAGGCCACGGCTGAAAACAAGATGGCTGTCGGATCCCGACTGAGGAGAGCGGAGCCCGAGTACAGCCGGTGAGGAGCGGAGCGGTGTCTTGCTGCAATCGGAGGCAACAGATGTTGGTTGGGGCTGGCCCGGTACTGGCTCCGCTCGAGGGGCGGCCGTCAGAGGGAGTGAGACGCAGCGGAGCCTCTTCGCGCTCCATGCCTGACCCCATCATGGCGCCTGGAAGGTGAGACGCGCCGGCGGAGACCGAGGCCTGGAGCTCCGAGCCCTGCTGTGCCCTGTTCCCTCCTCCCCCCACGACCCCGGGGCCCTGGTGGAGTAGCGATACGAGCGGTTACAGACCCCCGGCTGCGGGGGCCTGCTTGTGGCACCCCTGGACATAATTTTCTTCCAGCCACCATTCTGCACACATCGGGAGACCTGGCGGAGCCCTGTGGCCGCATGAACGAGGGCAGCTGAACTTGCCTGATCTGCCTCTATTTGACCTCGTCCTGGCGGCGGAGCCTCACGTGGAGAGGTGCTGTGGGGAGACCTGGCCGAGGGCCCCGGTGACGCCGTGACTGGGCTGGAGTGGCGGATGTGAGGTGCACGCCGGAACGTTGGTGGGGGGCCCTTTGAGCACAGTTAGCATCGCAGGCGCCGCCGATCGGGCTTAGTTGGACGATACTTGGAACTCTATCTCCCGCCGCTGTTTGCCTTGGAGGGGTCCCCTTGCAGCCCTACCGGAGCTATACACAGCAACGTGCCTCCGAGGCGGAGAGCCTCATCTGCACCGTTGGGGGACACCATTGGGGGACATCGCTGGGGGCCTCACATTGGGGCGCGCGGTGACTCTGGGAGACTACGTCTCAACGCCAAGTACGGCGGGATCCGGCGCGCGCTGGGTCTCTCGCTCTGCCGGGCTGTCTGCCCCATCACCACCTGAGCAGATTGGGCCCTCGGGATGATTCCTAGATGTGCTACAGCTGGTCACAAGTGACGGCGGATTCCTGGTGAGGGGCCCGGTGTACCTTGGGTGTCCTCGTGCTTCTCGGGGCCCACTGGCATCTCTTCATCTTTAGGGCTGCGCAAGCTGCATTTAGACCAACCTCTGTTTTTTCTGGAAAGAGCGCTCGGGGTCAAAGAGGCCTCATCTCTATGCCGCCGAAGAAGGTATCGAGCAAGACGCCAAGCAGGGTATCGGACTTCTTCATAGCCCCTGACGCGCGTCAACCTCCGCAGAGGGGCATGGGGGAGGAAGCCATGGCCTTCACGAAGGCGGACTTGCTGTCCCTACTTCAGGACTTTAAAACTGAGCTGCGCAACGATCTCCGGCAGGACTTCACAACATCCCTGGAGCAATTACGCGCCGACCTCACGGGCGTCTGACCTCCCTCCAGCAAGACGTGGACTCGGTGGGAACAAGAGTGTTGGATCTGGAGTCACAACACCAGGAACAGGCACGGCTCACCACCGAGGTACGCGAGGATGTCCAGACACTTAAGGAGCAGCTTCACCAGGTACAGCTTAAGGCGGAGGACCTTGAGAACAGGGCTCGAAGAGAGAACGTACGCATTAGGGACTTGGAGGAGGGAGCAGAGGGGCCCGACCTAGAGGCATTTGTAGAGGGACTGTTCGCTGAGATCCTGAGTCCTCAGACCTTAAAAATAAAACTGGACAGGGTTCACCGAGTGGGCACAAGACAGGGCGACGAGACAAAGAGGCCCCGCGACATACTAGCGAAACTCCATTCATATAAAGTCAAGGAGGCGATCATTCAGGCTGCCAGAGCGACAAGCTCCATCTCCTTTCAGGGCCATTCCTGTGCGATATACCAAGACGTGGCGCCGTCCACGCTGGCGAGGCGCCACGCATTTAGAGCCATCACCACCAAATTAAGGGAGGAGAAGATCAGATATCGTTGGACCTACCCCTTCGGGCTCAGCTTCGACTTCCAGAACAAACGTCGACACATCACGGAGCTCCGAGAAGGTCTGGACCTAACTGGGCCTCACACCCGAAGAGGCCGACTCCGCCGGAGGTGCAACTGGGGGGCCCTCCCGGGGTACGGCCATGGCTTCTGCGTGGTCGGTGGGCCCGCGCAGGGGCCGTCGCTGACCTTCCTCTGCTGACGCTCTGGAGGACCCTTTCCTGAGCCGGACTGTAACCCAGAGCCCTAGGGACACCTTGTTTGTCCTTGATTTCTTGGACCCCTTCCACTTCTGCAGAAACAGTTTTGCTCCAGCCTGTGGCCCCACTTTCTCCACATGATGGCAACCCCTTTCTTTCGGACTCCAAGTACAGATAAGTGACTTGAGGGACTGAGTTTCACCTGATTCTATGTGTTTAAATAGCCGGATCCCCTGTCTTGCATCTGCGGGGGAGGGGGGTGGAGGGTGGTAGGGGCTATTGGAGATACCGGGGATCTGAGGCGCTGAGAGAGGGACGCATTCTGGGTCCAATCAAGGCTACATATAACTACGGGTGGCGCTCCCGCAGTAGAGCCACAGCATTGGGACATGTTTTTTTAGGCAACCTTGAAGATTCTTTGCCAAACATTAGCATTATGCCGGGATGGGCGTGGACGGGGTCCTCGGACCTTTCGTCCCCCCTGATCCCCGTGGGGGATCTCCCTTTTGTACAACCAAGGGAAAGTTATTGTCGTTAAGATATTGTTTTGTTTTTGATTAATGTTTGTTCACGTTTTTTTGGGAAAGGAAGGGAGGGGGTGGGTGGGAAATGGTGGCGGCTTTTTAATGTTTGACGCTTGGGGGCAAGCTGGCAGCTGCAATAACAATGGGGACACGATTCTGAATGGCCCGCTCATTTGGAAGCAGGTGATCGACGTGCCTCGGGAGATGGGTCCATGGCTACTATGGGCAGGTAGTTCTACCTAGTACAGATGATGCCCATCACGATTGGAACATGGAACGTTAAAGGTCTTAACTCCCCCCAAAAGCGCCAGAAAGTGTGGAAGTACATACTAGATCACCATCTGGATATTGTAGCGCTGCAAGAAACGCATTTGGCCAGGGCCGACGACACCAGACTTAGGCACAAACACTTTCCACTGATCTACAGATCCTCGGCGCACACAAAACATAGAGGGGTAGCGCTCATGTTTCGCTCTTCCACCCAATTTCAGCCCTTGGGAATGCACACGGATAGAGATGGCCGTTGGGTCATGGTTAAAGGGCGCCTCAAAGGGAGGCTGTGTACCTTAGTAGCAGTTTATGCTCCCAACACTGGTCAGACGGCCTTCTTACACACGTTTTTGGGGAAATTATCGGATTTTGCAGAGGGGCCACTGATACTTATGGGCGACTTCAATTTGACGTGGCAAAAAGAACTGGACAGCACACACTCACACCGCTCAGAGGTGGGCTCCTTCTCTCAGGAGACGCAACAACGCTTGCATGACATGGGGCTCTTGGACGCTTGGCGCACTCTATTCCCACAGACGCGGGACTACACATTCTACTCACATGTCCACCGTTCCTATTCCCGACTGGACTACATTTTTATCCATCAATCCCTCCAGGGGGCGCTTCAAGCTGCTAAGATATTTCCCCTTTCAGTCTTGGACCATAGCCTACTCTCTATCTGTCTCTCTTGGGAGGGGAACACCTCGGCGACACCCCGATGGTACTTCCCGACGTCCCTTACCCGGGACAAGGACGCCTGCACCAAACTGAGGGAAACCATCACGGAATTCTTTGCTAATAACAAGCCAGAGGATACTTCTGACTATATTACTTGGGATGCATTTAAGGCAGTCTTTCGGGGAAGATGCATTGCCCTCAACTCGGCCCTAAATGTACAACGGACGAAAGAAAGGGAAAATTTAGAGGATGAGCTATCTAACCTTGAGCACATACACAAAACGAACCCCAACAGACAGTCCCTTCGTAACCTCACAGCGATACGGGGGAAACTTCAGGCGATCTACGACAATAGGGCAGAGTTCACACTCCTTAAACTACGACACCTATCCTATACACAGGGCAACAAAGTTGGTAAACATCTGGCCCGACAATTACGAGACAAAAGGGAACGAGAATATATAGGAGGTTTATGGGGCTCCGACGGGGAACTAATTCACAGAGAAGAGGCTAAAGCAGACCTCTTCGGCACCTTTTACGCGAAACTCTACAAAGGTGACGCTTTGGATTCGGACGTCCAGAGGGACTATCTCCAGTCCCTAACACTGCCCCAGGTATCAGATGCCTGGAATGACCAGCTTACGGCTCCTATTTCGGTGGACGAGGTCAACACCGCGATCGCGGCTTTGAAGCCTCATAAAGCGCCTGGCCCAGACGGGTACACAGCCCTCTTTTATAAGACGTTCGCCCCCAACATTAGTCCTCACCTGGCTAATCTGTTTAATAAAATGGCTGACGAAGGCATGACCTCTGGCACTATGTCCGAAGCAGTGATATCTGTCATACCCAAAGCGGGGAAGGACCCCCAACACTGTGCTTCCTATCGGCCCATAGCCCTATTAAACTTGGACGCAAAGCTCTATTCCTCCATTATAGCCAAACAGCTGAATGACCTTATGCCTGAATTGATTCACGCTGACCAGTCTGGGTTCATTAAGGGCCGGCAAACGCACAACAATACCCGGCGAATTATCAACCTGATAGAGAAGGCCTCTCGGCGTCGGGTTCCCGCGGTATTGGTGGGGCTCGACGCGGAGAAGGCCTTTGACCGAGTGGATTGGGGGTTCCTTTTTCACACACTCTCGGCGTTTGGGTTTGCAAATAAATTCCTCACTATGATCCGGGCTAATTATCTCAACCCCAGATCTAGGGTAGTGGTCAATGCGATCCTGTCGTCCTCGTTCCTCCACTCTAGGGGCACTAGACAGGGATGTCCCCTGTCTCCCCTTCTTTTTGCTCTAAGTATTGAACCACTAGCGTTAGCGGTTAGGGCTAACCCCAGTATCCAGGGTCTACCATTTGCGGGGGAGTCGCATAAAATTTCCCTCTTTGCGGACGATGTCCTCTTGTCCCTCTCCAGTCCGTCCACATCCCTCCCGAATATGCAGGCTGAACTTGAGCGGTTTGAAACGGTGGCCGGCTTTAAAGTAAATCTCACCAAATCATACATTCTCAACCTCACTCTTCCACGAGCAGAAGTTCACATGCTCCAGTCTCTTACCCCCCTGCCATGGGCCTCGTCCTCCATTCAATATTTGGGGGTGCAGCTGACTTCGAAGCTAGAAGGACTCTACGCTGCTAATTTCCCTGCTCTTCTCAACAAAATCCAACTGGATCTCACGAAATGGAAGCCTCTCTTCCTGTCATGGCTGGGCCGGATTCATGCAGTGAAGATGACGCTTCTCCCCAAACTTCTTTACATGTTTCAAGCTTTGCCCATAGAACCAGAGGGGGACTTTTTTCGTCGAGTAAAATCCATGATTCTTCGCTTTGTTTGGCAAGGGGGGGAGGGCGCGCTTTTCTTTCTCTCTCTTACGTCACTCCCGTAGGGAGGGGGGCGTTGGTCTACCGGACCTCCAGTTGTATTATAAGGCGGCACAACTCAGAGTCTTGGTTGAATGGTCAAAGCCAGAGTCCGATAAACATTGGCTCCATATAGACCGCAGCGTGGCGGGAAGGACAATATGGGACCTTGTATGGCTCCCTAAGAGAGACAGACCTAAGAATGCTTATATTAGTACTCCCACTCGCACTACACTGAGAGTATGGGACTCACTCATGGGCGATGACAGATGGACCTCGTTCCCCTCATCGTTTACGCCCCTCCATTTTAACCCGGCATTCCCACCGGGCCTACATGAGGGACCCTTTGATGCCTGGAGAAGAGGTGGATGCCTGGCTCTAACACACTTGTTTCAACACTCTGACCCCCTCACGTTTAGTGACTGTCAGCAAGACTATGGACTGGGAAACACGGAGGGCTACCACTATGCTCAATTAATGCACTGGGCGCTCACTCCGCAGGTTCGCGAGGCAGCTACACGCCCCCTCACACAGTTTGAACGCTTCCTCACCAAGGCTACATCAATGAAGGGGACGATCTCATTCATATATAACTTCCTGCTCACTACTGTGAGCTCCCCGCGGCCCCGATACATGTCCATGTGGGAGGATATGTTGCAACGGTTGGTTTTGGAGGAGGAGTGGTCCCATCTGTGGACCGACATCACACGACTTAACCATTCCACGGAGCTTCGTGAGGCCCACCTGAAGACTATGATGGACTGGTACCTGCACCCGTCCAAGCTCAAACTAATTTTTCCCTCCATCTCTGATAGATGCTGGAAGGGATGTGGACTGCTTGGGGACTATCAACACATCTGGTGGGATTGTCCAACCATTCGCCCCTTTTGGGAGGAAATACTGGCCCACATTAAGGACATATTGGGATACCCTGTCCCCTCCACTATGGAAGGTGTCCTTTTGGGACTTCGTGACCCTTCCCTAGAACACCAGACCCGAGCTGACAAGACAATTATGTGGCTATGTATCGGGGCGGCTAAGACCACTCTGGCGGCCGCCTGGAAGAGGAGGGAGGCGCCAGCTATCTCCATCTGGCACTCACGACTCTGGAGACTGATCAGCCTGGAGCGCATGTCTGAAATATTTAGAGACGATTATAAAAATGTTGAATTTCGTTGGGGTCCCCTGGTCCAATTCCTCTCGCGGGGTCTCCCATCGGCTGTGTGCCCCCCTAACGTTAGAGCCCTCCATCTCTTTCAGTACTGAGCCAAGTGTCACTACTGCTAGATTAATCTAGGAAGCGAGTTTAGCCGCCGCCACCATTGGGGAGGGGGGTGAGGAAAGGGGGGGGGGGTCTTTATTTCCGTTAATGGGTTTTTATTTTCTGCTTTTCTCCCACTGGGAGACGTTTGGTTCTAAGTGCCCCTTACAATGTTCTGTAACACCCTTCGTTGGGAGAGCGCAGGACAATTGTCATCACGGAGGGATGAGGAAGCACGAGTGGTAACACGAGCCCACATCGCTCACCCCTACGAATGTGTTTTCAACTCCATGACTGTCAGAAACTGTAACCTATCTTAGTGCTTTTTAGGTCTCGACTACGCAGCGCGCATGCGCTGCAAAGGCAAAAAGACCTTTTGCGATGGATTCGGCTTTTCAGCCAAAAACGTGCACGCGTTCCATTGCCTTCAATGGCAACGCGTGCACGTTTGGCGATTCACTTGCGTGAGCGAGCGGCGCCATATGGTAGCAATTATCGCTACTGGCGCCGCTCGCTCCCGCAAGTGAATCGCGCAGGCTCCCTCCTCTCCCCCCTCCCCCTGCTGCCGTGCGAGGCGCGTGCGTTTTTTGTGTAGTTCGTGAAAAGGCTGACGCGGGTGAAAGGCAAGGCAAGTGGTTCCTTTGGCCTTTCTAAAGTATGCTTCTCCACGGCCAGGTGTTGGTTTCTCAAAGCATGCTCACCACAAAAAAAACCAAGATGGAAGCCAGGGTCTGTGAATTTCCTTCTCCCGACTTTGGAGATAGCCTGGAGCGAGCTATGGATGTCTGGGAACACTGCCTAGCTCCCCACATTAAGCAGCATGTTCATATGCCTGTGCATATAGTGGGTTTGAACATGTCCGTACTAAAAAAGGAAAATGGCAGTTAATACCTTTCAATTTGTAGGAATAAGGCACTGTAATAAGGTAGGAACTGCAGCTAAAACATTAAGGCCTTACTAAAATAGAAGGGAAGCAACAAGGATATCCCCCAAGCCCTTCATCATTCTGATATTCTGGCAGTTGTGTCTTCGATCAGCTCTTTGAATACCGTACAGTTACTAAGAAATGTCTTTCCCTCACTGTGACACAGAGAGGCAACAGGAGACTAATTGTATCCAATTGATCTTACTAAGCTTAAAATACAATTCTCTATTTATTTGATTAAAATAGCTGTATTGGATTTTGAAATATGGTTTATCTCTTTTTATGTGTATATACTCTGGATTAAGTTATCAAAATACAAATGCAAATCTATCAGCCTAGATGTAACAAGAGTAACACACGCATTTTATTTTCAAAGGATGTATCATTACTTGTTCCCTTCCAAAAGAGGGAGCACGAATTATTATTCTCGCAGTCGGTTGGACAAATATATTTCCATAATGAATAATACATTTTATATCACTTTGACTTCCTTATTATGATGTTTAGCAATTCATAGGCAATTCCTTGTGTTTAAACTCTATTAGTATAGTGCTTCAATGTTTATATTTTTATTTTGCATGCTATATTCATAGCTTAGTTTTGCTTTCTAAACATATTTGTAAGGCATGCACACCAGTGCTTTCCGGTCAGATTGTATAAATAATGACTCAAATCTGTAAAAGCACTTCATTTCAAATCAATGAAGTACATAATGTTTCTAATAAGAGGGAAGGTGCGGGCTCCGCTTCGAGCGAGGTCAGAGGTGCCCGAGAGCAGGGGTGACATAGACTCGCTTGATTACAATGTGTGGTTTGCAGCAGGAAGGAGCCGATCTGTTAGAAGCGTGTGATGAACTGCTTACTGCTGGCATCACAGAGTGATTAACAGAGGTCAAGGAGGGACATTATTAATATGAATGAAAAGCGTCCCTTGATTTCCTGGCATCAGGTGCCGGTTCTCCCCAATTAAAAGTATGACGTTTTTCTTGAGAAGTGCAGGCACTCTCCCTCTCAAAATAAACAAGCATTGGCATAACCAATAGGTCTCGCCTTTGGGACCTTATAAGTATTTAACCATGCAACAGTTCATGTTGTTGCAGCAAGGATATTGTGCTGCATAACTAAATACTTATAAGGTCCCAAAAGCGAGACCTATTGGCTATGCCAATGCTTGTTTCTTTAGCTAGGAGATGGACCAGTAACCAGGGGGCTGCTTTTCTACCCAGTTGTAATTAAGCTTAAACCTGATATCCTCCTGCGAGGGGTACTGTGTTGATGTTATTTTCCGAAATATTTTGGAAAACCTTAATAAACATAACTTTGAGGGAAAAAAAAAGGTGTTCTTTGAATGAAGTGATTGCCACAGACGCACACACAGTGCAAACACTGCCCTAGTGTCCTGCAGCAGAGGCGGCCTGCAAACACTGCACTAATTCTTTTCACTTCAAGCCCTTCAGGGCACATGAGCAGGGCCCTCCTGCGAGCCCTTTCTTATTAGCTCACCAATAGCCTGACAGTCACAAAAACTCCATCCCTCAAGACCTAACAATGACCTGGGTCTCTCACTGCAGACAGACTCTGCCATCCCTGAAGAATCAACACCTTCCGGCCAAGCTCCTGCCCACCACTGCCGCTGTCTGTGTGCCAAGGCAGCTCCCAACATGCCTAACCCTGGACTGCTCCCACGACGCAGCTGCATGCCCTGGGCCATGGCTGGCGCTTCAGAGTCAAGGAGACCTAAGAGGGATCGGACCACAGGTGGGGTCTTTATGAGCGGTAGAGTACAGAACGTACTGGAGGCAAAGGTGGGAGGGCAGCACGTCAAGGGATTCACCCTGGAGAACGTCCCATCGCTCTCATGATACACCTGCATGCCCTGGGCCACGGCTGGCGCTTCAGAGTCGAGGAGACCTAAGAGGGATCGGACCACAGGTGGGGTCTTCAAGACTAGTAGAGTAGAGAATGCACTAGAGGCAAAGGTGGAAGGGCAGCACGTCAAGGGATTCACCCTAGAGAACATCCCATCGCTCTCATGATGCACATGCATGCCCTGGGCCATGGCTGGCGCTTCAAAGTCGATGAGACATCAGAGGGGCACTGGTGGGAGGGGGTCTTCAAGACTCGTAGAGTAGAGAACATATTAGAATCAAAGGTTAAAGAGCAGCACGTCAAGGGTTTCCCACCGGATAACATCCCATCGCTCTCATCATGCACCTGCATGCCCTGGGCCACGGCTGGCGCTTCAGAGTCGAGGAGACCTAATAGGGATCGGACCACAGGTGGGGTCTTTATGACTGGTAGAGTAGAGAACGTACTGGAGCCAAAGGTGGGAGGGCAGCACGTCAAGGGATTCACCCTGGAGAACGTCCCATCGCTCTCATGATGCACCTGCATGCCCTGGGCCACGGCTGGCGCTTCAGAGTCGAGGAGACCTAATAGGGATCGGACCACAGGTGGGGGTCTTTATGAGTGGTAGAGTAGAGAACGTACTGGAGGCAAAGGTGGGAGGGCAGCACGTCAAGGGATTCACCCTGGAGAACGTCCCATCGCTCTCATGATGCACCTGCATGCCCTGGGCCATGGCTGGCGCTTCAGAGTCGAGGAGACCCAAGAGGGATCGGACCACAGGTGGGGTCTTCAAGACTGGTAGAGTAGAAAACCTACTGGAGGCAAAGGTGGGAGGGCAGCACGTCAAGGGATTCACCCTGGAGAACGTCCCATCGCTCTCATGATGCACCTGCATGCCCTGGGCCATGGCTGGCGCTTCAGAGTCGAGGAGACCCAAGAGGGATCGGACCACAGGTGGGGTCTTCAAGACTGGTAGAGTAGAAAACCTACTGGAGGCAAAGGTGGGAGGGCAGCACGTCAAGGGATTCACCCTGGAGAACGTCCCATCGCTCTCATGATACACCTGCATGCCCTGGGCCACGGCTGGCGCTTCAGAGTCGAGGAGACCTAAGAGGGATCGGACCACAGGTGGGGTCTTCAAGACTAGTAGAGTAGAGAATGCACTAGAGGCAAAGGTGGAAGGGCAGCACGTCAAGGGATTCACCCTAGAGAACATCCCATCGCTCTCATGATGCACATGCATGCCCTGGGCCATGGCTGGCGCTTCAAAGTCGATGAGACATCAGAGGGGCACTGGTGGGAGGGGGTCTTCAAGACTCGTAGAGTAGAGAACATATTAGAATCAAAGGTTAAAGAGCAGCACGTCAAGGGTTTCCCACCGGATAACATCCCATCGCTCTCATCATGCACCTGCATGCCCTGGGCCACGGCTGGCGCTTCAGAGTCGAGGAGACCTAATAGGGATCGGACCACAGGTGGGGTCTTTATGACTGGTAGAGTAGAGAACGTACTGGAGCCAAAGGTGGGAGGGCAGCACGTCAAGGGATTCACCCTGGAGAACGTCCCATCGCTCTCATGATGCACCTGCATGCCCTGGGCCACGGCTGGCGCTTCAGAGTCGAGGAGACCTAATAGGGATCGGACCACAGGTGGGGGTCTTTATGAGTGGTAGAGTAGAGAACGTACTGGAGGCAAAGGTGGGAGGGCAGCACGTCAAGGGATTCACCCTGGAGAACGTCCCATCGCTCTCATGATGCACCTGCATGCCCTGGGCCATGGCTGGCGCTTCAGAGTCGAGGAGACCCAAGAGGGATCGGACCACAGGTGGGGTCTTCAAGACTGGTAGAGTAGAAAACCTACTGGAGGCAAAGGTGGGAGGGCAGCACGTCAAGGGATTCACCCTGGAGAACGTCCCATCGCTCTCATGATGCACCTGCATGCCCTGGGCCATGGCTGGCGCTTCAGAGTCGAGGAGACCCAAGAGGGATCGGACCACAGGTGGGGTCTTCAAGACTGGTAGAGTAGAAAACCTACTGGAGGCAAAGGTGGGAGGGCAGCACGTCAAGGGATTCACCCTGGAGAACGTCCCATCGCTCTCATGATGCACCTGCATGCCCTGGGCCATGGTTGGCGCTTCAGAGGGCAGAGCCCTGGCATGGGCTGGAGAGCTTCTTGGTCTTATTGTATATAAATTATGCATAGAATTGGAGTTATTGTAATGTTGTAAATAATTATGTTTTTTAGGAATCACTGACACTAGCTTACAAATGGTGGTGCAGTGTGTTATAAATGTTTTTGCTGCACATTTTTAATAAGTCCTGATGAAATTGTATTTGATTTTATGAAGTTGATTGATTTTACTCTCTTTTTTATCTTTATTAATCTATTGCAATTTGATTGATGAATAAACCATTCATATATGTGACTTCTGGCTACTGGTATATTCCTGTGTGTTGAGGGGTTTGAATGAAGTAGTGAGTGATAGTATGCTCTGGTGGTTTCCCAAAGGAAATTCTTTTTAGACATAGTGTCTCTTGGTGTCCTGTCCCTTTGGTAAGAAGGACCACTCTCTATCTTTTTTGGAACTGGAGAGCTCACACGCACCAGGGGACAGAGCCTTGGCATGGGCTGGAGAGCCTTCAGGCCTCAGCAGACAAAGCCCTGGCATGGGCTGGAGAGCCCACAGGCCTCAGGGAACGGAGCCCTGGCATAGGCTGGAGAGCCCACAGGCCTCAGGGAACGGAGCCCAAGCAGGGGTTAGAGAGCTCGTACGCCTCAGGGGACACAGCCCGGGCATAAGCTGGAGAGCTCGCATGCCTCAGGGGGTAGAGCCTTTGCATGGGCTGGAGAGCACGCACGCCTCAGCAGACACAGCCATGACATGGGCTGGAGAGCCTTCAGGCCTCAGCAGACAAAGCCCTGGCATGGGCTGGAGAGCCCACAGGCCTCAGGGAATGGAGCCCTGGCATGAGCTGGAGAGCTTGCAGGCCTCAGGGGACAGAGCCCAGGCATAGGCTGGAGAGCCCACAGGCCTCAGGAAAAGGAGCCCAAGCATGGGTTAGAGAGCTTGTACGCCTCAGGGGACAGAGCCCTGGCATGAGCTGGAGAGCTCACATGCCTCGGGGGACAGAGCCCCGGCATGGGCTTGAGAGCTTGCATGCCTCAGGGACAGAGCCCTGGCATGAGCTGGACAGCTCGCATGCCTCAGGGGACAGAGCCCTGGCATGAGTTGGAGAGCTCACACGCCTCAGGGGACAGAGCCCTGGCATGGGCTGGAGAGCCTTCAGGCCTCAGCAGACAAAGCCCTGGCATGGGCTGGAGAGCCCACAGGCCTCAGGGAATGGAGCCCAGGCATGAGCTGGAGAGCTTGCAGGCCTCAGGGGACAGAGCCCAGGCATGAGCTGGACAGCTCGCATGCCTCAGGGGACAGAGCCCTGGCATGAGTTGGAGAGCTCACACGCCTCAGGGGACAGAGCCCTGGCATGGGCTGGAGAGCCTTCAGGCCTCAGCAGACAAAGCCCTGGCATGGGCTGGAGAGCCCACAGGCCTCAGGAAAAGGAGCCCAAGCATTGGTTAGAGAGCTTGTACGCCTCAGGGGACACAGCCTGGGCATGAGCTGGAGAGCTCGCATGCCTCAGGGTGTAGAGGCTTTGCATGGGCTGGAGAGCTTGCATGCCTTAGGCAGAGCCCTGGCATGAGCTGGACAGCTCGTATGCCTCAGGGGACAGAGCCCTGGCATGGGCTGGAGAGCGAGCTGGGCTCAGGGGACAGACCCCTGGCATGGGCTGGAGAGCTCGGATGCCTCAGGGGACAGACCCCTGGCAAGGGCTGGAGAGCTCGGACGCCTCAGGGGACAGAGCCCTGGCATGGGCTGAAAAGCCTGCAGGCCTCAAGGGATGGAGCCCTGGCATGGGCTAGAGAGCCCATAAGCCTCAAGAGGTGGAGTCTTTGCATGGGCTGAAGAGCCTGCAGGCCTCAAGGGATGGAGCCCTGACCCGGGCTGGAGAGCCTGCACACCTCAGTGGACAGAGCCCTGGCATGGGCTGGAGAGCCCGCAGGCCTCAGGGGACAGGGCCCTGGCATAGGCTGGAGAGCCTGTATGATGGACCATAAAAGAGACTGGATACCATGTTGTACTAAAGACAGATTCTCAGTGATCGAATGTCCTTTTGGTGTAGGTAGTGCAGGCACATATTACCGGCACTCGAGAAAATTAAACAAAAAAGGGTGCCATGAATTTTGCGTCCATTTTAGCACAAGCAGTAACTTAGAGGTAAGAAATCATCATCACACTCAAATGGGTTGGAGAATTGCTTTTAACAAAACTTATGTTAAAAATGGACGCTACGAGCTGGAAAGGTAATGACAGGAGCAAAAAATGCCCGTCTCCACTCTGCCCCATTTTAATGCCAGTGTGGAGTGGGCACAAAAACTTGCCTGGCGTTTTATGCCCGATTTCAGCGCTAAGGTCTAAAGGATGTTCTAAGTGCCCCAATAGGCCCTCAAAGAGTGAGGGCCCTCACCCAAACGAAAGAGGGTCAGGAGAAGTCTGTTAGCGTTAGGTGGGAGCTGCTAAATGCCTTCACCTTAGTGTGGCCCTTTTATTCTGTATGTTAAAGTTAGTCTTTGCAAAGGCCAAGCACAGTGCCACCTCAGTGCTCGCTCTTCTAAGCATCCGTGTCCCTTGGTGCCATCACAGGGCACTGGTATCCTCTCAGGGGGCTCCCGACAGGCCCGGCAGCACTTCTCCCAAGCTGACTGCTTTTAGACACTTTTAGCAGGTTCCATTGCGGGTTAGACTCTTGTCTGTGCTTGCAAGGCATCTGCCTCCTGGATTGGGGGAGACTATTTAAACCTAGACTGCAGTCTCCCCAAGAGGGGTAGCACTGTCCATACAACAAGGCGGGCTTCGGGGCACTATGAAAGGCCCTGATCAGAAAGTTCAACAATTGCCTTTAGACAGAATCCTTGGTTTCTTTGAGGCTTAGGCCTGCGGGGTACCAGGGACAAGGCACCAGGGGACAGAGTGAGGGGATTGGCTCACTCAGAGTGGAAACCAGTAGCCAGGTCAGCAACGACACTGGCAAGCGAGCTCGCTCTTCAGACTCATAGGGGTGCAAGTCGCCCCAAATCCAGAATCCTCTACCTTAAATGGGGAGAGGGGGAGGAAATGCCTTCAAGTTAGCAATCGAGATTGTCCTATTTAGACACCCACTTAGGGTGATCAGATCTTGAGAACCACAAACCGGCACATTTTGCAAAAATAGAGGAAGGACTACAATTTTACATCAACGGTGCTGCGCAGAATGACAACTCAACATAGGAACACAGAAGAAGCACTAAGAAAATAAATAAATTGTAATTTCTAAAGCCAGCATCATACCTGTTAATTAAATTGCATACTTATAACAGCTGCTAACTAGCACAGCTTTAGAACACCCAATAAGTGCCTCTCTCTGGTTTCAGTCGGCCCCCTCTAAAAACCGGGACATGAGCCAAAACTGCCGGACAGCTGGTGAAAACCGGGGACTGTCAGGGCAAATCCGGGACACCTACACCCTACATCCACTGAGCTCCACTAACCTCAAATTGTAATTGCATTTATATAGCGCTTGCTACCCCTGATGAGGTCTCGAACCGCTTTTCGGCGGGTAGCACGCTACTCCGGAACCCAAAACAAGATTAGTGGGTTATTAGTATAGGGGAATATGAAATTAATTTGAAGGATGGACATGTGAGTTTCTACAAATTGCAAAATGGCTCCGACGGACTGCCTGTGGAACGGCTTTGTCCACTAGGTGTCCTCTGAGGCCTCCGACGCGGGAGCATCAGGGCAGGGAGTGAGGCTTTCCCAGGGCGTTGATGGTAGCTGTCTGATGTTCCTTTCTCGGTGGACAACACAAGCCCGAGGCCTGTCATCAAATACCCCGACTGCAGTGCAATCCCCCAGCAGACCAGATCTGCACCGAGATTAGATTTTCCAGACGCTGATACCAGAGCCTTTGACTCCACCGGCTACAGAAGGAGCATTTCACCTCGCCAGCTGGTGACATGCGAGGATCACTCAAGCTGATTGGACGAGAAGACGGGCGTAGAACTTCAACTCAGTATTGTGGTTTGCGTAGTCACTTAATTAATCCCAACCCCACACAAATAGATGTAGGCCAGGCGCAGAGTCAAGCCCTGCGTGCCCCGTCCAGGAACAACCACAGGGCAGGGCGGGGGTGCTCTGTGCAGCTGAGGGCGCCAGGGTAAACTTAAAACTGGCTATAGGATAAGTAAAGTTTTGCTTCTATTCATGCAATGCCGATTACAAGGCACGCGCCGGAGAGGGGACGGCCTTGCTGGACTGTCCGATTGTAAATACGTGGATACACACGTCATCATAGGCCCACCGCTTCATAAACTTCCGGGTGGTTGGATAAGAGTGAACCCCATTGGTTGGCGATAGTGTACGTCTGCAGTGCGGCCTGTGCAGGGGCGGGAGGGGCGTCCATACAGTGCGGTGGGTTAATGCACTGGCTGAGATCTGCCATCCACAGGTTCGGAAGCTTCACCTTGGGAGGCTAGTGGTGAGGATGATACTCACCGGCAGCAGGTAATAGCGCGCACCAGCGCCAGTAGGCGCTACGATAAACATTGCACGGTGTTATGGGTATGTTCCCTCGCCAGCGGCGCGGGAGGGTAGCGCCATGACGAGACCAGACTCATTCCAGGCTCTCTGGAGCCGAGCCGCGGTTTATGGCTCCGAAGAGACAAAGGCGGAGGAGCCCTCATTAGCCGCCCCCTCGGGAGGGTAAACAGAGGGCTGTCTTCAGCGCCTCGCTCTGCGAGCCCCGGCCTCTCCCCGCTGGCTCTGCTGCGGCGACGCCCCAGCCCCGGGGCGCGATGTGGGTGATCTGTGTGGGGCCCGGGGCCTCTCTACCTGAGGGAAGGGGGGAGGAGGAGGGGAGACCTGAACAGAGTGGAGAGGAGCGGGGGCTGGAGAGAGGACAGAAACAGAGGGATGCGGTACATGACGGGGCAAGCATTGGCAAAGCCAATAGTTTATTTATTTATTTATGCGTTTTTATATAGCGCGGACTTTACCCGAGGGTGTCAGAGCGCTTCACAATAGGAACAGTAACATTACATAAGGAGAAGGATACAAGTGAGCATAATACAAAAGCAAGCGTTACATTGCATGAGGAAAAAGTGACAATTGTGCAAATAACAAACCAACCAAATACAAAAAGAGGAATACGTTCCAAGAGGAAAAAGTGACAGGTGTGCATGATACATGGGGTACAAAAAACAAATAGAGATATAATACTGCAGTAAGTGGCAGTCACTCATAACACACTGGGAAGGCACTTCAATAGGCTTGGAGTACAGAATTTCCTATAGTGGAAGAATTTCCTTGAGGTAGTAGAGAGGGCGTGAATTCAACAGGGGGTACATGGGGTACAAAATACATGATACATGGGGAACAAAATACAACTAGAGGAATAATACTGCAGTAAGTGGCAGTCACTCATAACACACTGGGAAGGCACTTCTATAGGCTTGGAATACAGAATTTCCTAAGGTGGAAGAACTTCCTTGAGGTAGTAAAGAGGGCGTGACTTCAGCACGGGACTTGTAATGAAGGGAACACGCACATAAAAACCAACACAACACGCAAGGTAAGGAATGAACAGAAAAAAGTACAAATTTACACTGACGAGCGAACTTCCTAGAGGGGCCTGAGAACGAAAGTATTAGTTCTGGAAGTGTCTTTGGAAGAGAAGAGACTTGAGGTCAGCTTTGAAGATCCGGGTAGAGGAGGTGGCACGGAGCAGTGGGGGAAGCGAGTTCCAGATTCTCACCGCATTGCCCGAGAAGGATTGAGCCATCGATCTTTCCCTTTTGAGGACGGGGGGCTCAAGCAGAATCTTTTCCGCATTGCGAGAAGGGCGAGAGCCACTGGACAACTTCAATTTATTCGCCAGGTAACGAGGGGAGGACGTGTGTAAGGCTTTGTGTGTGATGCAGGCAGTTTTGTAAATAGATCTTGCCTCGATCGGAAGCCATCGAAGAGAGGACAGGATAGGAGTGACGTGGTCGCTTCGTTTAGACCCTGAAATGAAGCGAGTTGTTGAATGGAGGATGGATTTGAGAGGGGAGAGGTGGGATTTGGGTAGGCCCGTCAGAAGAGAATTGCAATAATCCAGTCTTGAGAGAACCAGAGATTGTACCAAGGTTTTTAAGTCTTTCTCCGGGAAGAACCGACGGATCCCCCAAAGAAGGCGCAGCTGGTACCGTGCGTTCTTAGCAATAGAGTTGATGTGGGAGATTAGGTTGAGTCTTTTGTCAAGAATGACACCTAGGGATTTAGCGCTGTCGACAATGATGGGTTTGTTGTTGAGTAGGTTCAGCTGATCCATCCAAGATTGAACAGGAGGAGGTGAGAGAGAGAGAGGTAGAGAGGAGGAGGAATTCAGTTTTGGCGGGATTCAGAATGAGTTGATGAGCTGACATCCAGTTGAGAATAGAGTTGAGGGTAGAATTGAGTAGGGAGAGATCGTGTGCGGAGGACACCTTAAGGTAGATTTGCGTGTCGTCCGCATACAGATGGTAAAGGATCCCAGATTTGCTTAGGAGGTTCCCTAAAGGTTCCAGGTAGAGATTAAACAAGGTGGGTGCCAGGATAGAACCTTGAGGGACGCCTTGACCTACGGCCACAGGAGATGAAAGACTGTTCCCTATCTTGATCATTTGGGATCTGTCCAAGAAGAAAGAGGCAAACCATTTGAGCACTGTGCCATCCAGTCCCATTCTCTGTTGAAGAGTGTTGAGGAGGGTGCTATGATTAACCGTGTCAAAGGCTGCAGAGAGGTCTAGAAGAATCAGAAGACATGATTCCCCAGAGTCGAGTATATGCAGCGCATCGTCAATCACTTGCAGCAGGGCTGTTTCAGTGCTGCAATTTTGGATGAAGCCCGACTGGAAGACGTCAAGGAGGTTATTGTCCATAATATGTGAGGAAAGTTGTTTCGCAACACATTTTTCGGTGATTTTCGAAAGAAAAGGGAGGTTGGTGATAGGGCGGAAGTTGTTGAGGTCGTTCGCATCGGCGGCGGGTTTTTTTAGAAGAGGGGTGACCTGACCTGATTTGAGGGCAACCGGGAGGGAGCCTTGACTGAGGAAGAGATTGACTAGCCTGGTCCAGTAAGAGAGAGTATAGGTGTAGAAATCGATGGCGATGTCGCTAGGGATGGGGTCAGAAGAATGGTTGGAGGGTTTAGTTTCGAGGATGCATTTGAGGAGGTCATCTTCCGAGATGACGTCAAAGTTCTGCCAGGTAACTAAGGATTTCCGCTCCTCAATGGGGGGGTGGGCGACCTGATCCACCAATGCTTTGACCTTTTCATCGAAGAATATAGCGAAATCTGCTGCTTTCTTTGAGGAATCCTCAGGCTTAATGGTTGGGGAGAACAGTTTGGGTTTTTGATGAGGTCAAAAGTTTTTGGGTCTGTTTTTGGCTGAGTCAAGGAGGGATCTGAAATGTGATGCTTTTTCAAGGAAGATGTGGTTGTGATATTTGGATCTTACTGAGCGTAAAAGAGAGATTGGAGGTGGAAGGAGATTTTCTCCAATGCTTCTCCAGGAATCTAAGGTTTTTCCTTTCATCGTAGAGCGCTTTATTGAACCAAGGTGCTGAGGGGGTGGGTCTTTTCCTTTTGCTTTGGAGAGGAGCGACAATGTCGATTTCGACTGCTAGTACTGAGAGGCACTGAGAGGTGAGAACGTTGACATCCAGGCTAGGGTCTAGTCTAGGAAGTGCCCGCATAGCGGAATCACAAAAAGTGTCAAGATCAATGTTCTTAGTGTTACGGAACCAGGTAGTAGCTCTTTTAGGTTGGCCGAGAGTTATAACGTGCAATAGGTGAAAACGGAAGGGAATGAGTAGGTGGTCAGACCAGTCTACATGGATGGGGGAGCAGTAGTCAGCAGGTCTGCTTTGGAAATGACAAGGTCCAGAATTGAGCCCTTGGAATGTGTGGTTTCCGAGCACTGTTGGAGGAGATCATTGGCTGAGAGAAAGGAGGCAAGCTTGTTGGCAGCCGAGTCTTCCAAAGAGCCCCAGTGGAGATTAAAGTCACCCAGGAAGATCTGTCTGTCACTTTGAGAGCATTGGTCACCGATGAAGTCAGTCAGTTCCTCCACAAAGGAAGAGCAGTAACCAGGCGGGTGGTAGATGGCATGGAATCTAAAGGGTGAGCCGTGATGTATTTGAAGTTCTAGGGAAAGGCATTCGAATGTACGGAAGAGGGTGGTCGGGAACGCTTTAATTTGAAGGGAGTTTCTGAAGATGATAGCGACACCTCCCCCAATTTTGTCTGCCCTGTCATTTCTGAGGATAGAATAGTCCGTGGGTACCAGAAGATCAAACAAAGTATGAGAGGAGTCATTAAACCAGGTCTCAGTGAGGAAGAACATGTCAAGATTTTGGTGTGTGATAGTATCAGCGATTTCCACTTTGTGTTTGATTGCAGATCTGCAGTTGTGGAGCAAACAGTGCAGCTCTGACGCAGATGTTTTGGTGATGGGGGTGTTAGGGTTGTTCAGGGAGATAGGGATAAGATTCTTGAATGAGGGAGCCCGGTAAGAGGGAGGTTGGTGAGGTCTGACAGAGGAGATGATCTGAATAGGAAACTGCGTAGAATTCTTAGGAGAGGAAGGCGGAGGGGGAGTGACGTTGGTGGTCTTGAAGCTGGCCAGTAAGTTGGTGATGTCTGCAGAGGGCAGACTGTGGTTGGTTTTATTGGGGCGCGGGAGCAAGGAACTCCTCGGGAGGTTGTTAGGGACAGGGGACAACTTGGCGCTTAAACGTGAGATGGACGCTACAAGCTGGGAAATGGAATAGATGAGAGAATCAAGTTTATTTTCCAGAGAGAGGAGAGCTGAGCACGGAGTGTTTGGTGGCTTGTTGGATAAAGGAGGGAGTGCAGAGGGTGAGGGAGGACAGGGAGGGGTGGGGGAACGAGTTGAGGGCGGTGGTGCAGATGGTAAGGGAGGACAGGGCGGGCTGGAGGAGCAGGATACGGGAGGGAGTGCAGAGAGTGAGGGAGGACGGGGCGGGGTGGTGGAACGGGATAAGGGAGGGAGTGCAGAGGGTGAGGGAGGGAGGGGAGGGGTGAGGGAATGGATGGGGAGTTGGGGAGCACAGATAGAAGGTGAGGAAAGATGGTGGACAGAGGGAGTGGATGGTGAAACAGTGGCGGGAAGAGAAATATTTTTACTGGAGTTGAACAGAGGGGATGAGAAGAGGGCCTACGTCAGAGGAGGAATTTGAGGAGTAGGAGGAGGGACAAATGAAGGCCGGAGGGAAGGGGAGAAGAGGGGAGACGAGACTGACCCGGGCGGGGTGGGCGGGGGTCAGATGAGGTCCGAATGTGCGTGGAGACGAAAGAAAAGGGGGCTGTGAAGGGGGGAGGGCGGAGGGTCCGAGGAAGGCCAGAGGAATGGGGAGAAAGGAGAGGATGGTGCAAGATAGGTACTGTAGGCTATGCAAGGTGAATGTAGGGGGATAGGTAACAGTTGGAGTGGGGGGAATTGACTAGAGGGAAACTGAGGGAGGAGTAAGGGACTGCAAGGTCAGAGGGAGGGACGAGGAAGGAATTGTCAGGGAGGGAGACAAGGTTGGGAAGCAAGGGAAGAGGAAGGTGGGGTTGAGGATAGATGGGAGGTGGAAGAGAAGAATTTAGGGTACGGGGGATGGGGAAGAGCGGAAAGGGATGAGGCGAAAGGGGGAGGGAAGGGGGAAGGAAAGGAAAGTTGATCGGTAGACCAGGTTGTAAGAGAGGTGAGTTAAGAGGGGGGCGGTGGGAAGATTTAGTGGGCTTGGGGGGGGGGCGGCGAAAAAGTTGGAGAATCGAGCAGGTGCAGGGTGGGGAGGGGGGGGGTGGAGGCCAGAGACCGGAAAGACAAGATAGGGGGAGGGGCATTTTGGGAAGGGGGAAGAGAGGGAGATGAGGGAGCAGAGGCTGGGGGGGAACAAAGGGTAGGCCTGTGCCTCCCGGGATAGCGGCCTGCTGGAGTATCGGGGGGCTCAGGGGGGGAGAAAGGAGAGGAGTTCAAAGAAGAGTCGAGGGAAATCATAGTTGTGTGGGTTGGACGAAGGGAGTGGAAGAGATGGTCAAAGAGGGAGAGACAGGAGTCTGTCGCTTGAATCATGACGGTGCCATTATTGTAGAGTGTTATGGTGAGAGAGCCCTTAAAGCTCGTGGAGGGGGAAATTTTTAGCCGCTGTCCATGCGGGATAGATGAGGAGAAGGAGACGTTGAAGAAGCTGGTGGACCAGGAAGGGATGTCATGGGTGAAAAAAATTAAGTCATTTTTTAGCTTCCCTAAGTGCCCATTATGGAATTGATCAACAAAGAGGGAATCAGGGAAGTGTTCAATGGTGTTGTGCTTGAACCGTTTTGCTGCTGCTTTGGACAGATTAGGGGGATAGATGACTTTGAAGCAGTTAACTCCCGACTTAATTCGAATGGAAGCCATGATAGGGAGAAGAGGGGCCACTAGGGTAGCGATAGAGCACAAAAGAATAAAAGAAGAGGAGGGCACATAAGCCGGAAGACGAGTGAGGATAATCCAATGAGATAGAGGTCAGGAGGCGACTAGGCATGTAGGGCCAGGGACTCTGGTCTAACTCACTAATAAAACATCATACCAGTGGGATAGAAGGCTGGCTTGCCTCCAGCAGTGGAGAGGGTGTGGGATCATACCGGGACAAGCCCTACCACCCGGGATTAGGACCTCCCAGTGTGGAAACCCGCATGGAAATGGGAGTCGCCTCTAGGATCGCAGTGATGGGGAAGGACATTCTTCGGCTCCCCAGGGAGGAGGCCCAAATGGACGCCAAACCTCAACCAAGAGCACAATTAGAGGAGAGCAAAATGGGCGCCAGTTACGTGAATTACTCATCCAATGGGCCACCGATCGAGCCAGGACAGCCCAATAGGAAACAACACACCCAGTCAGGGACACCAGTTAGAAAAATGTCAGCAAAATGTGAGAGACATTAAACCAAGGTGACAGTGTTCCCGTACTTGTTACTTGCAAAACGAAGGGATAGACAGGGGGGATCAAACGGGACCGTAGGAGATCAGACCGATGAACGCATTACCCTCAGCCTTATCCAGCGCCACGTCTGGTTCACAGGACGCTCTGGGAACCTAACGAGCACAGGATTGTTTTACCGCAGCAGGACTACTAGGAACCAGATAGCTCCTCGGACCAAAAAGCACCACTCAGAGTCGCAGTGCACACTACGGTGGTTGACGGTACCAGCCAGCTAGCTGATCAAACAACTCCAATCAACCATCCTGCACTAAGCTCGGAGGCTCCACCATGTCTCAACAGCAGACTGCACCCGACACCCTCAGTGAGGAAGAGTCACACTACGGTGGTTGACAGTACCAGCCAGCTAGCTGATCAAACAACTCCAATCAACCAGTTCTCGCGTAAGAGAGAGCCATTGCCTCTGTCAATGTTTAGAGAACCAAGAAAACTTTCCTTGGTATACATTTATAAAATGGGATTACAGCCATATATATTTTCCAAACTTCTGTGGTATTTGGGTGTGATGCATTTTACTAGACTTTGATTGTGCATGCACAGTGAAGTTTGAGTGCTTTAAGTGATTATCATACACAGGGGAGTTTTGATTTTTTGTTTGGTGGGACCCTGTCCCTTTGGTGCGAGGGGTCTCTCTCTCTTTTGACTTTGTCAATGTTTTAGCCACGTTGTACAGCAGTACGGCTTAAAGGAAAGAAAAAAAGTGCTACGACAGTCAGCACTGGCCACGTCCTGTCACTTTTTTCCCCCATTACTTTCAGCCATACTTGTGTACAACATGGCTAAACAGAAGCGTTGACCGAGCCAATAGATCTTGCCTAGGCAGAGGGAAGGGGGAAATCGTAATCCATATGACAGTGCCTCCGCAGGCACTGCCCCGCCCCCATTGTAGGGATTGTATTGTATTGTAATTGCATTTCTATAGCGCTTACTACCCCTGACGAGGCATCAAAGCGCTTTTTCGGCGAGTAGCACGCTACTCCGGAACCCATAAAGAATTAGTGGTGAATTAGTATGGTGAAATATGAAAGTAATTTGAGGGGTGGATATGTTAGTCTGTTATTTGGATTGAGAAGGATAGTGGAGAGATAGAAGAGGGAAAAGCTTTGCATTTTTATAGCGCTTGGTACCCCCGACGAGGTGTCAAATCGCTTTTTTGGCAAGGAGCACGCTACTCTGGAACCCATAAGGATTAGTGGTGAATTAGTATAGTGAAATATGAAAGTAATTTGAGCTGTGGATATGCTAGTCTGTTTTTTTTTTTTAAGGTGTTTTATATAGTGCCAACTTGACCCGAAGATATCAGGTATCAGAGCGCTTTACATGAGTACCAGTTCGTTACAGATGGACACATTCATTTTTGTTAGGCGCGGGGAGATTAAGTGATTTGCCCAGAATCAAAGGATGTTGAGCGTCCCTGTCGAGACTGAAACCCGGTTTCCTAGCTTCCAGGTCGACCGCTCCAGCAGTAAGGCTACATCCTCACCCTGTAAGGCTACATCCTCTCCACTTTGGATTGAGAAGGATAGTGGAGGGATACAAGAGGGTAGGGTCTTGAATTTTTGTTATTATTTTTGTGTTCCTAGCAGTAGGAGGGGGTTTGGGATAAGTAAAGGGAGTGTGGAGGAGAAGAGACAGAGGGAAGGGTTTAGAAAGCCTTGTTTGGGAGATCTGAATAGTAAAAGAGGTACGAGATGATGCAAGGAGGGGTAGAAGAGTGAAGAGTCTAGAAAGGGTTATTGTGGGGATCACAGTAG
Source organism: Calotriton arnoldi (assembly GCA_963921515.1). Lineage (NCBI taxonomy): Eukaryota > Metazoa > Chordata > Amphibia > Caudata > Salamandridae > Calotriton > Calotriton arnoldi. Next base: position 1,881,920 of record CAWUFW010000792.1, read on the forward strand.
TGGTTTGGGATGAATGAGACAGTGGAGGTAGCGAATATATTGATAGAGGAATAGAGTGAGAAATAGGGTAGTGGATCGGAAAGAGTAGTAGAATGAGGTATGAGGTGAGTCAGAGGTGAGGTAGAGGATATAGTGAGTGGTATAGGGTGAGAAATAGGGTAGTTAGTGCATTGGATATATTCTGAATTAGAAGCAAAGTAATAAATATATAGATATACATTTTCCCCTGCCATACATTATGAGGATACTGCAAGTCACAGAGGAGTTCCATGATCATATACAGGAACAAGGCCGAAAGTTATGGAAATCACATTTATATACCAAAAACGAGAGGCAACAGGAACAATACATGCTCTAACCTACATGAGTGCGTGGTACTGTTACGAGTTTTTGGTATGTTGATATGGGTTTAACATCTAAAATCTGGATGTTTGGAATTTACCTCCTGCTGTGGGAGCGGACTTTATGCTTTAACATACACGATGTCTTGGTCACCATCGGGACCACTGTTTGTGGTCTTATCTGCATTAAAAAACTAGCATACCATATGACTACACCTCCCCTTTAGAAGCAAAGGCTTGATCTAAACCTTTGCATGTAAAAGAGTAGGGCACATATTTTTCTATTGGACTGGGATGCTTGACTCAATGACCTCTTTTTCATTTTGCATGAGCACAGCTATAACAGAACTGCCAAGGCCCTTTTTGTGGTTGGACCGATGACTGACGGGCTCCTTGAGCCTGTCGGAGGCGTTGGTCGGTCCCTCCGTCCGCTGCGGTCCAACCGACCGCATCGTAATGCGGCGGTCGGGCCGCTATGCTGGATGTCGGTCAGACCGCCACCGACGGCATGTCAGTGACAGGCCCACCGACATCGTCATAAGGCCCATAGTACCTCAATCACAGCGCGAGTAGTGGGCAGGCACTAATTAACTTTAATCAATCTGTGCTTGGTCCATGCTCCACAAGAGGAACAGAAGTGACACTGTGACCTGCACTTGTCAATTAGGAGGCAGCAAAGAAGATTGGCACTAAAGCCAACAAATGCTAAGCAATGGGCGGGCTGCAAGCCCGTTATTGTAAACAATAGTGTCTCGCAAGTAAGAACGTATACAGCGAGTGCCCAGTCGCAGACTCGACACTAATAAAAACGGTGGGGCGAGAGAGGAGGCATGAAAAAGAGTGCAGATGCATGACAAGAGGAGCAGGAGAGACAGGAGACACTACAGTATTAGATAAAGAGAGGCCCTCTGAGGGAACTGAAAAAGAGGGAGCGCAAGGGTGAAGAAGCACACAAGCTAAAGATGGACTAGACAGGGGGTTCCTGGGCCCTATGAAGTGGAAAAGGTGGGAGTGGAAGGGTGAGCAGACATAAAATGAGAGCGCAAAATGATGGGTTTCTAAACAGGAGCAGTAGAGACACAAGGACTAGAGACAGCAGGAGGAGCAGGAGAGACAAGAGAGGCATGAGAGAACAGTATGTTCCTGGGACTGAGCGAAGGAGACACTGAAGGGAAGGGAAGAGTGCACCAGGGACCTAGAGCAAGACAGACTGGGAGCTAAACCAGAAGTGAAATCCAGAGTCGGCACGTTCTAGGCCGGGCTAGTCCATGAGACCCCGGCCTCCATTGGCCGCAACGCCCGGCATCTATAGCTGACCTGGGTGCCGCAGGAGACTTGGGGACAAAAGCAGGCGCATGGAGGATCCAGATTTGTGCCTTCAGCCCCGGGGCGAATGGAGACAAATGCTCCGAGCTTGCACCCAAGATGGCGGCTCCGTAGTGGGGCTTGGACTGCAGAGCTTGCTGAACGGGTACGGGAAGCCGGCGCAGTCCAAGCGGTGATCTTGACCACGGTGCTCCTGGATGGAGTGGCAGCGACGTGGGGGCCCTCCACTTCCCCCCTGCATTTCTCGGCAGAGGGGGCCCAGTCTCAGCTCGCGGAGATGCCGCGTGTAGGAGGCCGGGGCCCTCCCTGATTCTCGGCCGAAGCTGCTTCCTGGTGCTCTCCTGATCCAGAGCACGGGCCCTTGCAGATTTGGGCCAGCCCTGGCGAAGCATCTTTTGCCACTGTGGCAGTCGTGGGGTCCATGCTCGCCGATAATGGGGCACCAACAACGCCGCTGATCCTGTGATGCGGCCTTTGGTGTTGGCCGCAGATGTTGTTGCACAGGAAAGGAGGGCTGAGGACGACAAAGGGGCAGGGTCGACCTGCTGCCCCGACGCAGCTGCTTTGAGGAGGACTGATGGCCACTTCATTGTGCTAGGGCCCGGCTGGTAAGTCACCATCCCAACAAGCATGGAGGACATCTGGACATCACAAACTCAGGGATCCCTCTAGGGCATAGATCACCGCCCGTGAGTGCAACAACATCCTGAAGGCCGGGCTGAAAGCAAGAACCCCAGCAATGGCGAGAAGATCATGCTGTGTAAATATGAAATATATATTTGTCCAACCCTATTCGCTTCAACTTTTCACAAGTATCTGTAGTAGACTTATGTACTTACTACCATTCTTAAGTGAATTAAGAGATTATCTGTTTGTATCTTTTATGTAATTCATTTTCTCTGAAGTCCTTATGTAGTGTAACTGGTTCTGATGTAAAGTGCTCTGACGCCTTCGGGTAAAGTTCGCGCAATATATAAAACCATAAATAAATAAATAAATCATAGTGGAGCTGCGAGAGCTACACCTAAATCAAAGCTCCCTCTAGGCTGGAAGTAGGCTCCAGGAGTTGTTTCCCACTTGTAGTCTCTCCTCAGACATGTCCAGCTGCTGCTTCTCGGACTGAACATATTTCCAGAATGCTGCTTTTCCTAGGAATGTTAATGGGAACCTTTTAGCAGGAAGATGCAGGCATTTGCATTTGAACGACTGTCTCTGCCCTTTCAGGCTGAATGTCAGGAAATGAATTTTATTTTGCATTTCTCAAGTCTGCCCAGTGGCGCTATGACATATGATTCCATCAGCCATTTCTGGCTTGTCAGTCCACAGCACTTAGTTTTGCTTTTAAAACTTTCATTATGGGCTCAAACCCCCAACATGCAAAGTGCTGTGAGCTAAAATGCCAGATTTGCCCAAAGGTGTTACACATTGCATGGAACCACCTTGTAAACTATGTTTTAACATTTTACAAAGTCGTCTTGTCAAAAATAGCTTGTGTCATGTGTAAAATCAAAAGTGAACAGTACTCACATATTTTGTAAGGGTTCACTCTTTCATTCACCATGCACTAAAACAAGCACTGGCAATGCAAATTATTTGCCTTTTGTGTAGTGGAAAGTTTTCTACTGAGCTTCGCTACACAATAAAGGTAAAACAAGGACAGTAGCAGAGCATTCCCAAACACAAAGAATAAGTAACAGAAGCAGGAGAAACATCACATGGTTCTCTCACATACACAAGTACCAGACAAGTCCCTAACACACTAAAGACTGGGCTAAGATTCCCATAAACAGACACAAACATACAAGTAGTACAAACCTCTTGGAAGAAATAGCAAAACCTCTTATGGAATTAACATACATTCATGTAATATACAGGAAAACGAACCCTCGCCTATCTAGCGTGGTGGTCAGTCCACATCAAACATTTGAGAGTACTACTGTTCACTGGTTGTACAACCTTTGAGTTATGGGTTCTCTAGTTTGGGTGAGGTTATGTCCCTTAAAACGACATTTCTGTCAGACCTATATTAAAATGAGCTAAAAAAGTTTTTACTGTGGTCTCCCTGCTACAATGATAAAAACCAGAGGGTCGAGCAACTGACCATCCTTCTCAATTCGGTCGACATGTTTCAGCGCCTGCATATTGCCCCTACGAGGTCAGGTGACCTTCACAGGGCTATACGTATCTCTATCAAATATTGTGAAACATTCTCAGGTTCATAGGGCATCGTATGCAAGAGCATTCAATATATCCTTTGTTTTATCACAAGATTGAGCAACAGCAGTTCAACCCCCACTTCATGGAACAGGTACCCCTGGGCCAGAAACAGTAGAAGGTTCCTTCCTTCAGAGGACAGGCGCTCTTGGGCATCAGCAGCAACGCAAGCTTTCCCTGTCACATGACAGGTACAAATTGGGCAGCAGCTGTGCAAGCTGTGCTTCCAAACACAACAGGTTTTCAATGCTCACAGAACATGACCAGTTAAGGCAGGACTGATGTGTAGGTCACACAGAGATCTCTGGAGCAGCTGTTTAACTCACTAAGAGTAATGCATAGGTGGATGAGTTATTCAAAGTGCAAGACTGTACACAATTCTCACTTAGGCGATATTCAATGCAAGAATCCTTATAGTCCTGTTGCGGTCACTCAGACGAGTGGTTTGTGTAGATTCTTTGGTTTTCCATGTAATGATGAACAGCTATAACTAGCACCCATTTTTATATAGAATAGCCCAGCCACAGCCTAAATAATTATGCTCTAGAGAGGGACTTAAGTACCAACCTCTTTGAAAAAGTTTTGAACATGCGTGCAACACAACGGTGCGAGAGAATTGGAGATTTTGGAGAATGAGACCAGGAGACACCAGGGCGTGAGAAGGAGAGAAAGAGAAGCAGCAGGACACACCAAGGACAGAGAGCAGGAGAGACTGAAAACAGAGTTAGATTAAGTCATAATGAGATCCTGAGGCATGAGAGCTGCAGACGCAGGACAGAGAGAGGGAGACACCGAGTTCCAATAGTAAGGAGATGTTGGGACGAGAAACAGCAGGAGAAATCAAGCCCAACAAGCAAGAGATGCAGGAAACCGAGAAAGAAGAAATTCTGTTGGGTGGGTCCAGGAGATAAAGAGAACAGAGAGCAAGAGATACAGTAGAAAGCTAAATCACCTCTTCACAGCTCCATAAGATCCAGGGTGATCATAAGACTATCCATGAGCTCAAGGAATAACTCATCAGAGTCTGGGTCACAGACTGGGGACTAAGGAGCAGGACAAAGCAATGGAGCTTTTAGTTTATCACTCCACAGCCAGCACTTTTTCAACTCTTTTATTCAGGAGCTCCATCTCTGAAGGATTCCAATGCTGTCTCTTTAGGTGCAACATAAATATTTAAGTCTGGGCACTTGTGTGGTGACTCTGTGATAATATCTTGACGGTGAGCCTGCCAGAAGTTTCATTTTCTCAGTTAGCATAACCGAAGTGATATGGGCAAGTGCTCATTCAGATAGTCTTGCCTAGTTTCTAATGCCATGATTCAAACATGTTTTGTAAATTTCTAAACACAAAACTAGTAAAAGACACTCCTTCTCTCTCCAGATAAAAGACCAGGACAAGGAGACCTTCCCCTGCATCGCAAAGACATATCTCTGGGAAGCCCACCCTATCCCATCCACAATCCATACCTGAGGGAGTTCCCACACAAGAGTACCATGTTGTCCCAGTGGAGTTGGGGTGAGTAGGAGGTGGGCTTATGATTCAGGGGAAAGCACTGAAGGGGGTGACACACAGCTCTGTCAGGTACTGCTAAGCATGCTCACCTATACAGATGACTCCTGGCTAAGGGGCCACCTCCCTCCAAATAAGCATGAAAGAAATGCTATGCTCACCCCCTTCCTGCTCGGTCTCCATTTTGTTCCCTCACTGGGGAGCAGTTTTGCAACTCCAAAATGGAGGACTGGTCTAAAACACAAAATAGCTTCAGTTACTTCCAGATACTCATACCTGATTCCACACACCCACATTTCAGTACCGAGTCTCTCACTGCCTAACCCGAGTTTACAGGCGGAGCTCGTCGCCACACAAACAGCCAAGAGAAACACTATCTTTCACACAGACTAAGGACGAAACCTGGCAATGCCAGAGTGGACAAAGTACAGAGAATAAATCGTCTTCAGGAGAAAGGCCAACAACAGTTGCATAAAAATACGCTCCTGTCCGGCCATATGGATGTTTGACATGATATATACCTGATGTCATTTCATTATTTTGTGAAGGAGTATTTCAGTGATATTCAGTCACTGCATCTCTAAATTAAATTTGCATGTTTCAATTTGGATTTTGAGTGTAACTTCAAACGTCTCCAGTACCTTCCCTTCCAGGTCTTCCCGTTTTTACTGCCTATCCTGGTGTTGTTTTATATACCCATCCATGACAACTCTCCCAATTTACAGGAGACTTTTGAGTCTTTAGCCTACCCAATAAATTACTTTAGGTGTCTCCCTCATAAAACTTTCGCAACTCTAATGTAAGTTAATGTGGATATCAAATTCCCCTCATTTTATTATCCTTATCTCCCTCGTAGGTGTTACCAAACAACAGCATGTGTGCGAGATCTTGATTTGTGTGGAGAAGATCTCCCCTTCTTTGATATGAGTCCTGCGTTGTTGGTCCATTTCAAAGAGCACATACACAAAATAACTGCTTATAGGGCACACTCCTACTTGTTAAGTGGGCACATTCCATGTGTGACATCTTAATCCAGTCCTGACTTTGAAATTATTCATCACTCTGCTTTTTTTGCACACAGTGAAATCCCTGGGCCCATTCAAACGTTGGCTTCTCTGCACAAGCAAATCATATGAGTAGCGGTTTTGTACTATCTGTTGAGTGCACAGCAACTCAACCCCTTGATATAAAATGGTCAAAGCCAATCAGTCATGTATTTTCAGAGAAAAACATTGAGCATACTGGAACTTGTAGGCCCATGCTTATAATTAGGACTGGGCACATATTTAATTACAGTGGAAAAATTTGCAAAGACCTCAAATTTCGCTTTATGCAAAATGTCTGAAATTTAAAATCATGCAATTTAACGTAACTTTTTTAAGTGAGTGCGCACCTTACATAAAAAAAGTTTTGTGAAATACAAGATGGAGGCTAGTCTCCCCAGAAAATAATTGTCGAGACACACATACTCCTCGAAACGGTCTCCTTCCAGAATCTGAACAAGTGTTATTATGTGAGAGTTCAATTAAAAACACAAAACCGAGCAAGATCACAGCAAACCACAAATAGCTCTGAAAGCCTAATTTCATACACACTTAGTTATAATAGGAAAATTGAAACCACAAAGTGCAACATAGTTTTTGCTGAGAAATGAGGATTGGCTGAAAGTCTCTTATGGCACTGGACAAGTAATAGGTATTGCATTTATGCAAGAAGAAAAATGTACTTACCTGTGGTAATTATCTTTATGGTGGCTACTCTAACCACAGATTCCTCACCCTGTGAATCTCCCCAGGTGCCACACTGGATTCCCAGACTTTTGCAATAGCTTCTGCATGTCTATAGGGGGCACCATCAACTTCCGTTGCGACTCAGTGCCGCCTCCGGACAGGAAAACACAAAGGCACCAACCCTGCATGTTGATGTCAGTGTATTCATTAGACATTCAGCACCCAAGAACATGGAGCACAGCAACAGAATGGATCTTTCACTGACAGTAAGAGCGAGCTAAGAACCATATTAATAAACAGAATTCAACTCCACAGAATGAGGTAGGAAGGCAGAGAGGAATCTGACGCCAGCATGAGTATCCACCAGAAAGAGCATCACTGAAGGTAAATAACATTCTTCTGATGGGTACTTCTAACTTGAGAGTCCTTACCTTGAAACTGGTAGCAAAGCAATGCCCGCTCCAAGGAGGGTGAGTCTGAGGAGAAAACTTTCCTCTGGCTGTCCTGCAAGGATCGTGCGGTCAAAATGACCCTCTCTGTGGACTCGTGAATCGATGCCTAGAGCCCGGCGAAAGCATGGAGAGATGCCCACATGGCTGCCTGGCAGATGTCCTAAACCAGAATTCCCAGAGCTAAAGCAGTGAAATGACTCCAAAGTTCCTCTGGAGGATCCTTTTTGGCCAGGGAATCACAATTTGATGGAGAGGACAAACCAATTGGAAGAAGGTCCTTATCTGGACAGGCTTTCCTTCCTACACCAGCAAACCCAACAAACAGCTGGTCATACACCAGGGAATCCTTAGGCCTCTCAGTGTAGAAACTGAGGTCATGCTGTGGACCCAACCAGTGTAGCCTCTCTTGCTCTGTTAATGGAGGAGACAGAATAGAAAGGCGGAAGGAAGCGTGATGGACTGCCCAAGTGGACAGATGACACCATTATTGGGAGACCGGATGGATGCACCAGAAGCACAAGTGTTTCAGGAAAAAAGGTGGTATATGGGGGATGAACTGACAAAGCCTGCCGCTCTCTACGGTGCTATGACAGTAATGAGAAGCACAGGCTTCAGTACTCAGAGTCTCAAATTATACCTGTGAAGAGGCTCGAAAAGAGCACAGACCAGGAACACTGGAACCAAACTAAAGTTTGATTGCTGCATAATGAAGGAAGCCGGGGGAAGATATGTGAATGCCATAACAATTGGGTGATTTGAAGAATGACACTCATCAGGCAAAAAAGAAAGGCCGAAAAAGCCAACAAGTAACCTTTAACAGTACTCACAGCAAAACCTTCCCTGGGCAAAGCCTTGCCTGGCTAAAAATAACACAAAAGTATATCGGACAATCTAGCGTGTAAAGCGCACACTTGCTGCTCCTTGCACGAAGTGACGAACTTGGACCAGCAGCCGAATAAACTTAATTTGGTGGAAGGGCAGCGAGCAGCTAAAATTACATCAACCTCCTGAGGCATTAGATCAAAGCAAGTTGGTGCTGCTCAATAGCCCTGCATGAAGATGTAAATTGTAGAGTTTCAGGTGCAACACCCTAACGTACTGCTGGGTCAGCAGGTACTCCAAAACAGGAAGCTGGCGTGAAAGGCAGATACTCAAGGACAATAGATAAACATACCAGACACTCCTGGACCAACCAGGGCCACCAAAAGCAGCTAGCCTCAGTTTCACCGGTCTTTCTTCAATACCTAGGGGATCAGAGGCAGAAATGCATATTGGAGGCCCCAGTGGGGAGGTACTGAGTGCCACCCATGAGTGCAGACACCAATCGCGAGTGGCAAGATAAAGCCTGCTTAGGGTGACCAGACGTCCCAGATTTCCCCAGACAGTCCTGGTTTTCAGAGGATTGTCCCGTGTCCTGACGCTTTTCTTCATTTTCAATACATGTCCCGGTTTTTGGGACCAGGGTCAAGTCATTCTGCAAAGCAGAACTGAAACTATGATCTCCTATCAGCAGGCTCCTATAAAGTCTGAAGTGATTTTAAATTATTACCTGTTTCTTTCAGGCAGTGCAGGAGGAAGTCAGCTGTGTGCTTGTAATAGAGGGAAGACTGAGTGGGGAGGAGCGCAAGGGGGCTTAGAGTGGAGGTCCTGCCATAGCTAATGTTATAAAAAGAAGTCTTGAAAAAAAAAAATATATATATATATTTTTTTTTAGGAAACCGGAAACCACTGCCGCCGCTCCTGCTTGTCCTGGGTGCTCACTCCTGCGGTGGTGAGCCGCGTATGAATCAGCAACAAGGCATGCCCTTCCCACGCCCAAATGGAAAGCACTCACAAGAGTAAGTTGTAGCAAAGTGCTTTATTGTGCAGACCCCCCTGCACTGACAGACGCGTTTCGCCTTGCGGCTTTTTCGAAAAAGCCGCACGGCGAAACGCGTGTCAGTGCAGGGGGGTCTGCACAATAAAGCACTTTGCTACAACTTACTCTCGTGAGTGCTTTCCATTTGGGCGTGGGAAGGGCATGCCTTGTTGCTGATATATATATATATATATTTTGGCATTCAGCGTGGAGTCGTTGTTTTCCACGGACTCGAAATGCCTCTCCCATCATACCGGCGTTTCCCTGGTTACTGGGCACCTGAACAGCCAATGCTGTGACGGTGAGGTTTGTTAGGCATGTGGATTTACTAGCAATGATCTCTTCCGACCCTGCACAGTGACTTATATGCTATCCTTGCGTGTTTAATTTTCAGCGGAGACCATGTGACATTTCGATTTACATTTGTGCATAATGGGGCAGTATGGGATTCGTAGTTTTATTGAAATCTACATGCAGCTCAAATGCCGACATTTATGGGCCAAAATACACACTGTGTGTTGCATTTGGACATTTGGGCAGAGACGTTATCGACTACAAGTTCCCGTTGCACCCATGGCCATTATTTCAACTCGGAATCACAGTTCTCAATGTTGCTCAGTTTCGCTACGTGTGTTTATCAGTGGCTCCGTTTTGAGCAGTTTCTAAGACAGTTAAGGAAGTAGCTGCATGGAGAATTCTTTTCTCTGACGTTTTTTCACGCAACATGCTTTGTTGATATTTTATGAGTCACAACTGTTGGGTCTGCACTATTCTATGAATATGTGATTATTTTTAGTAGATGTCCTTAATATACTGGTAATTGATGCATCCTTTGAATAATAGTGGAGTGCATGAAATATATTCACATTGCAGCGGTCGGATTGCACGATGCAGTCACATAATGTCTGACAATATATTATGCAAGCCTCCATTACTTACCACATTCGGCTTTTTGTTAAAGCACGTCTCCTGAAGCTAATGAATGTGTTTTATTTAATTAGGGTATGTATCACTTTAAATAGGACCTAGCATATGTCGTCTATGTCTATGCTTATTTCACAGTATAAATGTCTTTTTAAATTTTGGCGCCCTTCGGATTGATAAAGGCTGCTGTGACAGCCGAAACGCGTCTTTGTTTGCCGGGTCGGAGGAGACCTTATGGGACATTAAATGCTTCATTACCTTACATTCTTCGAGTGTGTGCTCTTCTTCCACGTGTTGTAAGGGTTTCTTTTGGATATATATATATATATATATATATATATATATATATATATATACATATATATACACATATACATATACATATATACACACACACAAGGCTACGCAAAAACCAGGACAGGCCAGATATAAAAGTAACACAAAAGGCTTTAGTCCAACTTTTATGTCTGACCTAGCCCAGTTTTTGCTTCTTGAAATCTGGTCACCCTACACCTACTGAGTATGTCTACCCTGACACGGAGTGAAATACTGTGAAGTGCCTATCATTGGCAATGCCTCAGAGCCTCCAGACAGAGAGCAAGGGATCATACCCCACACTGCTTCCTGCAGTACCCCCGGCGGGCACACCTGTCAGCACCTGGATCAACCTGCCCTTGATGGAAGGCGGAAAGGGCTTTGGGGCCAGGCACAATACTCGCAGCTCCAGAAGATTTATGTGGAGGCACTGATCCATCTGAGACCAGAGACCTCCGATCTCAACCTCATCTAGGTAAACTCCCAGACCAGAGATGACACATGCATCACTGCTGCAAGCTCTGGAGGGTGCAATATACTATAGCAAATTACTTGTGCACCTTCTTATGCATATCAATGGCTGCTTTCATTTTAAGATTGACAACCCCAAAGATGCATGAATCCGCTGAGGTGTCTATACTCACACTGCCTGAAATCCTCATGCTTATGCATGCAACGCCACAACACCATTATTACAGCACATCTCCAAACCTTACACACTTCACCCAACACTTCCCATATAAGCAAAACTACAACCAAAACAGCTTTCAACTACGCACTAAGAAAGGGTGCCAAGTAATCTGATGCCCGTCGGAACACTTTGAAGCTCTGCCAGGGGTATGAAGTGAATAAATGCTACAATACAATGGAAAGGTGTTTGAACAAAATATCAAATTAAAATTATTATGATACACAAATATCGTGATGTCAAAATTCTTATGGACAGAAATATCAAAAATAAGAATATTTTAAGCGCGGTTTCTAATATTGTTGTAAAATATAGTTTTAAAATACATTGCTGTATGTTATATAATTTTATGGGTTAATTTATAAGTGTTTTTTGTAATGTTTTATTTTAGATGTTAATTTTTAGTTAGTATGTTTTGTAATTTTTATAGCAATTAAAAAAAGTTTAAATAAATATTTAATTATAAATTTGATTAATCTTTTCAATCAATGTATATATAATTATGTTATAGGAGTGGGATGTTGGGTTTTGAGGGAAAAGAGGTGGGGAGATTAATAAAATATGTAAATATTAATTTGTTTTTATATTACATTTTATTTAATATATTAAAAATAATTGAAATATTTGTATTAATTATAACATTGGATGCATTTTTAAAATGTGTAATTATTTGTTTTGTTTAATTTTCACAACAGTCAAATTATCTAACATTTTTATGAGAAATTTACATTTACATTTGGAGAATTAAAAAAGAAATAATTTTTTACGTTTTATAGAATAATCATTTTTTTATTGGGAATTGCATCATTTTCTTATGTTTCAAATATTTTAATTTTGATGTAATTGTTTACTGTTACATTTTATATTTTAAATCTATATCTATATTTTCTTAAAATGTAACCACAATATGTACTTTTATGGTTTTACTTTAAGAATAAATAAGAATTCCATGTTTTATTAATTATTTTGTGTATAAAATAAGTAAATATTAAGTTATAAAAGTAATTATTTTATGTGATTTTAATATGGCTTTTATATGCTTACCTTTAGGTTTTGCATGTAACTGTACTTGTATTAAAATAAATGTATGTTTAAAAATAAAAAAGTCACGTTTATTAATTATTTTGTAATATTTTAAATGTAATATATTTTGTGTAATTTGTAGAGACAAATATTTGGAATTATTATATATTAGATAATTTATTTCATGTTATCAATTAAAAATAATTATTTCTTTAGATAGTTGTTGAGTGGGTTATAAGTTATTTCATTTCTTTACTGTTAAAAACGTATGTAAGATGTCTTACCATGGAGCGAGGATAGTATATGTAACCCTTTTTTGTGTTACACCTTCCCTAAAATGGTTTCGATTGGGAATAGTAAATTTAACCCCTTTAACTGGCTCAGTGGGGGTGTGTAAAGGAAAGCTGAGTGCCTCAGAGTGGGATGAAGCTTTCTGTGGGCTGGCGGCAGGCTTCAGTCTCTGAGGACTGCCCAAATTATGTCCAGTAAGGGTTTCTAAGCACTGGCTGGCGATCTCTGAAGGGAATAAGATATGGGGAAGGAATAAGGCAGCATTTGTGTGCTCTGGCTCACCGTTGCTGTATTGTCATATTTCAAGGAAGTAAATTGAATTAAGAACAAATGCAGTCTGGCTTTATAATTGGGACTATTGCCAATTCATGTCATTTGCTCACATACCTGTATATGAAAATTTATAATTAAAGATTTGCATTATCTGTGTATGTCAGGTCTTTGCATTCAAATGCTGTATGTGGGCAGACATGTGCAACTTCGTTGGCATTAAGTGCTGGGACTGTCAGTTACTGCTACTACAATATAGTAGCTCTAAAAGAAATGTTGGAAAAGTACCATTTAAAACTTGAAACTGAATTGAAATGATCTTTTGGCTTTTTCTCTTTCACTCATTCCTCTTATCTGCAACCTAGTTCTTTCTTTCTTGCGCTCTCTCTCCATCCCACTCTGTCTGCAGCTTTAAACTGAACACTTACAAGAACTAGAAGAGCCAACCCCCGAGTACTGAGCAGCCAGAACCGAGTTTCCATTAAAGCAAAAAGTCTTTTTAAGCTGGCGGGCACATTCCAAAATGCATGCACAAGGGATCTCCTGACCTCCTAGCTGATAAAATGACCGCATCAGGGATCACCATCACTCCGAAGCTCAGACTCACCACTCCTAGAAACACCAGCTTTTAAAGAACTCAAAAGACCTCAAGACAATTCTTTTCAGGGAACAGCAGTAGAACCTGGACCTCAATGCCCCTCTCCATCAGTACAGAGAACTCAAAGCACTACGATTCACACAACAAATACCAAGTGGGAATTATAAACCAGGTGTCTAGCTCGGACATTGAGTCACCATCCACTATTTGAACTGCTGATAGTACATTTTCGATTTTATTCTAGGTGCTACTTCGTAATGATTTATACATAGATTTCGGGTTCTCTTATCCCTGTTTTGGACACATACATGATTGCAATTTTTCTGACGGATGTTGTCCAATCTCATGTTACAATAGGTACCACTGCTGATTTTTTCCCCCTAATTATTGAATTTAGATTAGTGCTTAATTTCTATTAAAAAAAGAAGGCCAATGGTATTTCTCAGAAGACCACTGCAGCTTGCGCCACCCATTGCCCCTGCAAGCACTGCCCAATGCCAGTGCTAATGCTATCCACTAACCACCACACTTATACAATTGTGACAACTTGGACTATTCCAGGTCATCCAAAGCTGTAAAAATGGCCTGGAAACGTACCTATTTTTTTTATGCATATTAGATTGTTAATTACTCTGTTGATATACTCATTTCAATAATACGCCAGCGCCACCATGCAGTAGACTGTCAAAGTGCCAGTGTTAAGAAATCGGTGACAAGCAGTGGCAAACACTGGCACAAATTAAGCACTGTTGTAGAATAACTTGTAAATAGCTCGGTTGCCCTGGTGGGTGTAGTTCACACTACATAACACCGCAAATAAACAAATAAACAGTGGCAATTCATAGTAGTAGTAACACATTGATCCCGATGGGGGTAAATTCCAATGCCTGTGCAAAAAAAAAAGTTCACACAGAGATCAGAATTCCGAGAACTGCACAAACTGCTAACCCTGCAATTTTCCCTTTGTCAAATTTCAGCAGTTCGCACCTGCTGAATTTACTGGGAGAAAATTTAAATACACAGGGAATTCCTTGAGAAAAAAGTTTTGGCCAGTACATCCTCATTTCGAAAGGAAATTGCAAACTATAAGGTATGTACGCAGCCGACAGATGCAGCACTCGGGGTATTCGGTACTTCCCGAGTGCAGTAAATGGCTCACTCTTTACAACCCCCACTTCCTAATCAGGGCCTAGAAGATCTTGTACTATTATTGAGTGTGGAGATGAGAAATCTGAAGTGGTTCAAGGAGATCAATATTAGATCAAATCACCATATATTCGTTAAGAAAGTGACGACAGAGTCTATGCTAACAATTATTCTCCAACTATAAGCATATATACAACTTCCTTTGTTCTGTTCCAGCAGTTTGGAGTTACAGAAGTTACAAGAGAATACTCCCAACTAGGAAATATAAATCTTGGATGGGTCTGATATATAAATCTTCAATCCAAACTAGGATTATAGGTACATTATTCTGATTTGTTCATGCATTCAGGGATTAATTGGTTTTACTTCTTGAATGACTATGGCACAACTTTTTTTATTTTCTTTCACCACACAAAGGTGATATAATAAACTCCTTTCCATTTTTTTGTCCTGTCTTCACTCAAAGGGCTATAAAGTCACACTCTGGTTACAGAGTGTTAACACCGTCGGTGAATATGTCTTGGTGACAAGCATGCGCAGTTTGAATGATATGAACTTTAGAGCCCTCTGACAGACAACGGCACGAAAGTTATTATAATAGTAGCATGTCATGCACCAATGTATCAGTATCATAATGTCATGGCCGCAAATATATGTTTTTGTTGCTTATATTGTCTATTATATGTTTTTATTTTTAGAGAAATATGAGACGGTTTTCTTTCCTGATGAAGGCTTAAACGCCGAAACGCGCGTCGTGTCTCTTATCGACCGCCAGCCTCTAAACTGTCTGACAAGCTTAGTTTTTAACTTATCTGTATAGCACTGTTTTGTTTTGTATTGTTGTGAAGAAGTCTTCTTTTTTTGCACTTTTATACATATATGTTGAAGAAATTGAAAATAACATTGTGGCACTAAATATTTAAATTCAACAAAAACTTTATATAAAAAAAACTCTTTATTAAAAAAAACAGTAATTGATGTAAAAAGATAAATAAAGAAATATATCATTCTAACGAGAAGAAAGTGTCTTTAATGATATGTGCAAAAACAATATATGTGAAACATTGTGCTTGTATGAACATTAGGCCTGATGTTACATTCGAAGTATACATTATAGATCTTGTGAATAGCTTTTCTTTACCCCAGTTGTCAAGGAGATCAATATGCAGTACATACTCTGAGTACAGGGTGAGTGCTACACCCTCTGCGACAGATACTTCTTGTATGGGAAATCCATTCCCTACACAGTGTGGGCACTACATACAACTGATTGCCTTTAGTGTGTGTTATGGAATTGTTGATCTAAGCCTGGCTTCCTTGTTTTGAAAACAGCTTTGTTACTTCCAAGAGAACCACAACTGTTTAATAGGTTTACTCACATTTGCAGTATATTCTCATTAAATGCTTTGGAAGCACTCCAGCCCCCCTTGCTAAGAGGCACTTTTTATCCTATGAGCGTAATAATGCTGTGCTCAAACATATACAGTTAGTGAGTAAATTTGACCCAACTCCTCCCGAATATGCCTATCGGGCACACAGCAGGACCTTCTGTATAAGTTGCCATTCACTCTAGCAAAGTTGGCTGCACACCAGAGTTGAGGTAGTGCATTGCCTCTCAGTATTTGTTTATTTAAAGTTTTATATAGCGCGAACATGACCCAAGAGGGTATCGGAGCGCTTTACAAAGAGTCCTGAACAAATGAGAAGGAGACAGGTGAGGCCAAACAACAACATGGTCGTGACAGATAGAGTCACCTCAGAGCTGGTGGAGGAGGGCCAGTATAACGTAAAGCCCATAGGTCAATATACAATCGCATAAGTAAGAAATAAAACGTGGGTGTTGAATACAGCAAAATGTTCAGGAACGATACACGATGTAGCAACGCCAAACTAGGCGAGGAGGCCCGTACAGAGCCAAGCTGACAAGACAATAGACAACGGCTAATTTCTAGTTCAGAATTTCATGGTATTCTGGATAACGCTCCCACCACGTACCATACAACGATACAGAGGAGAAACAGCACGCAGACCTACTTCCACCCATGGAGACTCAGATACGCATGCAAACAGGAGCTTGTAGAATGGGGGAAAAGAGGAATCAGATATGTGGAGAGGGTGGAAAGGGATATCAGATACACAGGATATGAAACCAAACACGTAGGGGGAGGTAAAGTAAAGGGAGACTGGACACAGTGATGTAAGAGAAAGTTGCGTAGGAGAAAAGGGTATTAAAAAACTGAGAGTTTGGGGAAAATGAGATTGGACAATGGAAGGGGAAGGTCAAAAGGGAGAAAAGTGAGTCAGAAAATGGGGAAGGTGGAAAAAAGGAATTGAAATACAAGGGTAGCAGACTGGGGAAACAGCAGAGTATATCCAGAAATTCTGGGCAGTTTTCACAGCCCGTCTCTACGTAGGAGTAGCAGATAGTACAGGAGTCTCAGGCCCAGAATTCACAGCCTTCCCTTGTATATGAGAATCAAATAAAACAGCAACCTCAGACCCACCACTCATAGCCAGTCTCTGTCTATGAGAAGCAGATATTACAGGGATCTCAGAACCAGTATTCACAGCCTGTCTCTGTGTATGAGAAGCAGATGATAGAGGGACCTCAGAACCAGCATCCACATCCCGTCTCTGTCTATGAGAAGCAGATATTACAGGAGACTTACACCCAGTATTCACAGCCTGTCCTTGTCTATGAGAAGCAGATATTACAGGAACCTCCAGACCCAGTATTTAGAGCATGTCCTCGTCTATGAGAAGCAGATATTAAAGGAGGCACAGATGCAGTATTCAAAGCCTGTGTCTATGAGAAGCAGATATTATGGGGACCTAAGACCCAGAAGTCACAGACTGTCTACGAGAAGCAGATAATACAGGTACCTTGGACCCAGTATTCACTGCCTTCCCTTGTCTATGAGAAGAAGCCATTATGGGAGCCTCAGACCTAGCATTCCCTACATGTAACAGCCGCATATAGTAAAGGAGTCACAGGCTAAGTATCCATAGCCTGCCCCTGGAATAGCAGGAGAGACACAAATTTCAATATTCACAGCTTGTCTCTGTCTATGAGAAACAGATATTACAGGAGCCTTAGACCCAGTAGTCACAGCCTCTCTGTCTATGAAAAGCAGATATTAGAGGGACCTCAGAACCAGTTTTCACAGCCCGTCTCCGTCTATGAGAAGCAGATATTACAGGAGCCTTAGACCCAGTAGTCGCAGCCTGTCTTTGTATATGAGAACCAGATATTACAGGAACCTCAGATCTCAGTTTACACAGTTTGAACCTGTAGATGAGTAGAAGACATTACAGGAGCCTGAGACTCCGTATCCACAGCCACGCCCAGGAAGAGGAATATATATTAAAGTGCCTCAAGCCCCAGTATTCCCAGCTTCTCCATGTAAAAGTAGTACATAATAGGCTCCTCAGACAACAGTACTCACAGCCTTTCCCTATAAGAGCAGCATATATCAACTAGACTCAGACCCCAGTATTAGCACCACTCAATGCAAGGTTGCTTGGATCACTTACTGTGCTCGGAGGCTTCCTTTCTGCGCGGCCGCTCCCTCTGGGCCGAGATCACAGAGTCGGTCTCTGTCTCGTTTGCCAGATTCTCCTGACTCCCCCCAGTGTTTGGGCTGCAGAAAGAAGGGCAAAGAGAAAAACAAGTAAGAACTTTGCACAACTTAGGCAGTGCACCTGTGCTCACTTACATGTTATAAACGGGAGTGGAAGTTGCCTTATACAAAATGGCGCCACAGACGGCTGCCATTAAAACCGGCCCACATGCTGGTCACCCTTTCTACCACCGGCAGGTAAGTTCTACTTAAAGACCTCCTGCTTGAGGTCCGATCATTTCCCCAAAAGCAAAGGAAAAACTGCTTGTGACTGACAAAAGTCAGCTTTGTCGCATGGTAGAATCAAAAGCCACTCTGAAGGCAATCGTACACATTTTATTTAATAACCAATATGGAATATCACATTACCTCTTTGGGAATTCCAAAATTCTTACATATATTTCTAATTTTGTTTATGGCTGGTGGCATCCCACTCATGTGCACACTGTATACCTCCAATATTGAGCATCATCCCTTTTAGTAAATGGGATAGCTCGTTGACTTGGTGCCGGGGGTTATATTCAGTGGGGGCTCGCACAGGTATAGCTGCAGGGCGGTGGGGCGGGGCTGAGTGGTAGTGGAGTGTGACACACGACAGGAACGTTTAGAGTAAATAAAGAAACAAAAGCACTTACTTTGCGCTCGCAGCATCGCCGAATTGGCACAATATTTGTGGCACACAATGCCACAAATATTTTCCAATGGCAGGCGTATACCATGTTGGTGGAGAGACGCCTAGCTGCTAAAATGACATTACAGACTTCGGGAGGAAGATCAAAAGCTGTCAATTGTCACCACTCCATCTCCACGGAAGAAGGAAGAGAGTGGACTGGTTCGGGTGAAGACCCCTCCCGTGCTGCTACGACAGAAGATCCTCCAGAAGGGGCAGTCTGATCGGAGGATCGATTGTCATGCTCAATAGCTCAGGATACCAGACTCTCAATGCCCAGTCCGGAGTCACAAGGCTGACTTAGGCCCAGTTGTTTCTGATCTTCTTGAGAACTCTGG
This sequence comes from Calotriton arnoldi, assembly GCA_963921515.1. NCBI lineage: Eukaryota > Metazoa > Chordata > Amphibia > Caudata > Salamandridae > Calotriton > Calotriton arnoldi. Next base: position 1,901,233 of record CAWUFW010000792.1, read on the forward strand.
ACAGGAGTGGTATGGGCGGAAAGGCGCACAGGACTGAGCTCCACTCGAGACGAAAAGCGTCTCTGAGCAAGAGCCACCTTGGAAACTCCAGCACGCAAAATTGCTGACGCTGCATGTTCTTCACGGAGGCAAACAGATCTAACCAAGGCTCTCCCCACTGTTGAAAGAGACCGTGGGCCACCTCTGGATGGAGACGTCATTTATGACCTGCTAGGCATCGAAGGGGGAGTTAATAGTTTGCCAAAGGTCTTGGCCGTAGGAATGCATCGAGCTGCATGTTTGCCATTTATTATGGTATAGTCTACAATTACGTTAGTAGTTGTCATATTACCTACAGTTGGTAAGTCCATGATAAACATCAATGGAAGTCTGTGTCCAGTCCTTACAGCAAATTCTTGAATGTAGGTCAGAACGGACAAGCAGAAACATAGCTGATCGACTTAAAGATTGGAAAAAGGTCAATTGGATCTCATCTTGTGTAACCAAAAATAACAGACTACTAAGGCAACAGTCTTTTTAAAACCAAAATGGCGGGGGCATGCAGCCGTTATAGCCCCTCAATGCCTGGCACCTTCGGGACACCAATTGCGCAGAGTTTCTCCCCACCAAAACAGATCTTGGTGGGGATCCTATATGACGGCCCAGTCCCTAACAACCTTCCTGTAGTTACCAGGGTAGTCCTCCGGGGCTGGCGGGAGGCATCTCGGACAGGGGCTGGGGAAAAACGTTGGCACGCAAGACCATGTTTTGGCAGGGCCGCCACTTTGCACACACTGCCCAATTAAAGGGTTTCACCAAGTGGGACCGGATTGGCATTATGACCCTTGGCTCCTTCCAGGACCTTCAGATGCACTTCTCCCACTCAGTAACACAATTTCACAGATATCTTCATCTGTGACATGCCCTTCAACCATACAAAGCTCAGATTCCCACCCTTCCTGAGCATAGCCCCCTTGAAGCTAAGTTATTGATGGGAAACCTGGGGAAAGGAGGGGTGTCCCAAATCTACCACACTCTGGTAATAGATGCCCCAAAGTTTTCCAGTGCCCAAGACAGAAATGGGAGGGATGGGTTGGGAGACTCGACGGACTGGACTCTGGTACGCTGGCCCCCTGACAAATAACAATATCCTTGAGGCTTAGGCTTATACAACTTAACTACCTGCACACCACTTACCTTACTCCGCGTCAACTTTGGCCGGCTGGCAGGACGCAGACTCCAGAATGCCTCAGATGCTCATGCCCAAGTGCCGACTTTTACCATGTTGTGTGGCAATGCCCCCCCATCGTATCCTACTGGCAACATATTGACACTTTGACCCGAATAGTGGAGACTCCCATCACCCTTACACCCACACAGGCACTCTTGGGGTTCTTGATGGGATTGGGCATAACCTTGGGGATTGTTCCCTGATTGGGCTGGCAATGGTGGTGGCCAAACGAGACATTGCTCGGAGATGGAGATCGGACTCACTGCCCACTCTCCTTGAGTGGGGTAGGGGAATGGACTGGTGTGCACAATTGGAGAATCCTATATACACCATCAGAGGCTGCCAGCGAAGGCAGTCCCGGATATGGGCAAATGGATGGACTAGGCAGTTAATCCCCTCACATGATGGTCAACATATGGCCAGAGGGCCTCACTGGTGTGTGTGGGATTATGGCGCGATTGAATGTTTTAACTGTGCTGTTCACAAATGGAAAATCAATAAAAATTGTTTAGCAAAAAAAATAAGAATGTCTCACACGAGAACCATCATAACACCATTTAAGGATTTGTCTTCATAAAAGAGTAATAGGTATCACTATCTTATGTATTAAAAATCCTTGTTTTTGTTGAAATAGGTATGGTCATTTCTACTTTAATCTTGAAATGTCAAAATCTTTACATATGTTATGAGAAATATCCTCAAATATATGTCTAGAGCATAGTTACTATTGGTTGAGGTTTACAAAATTAAGGTCCATACTACAGGGAGTTCCTAAACTTCTAAACAGAACATGTGCATTGCAATTCATTTTTCGGGGGGAGGGGCATAACATACTTGAAAATCGAAACGAGAGGAATAATTATCAGCAAGCTAAATATTGATTCTTATACCATAGAGTGTGCATGTGCTAAAAGTTCTTGTAATCAGTAATTACCAGGGTGGTATGTGGAGATCCTTTCAGGATCCATATGTCTTCCATAAAAGAACGGCAGATCACCAATAGCTCTTTTTCTCGAATGGTACACTTATTCCCAGCTGCTGTTAAACAGCGGGAGAAGTAATTAATGGGAAGTAATTCATTTTCACTTTTCTGTTGTAGCAAAATAGCCCTGATAGAACTGTCTGAGGTGCCCCTTTCTACTAAAAATGGTTCTTTTCCTTGCAGATGAGCAAGAATTGCAGCATAGATAAATCTGGTCTTGTGTTTCTCACAAGCTTTCTCAGTTTTTACTCAGCTAATTTAGTGAGAGGTAGTATTCATTTGTGAGAAAATTTGTATGCATCGCCAATACAAATTTACAAAGCCTAGAAATTGCTGAACATTTTTCAACACTGTAATATTGATTGTATATTTTCATTATCCACAGTAATTTTTCTGATTTAGCATAACAAGGATTTTGTTGTGATCTTTTCACTACCAATCTAACATACATTTGATGTTCAGAAAATATGTAGGATGTCATCTAGCTATGCAATGAGGAATTTGCCCCAAAATTTTTTGCAGCACTTCATAGATCTTGATTTGAAAGGTTGAGGTTGAACTGCACAAACCAAACATCATTAAGAGATATTCATATTTTGTAAATTGTGTGTAGAAGCAGACTTCCACCTACTCCTTGTCAAATTCTAAGATGATTATAGACGCTCCTTTAAATAATTCTTAGTACACCAACAGGCACCCCTTAAGACGGATATAGATTTTTGATGGTTACAGACTTGAAATCTTTAAAATATATACATAGTCTTAAATCCCTTCCTTCTTGAAGACAAAACTGGCACTGGTAATTGTTGACAAAAGGAAGCTGTAAAACCACTGGCAGAAAACAATGTCTTGCTCTTTCTGGATTATTCAGGAGGGCCAGGGTGACAGGATTTAACTTTGGGCTTGACTAAGTGCTTCTTTCAGGTTTGAGCCTGGCCTGTATAGGACAACGTGTTATATACTGAGTCTGTTTTCCACAATATAGGCAGAGAAATTCTGATTGGTGGTGTTCTCTTTTCTCCTTGGTTAGAGGTGACCTCCGACTACAGCCTATATGCATCAATCACAGTCTGAATTTTCCAGAGGTTGTCTTCTCAGGAAAGGTCGAGTGGGGTTCTAGGTATGGGAAGAATTCTGCTTCTGCTCAGACCATCTTTCTTGCATCCATTCCTGAAGTCTTTGTTCTATTTCTAATGCAAACTCAATCAAGGCTGAATAAGTAAGTATAGCAACTCTTGCTAACTCATTTTTATGCCATCTCTTAATTCTATGCAGGAATGGGCCACCAGGAAATTATCATTCCAGTCAGAGGTGGTTGCTAAGTGATTAAATCAAGCAACATACCCAATCAAATCTTGATTTCTTTGATGTAGGTCCATCAATTTCACTTCAGATGTGTATACAGACTATCTACCTTGAAACGTCAACCTGAATTCCTTCTCAAATGCAGAAAAATAGCCAAACAATGCACGTTGATGATTGGCTAGTAAAGGAGTAGCCACAGAACAGCGTCTCCAGTGAAAGCATGCAAGGATATCCTTACTCAGTCTGTTAAAAGCATCATTGTCAGGTCATGAGTCACCTCACAACACAGAAGACTGGGAACTTGGAAGAGATGGCACACAGGACAGTGGAAAATATACACTTGTACCTGTAAATCTACACTGCCCGGACTCACATGCATAGCCCCAACCATTAGTGGGCCAGCACAATGAGCCACATTTCCAGGTCCATAGTGACAAGCCAGGTAATTAAACCTCACCTGTACAGAGTTCCCTTGTCAGGCAACAGTCATGGTTGTGACTCTTCGCTATTCAGTTTGCACTCGGCTTGTTCCATCCCTTCACCTTTATTTTTCCTCCTGTTTGGTTCCCTTAGGTCCTCTAGTGTGTGTCTCTCTCTCTCTCTTCCTCTAGTGTCTCTCAGTGTCTCTCTCTCTTCCTCTAGTCTCTCTCTCTCTCTCTCTCTCTCTCCCTCCCTCCCTCCCTCCCTCCCCCCCTTCCCCCCCTTTTCCCCTTAGTCAAGGCCTTCATTAACATCCTTGACGTACTGCAAGGAATTGAGTCGACTTTTAGGGTGGAAATGGCGTGAATGGCCTCAACAGCTTTACCGTCTAATTACTGTGTGCAATGCAATTGTCTTGCTTCAGTGTCTTCAATTTATCTTGTAAGGTTTGCGACTTTTTCTCAAAGGCTGCGGTAATCATGCCACAACCACAGTCAGGACTAAAGACAGATGATTTACAGTGTGCCTAATGTACTGATCTTGGAGCCTCCTACACCAGAATAGTAAGGAAATATTGATGTGTGGATTTTGGCCACTGGTACTGCAGGCAGGTGAGTAACTGGTCATGGAGTGTGGCTAAAGGTAGGAGAATTGCCTGAAAACCGTTAGAACGGAAATCGGAAAGAAATGACTGGAAGTCTACAAGATGGAAATACTGAGCCAGAGAGGAGACTGGAAGCAGGAGTAAAGTAAGGAGGGAGTAACAGAAGTAATGAAGAACGAATAGTTTCTTACCTGTCGGTGTAGTTTTGCAGCTTGAAGACTTTCTGGATTCACTATGCTGTGCATTATTCCGCGGTCTAGTGGTTGGGTCCGGAATTGTAGTATTTTTTTCTTTTTTCGTGGCCCAGGTGGGCATAGACGTCACACCATTTGGTGTCCTCCCGTGACGTCGGCGCGCTTCCTCCGGAAGCTCCCACCTTTGGGCGCCATCTTCGGATTTTTTTTTTCTTGTCTTGTGCTATTCTTGTTTATCCTCTTCTTTTTTGAAGGTCTTTTTCCCTTCTTAATCCCTTTCCTCCTGTCTCATCTTTCTGGCGGAGGTGGGTGGGTTCGCTAGTGAATCCAGAAAGTCTTCAAGCTGCAAAACTACACCGACAGGTAAGAAACTATTCGTTTTGCAGCGTGTATCTTTCTGGATTCACTATGCTGTGCATAGACTTTGTAGCGGTTTGCTATGTTTGTGGCGGCTGGGTGGAAGATGAGCGTTGGTTGTTGAATATATGTTGAAGCACTTTTTGACCTACTTGTGCCTCTTTGTTCATCTGTATATCCACGCAGTAGTGCTTAGTGAACGTGTGCACTGAAGCCCATGTTGCCGCCAGGCAAATGTCTTGGATGGGTGTGTTTGCCAGGAAAGCTATTGTTGCTCCCTTTTTCCTGGTAGAGTGAGCTTGTGCTGCTCCTTGTAGTTCTTGGCCTGCCTGTTTGTGGCAGAATTGGATTGTCTGTGCGATCCATCGTGCGATGGTGTTTTTAGTTACCGGTCTTCCCAAGAAACTGCTTGCGAAAGACACAAAGAATTGCTTTGTTTTCCTACAATCTTTAGTCCTTTCGATGTAATGCATTACTGCTCTTCTAGCGTCCAGAGTGTGCAGTGCCCTCTCTGCGCTTGTGGATGATTTTTGGAAGAAACTTGGTATCTGTATTGTCTGGCTTATGTGGAACTTTGACAACACCTTTGGCATGAAATGTGGGTCTGTTCTCATTACAACCCTGTCACTGTGAATTTGAATGTAGGGTTCTTGTAGTGTTAGCGCTTGCAATTCGCTCACCCTGCGTAGCGAGGTGATCGCCACCAGAAAGGCTGTCTTTATTGTGAGCATATGTAGAGAGGCCTTGTGAATGGGTTCGAAAGGTGCCTTCATAAGTTGCGTTAGCACTACATTGAGGTTTCATGCCGGCGGTGGCATCCTTTTTGGGGGGGCAATTCGTTTGGCCCCCTCCAGGAATCTTTTTACCACCTGAGATGTAAAGAAGCTTTTCCCTGTTTCTCCTCTTGTATAGGCTACTATTGCTGCTAGGTGTACTCTTACCGAGGTGTAGCTTAGGTTACTTTTTAGCAAGTGTGTTAAGTATCTTAGCACTGGTGATTCCCTGGTGATTCTCTTCTGGAGCTTTTCCCTGATGCACCATTGGGTGAATCTTTTCCATTTTGCCGCATAACACTTCCGTGTGGTGGGTCTCCTTGCCTCCCGCAGCACCGCCAGCGTGCTCTCTGGGAGCTTGAGGTGCGCGAACTCTAAGTCCTCAGGAGCCAAGCTGTTAGGCTGAGGCTCTCTGGTTCCGGGTGGAGGACCCTTCCGTTTTGCATCGAGAGCAGGTCTCTTCTTTTTGGGAACTTGTGTGGTGGCCCCTGTGCCATTTCCACTATTTGTGAGAACCAGGACTGCCTGGCCCACTGTGGTGCTACCAGAATCAGCGTCATGTTGCTTGTTCTGCACTTGCTGAGCACCCTGTGCATCAGCGGTATCGGGGGAAAAGCGTAGGCAAATGTCTTCGACCAGCTCATCCATAGGGCATTTCCTTGGGATTGCTGACCTGGCTGTCTGGATGCGAAGTATTGGCATTTTGCATTCTGGTGTGTTGCAAACAGGTTTATTTGTGGGGTCCCCCACTTCTTGAATAGCCTTTGCGTTTCCTGTGGATTGAGCTCCCACTCGTGGGATGCTGATGTCGGTCTGCTGAGTCTGTCTGCTTCCACATTGTCCTTCCCTGGTAGATGTATCGCCAGGAGGTCTATTTGTAGTGGGATTGCCCATCTCCATATCTCCTGCGCTAGCCTTGACAGCGCCACTGATTGTGTTCCTCCCTGCTTGTTGATGTAGAACATCGTTGTGGTGTTGTCTGTTTGTACTAACACCCTTTGCCCGTACAGCTGTTTCTGGAAGGCTTTTAGTGCAAGGAACACGGTCTTTAGTTCTAGGTAGTTGATGTGTTTGATGGCATCTGTTTGTGTCCATAACCCCCTCACTTTGAGCAGGTTCATGTGCGCTCCCCACCCCACCCCATTTGGGATGCGTCTGTTGTGATGGTCACTGTTGGAGTTGGTGGTGTAAATGGCTTCCCCCTCGTTATGTTGTCTTTGTTCCACCACGCTATCTCCTCTTGCACTGCGTGCGTTACAACCACTAGATCTTCCCAACTCCCTGTTGCCTGTGACCATTGTTGTTGGAGCCATTCCTGGAATGGTCTCATGTGGAGTCGAATATTGGGGACTAGGTGTATGCAGGACGCCATCATCCCCATGAGCTTGCTCACTGTCCTCACTGTCAGAGGTTGCCCCTTCCGGTATTGACGTGTCTCCTTCAGCAGGGCGAAGGTTCTCTTCTCGCTGGGGAACACCCTGCCCTGAATGGTGTTGATCTGTGCGCCCAGGAAGATCTTCACCTGTTCTGGTTCTATCGAGGACTTCCCCCAGTGTATCGAAAACCCTAGTTCTGTCAGCGTGTGCGTGACCCGCTGAGCATGTAGTTTGCATTGGTTGTAGGAGTTCGCCTTTACCAACCAGTCGTCGAGGTAGGGATATACTTGTATTCCCTGCCTCCGTAAGTGTGCCGCTACCGCAGCTAGGCATTTTGTGAAGACCCTTGGTGCGGATTTTAGCCCAAAGGCTAGGGCTGTGAACTGGTAGTGCGCCTTGTTGATGGCAAATCTCAGTAGTTGTTTGTGTTTCTGGTTCATGGGAATGTGTAGGTAGGCGTCCTTGAGGTCTATAGTGGACATAAAGTCCCAGTCCCTTATTTGAGGTATAACCTCCTGTAGGGACGTCCTCTTGAACTTTTGAGTTTTTATGTATTTGTTTAGGAACAGTAGGTCCAGAATGGGCCTTAACGTTTCGTCCACTTTTGGTATGAGGAAGTAGTTGGAGTACACTCCCTTGTTTCTTTCCTTGTACGGCACCGTTTCTATTGCCTCCTTGTGGAGGAGTTCTTGTGCTTCCTGCCAGAGGAGTGAGAGCTCTTTTGTTGAGCGCGTTTTGTTGGTTGGCCTCCTGTTTGGTGGCTTTTCTCCCAGTTCTATACAGTAGCCGAACTGTATGATGTTGAGTATCCATTTGTCCGTTGTTATTTTCTTCCACTCCTGGAAGAAGTGTCTTAATCTGCCTCCTACCGGTGTTACATGTTCGTTGGTTTTTCCTTTGTGTGTTTCTAATTGTCTTTTGAGTCTTTTGTTGTGCCGTCCCACTAGAGATGTTGTCTGTGTGGGCACGTTTGGTACAGCGGAGTCACTTGGAGGCGGGTTGCTGTCCCCCTCTTCTCGTTTGTCCCCATCCCTTCGGTCGCCCCCGAAAGGACTGGCCCCTCTGTTGGTACTGCCAGCTTTGCTGTTGCTGACCTTGTTGCGCCTGGTTGTTTCCCTGATAAGTTTGCTGGAAGGCCTGGTGCGATGTTCCCGGCTGGCTTCCTCCTCTGCCATTTGGTCTCCTTGAAGGGGTGCCCCTTCTCATCCCTCTGAACTGCAGCGCTCCCATGGACCTTGCAGTTTCATTATCCTTTTTGAGCTGTGTCAGCTTCTCGTCCACTGGTGTGCCAAACAGTTTTTCCCCATTGAAGGGTATGTTCAGAATATTGTTCTGGACTTCCGGCTTGAAACCTGAGATCCTCAGCCAGGCATGCCTTCTTTCCGTCACTCCAATCATCATAAGTCTGCCTGATGTGTCTGCCGCGTCCAAGGCTGACTTTAGGCAGGTGTTGGCCATGTGCTTGCCTTCCTCCACCAGGTGTGTTGCCCTCTGCTGGTGTTGTTCTGGGAGATGTTTGAGCAGCTGCCCGACCTCCTCACAATGTTGGTACGCATGTCTGTTTATTAGGGCATTGGAGTTCGCAATGCGCCAGTGAATTGCCGCATTCCTCTCTATTTTCCTCCCTGTGAGGTCTATTCTCTTACTCTCCTTGTCTGGAGGTGGCCCTGAGTTCGTGGGAATGTTGGCCCTCTTTCTGGCCGTTGACGTTATAATAGAGACAGCTGGTACGGATCCCTGGATATATGCTGGGTCCTTCGAGGAATGTTTGTATTTCTTCTCTGTTCTAGGGGTGACAGATCTGCAGATTGCTGGCTCCTTGAAAGCTTCCCTGCCCTGGTCCAGCACACTTGGAAGCATGGGTAGGAATTGGCTCCTAGTTTGAGTCGGGAGCAGGGTCTCTAAGAGGAAACAAGCCTTTGGTTTCTCTTCCTCCATTTCAACCCCATAAGTTGCTGCAGCGTTCTTGATGACCATGTTGTAGATGCCAATGTCGTCTGGCGGTGAAGGCCTCGACGGATATGACTCTACGCCCTCCTCCGGGTTTTCGGCGTCGAGGTCCTGCCATTCCAGGTCCTGCGCCTCCAAGGGCGTCGAAACCAAGTTTGTTTGCTGATCGTCCTCGCCTTTTCCTCCGTAATAATACAGGCCCTCTTCGTTCTGTTGCTCTGCTGGTTCAGGAGTTTTCGGCGGGTCGGCGGCGTCGAACTCCTCTTCGACTTCTGTTTCGACTACCGTCGAGGGCTTCGAAGGGATGGTGTATCTGCTCATCCGTTCGTCAAAGTCCTTTTTCCTCTGGAGGATACTGTCCATTTCGGCTTCGAGCCTTCTTTTCTTCCTCTCCATTTCGGCCGCTTGTTCGGCGTCGAGAGTTTTGGCGTTTCTCTTCGAGGTCGTCGATGTTGACGTCGAAGTCGCCTTCGGCTCTTTTCCCTTCGGCGTCGAGCGCGCCCTTTCGGGACCGTGCTTCGACGACCTAGGTTTATCTAGAGCTTTCGCCGGCTGGGAGTCCTTTTCGAAGGATCCGCTGGGCTGTTTGTCCGTGGACGCAGCTGTGGTCGTCGATTGCTTCGACGCCAGTGCTCCTTTCGAGGACTTTGGCTCTGTCTTTCGAGAGTCTGTCGGGGCTTTAAGGGTCGACGTCTCTCTTACCTCTTTTGTCGACTTCTTATCGGTCTCTGCGACCGTGTAGTCCTCTGGTCCCTCGGCGATGTTGTCCTCTTCTCCGCTGGAGAGGCCCAAGTCCCGAAGCGACGGAGGTTGTTCTTGCCCCTGCATGGCGTAGTTCGCTCTCCTCTGTCTCTCCCTCACTCTGAGGGTCTTGGGGGTGAAAGCCGAGCAGGCGTTGCAATCCTTGCTTTCGTGGTCGATTGGCAGGCAGAGGTTGCAGACTGGGTGCTGGTCCTTCTGCGCGTACTTGTGGTGGCAATTACGGCAAAATTTGAATGGGGTTTTGTCCATTCCTGCGCTCAGGGGGCCCCCTGTGTGCGCATTCTCCGTTGGACGTCGAAGTTCTTCCTCATTCTCACCCTCTTCGTCGTCCCGGTTCTGTGTCCTTTGTCGTGCGATGAAGAAACTCCAACTTCTTGGCGTTTTCTGCTTTATTTTCTCTTCTTGTTTCCAAAAAACTCTGGAACTCCTCGTGACGATCCAGACCCAACGGCGGAAAAAAGAATCTGAAGATGGCGCCCATGGGTGGGAGCTTCCGGAGGAAGCGCGCCGACGTCACGGGAGGACACCAAATGGTGGGACGTCGACGCCCACCTGGGCCACGAAAAAAAAAAGAGAAAAAATACTACGATTCCGGACCCAACCACTAGACCGCGGAATAATGCACAGCATAGTGAATCCAGAAAGATTCACGCTGCAGAACTAAAGAGAGAGGCGACGACCAGCAACTGGAACTTGTTTGTAGTGCCAAGATCACAGTTCTGAAGCACTAATGTGAAGAGAGCGCCTTCTTATATGATGTGCAGACAATTACCTCTCACCTGTGAAGGAGGTGGATCTATCTATTATCAGCTGTGTGGATCCGTTTTTCTCTTGCGTGCGTGTTCAGTAGACTGTCGTGTGAACCCAGTTTCGGCGCACGCATGCTCCTTTCTATTTTGTGATGTGGCTGCCATATGCTACTTCCATCTCTTTTCTCCTCCAGAGATGCTGTCTTCGTCTAGCACTTACCATTTCTGACGTGTTTGGTCTGGATGTTGATATCGACATCCCTGGAGACCACCGAAGACGGCAAGGTGTTCTTTGCTGCTCCCTGCACTACCAAGTAAGCCAAGACATGCAAGTGTTGACCCAGAGACAAATCTTGCTTTGCATGTTTGCTCCTGACAGATGGACGGTGGTCACATTGAAAGCTTGATCCAGATGGTCAGACAGTTACTAGCCATGCAAGAACAACTGTGGAAAAACTGATCTAAAGGCGATGTAAGTCACTTACATGGGAGCCTGGAAGACTGCACTGCAATGGCAGGGTCACCAAACAGATGCATTCACTGAAACAATCAACAACCCAGGCAGGTTTCTGGGTCCACATTTCCTTTAAAGGGGGGCTGTAGAAGCTCGCAGCATCACATCAGCTCTTCTGCATCCAAACCACCTGCGCCTCACTGGTTGCTTTGGTAAACTCCTATTACAAAACAAGACTGTGGCCAAGATTCCCCTTGGGTAGATCTTCAACAGTAGAGAGAAGGTGTAGCACCTTCTCTCCACCCTCACGCCACCACACCCTGTCCTTCCACTTCAGGAAGTTGTGCAAAACTCATGATTCAGATGAGTTAACAAACTCTCAGCTGTTGCAAGTTTCTATAAAGTATCCAACATCTGAACTGTTACATGATTTTTGTAAAAGCTAAGGTCCTCAGTGGTCACACAATTCTCAGGAGTACTTAAATCTTCAGCCAGTAAATGATTCTCATACATATCTAAAACTTCTAAGATACAAGACTCTCGGAGTATCTAAAACTTCAACGTCCCAAACTTTTAGCAGAATCTAAACCTTAGCTCTTACAGGCACCTTCTCTTGAGTATCTTAAGACTCTGGAGCTACATGATCAGCAGGAGTATCTAAAGCCTCAGCAGCTACATGAGTCTCACTAGGATCTAAACAATTAGAGAAAGAACTCTGAGGTAGAGTTGTTGCTGAATTGCCCCACAACCGAGAAGGATCGAGGGTTCTGATAGAGGCCAACAAAAACAGTCTGGTATCGATCAATGGTGATTGAATACGGATGTCCGATTACAATGAGGGCATGTAGAGGGACGAAGCAGCGCAGGGTGTTAAGAAGGAGCTGTTTGCAATGGGAGGCAACAGTGAGGCATTCGTCAAAACTCAGCGATCAGTAAGAGGTGATGAGATGGCTTTCATCATCTGGATGCAGTGGAATACTTTCTGAAGGCAAGAGCGGCAGATCCTGAGCCAGACATTTGACAATTTATTTGGGAGGGGCCCGTGAGTAGTTGTTGGGTCAGATAGAGCGCCTTGCATGCTGTCAATGCCCTGATCCTTCCTGATCCATGACAGTTACTAAGGTAGGGTGCACTTTATAGTCAGAGCATCTACCTAGGAGAGTGGAGTCTTTCATTAATTTTCCCCCTTTTGCACCACTATGAGGCAAGGTGAATGCTGGAGGGTCACGATGACCTCAGATATATTCATTCTGTAGAACACGTGTCTGTTCTGTGGGCCCGGTGCTCTTCAAGTGGGTGCAGTTCTTCTGAAGCAGGCAGTGAATGGGTCAGAAACATGCACTGAACTTACTAATTAGGACTGCTGCAATGTGATTATCAGCTGCCTTGTGACATGCTCATATTATATGTGTAATTTATGTATGGTGTAAAATGATTTGCATAAACTGTAACAATAATGATATTGAATATACTTCAGTAGCAGCTAAAATGGGGGGTGGTCTTCCTGGGCTTGAAAGTCTTGCATTGCATACAGCGGGGCGATGGTTGTGGTGTCAATTTGTAATTATGGGTACTGGGATGTGCTTAAAAGCCGCACAGCTTGAAGGACGGTCGTTGAGGGGTCTCAACAAGCACTGGGTTTTTACTGTGACGCAAGTTAGTGTCACCTTTGTCGAAAGCCTACTGAATATCTCATTCCTTTAGAGCACAATTTAAAACTGTTTCTTTCTATAGGTTTACATCCATAGATTGCATGGTGTCACAAAAAATCTCCACCTGCTATACGCCCCTAAAATCTGCATGAAAAACTGCCCTTGAATTAAACTTACTTTTTCTCTACCTTACTTTGAACGCACCTTATGCAGGCCCCATTCTGTAGATGGTCTACTCTAAATCTTATGCCTGTCTATCTGAATCTCTTTTTTCAAACCATATTCCTGAACCTAACAATGTCTATTAAGTCTAGCAAGCATTTGCTTCTCACATATCCCCTCCTAAAGGTCACACCTTAATCATTAATGTACCACAGAAAAACTAGAGTAAATGCACGCAACAATTCCTTTAACATGCAACACTAACCCTCATACCCAATGAACTGACACGCTGGGACTGGAAACGGCCTTTACAACGTGGTCTGAGCCACGCGTGCCGTTTCCCTGCAAGCGGAACCACGCTTGCCTTAACCACACATATGCATGGTTAAGACAATGCGTGGTCTAGATGTGCGGATGGGCGGGCACAGGAAGAGGAAGGGTCGGACATGGACGTGTCTGGTAAGTAGGACTGAGGTGGGGGTGGTTTTTAAGTGTTGGGGTAGTTTTTGAGACTCAGGATTAGGGGAGTCGTTTTTAGGGGTCAGGGTTGTTTTCAGGGCTCGGGGGGGAATTGGGGTTGTTTTTAGTGCTCAGGGTGGGTCGGAGTTGTTTTTTAGGGCTCAGAGGGGGTTGGGGTTGTTTTTAGCTCGGGGGGTCAGGATTGTTTTTTGGGCTCGGTGGGTCGAGTCGTTTTTAGGTCTCAGGGCAGGGGCTGGGGTGTGATCTTTACCACACATATCCCTTTACCAGAAATGCCTTTACCACGAATTTGCGTGGTAAAGGAATGCATTGTTCAGGCGCATTAGTTGTTCGGGCAGCGTTGTAGAGACAAGCATGGTTTAGCCATGCGTGCCTCTCTCTTACAACCCTGTGGGGCTCCCGAGTAGTGTGCTATACGCCATAAAGTGCTTCAACGCCTCGTCAGGGGAAGTAAGCACTATATAAATGCAATTTAAATACCCACTCTTCCCTGGTTTTGCCGGTGGTGGTGGAGGAGGCGCTAGATGTCATGCCCTGGAATTATACAGACCTGAGTAATATGTAAGAGAAGTGAGGTGTGCAGAGCGGTGCTACAAATCCATTCACTCATTCATCTCCATATGTGCACTGTGAGACTTACTGGAAGGAAGGGGGTCGCGAGTCTCCAATTCCGCCCGTCCTCTCGATGGGGGGAGGCAGGTCCGACATGTGATCCGCGCAGACGGACCCACCATCCGAGTGTGATCCCTCTGCGGACACCAGCTGTAGGGAGAGAGAAGGAAAAGGTCAGTCAAGTGCAAGTGAGCCAGGTCTACAGGAAAGCAGGAATGCTGTAGAGCAAAGCACACAGGGCATCGTTCCCAGAGGGCGGTCTACGGGTGAGCAGGGCTGCTCTAGAGGGGGGCACACAGGGCATCGTTCCCAGAGGGCGGTCTACGGGTGAGCAGGGCTGCTCTAGAGCGGGGCACACAGGGCATCGTTCCCAGAGGGCGGTCTACGGGTGAGCAGGGCTGCTCTAGAGCGGGGCACACAGGGCATCGTTCCCAGAGGGAAGACTACAGGTGAGCAGGGCTGCTCTAGAGTAAAGCACATGGGGCATCGTTCCCAGAGGGCGGACTACGGGTGTGCAGGGCTGCTCTAGAGCGGGGCACACAGGGCATCGTTCCCAGAGGGAAGACTACAGGTGAGCAGGGCTGCTCTAGAGTAAAGCACATGGGGCATCGTTCCCAGAGGGCGGTCTACGGGTGAGCAGGGCTGCTCTAGAGCGGGGCACACAGGGCATCGTTCCCAGAGGGAAGACTACAGGTGAGCAGGGCTGCTCTAGAGTAAAGCACATGGGGCACCGTTCCCAGAGGGCGGTCTATGAGTGAGCAGGGCTGCTCTACAGTAAAGCACACAGGGCATCGTTCCCAGAGGGCGGTCTACGGGTGAGCAGGGCTGCTCTAGAGCGGGGCACACAGGGCATCGTTCCCAGAGGGCGGTCTACGGGTGAGCAGGGCTGCTCTAGAGCGGGGCACACAGGGCATCGTTCCCAGAGGGCGGTCTACGGGTGAGCAGGGCTGCTCTAGAGCGGGGCACACAGGGCATCGTTCCCAGAGGGAAGACTACAGGTGAGCAGGGCTGCTCTAGAGTAAAGCACATGGGGCATCGTTCCCAGAGGGCGGTCTACGGGTGTGCAGGGCTGCTCTAGAGCGGGGCACACAGGGCATCGTTCCCAGAGGGCGGTCTACGGGTGAGCAGGGCTGCTCTAGAGCGGGGCACACAGGGCATCGTTCCCAGAGGGCGGTCTACGGGTGAGCAGGGCTGCTCTAGAGCGGGGCACACAGGGCATCGTTCCCAGAGGGCGGTCTACGGGTGAGCAGGGCTGCTCTAGAGCAAAGCACATGGGGCACCGTTCCCAGAGGGCGGTCTATGGGTGAGCAGGGCTTCTCTAGAGCGGGGCACACAGGGCATCGTTCCCAGAGGGCGGTCTATGGGTGAGCAGGGCTGCTCTAGAGCGGGGCACACAGGGCATCGTTCCCAGAGGGCGGTCTATGGGTGAGCAGGGCTGCTCTAGAGCGGGGCACACAGGGCATCGTTCCCAGAGGGAAGTCTACAGGTGAGCAGGGCTGCTCTAGAGCGGGGCACACAGGGCATCGTTCCCAGAGGGAAGTCTACAGGTGAGCAGGGCTGCTCTAGAGCGGGGCACACAGGGCATCGTTCCCAGAGGGCGGTCTACGGGTGAGCAGGGCTGCTCTAGAGCGGGGCACACAGGGCATCGTTCCCAGAGGGCGGTCTACGGGTGAGCAGGGCTGCTCTAGAGCGGGGCACACAGGGCATCGTTCCCAGAGGGAAGTCTACAGGTGAGCAGGGCTGCTCTAGAGTAAAGCACATGGGGCATCGTTCCCAGAGGGCGGTCTACGGGTGTGCAGGGCTGCTCTAGAGCGGGGCACACAGGGCATCGTTCCCAGAGGGCGGTCTACGGGTGAGCAGGGCTGCTCTAGAGCAGGGCACACAGGGCATCGTTCCCAGAGGGCGGTCTACGGGTGAGCAGGGCTGCTCTAGAGCGGGGCACACAGGGCATCGTTCCCAGAGGGCGGTCTACGGGTGAGCAGGGCTGCTCTAGAGTAAAGCACACAGGGCATCGTTCCCAGAGGGCGGTCTACGGGTGAGCAGGGCTGCTCTAGAGCGGGGCACACAGGGCATCGTTCCCAGAGGGAAGTCTACAGGTGAGCAGGGCTGCTCTAGAGCGGGGCACACAGGGCATCGTTCCCAGAGGGCGGTCTACGGGTGAGCAGGGCTGCTCTAGAGCGGGGCACACAGGGCATCGTTCCCAGAGGGAAGACTACAGGTGAGCAGGGCTGCTCTAGAGCGAAGCACATGGGGCACCGTTCCCAGAGGGCGGTCTATGGGTGAGCAGGGCTGCTCTAGAGTAAAGCACACAGGGCATCGTTCCCAGAGGGCGGTCTACGGGTGAGCAGGGCTGCTCTAGAGCGGGGCACACAGGGCATCGTTCCCAGAGGGAAGTCTACAGGTGAGCAGGGCTGCTCTAGAGCGAAGCACATGGGGCACCGTTCCCAGAGGGCGGTCTATGAGTGAGCAGGGCTGCTCTAGAGTAAAGCACACAGGGCATCGTTCCCAGAGGGCGGTCTACGGGTGAGCAGGGCTGCTCTAGAGCGGGGCACACAGGGCATCGTTCCCAGAGGGAAGTCTACAGGTGAGCAGGGCTGCTCTAGAGCGAAGCACATGGGGCACCGTTCCCAGAGGGCGGTCTATGGGTGAGCAGGGCTCCTCTAGAGTAAAGCACATGGGGTACCAATCTCAGAGGGCGGTCTATGGCACCGACCTCAGAGGGCAGTCTAAGGGTGGGCAGGACTCCTCTAGAACAAAGCACACGGGGCACCAACCTCCGAGGACGGTCTACGGCACCAACCTCAGAGGGCGGTCTACGGGTGAGCAGGACTCCTTCAGAACAAAGCACACAGGGCACCAATCTCAGAGGGCTATCTATGGCACCAACCTCAGAGGGCGGTCTATGGGTGAGCAGGACTCCTTCAGAACAAAGCACACAGGGCACCAATCTCAGAGGGCGGTCTTTGGCACCAACCTCAGAGGGCGGTCTATGGGTGAGCAGGACTCCTTCAGAACAAAGCACACAGGGCACCAATCTCAGAGGGCTGTCTATGGCACCAACCTCAGAGGGCGGTCTATGGGTGAGCAGGACTCCTTCAGAACAAAGCACACAGGGCACCAATCTCAGAGGGCGGTCTATGGCACCAACCTCAGAGGGCGGTCTATGGGTGAGCAGGACTCCTTCAGAACAAAGCACACAGGGCACCAATCTCAGAGGGCTCTCTATGGCACCAACCTCAGAGGGCGGTCTATGGGTGAGCAGGACTCCTTCAGAACAAAGCACACAGGGCACCAATCTCAGAGGGCTGTCTATGGCACCAACCTCAGAGGGCGGTCTATGGGTGAGCAGGACTCCTTCAGAACAAAGCACACAGGGCACCAATCTCAGAGGGCGGTCTATGGCACCAACCTCAGAGGGCGGTCTATGGGTGAGCAGGACTCCTTCAGAACAAAGCACACAGGGCACCAATCTCAGAGGGCTGTCTATGGCACCAACCTCAGAGGGCGGTCTATGGGTGAGCAGGACTCCTTCAGAACAAAGCACACAGGGCACCAATGTCAGAGGGCGGTCTATGGCACCAACCTCAGAGGGCGGTCTATGGGTGAGCAGGACTCCTTCAGAACAAAGCACACAGGGCACCAATCTCAGAGGGCTGTCTATGGCACCAACCTCAGAGGGCGGTCTATGGGTGAGCAGGACTCCTTCAGAACAAAGCACACAGGGCACCAATCTCAGAGGGCTGTCTATGGCACCAACCTCAGAGGGCGGTCTATGGGTGAGCAGGACTCCTTCAGAACAAAGCACACAGGGCACCAATCTCAGAGGGCGGTCTATGGCACCAACCTCAGAGGGCGGTCTATGGGTGAGCAGGACTCCTTCAGAACAAAGCACACAGGGCACCAATCTCAGAGGGCGGTCTATGGCACCAACCTCAGAGGGCGGTCTATGGGTGAGCAGGACTCCTTCAGAACAAAGCACACAGGGCACCAATCTCAGAGGGCTGTCTATGGCACCAACCTCAGAGGGCGGTCTATGGGTGAGCAGGACTCCTTCAGAACAAAGCACACAGGGCACCAATCTCAGAGGGCTGTCTATGGCACCAACCTCAGAGGGCGGTCTATGGGTGAGCAGGACTCCTTCAGAACAAAGCACACAGGGCACCAATCTCAGAGGGCGGTCTATGGCACCAACCTCAGAGGGCGGTCTATGGGTGAGCAGGACTCCTTCAGAACAAAGCACACAGGGCACCAATCTCAGAGGGCGGTCTATGGCACCAACCTCAGAGGGCGGTCTATGGGTGAGCAGGACTCCTTCAGAACAAAGCACACAGGGCACCAATCTCAGAGGGCTGTCTATGGCACCAACCTCAGAGGGCGGTCTATGGGTGAGCAGGACTCCTTCAGAACAAAGCACACAGGGCACCAATCTCAGAGGGCGGTCTATGGCACCAACCTCAGAGGGCGGTCTATGGGTGAGCAGGACTCCTTCAGAACAAAGCACACAGGGCACCAATCTCAGAGGGCGGTCTATGGCACCAACCTCAGAGGGCGGTCTATGGGTGAGCAGGACTCCTTCAGAACAAAGCACACAGGGCACCAATCTCAGAGGGCGGTCTATGGCACCAACCTCAGAGGGCGGTCTATGGGTGAGCAGGACTCCTTCAGAACAAAGCACACAGGGCACCAATCTCAGAGGGCGGTCTATGGCACCAACCTCAGAGGGCGGTCTATGGGTGAGCAGGACTCCTTCAGAACAAAGCACACAGGGCACCAATCTCAGAGGGCGGTCTATGGCACCAACCTCAGAGGGCGGTCTATGGGTGAGCAGGACTCCTTCAGAACAAAGCACACAGGGCACCAATCTCAGAGGGCGGTCTATGGCACCAACCTCAGAGCGCGGTCTATGGGTGAGCAGGACTCCTTCAGAACAAAGCACACAGGGCACCAATCTCAGAGGGCTGTCTATGGCACCAACCTCAGAGGGCGGTCTATCGGTGAGCAGGACTCCTTCAGAACAAAGCACACAGGGCACCAATCTCAGAGGGCTGCCTATGGCACAGACCTCAGAGGGCGGTCTATGGCACCAACCTCAGAGGGCGGTCTATGGCACCAACCTCAGAGGGCGGTCTATGGGTGAGCAGGACTCCTTCAGAACAAAGCACACAGGGCACCAATCTCAGAGGGCGGTCTAAGGGTGAGCAGGACTCCTTCAGAACAAAGCACACAGGGCACCAACCTCAGAGGGCGGTCTATGGCACCAACCTCAGAGGGCGGTCTATGGGTGAGCAGGATTGCACCTATGAGGCCTCAGAGGGCGATCTATAGAGGACGGCAGGGATAGTGGGAGATTGAAACAACCCGGTTTACTCTACCTCTGGAGAATATCCATGACTCAAGGAATTCTTAAAGGGCCCCAGCAGTACTCCTGGAATACTAGAACACTCACAGCTTGCCTGAAGTACTGACATTCGCAAAGTCTAATAATCCCGCCTCTCACAGAAGCGCATCTGCGGATGTGTTTCTAACGAGCGATACATAAACTCCCTTGAAAATGTCACTTACTTCTGCAAGAGGCTCTCCAAGAAATACCCTCTACCCTGTCCCTGCCTGACAGAATCGTCCTCTGTCCTACCACTAATAGGCTTACCGCCCCTTCTCAGCGAAAAATACTGCCATTTCTTCAAATTTTGTGGTCCTAGAAAAGCCATGAGGTGATAGTTTAAAGAGTTTACGTAAAATGATCTTTATTCTTGCTTAACAGGCCAATTCTGTCTCGGCTTGTTGGAATAACTATTAAGGAATGGATAACACAGTTCTAAAATACTTATAAAATATTTGTTTTTTGTGTTTCCATTTAGTCAGAAAAGTACTGGATTTGGACAAACTTTGCATTTCTTACTGCTCTGACATAGGAATACGACAGTGCTTTAAAAAACTGGTAAAGCGTCAACACTAACCCGTCAGCCTACATTTAAGGCAGTGAAAAATCTGTCAGCTTGGAAGAGTTTATACCATCGTGTCATTTAAGATCATAAAATTACACAAATCGTGATTATGTGAATCAGAAACATGAAGTCTGTACTACCACAGCGGTATTTTTTGCAAACTTAAACGACAAATAGGTACAGAAAGATATTATCAATCAGGCTGAACAGGAAGTGCAATGGAGCCATCTTGTGGTGAAAATATGCATAGCTCAGTCCCCCAACTCTAGTATCTTATTTTTCTCGTGGTAAAAACAAAAGCCTGCCCCTACCCGACGTCTGTCAATTACTTCTTGCCACAGAGACGTTTATTTTATTTATTGTTTTATTTTTGCAATTTTATATAGCGCGGACATGGCCTGAAGGCCTCACAGCGCTTTACAACAGTAGCATAATACAAGGGTACAGCAAGTTACAGTTACAATAATTACGTTCAAACAGATTGCATCGGTAGCTGTGACGAGGACAAAACCAGCCGTTGGACAGGGACGTACATGACTAAAGCATTGATTAAGATGGTGGGGACACACAGTGAAGGTAGTACTTCTCCTAGATAGAGTACAAGGGTATGGTGGAGGGTGAGGGTGATTAATCCAGGTGTCTGTCAAATAGGAGGAGCTTGAGGTTCTTTTTGAAGGTGGCTGTGCAAGTTGTTAGGCGAAGGGAGGGAGGTAAGGAGTCCCAGATTCTTGTGGCGCTACCAGAGAATGACTGGCTCATGTACCGTTCTCGACTGAGGGTGGGTGGTTCCAGGAGCAGGGACGTTAAAAGGCCACAAACTCACCAGTTGTATTATGACAACTGACCGTAAAGGGGGGCTTAGATTATATTGCTACGGGATCCTACAAATGGCAGTAAGCGCTAAGAATAAGCGCTCAAAGGACCACCAGGTGTCCCACTCATCTACCTCCCAGCGTCCACCCTTTAAGCCCACCTAACGGCGCTTTGTTTTTTACAGTAAGAGCATGTGTGCGTGTTTGTCTCCTGGTAAATCAACAGACAGTAGCACCTAAGTGAGGGGTAAGACAACCACTCACAGGAGTAAGAGAACCACCTCATCTCTACTCCTGCTCTCACAAAGCCATTATTTCTTTGAATTTACTTGACCTGTTTAGACTGTACTTCCAGTTTAGGTTCAAGTTTCCTGGCCTGGGTGTCCGCGCCATGTCTGCCTTAAAGCCTGTGTTTGCTTGTCTTCTGCTGACAGAGGCTTGGATGCATACATTCGTGTACACCTTGGAGATATAGCTCCCCACGCCCCCTTTTCTCCATGCTCCATACAGCAATGGTTGGACTGGACCCTCGTGGTTAAGTAAAAAACAAGAAAAGATGCAAAGTCGATGGGGTTTGTGTCCTACCTGGGTATAGCTGTAAGCCGGACCTGCAGACATGCCAATCATACCGAAGGAGGAATCCTCACCCACATTTTGTGCCCCCCCCCATATCATCTGCAACCTCATCCCACCCTAGTAAGATGGTACTACCAGGACGGAGTGGACTCAACCTCAGTAAGAGGGAGTTCTTTATAAATAATAAACTGTATAAATGTGGGATCCAGATACATATTAAAATACCCAGGGAAACCTTAAGGACTTTATTTTTTGGTACCCTAGGTTTGTATACACCCCCACCTTCATTATCTGAGGCAGCTTGACTCCAAATCTTGTCTGGCAGGTCACTTTGAGATGCTATACCTGGAACTTAACACATTAAGACTAGGGTACAATGATGATTTAAAGTGAGCGGTCAAGGTCTATTGTAAACCTACATACACACACCCTCAAGACACACAACTACACCCAAGAGAATGAGGTGGTCATGGAGTAATATGGGCTCCTCCACACTGTGGGCATTCTAGATTCATGGTAGCAGGGGCATAAGGTGAGCCCCTTGGCGCATGGTGGCATTCTATTCCTAGGATTTAGGCCACATCTAGGAACAGTCAATTCAACAATTTTGAGGAGCACAATAAGGTTCTTTCACAAAAGAGTCTGAAGAGATCTCTAATAATTTACAGATTTTACACATTACTCATACATAGATCAAATGACAGCATGAGACTTTTAGTAGTCATATAATACAAAAGTTAGATTCACAATCTGATTGTTTTTCATCATCTTTATTCTTTAATTTCGCAGATTTCGTGATAAAACAGGAAGACAATTCCCCAAAAATCTGGCTGCGTGAGCACGTTCAAGTTAGTTTGTTTTGACCGCGGGGGAGGAGGAGGTCATGTTGTTTGGCACCGTAGCAAGATGAATACAGGTTCCGTATTTCGACCTTCTTGGTTCTTCATCCCCTGGACGTAAGATGCCTTCGAAGGAAATAAAGATGCCAGGGGGGGTATTACACGCCCTGCTGGTCAAAGGAAAGTGCTGAGAAGGCTGATGAAAGTTGATGCCTGATGAGAAGAGGACTTTTGAGCAAACATTGATTTATTTTCTCTGCTTCGGATTGCTTAATAGCCAGTCGCGAATAGAGTAAGAAAAGGAGCATGATACCGTGTGCAAAATTAGCTGTACTGTAGATGTTCCAAACCAACATTGGATCTACAGAGGAAGTTTATGAGGTTTTAAAAAGTATATAAAGAGTACACAGCATCCGACGTTTGATTGAAGGTAAGACTTTCCATAAGATTAGGTGCTGCCCTGAAGAAGTCCCATGTGAACGGGGACGAAACGCGTAGGCCGTTTCATTTTTTGGAATGGTTTTCCTGTTTTATCACGAAATCTGCAAAATTAAAGAATAAAGATGATGAAAAACAATCAGATTGTGAATCTAACTTTTGTATTATATGACTACCAAAAGTCTCATACTGTCATTTGATCTATGTATGAGTAATGTGTAAAATCTGTAAATTATAAGAGATCTCTTCAGACTCTTTTGTGAAATAACCTTATTGTGCGCCTCAAAATTGTTGAATTGTATGTTTAAATTTGGGTTTTTTCAGTTGACCCAAAGGAGTGAGCACTTTCTAAAACATTAGGGACAAACTGTGTGCAGGCAAAGTTTAGGCCATAACCGGATTCTTATTGTGTTAACATCTAGGAACAGTATTCTGGCAGAAAATGGGAATCTCTGCTATTTGGAGGCTACGACTAACAGAAGATGGCCACACAGTGTTCACGCAGGGGCATTTCAGGCAGAGGCTGCACAGCTGGGACACTAGTAGATAAGTACTTAACCACAATCTCAAGCTGGGGTTTTGGGTCAAAGCAATGGATTTTCTAAACGAAAAGCTGATATCTGGGAATGGGGCTAGGGAGACAAAAATGTATTAAAAAGAAATGAGGGGAATGAATGAGGAGCTAGTTACTTATCCAGAAAAAAAAAATGGTATTTGGGAACCAAACTGGGAGCATTTTCAAAAAATTTCCCACTGAAATTTGTGGACAAACTTCTTGCATTTCCACAGTATACTTCAAACTGAAATTCGAGGAATAATTCACGTTCACCTGCTGTAAAACAGTGTTACCCATTTATTCGAAACAGTCTCAGGAGAAAAGCCGTTCACTGTCCTGGTTGAAGGAGGGTAGGTGCTTTACTCACTCTGTTAAGTTTTGGTTGGGTATTCATGTCCCTCCACTTTAAAAGTTTACCATCTGTCGCTTATGCTTTCTTGGGGGTAACTCTTCTCTAGCACCCTAAATATAGTGGGACATAGCCGATTCTCTGAGGGTGTGCTCACTGCTCTAGGATTTAACAGACCACATAACGGCCAGACATACAGTTACCTGTACCAGCGACAGAAGCACAAGCCCATGCTTGGTATCTAACACACTACTCCCACGAGAGAGTTGTCCCTGTGAGACCCCCCCGCCCCCAACAGAAGACCTAGGAATGGAACATGAAACACGTGGACGTGTAAGGCAAGGTACTGCCAATCCTGGTACTCTGCGAATGAAACTACCACTTGTTTTGGTGCTCTAAAATAAAATCCAGTATTGTTTACATTAGGCATGCCCCACGTGTCCATGAGGGTCAAATCCATACCAGTTTTTCAGGATAACCACTGACAAGATAAATGAGTTCCAATAAGGTCTCTATCCAGTAGTGGATCTTTCATAGACTAACATGCTTGAAACATCCCTGCCATCGAGAGGAGAGTCCCCCAGTAACATAACAATAGCAGTCCCTTGTTAAACATACCCTAGAGGGTGTAACAATGGCTCTTTGGTCGCAGAGCCACCTCATTTTAAAAAGAACCAAACCAAACTTCAGCCTATCAGAGAAAATTAGACTGTAGACCACACTCCGAGAGGCCACCATCCTTCAGATTTCTACTGTACACAGTGGGTGAAGAGTCTCCTTGAGCTCAGCTCAAATGACCTCAGATAAGTTAACCTTTGAGATCTGTTCAGATTTCAAGAAATCTTTCATAATGGAATGCAGAAGTCTTTCTTTTAAAAAAATACCTTAGGATGTCAGATACTGCAAAAAATAACCCTTTGAGACCTCTTGCCTTCATCTATCTCACAAGTCTAAATACTGCAAGCTAGGCAGTACATTTTCCTCTATGATCTTAACGATAGAGAAGCAAGACTTCACATTTAGGTTCTAACATCGAAAGAGGCAACTGCCTCATAGGAAGGCTCAGATTTAACAGAAAAGACCAACAAGAGGTCTTAATTTAGGGAAAAACCCATCTCTGAAACAGATCCAGGTGAGGAGGATCCATCTACCTTAAAAGAGGTTGTTAAAAAATGTAAGCAGAGCAGCCAGTCTCTTGACGAAGCTCACACCCAGAAAAAGCTAAAGCTTCAGTTAGGACCATCCCGTTCTATGACGCTGCGCATCCAGTGAAAAGCGCCTTCTCTGGAGCCTCAGAAAATACAATTTTCACCATCTGCTTTCCTCTCGCTTCCACTGAAAGCATCATCGTTGACCAAGATTCCTACGTTGAAGACACCATAGAAGAGCAAAAAACATCTACGGTTGCCTCGACAGGGACGTTTACATTAAAACCTCTGTTGACAACCCTGTCAACTTCATTGTCAAAATTATTTTACTGCTAAATGTCAAGCCCAAATATTCATAAGAACAGTTTGTCTTCGCCAATCCTCACTGGTGTCTGAAGGTGCGGAGCCCAAAACAAAGAATCTGGGGCTTATCTAACCTGACCCGAACACTGATGGTTCTAACATAAGCCATACATAAAAAGAAATGTAAAAGATTGTAATGACCACTGCTTTTAAAAGCCAACTGGGCAAGTACATGACTTGTGCCACAGTAGGACATGACGTATGTCAAATCTTTTACCAGATTCTTGACAAATATTAATTGGAAAAAGAAAACATACACATTACAAGCTATCAAAGAAACAAGTGCTTATAATTCATAATCTTAATCCACTAAGTTTCTGTCCAAGAGGTATAGTGTTTATTTGACTTACTTTGCCATGCTTGCAATATAGTACAGTAAACAACGCCCCCTAGTGTGGAGATCTTACTGTTTCCAGCAAGTAAACGATCTGAAACCAGGCAGGGCCAAATCACCCTTTCAACATACCAGGTTTGATAAAATTTGTAGCATTGATCTGGATAAAAACACGTGGGAGCTGTGAGACTTACATGAGGCAGTGCTACACATGCATTGAGCTATTATTAACGTGAAAGCATACAAACTAAAGGCCTGCTTCCAAACCGGTCCCAGGATGCTTGTTTCCCGTCCAGGGAGGACCTGGCCTGGCCGTTCGGGCTGGACCGTTCCCATGGGGAGCAGGGTCAAGACTGATTTGCATATGGCTGGGTTTGAACTGGGGTGGTGAAGTGAGCAAAAGAGCGATAGATACAACCCAGATCTCTTGACTGGGGGTGAGTGGTTGAATAGTTTCAGCAGTCCGTCCATCATCTTGTGTTTGCTAAACCAAACTGCACAGGGCACACAAAAAGGTACCCTCGAAATGGAGGAAGAGGGACGGTAGAGGGATTGTGGGAGGATGCAGGGGAGACTGGGACTAGAACAGTAAAGGCAAAGAAATCCCTAAAACAGACCTGTACCTTTTTGTAAAATAAAATGTCACTTCTTGGAACCAGGGTTTTAGCTTCTATTGGATTTCACAATCAAAATTTCTTGCTAACTTTCTTTTTTCCAAAAAGGTTTCTTACTTAGATCTTCTTTGTGAGGGGCCTATTAGCCCTCGAGCACCGAATTACATCACAGGTTGACGTGACATCCAAATTTTTGCTCTATGTACAACACTTTGCATTATATTTACAATACAAATGCTCTATGTAAATCTCTCTTCTGCCCTTTGGAACTGGGTATGGGCTGTACTAAAAATGAATAAAGTGAAGATGATTTCCCCATTGTTATTTACTCGTTGTGTCATGGCCATTGCATGGCAGTGTTTAAAGTTGTAAAATTGAAGTGTTTCACCCATGAGAACAAGTTGCTTACCTTCAGTACCGAATTTATTTGGGATACTTTACTTTCCACAGATTCCTCACTCGATGAATATTCCTCCATACCGGATCCGGAAAACATTTTTCTGAGCAATTGCTCTTCAGCGTTGCCAGGCGGCACCACATGACTCCATTCATGGCTCCGCCAGCACAGGATGTAACATCATCCCATATAAGGTGTCATCTGGCACACTGGCATTCCTTATCTTTGCATCTGCGACCTACTGTGGCATGTGGATGTCCATAGATGATAAATAAACAAGGAGAAACCATTACCGGAGACCATGAGATCTTACTAGGCACAGCACTATTTCAGAGGGGGGGGGGGGCGAAGGATGATAAGGAATCTGCAGGAAGACACAGTATCAACTTTAATTATTGTTACTGAAGTTAAGTAACTTTTTCTTTTGATGGATACTTTTTGCTACAGATTCCTCAGGTATGAATATGTCCCAAAGCAGTAACCCCTGGGTGATGGGAATGAATAGTGCCGATTAACCAAGGAATTCACACAACACACCCTGGCAAAATGTCCAACACTGTGCACCTGAGCTGTCAAACTTTATTGTTTGGCAAAGGTATTGAAGGAAGACCAAGTGGCTGCCCCACAGATACCAGCTACAAGGATACCCTTGGTAAGGGCAGTAGAAGCTGCCATGGACCGTGTAGAATGCGCACAAAAGCCAGCTGGAGAGTCTTTCTTGGCCAAGGGGTATCAGATCTTAACACAAAGGGTTTCCCAACATGCCAATGTAATGTATGCTGATCACGGTTTAGTTTTACTTTGCCTCAGGAAAATATGCAAAGAGTTGATAATCCAGCTGGTCTTGTTCAGAGGGTCAATATGGTAGAAGACCATAAGCCTAGGGTCTTGTTTGTGTAACTGCTCTGCTTCAGCAGGAGAATGGCGAGGAGCAAAAAAGGATGGTAGTGTTATGAATTGGCCCATGTGTCGTCCAGACATAACAATTGGTAGAAAGAATGGACAGGTACAGCGAAACAGCTCGTCAGGGTGGAAAACAGTAAATAGCAGCCGGACCAAGAGGGCCTTCAACCTGCAGATTTTATGGGCTGACGGAATTTCCACCAGAAATGAAGTTTTAGGAGTTAACTAACGCATAGGATAACTGTGTATCAGATCGAACAGAGAAGCCATCAGACAGGTTAGCACTGCAGAGCAATAAAGGGCATGGGAGGAAACAAATACAACAGACCACAAAATAATTGAGTCACCAGAGGCAACCTGAAAATGGAAGACCCATCGTGAAGACATGAAAGGGCAGACAGACCAATCACATACTCAGTCACTGTAAAGACTGCTAGTCCTTGCTGAGCACTGAAAAGGGCAAATACCAGAACGGGGAGCTTTGATTAGGTTTAAGTGTGCCGACTCAAACAAAGAAACACATTTCATCCTGCAGCCCACATACACCGACTTGACAGAAGGTTTTCAGGCCACTAAGATGTGATCTGATACTTCTGGCTGGAAGTAGAAGGCCTTTAATTGGCACTTCTCAATCTCCACAAATGCAGACTAAGCATCTGAGGATTATGGTGAAGGAGCTGACCACCCTGCTATGACAGCAGATCTTTTCTGGGTGGGAGGAGGAGGCCAGATGCTGAGCTCCAACAACTCACACTGTACCAAATCCTCCTCATCCAATCCGGGGTGACATGAATCAATTGAGCGCAGCCCTCTCCCACCTTCTGCAAGACCTTTGAAAGTATAGAAATCTGAAGGAATGCTTGCAGCAGGAATTGCTATGAGCTGAAATGGAAAGCAACCAGAAGGACTCAAAGTGGTGGCAAGTACAGGGTGCAGAACAGAGGGTATTGCATGTTCAGAGCCATGGAAAAGAGGTCCACGCAAAAACATCCAAGAAAGGGCAAGAACATGCACGTCACTTCAAGGTGGAGCTCCCATTCATGAACTCCAGGGATCGTCCGCTCAAGGCACCTACCTCCACGTTCAGTGTGCCTACTAAATGTGCCACCACTGGGAAGACGTCTTGTTGCACATCCATCACCATAAGCCCAAAGCACTCCAACACAGGGTTGAAGAACTTGCACCACCCTGTTTTCTGGATGTAACGGATAGTGGTGGTGTTGCTCGAAAGACCTCGCACCTTCAAGGCTAGGCAGAACACCCTCAAGTTCAGCACACTTATATGCATGCACTGTTCCAAAGGTCTCGTACTGCCATCTTCCCTAGAAGAGCATCCCAGCCCAATAGATAGACATCTACTACGGTGGTGGTTTGCACCTGCAGAGAACTGAAGGTACAAAGCACTGTGAGGCTGGAGGAACACATCCACCAAAGACCTTTGGAGGACAGACCTTGAGCGAACAACTCCCCTGAAGTTACTGTATCCAGGGGAAGCACAGAAAGGATCTCTCCGACACCTGGCATGCAACAACAGAATCCACAAGGACCGAAATCCAACAGGTGCAAAACTGGCAGATCCGAGATTGGATTTGGGCCAAGTAACATTGGAATTATTTTAAACTATCCAAGACCCTCTGTGGCAGAGGAAAAGATCTCATGCAGGTCTTGTCCAGTATCACTCCGAAGAACTTTAATCTCTGAGCAGGGAAGAGGTGAGAACTGTACAGGCTGATGGAGAATCCCAGTTGTCGAAGAGTCATGGTGCACTGCTGATAGTCAGACCAGCACAGGGAACCTCCCCATTCACCTGCCAGTTATCCAAGTATGGCAATATATGGACTTCTGACCTCTCGAAGGAAGGTGCCACCACAGCCAGCACTTTGGTGAAGAACCTCTCAGCGGCCGTGTGACCAAAAAACAGATATGCAAATTGATGATGCTGAGACCACACTACAAAACAGAGGTTACACAAGTGAACAGTAAGAACTGGAAGATGACAATAGTCATCCGGGAGATGCGTGGACACCATCCAACACTGTACACTCAGGCGACAGGAGGACCCAACTCATGAAGAGCATTTTGAACATGTCATAATAAACAAAGATAGTCAAGAGTCTCAACTCCAGAATGGGCACAAAACCTCTGTCCCACTTGAGAATCAAGTAAAGGGAGTAAAATTCCATGTTCCTCTCTTCAAATGGCACCACTTCTATAGCCCCTTTGCACAACAGGGTGAGAATTTCCACTTTCAAAATCAGAGCATGCACTGGGGAGCACTTCCTCACAGAAGGTGGACAGTCTGGTGCGGTGGACTGAAATGGGAGGGTATAGCCCTTGCGGTAAAGCTGAAACACCCAGCAATAAATAGTGATGGCTCCCAAATGATTACAAACTGAGACCCTAATCCGATTTTGTGTTTCTGTACTTTTTAGTGTAGCATATTACTCTTGTATAGTGCATACTTTGAACTAGGTCGACTTCAGGTGTTTATAACGGGCCACAATTGCTGTGGAGTTGAGGCAAAAGGCATTGTCAGTTTCTTTCGCCCAGTGCCGGTCAATGGGTTCAAAAAGCTGTTCAGGATACACGGTCATCCGATCCTTGGCCTCTCTGCAGAGCAATGGTCACGTATTCCAGCTGCAATTGTGATTCTGTGCAAATGTCTGTGAAGAAGGTACAAAGGTGAAAGTAAAAGAAACTGCAGTGCTTACAGGTGAGTGGGGGCGTTGTGTGTTTGGGGGTGAAGTGAAGGGGGTGCGAGGAAGTGAATGCAGGA
Source organism: Calotriton arnoldi (assembly GCA_963921515.1). Classification (NCBI taxonomy): domain Eukaryota; kingdom Metazoa; phylum Chordata; class Amphibia; order Caudata; family Salamandridae; genus Calotriton; species Calotriton arnoldi. The sequence goes on from CAWUFW010000792.1 coordinate 1,931,325, forward strand.
GAGAGCGAACAGAAGGCGCTGAAGAGGAAAGAGATGAGGTGTAAGATATGCAGATGGGAGAGTTGTGGAGAGAAAAAGGGTGTACATGTCTAGCAGAGTGAACATGACAGGAGTGATTGAGACACTTGGAAGACACCTACCCCTTCCACAGGCCTCAGTAATGTTTAATTCGCAGTCCCAATTTTAGAATTGAAACATTTTCAATATTATTTACAACAAAAGTATTGTTGTCTCTCATTTATAGTAAACACATAACAACCACTGATAAAGCCAATAGTCCTGGGTGGTTTTAGGTGTATGTCAGTTGTTGTGTTGTAGATCAGGCTGCAATAAAAGAAAGCTTAGAGAGGCACCACAATACTGGTCCGGTGCAGAAATTGTTTCTGTTTAAGCCACGCCTTTAATTTCACAGGCCACACCCCTTTTAGAGGCCCTTCACTTTCGTCACTCCACTTAAAGCCCTGGGCTCAGGTATCAAGTGCCTGGAGGTAGTGCTCGCGACGGCCGTTGGCCGACAGAAGCAGCGAAGGGGTTAAAGGCAAACACATGGTATGCTGCTGCTGAGAAATACCGGTCCTGGCTTCTGCCAGACTCTAAAGTATTGGAATATTTCATGCACTTTTAATCGCGTGAGCATGTTTACTGCAAGAAAGCTATTCCAGGGAACATGCTCCAGACTATTCCAAAAGGGACATAAAAAATGATCACAATTTATTAAGAAACAAAAATATTAGGAATGGGAAGTACAAATATAAAAAAAAAAAAGATAAACTATATTTTGGGAGAAAGTAAAACAAACCCATCTCACAGAAGTCTGTTTTCTATTTCTTAAACAACCCAGACAGGTGATAGCACCAGACAAAGTAAGACAAGCATTTTCAATGCAATAGGTCTCGCAGTTGCGAGATTTTAAGCTATTGGCATTGTAAATGATAATGCCTTTTATTTATGTGTTTTTCAAAGCAATACATATATATAAAAGGCATTGTCTTTTCTAATGCTAATAGCTCAAACTCTCGCAAATGCAAGACCACTTTAACGGCGGCCTCGCCCCTTTCTTTAGACGCTGCTCGCCGTATTCAGGTTACAGTGTTGCCACGTCGTGGCTGGAATAGGGAAGATCATTAAAGAAAATAGTGCTCTTCGACTACATAAAGCAGACCGTGTAACAACACAAGTAAAAAGTCCAGTCGTTATGGGAGGTTACAAGTGCAGACAAGGCGGAACCAAGGAAGGACTACTAAGTCTATTCACAAATGAAAAGCAACGATTTCGAAAGGACAGTAACAGGAGCAAATTGAAAAGATGGCGAAAAAAGTACAGTAGCAGGAGCCAATTGAAAAGATGGGCGGGAAATGGGCGGAGCTCCTATGCCATACCTCAAAACAGCACGCCTCCCACAGCAGCGCATGCGCTGCCCAGGCTCGACCTAAAAAGTTAAAATGGTGATAGGGATGGAAACAAAGCTTGGAGGGAGAGGATATTAAGGAACAGTTCAAATGAAAGGAAAAGGAGGGTGAAAAATAAGAGAATGATCATGAAGAACAGACTGGGGGTGCAGTGTGAGGGCATTCAGAGTACAGGTATGGGGCTCCCCCTTTACTTACAAATACCAGACGAAAAGCACCGCAGGAAGAGGCAGATGGGAGGAGGCTATGATAAAGGGCATGTAGAAGGGGCCCTGGTTTGCAAAGAAGTGAGATGGGGATTCAGGGTGCCTTCTCCAAACAAGAAACGAGCACTGGCAAAGTCACATGGTCTGGTATTGCCTGCCAAGCCTTTTGGCTTCGTCAATGTATTATTTGTTTTGTCATGGCATTTTCAAAATTGCTGCGAAAGTTCCTGGGCCTTCGTCAATGTAAAAAGAAATAAAATTGACTAAAAGGAAACATTTTTTTGATAAAGTGTATGTGGCCAAAATAAATAGTCCATGGTATTGAAGGGAACTACTTTGTGTGTGGATGTGCTCCTTGTGAAAGGGTAACAGCAGTAATTCAAAATTAAATTAGCCATTGGATGAAGTGGACTGACCTACTGTCCAATGATGTATGCTGCAGTGGGTGAAATAAAAATGTCTCTGCATCAGTAACAAACCATTGGATGAAGAGGGATGGCTAAAAGCCCCTAAAAGTAAGTATATTACAAGTACAGTTTTAGAAAAATTAAAGGGTCTTAAAATAAGCACTGGTAAAGCTAACAGGTCTAGTTTCCGCCTTCTGACTTCTGGCTTTTCAAAACTTTGTGAATGTTTACAGACTTTTGGATTTGCTAATGTTTATGATTTTTTTTTGTAAAATTCTAAAAGGAGAATACTTTCGATTTCCAAGTGCAAGAACAGAATGCCATCACTCACAGAGAACTAAGCCAATGAGTAAAGTGGACTGTCGCTGTGCCCCATGGTGTATGCTCGATGGCTAGAACAAAATGTGAATAACACACTAACAGACCAACGGATGCAGAAGTCTCTTTCTCACTAAGGCGACTCCCCCATATATCCTGGCCATACCACTTCTGGGCGCTCCTCGGGACGGTTGAATTACCTCTTCTACAGAGATCGCTCAGTGGCATGAGGCGGGACTGCATACTATGGGAGATCTTTACAGCGACGCCTCTCTCATCCCCTTAAGTCCCTGAGCGGGGAAGGAGGTCTCCCTCCTGGCCATTTTTTGCTCTATAACTCTCTCCTTGGGGTGTTGGGAGCTTGCTGGGGAGACATGCACCAGGAGACCTGATGCATCTCACACTCCAGTACCTTCACGTTATGAGGCAGGACATCACTTGACACGTTGGTTTGCTGAATCTCAGCGCATACACTCAGCGATACCGCTTACATATTTGCACCGCCACTGGGAGCCAGCTCTGGACCGCCCTTTCACATACAAGGAATGGGCTGCCATACTGGATTATTCGGCTCTTATTCCAAGTACCACCCCCTTCCGCCTCATTCAATACTATATACTGCACAGAGCTTATCTCACCCCGGACAAGATAAGCAGCTAATATTGTCGCAATGAAGCGGTTTGTCCACGCTGCACCCTGCCCAATGTCAATTTTATCCACATGCTCTGGGCCTGCCCGTCACTTCACAGTTATTAGCTAGGCGTGACCACACACTTGTCGAACTGCACAGGGCGATCCATACTGCTACATGGGAGGTGTGCATCCTAGGCCTGCGTCGCAGGGATAAAAAAACACAAAGCCACTACTCGCTTTATCGATTTAGGCTCCTCCTAGCCAAACGCCTGATCACCCGTAGGTGGAAATAGCCTACTCCTCCTGCGATCACTGCCTGGGAACGTGCCATGCAAGCCTGGGCTCAGACTGAGGGCAGTGCCCTCCACAGGGAAGATACAAGAGGCCTCTCTGAATTCCATTTTGCAGCCACTGAATAACATGATTCTTGCAGACGCTGTGAACGCTCCGGTCCCCTGCCTTCCACTAGATATGTTGGACACTCGGCCCTGAATCCCCCTCCCTATCTCATATCTGTCATTTTATGTCATTGCTCTGTAACACTGCCAATTTATTTTCCTTTCTTCTCATGCTATGGAATGGCGTGGACTTGTTTCATTATTACAGTTTAAGGTTTTATTTTCTGTATTTGTGGATTCACAACTTCATTTCCCTGTAACTTGATGATACCACCATTGGACATTTGTGTGTTATGTATGTGCTGAAATGCATGGAAATTTTAAATCTTAAAAAACTCAATAAAAAGATTCAAACAAAAAAATAGACCAATGTATGAGGAGAGCTGGCTGAAAGCCTTTATACGCACGTTTGTTACGTATATAATGTATTCAAATTAAAAAGTTATTTGCTAACGTCAGACCTAAATAGAAGAGGTTGGGTGGGAACAGGAATACCGTCACTGGAACAGCATTTAGTGTTGAATGAAAGGAGGCACCACAAGGGCTCAATATGCCCTGAACGCTGCGGCTCTAGTAGCAAGGGGGTGCCCATTTTCTGCAGAGACCTATGGTGGTGGTCCAAAGTCAGCCTTCGAGGTATCCTATTTCTTTTTGTGTAGTGGAGAGCAAGGTTAGTTGTAAAGCATCAATTTTAGGACAATCGTTCCTCCTCCTTGCTCGCCATCCCTTACTATTCCTCTCTCCTTATTCCTCAGTCCTCATTGTGTGCTCTGTGTCCCTCACTACTCACTCATAATCCCTCCTTCCTCGCCATCATCCTACATCCCTCACATTTCACCATTTCTCCTCAAATCAAGTTATGATGGAGATGGACCAAATGTACACAGCCCATCCTCGCTTTCCATCTTCACACAGCAGGCCTCAAGCCTTACTCTTTCTCCTCATTCCTTACTCAAGCCTTACTGTTTCTCCTCATTCCTTGCTCTTCCTTCCTCAAGCCTTACTCTTCCTTCCTCAAGCCTTACTGTTTCTCCTCATTCCTTACTCTTCCTTCCTCAAGCCTTACACTTTCTCCTCAAGCCTTACTCTTCCTTCCTCAAGCCTTACTCTTTCTCCTCATTCCTCACTCTTCCTTCCTCAAACATTACTTTTTCCTCATTCCTTACTCTTCCTTCCTCAAGCTTTACTCTTCCTTCCTCAAGCTTTACTCTTCCTTCCTCAAGCTTTACTCTTCCTTCCTCAAGCCTTGCTCTTCCTTCCTCAAGCCTTACTCTTCCTTCCTCAAGCCTTGCTCTTCCTTCCTCAAGCCTTACTCTTCCTTCCACAAGCCTTACTCTTCCTTCCACAAGCCTTACTCTTCCTTCCTCAAGCCTTACTCTTCCTTCCACAAGCCTTGCTCTTCCTTCCTCAAGCCTTACTTTTTCTCCTCATTCCTTACTCTTCCTTCCTCAAGTGATGACTATAAGTGCTGATGCTATCAGCTCGGTCCGGAACAAACAAGCATTCAATGCTATAAAGGACATGTATACAATCCACAGTAGAAGAACTGTTTTACGTCATTCATTAGGTTTTCAAGATTTCAAGACATGCTTTTAGAAAGTAGATCCAGATCTTTCAACAAACACCGTCTAAAGAAAGAAAGAGAGAGCTGGACTCCTCCAAAACACAGGAGACAGTGCAAGTAGAAGATAGGCATGGGGCATCTGCTTACCCACAGTCCTTAGCAAAGCAGCTCACATTACTTATTATTTCCATATGTAGACACATGCATACATTTTGTGTTACATCACACACATGCAGAGTTATTTTCGTCTTACAACATTCAGAACCTGGAGGTGACCAATGGCGAGTGAGCTGCAGATCCTCTGTTTACATTTAGAAGGTAAAATGTACTTCTTCAGAATCAAAGTGAAAAGAGGGACAGAACAAAGGTGTTGAACACACTGGGTTCCAGTTCAGTATCAGAAATAACATCGAACAGTGTACTGTATACAAGTAAGCCGGCGCTTTCTGTTTCAATGCGCTATGTAAGTTGGAGACAATAGAGACTGCTCTCATTGAGTATAAAGGCGCCGGGTGATTCTACACCTCTTCCAAAGGGACTGTTTGAGCAAATCAAACATTGTGCACCATGGAAGTTCCGTTCAACAATAAGACGAGCATCCCAAAAGGTATAAGTGAAACGGAATCTGGCTCCTGGAAATGTGGATCATCTCACCCTACAGAGGATCTAAAGGTCCCTCTAAGGTTCCCTCTCAGACACCTGATGCCGCCCCAACAGACTCCAGCACAATGGAAGACACCTGACCTGCCACAACCGCACCTCGCCCCCACCTCGTGAGAGGACAAGGATACAGGAGCCGGTGACGCAGATATGGAGGGTAGGAAGGGCCATGCACCAGAGAGGGCGGCGAAGAAAAAGATGACACTGGAGGAGTGGGCGGGAAAGGAGAGAAAGAAGAAAGAGAAAAGAAAAGAAATAATAAAAGAGGAAAAACAAGGGTGGGGTGAAGCGTCACAAAAACAACTACACTCTCTGCCCACAGTCAATAAACAACATGACTTCATTTAACTTCTTAGGAAGGGGTGTCAAAGTTCCATGTCTACAAATTTGGAAGTTATTACATTGTGAATGCTATTTCATAACTTGGGAGGCAATGTTTTCACTGTTAAAAACTCTAAAGTTTATAGTATGGCAGTCTCCTGCCTCGCCAGTCCCTCCCCATCACCTACATCCTGAATAACACGTCCCAAGCTTCCCCAGGTGGGTCACGGTATGCCCTTTTCACAATATATTTATAGATTGGTGTCTTTAGGCACCACTGTAGCATTAGGAGTTGATAAGATGTAAAAATAATCGATTGAATCAAATGAATGGCATCACTTCAAACTATTTGCCTGGAGAGATTCATAAAATAAGTTTAACACCATCTTGTTTTGAAGCTTTGAAAACGCATGTAAGGTATCGTAGTAGGTTCAGCAAGGGCTGCAGAGGCGGACTGGACCCCAGGCTTTCACAAGTTGTTTAAAAGAGCATTAAGAAGTTGAGAAAATTCCCACGTACAAGAGATCTGGAAGAACACGGGTACGTCTGTAGACTGTACTATGTGAGTAAATGCTAGCACCCGGGTGCAACAGGAAGGAGCGGAAGGGTCTAGTTCAGTGTCCAGTGCACTCCTGGCACTGCACTTAGGCAGGGCAGATGCACTGCATGCCTGTGAAGAGCAGGGAAACAATAATCCAACAAGGGCTTTTGTCAGAGCCAGTTTCAGCTGGGACATATGGAAAGCATAGGGGACTGGAATTCTCCAGCCAAAAGTATTGTCTGATCTGCTCCGACCACATTCCACCCACCACTGCCACACAGTAACATGAGAGGCAGGGCTCTAATCTCTACCAGCAGGCGGAAAGCAAACCACCAGCTGGATGTGAAATCTGGGAGTCCCTAGAGCCGCAGTGGTCGGATTGCTAACTCTCTGATGTAAGGACTTAGTTCAATGCAACATCATTGAATTAGAAAAACATTTGGAGTGCAGCCCTAACACGAGCGATCCGGTGCAGGCAGTGTTTTCTGGTTACTATCAGCCCCACTAGATGGTTCATGGACACAGCTGCAATTCAAACAATCTTTCATTTATGAATAACACACTCAAAGATAGCACTAAGAAACTTGGACATCATGTTTATTTTAAAGCCCTCCTTCTAGTACATAGAACATGATGGTAACCACAAAGGATGGAAAAATAACACCATTTAGACATGAAATGGTCAGCGAAAACAAGATGAATGTTTCTGGCATTTTAGCCAGTTTTTGACATCCTAACACCCTAAAGCTATTTCTAAGCGCTAAGCTAAACCTTAGGCAAAGCATTAAATAGCAACCCTGCCCTTCGAGTTTTAGAGTTTCTTAGGATGGATCGCACATCATACCTTTAAATAGCTGGCTTCAGCGATTCTTTATCAGAGCTCTGCCGAGGAATGAAGAATATGTGCTCTTGGTGAAGGACACCTTCGGCATGGCTTCAGCGATTCTTTATCAGAGCTCTGCCGAGGAATGAAGAATATGTGCCCTTGGTGAAGGACACCTTCGGCATGGCTTCAGCGATTCTTTATCAGAGCTCTGCTGAGGAATGAAGAATATGTGCTCTTGGTGAAGGACACCTTCTGCATGGCTTCAGCGATTCTTTATCAGAGCTCTGCTGAGGAATGAAGAATATGTGCTCTTGGTGAAGGACACCTTCGGCATGGCTTCAGCGATTCTTTATCAGAGCTCTGCCGAGGAATGAAGAATATGTGCTCTTGGTGAAGGACACCTTCGGCATGGCTTCAGCGATTCTTTATCAGAGCTCTGCTGAGGAAAGAAGAATATGTGCTCTTGGTGAAGGACACCTTCGGCATGGCTTCAGCGATTCTTTATCAGAGCTCTGCCGAGGAATGAAGAATATGTGCCCTTGGTGAAGGACACCTTCGGCATGGCTTCTGCTATTCTTTATCAGAGCTCTGCCGAGGAATGAAGAATATGTGCTCTTGGTGAAGGACACCTTCGGCATGGCTTCTGCGATTCTTTATCAGAGCTCTGCCGAGGAATGAAGAATATGTGCTCTTGGTGAAGGACACCTTCGGCATGGCTTCAGCGATTCTTTATCAGAGCTCTGCCGAGGAATGAAGAATATGTGCTCTTGGTGAAGGACACCTTCTGCATGGCTTCTGCGATTCTTTATCAGAGCTCTGCCGAGGAATGAAGAATATGTGCCCTTGGTGAAGGACACCTTCGGCATGGCTTCTGCGATTCTTTATCAGAGCTCTGCCGAGGAATGAAGAATATGTGCTCTTGGTGAAGGACACCTTCGGCATGGCTTCAGCGATTCTTTATCAGAGCTCTGCCGAGGAATGAAGAATATGTGCTCTTGGTGAAGGACACCTTCGGCATGGCTTCAGCGATTCTTTATCAGAGCTCTGCCGAGGAATGAAGAATATGTGCCCTTGGTGAAGGACACCTTCGGCATGGCTTCTGCGATTCTTTATCAGAGCTCTGCCGAGGAATGAAGAATATGTGCTCTTGGTGAAGGACACCTTCGGCATGGCTTCAGCGATTCTTTATCAGAGCTCTGCCGAGGAATGAAGAATATGTGCTCTTGGTGAAGGACACCTTCGGCATGGCTTCAGCGATTCTTTATCAGAGCTCTGCCGAGGAATGAAGAATATGTGCCCTTGGTGAAGGACACCTTCTGCATGGCTTCTGCGATTCTTTATCAGAGCTCTGCCGAGGAATGAAGAATATGTGCTCTTGGTGAAGGACACCTTCTGCATGGCTTCAGCGATTCTTTATCAGAGCTCTGCCGAGGAATGAAGAATATGTGCTCTTGGTGAAGGACACCTTCGGCATGGCTTCTGCGATTCTTTATCAGAGCTCTGCCGAGGAATGAAGAATATGTGCTCTTGGTGAAGGACACCTTCGGCATGGCTTCAGCGATTCTTTATCAGAGCTCTGCCGAGGAATGAAGAATATGTGCTCTTGGTGAAGGACACCTTCTGCATGGCTTCTGCGATTCTTTATCAGAGCTCTGCCGAGGAATGAAGAATATGTGCTCTTGGTGAAGGACACCTTCGGCATGGCTTCAGCGATTCTTTATCAGAGCTCTGCCGAGGAATGAAGAATATGTGCTCTTGGTGAAGGACACCTTCTGCATGGCTTCTGCGATTCTTTATCAGAGCTCTGCCGAGGAATGAAGAATATGTGCTCTTGGTGAAGGACACCTTCTGCATGGCTTCTGCGATTCTTTATCAGAGCTCTGCTGAGGAATGAAGAATATGTGCTCTTGGTGAAGGACACCTTCTGCATGGCTTCAGCGATTCTTTATCAGAGCTCTGCCGAGGAATGAAGAATATGTGCTCTTGGTGAAGGACACCTTCGGCATGGCTTCTGCGATTCTTTATCAGAGCTCTGCCGAGGAATGAAGAATATGTGCTCTTGGTGAAGGACACCTTCGGCATGGCTTCAGCGATTCTTTATCAGAGCTCTGCCGAGGAATGAAGAATATGTGCCCTTGGTGAAGGACACCTTCGGCATGGCTTCTGCGATTCTTTATCAGAGCTCTGCCGAGGAATGAAGAATATGTGCTCTTGGTGAAGGACACCTTCGGCATGGCTTCTGCGATTCTTTATCAGAGCTCTGCCGAGGAATGAAGAATATGTGCTCTTGGTGAAGGACACCTTCGGCATGGCTTCAGCGATTCTTTATCAGAGCTCTGCCGAGGAATGAAGAATATGTGCCCTTGGTGAAGGACACCTTCTGCATGGCTTCTGCGATTCTTTATCAGAGCTCTGCCGAGGAATGAAGAATATGTGCCCTTGGTGAAGGACACCTTCTGCATGGCTTCAGCGATTCTTTATCAGAGCTCTGCCGAGGAATGAAGAATATGTGCTCTTGGTGAAGGACACCTTCTGCATGGCTTCTGCGATTCTTTATCAGAGCTCTGCCGAGGAATGAAGAATATGTGCCCTTGGTGAAGGACACCTTCTGCATGGCTTCTGCGATTCTTTATCAGAGCTCTGCTGAGGAATGAAGAATATGTGCTCTTGGTGAAGGACACCTTCTGCATGGCTTCTGCGATTCTTTATCAGAGCTCTGCCGAGGAATGAAGAATATGTGCTCTTGGTGAAGGACACCTTCGGCATGGCTTCTGCGATTCTTTATCAGAGCTCTGCCGAGGAATGAAGAATATGTGCCCTTGGTGAAGGACACCTTCGGCATGGCTTCAGCGATTCTTTATCAGAGCTCTGCCGAGGAATGAAGAATATGTGCCCTTGGTGAAGGACACCTTCGGCATGGCTTCAGCGATTCTTTATCAGAGCTCTGCCGAGGAATGAAGAATATGTGCCCTTGGTGAAGGACACCTTCTGCATGGCTTCAGCGATTCTTTATCAGAGCTCTGCCGAGGAATGAAGAATATGTGCTCTTGGTGAAGGACACCTTCTGCATGGCTTCTGCGATTCTTTATCAGAGCTCTGCCGAGGAATGAAGAATATGTGCTCTTGGTGAAGGACACCTTCGGCATGGCTTCTGCGATTCTTTATCAGAGCTCTGCTGAGGAATGAAGAATATGTGCCCCTTGGTGAAGGACACCTTCGGCATGGCTTCTGCGATTCTTTATCAGAGCTCTGCCGAGGAATGAAGAATATGTGCCCTTGGTGAAGGACACCTTCGGCATGGCTTCAGCGATTCTTTATCAGAGCTCTGCTGAGGAATGAAGAATATGTGCTCTTGGTGAAGGACACCTTCGGCATGGCTTCTGCGATTCTTTATCAGAGCTCTGCTGAGGAATGAAGAATATGTGCTCTTGGTGAAGGACACCTTCTGCATGGCTTCAGCGATTCTTTATCAGAGCTCTGCTGAGGAATGAAGAATATGTGCTCTTGGTGAAGGACACCTTCGGCATGGCTTCTGCGATTCTTTATCAGAGCTCTGCTGAGGAATGAAGAATATGTGCTCTTGGTGAAGGACACCTTCTGCATGGCTTCAGCGATTCTTTATCAGAGCTCTGCTGAGGAATGAAGAATATGTGCTCTTGGTGAAGGACACCTTCTGCATGGCTTCTGCGATTCTTTATCAGAGCTCTGCTGAGGAATGAAGAATATGTGCTCTTGGTGAAGGACACCTTCTGCATGGCTTCAGCGATTCTTTATCAGAGCTCTGCTGAGGAATGAAGAATATGTGCCCTTGGTGAAGGACACCTTCTGCATGACTTCTGCGATTCTTTATCAGAGCTCTGCTGAGGAATGAAGAATATGTGCTCTTGGTGAAGGACACCTTCTGCATGGCTTCAGCGATTCTTTATCAGAGCTCTGCTGAGGAATAAAGAATATGTGCTCTTGGTGAAGGACACCTTCGGCATGGCTTCTGCGATTCTTTATCAGAGCTCTGCTGAGGAATGAAGAATATGTGCCCTTGGTGAAGGACACCTTCTGCATGGCTTCTGCGATTCTTTATCAGAGCTCTGCTGAGGAATGAAGAATATGTGCCCTTGGTGAAGGACACCTTCTGCATGGCTTCAGCGATTCTTTATCAGAGCTCTGCTGAGGAATGAAGAATATGTGCTCTTGGTGAAGGACACCTTCGGCATGGCTTCTGCGATTCTTTATCAGAGCTCTGCTGAGGAATGAAGAATATGTGCTCTTGGTGAAGGACACCTTCTGCATGGCTTCAGCGATTCTTTATCAGAGCTCTGCTGAGGAATGGAGAATATGTGCTCTTGGTGAAGGACACCTTCGGCTTGTGGAATCAACTCTCTGACTGAGGACGGCTGGCTCAGCAGCCTGACGTGACCTCAGGCGATAATTCTAGAGTGAAGACCTCTCCTAATCAATGGTCAAATTTTGGAGTCTTTGTAGGATCAGCACCTCCGATTCCTCAGACCAGACTACCGACAAGGGTTTGGGGTTCAAAGTGATTTTCAGGTGGGATTTTGCACTCCTTCAGCGCCATCTTCGGGTGTGAGTGGGGATGTTCACTAACCTTTATGTGGGTAGGGATCAAGGACCGATAGAGGTCCACACCCTTGGGTGAGCCCTTGGACAGAGCCCTGGTCAATGACGAAGTCTTGTCCCAGTGCCAACCAGAGGTGACAAGGGTACTGGAGGGGCAGTCTTACGTCCTTGCTTGGGGCTCGATGCCCGACTACTGAGGGAGGGGTGCTCTACCTCGGCGTGGAACAGTTTGCGTTACCCTGGCATGGTGGCCTGAGTCTCAGGGCCGGAGGTGTACCTATGATCCTGGGTGTGGTCTTTGTGCGAGCACCACTGGTCTTTGGTTCCTGCTCAACGTCCTCTTCGGCCTCACTGTCGGACAGTCTTCTTAAAACCTTGTCTGGGCTGGGTGTTGCCTATGATGCTAAGATTCTGGATGGAAAGGCCTCTTCGACACCAAACGGATTCTCTTCCCTAAAGATATCCGAGTCTCAGAGGATGTCTAAATTAGCCATTGGATGAAGTGGACTGACCTACTGTCCAATGGTATATGCTGTACTGGGTGAAATAAAAATGTCTATGCATCAGACCACTGGATGAAGAGGGATGGCTAAAAGCCCCTAAAAGTAAGTATATTACAAGTACAGTTTTAGAAAAATTAAAGGGTCTTGGCTAACGCCAGACCTAAATAAGCACTGGTAAAGCTAACAGGTCTAGTTTCCGCCTTCTGACTTCTGGCTTTTCAAAACTTTGTGAATGATTACAGACTTTTGGATTTGCTAATGTTTATGATTATTGTTGTAAAATTCTAAAAGGAGAATACTTTCGATTTCCAAGTGCACATAGTGCAAGAACAGAAAGCCATCACTCACAGAGAAGTAAGCCAATGAGTAAAGTGGACTGTCGCTGTGCCCCATGGTGTATTCTCGATGGCTAGAACAAAATGTGAATAACACACTAACAGACCAACGGATGCAGAAGTCTCTTTCTCACTAAGGCAACTCCACCATATATCCTGGCCATACCACTTCTGGGCGCTCCTCGGGACGGTTGAATTACCTCTTCTACAGAGATCGCTCAGTGGCATGAGGCGGCACTGCATACTATGGGAAATCTTTACAGCGACCCCTCTCTCATCCCCCTTAAGTCCCTGAGCGGGGAAGGAGGTCTCCCTCCTGGCCATTTTTTGCTCTACAACTCTCCTTGGGGTGTTGGGAGCTCGCTGGGGAGACATGCACCACCTCACACTCCAGTACCTTCATGTCATGGGGCAGGACGTCACTTGACACGTTGGTTTGCTGAATCTCAGCGCATACACGCGGCGATACCGCTTACATCTTTGCACCTTTCCATTCAATTCCTTAAGGTCTTCTTTGAGCGGAAGGCGAGGTAGGACTCACAGGAAGTGCCATTGAGGTTGGGAGAGAAGCACAAGTTGCAGACATCATGATGATCGATAACAGGTATTTAGAGTTGAACTGGGGCACAAAATCGGAAGGGTGTCCATTCCATCACCCCTTTCCACTCTGGACTCTCTGGTGTTGCTACCTGAAGAAGGGCACGCAGTCCTTGAAGGGCGTGCATTTGTCGAATGCACGTGCTTTTGGAGGTGTGCGGGAACAAGGTGCAAGAGAAGGTCATCGAAATGCAGAGTGGTTATCCCATTGAATCAGTATCCCAAAAAGGAGTGACAGGCGGAGACCATAGCTGAGATAAAGAGAGGAGCGACATTCTGATGATAGATCTCATCTGAGCTTAGGAGAGGAGTGACAAGCTTACGGCAGACCACAGCTGCGCTCAATAGAGGTGCGGCAGCCTGACAGTGGATCATATCTGGGCTCAGGAGAGGAGCGAAATCTAGACAGCAGATATCTGAGCTTAGGAGTAAGGTTTCATGCAGAGTGCAGATCATATTGGGCTCACGAAAAGAGTGACCACAGCTGAGGTCAAGAGAGGTGCGGTGGGCTGATAGTGGCTCAAATCTGAGTTCAGAAGAAGGATGGCATGCAGACATCAGGGGCCGTATTAAGTATTGGCATTGTTTGCGCCCAGCGCATCTTGGAAAAGGTGTGCCCGGCCCGAATAATGCCAATGCACCCCATTATGGTGAATGCGCTGCCCTGGGGGCAGCCGCGAACTCGCGCTGCCCCCAGGGCCGTGCATTCAAGTGAAAAGTGGTTTCACAGTGCAGGCAGCACCAGCCTGCACTTTCAAAGGGGATTAGAGATCCCCTTGCAGGCGGGTGCAGTCAGTGACTGCACCCGCCTGCAAGGGGATGTCTGGGGGTCCATGGGACCCTCTTTACCCCCTGCAGAGGGCTGCTTTCAGGGGGCGCACTGACAGTGCGCTACCTTTTAAATGGCAAACTGTCAGTGCGCCTCCTGAGGGCTTCTTTGACTCTGCGCTCACGTCTGAAATATGGCGCGGGCGCAGAGTCAAATGAATTTCCTCATTTGCATAGGACACGCCCCTATGCAAATGAGGGAACACCCTCTGTTGATAGCACTGGCGCTTTAAGTGCGCCAGCGCTATCGGTATTATAGAATGGGAATGCACAAGCGTCTGCGCCCCCTTCTATAATACCAAAGTGCCCCGGGGGCGCACAAAGCGGGCGCAAACACCCGATGCGCCCCCGGGGCACCTTATGTAATACGGCCCCAGATCATGTCTATTGCAGTCGGAAGTCATGGTCTTCATCTAAGAGTCTGGAGCTATTTAAGTAGGAGGTCAGTCCTTATTTCATGTTAGGATCCTATGGTTACAGCAGCAGTTAAGTCCTGTAAGGGCTCCATCCTGCCTCCAACTCTCCATCTCTTAACTTCCACTCCACACCACACCATACAGTAACACTCAATAACATCATTCACTCTCAGCATTCCAGACACCAGCTCAGACACACAGACTACTACACCCCTCTCTTTCTTACACACAACAAAACTACTAACAGCGGCTTCCTTACATATAAAGTACAAGAACCACCAGTCACGGTCCCTCAATCGCCAACCTGTTTAGCTCACATATTCACCCAACAACAAACTGTTAAACTCTCCAACACCCAAGCAGAGATACAAAGACCACTAATAGCAGTCACAGAAACTTTGTGAGAGATCAAGACATGAGGCTCACCACAGCTCATTTCAAACATAAAAGGAGAAAACAACTGTGTTGTAACTACAAATACAGAATGGCTCAAGATGTGCAAGTCTTATGACTTCCTCAGACGTGAGTCCCTACCACCACGTCTACACACTCTCAATGACTCCTCACAACATTTATGAATGCAGGACATGTAATCACGGACGCCCAGTCATGCAACAGACCGGGCATGGCACCAAAAGCCTTCCTCAGAGAAAGGGTTTGCCTGTCATCCCTAAGTCTAATCATTCAAGGCAGAACACAAAAAGAAATTTAAAGTTCATCCATACATCACCCCAACTCAAAATTCCCTTCACCAGGCTCCAACACAAAACCTGTTATCACAACTGCACTCAAACACAATGTCCCCAGCTATCCACCTCAATTTACTAAACTACACAGCACACAAAACTGTCACACCTTGTCCATCTTCCACAAGCAATACACAGATCCTTACAACCAGTGCTTAATTTGAGCCGGTGGTTTCCGGTGCTCAGCACCGGCATTTAATTGTCAACACCGGCACTTATGACAGTCTGCCACATGGTGGCGCTGTTTAATTTACAGAGGAGCATAACAACAGTTGTTTATTAATTCAACTTGCATTAAAAATGACTAATAACTGCTGCCCAAGCCATTCTTATAGCTTTGGGGACCTGGAATAGTCTGAATTGTCACACTTACAAGAGTGTGATGGTTAGTAGTTGTGTTGGTACTGGCTGCGCTAGCAGGAGCGATGGGTAGCGCAAGCTGCATTGGCACCCTGACGACGGCCCTGGTATTCATTTTTTCTCAAATTAAGTAATGTCTACAACACACACAGGCTCTCACAAAAATGCAGCCCAGCACTCCAGCACGCCCAACACCCAGTCATACTAGCTGGCCAAACCAACATGACCAAGCGTCAGGCCGAAGAAAGCTCTAATCTGCACCAAGTACCGCGTCCTCAGCAAACAGCAACAGAAAAATTTGGGATGCCTTCCGAACCCGATGACAGCTTCCACTAGACGCATACTGAAAAATCATAGACACAACACAAGAATCAAAAATTAGAGCAGTCCAGCAATACATCCACTGACACCAGACTACATCAACCGGTAAAGTAGTACTCCAACGACTTTAGGACACAGTATATCCTTGAACAAGCAAGTCTCATTTTTATTTCCAATGTCCGTGGAGATAGCTCTACTTCTCTTTCTAAATTAACCAAGATGTAGTGTGCATTCAATGTCTCTAGACTTCTATCAAACATCAGTTTACTACCCTTCTTTTCAGGTTGTTCAAATTTACATAACCAGAGCCTCCGCTCAAGTACCCACATCTGGAATTCTAGTCATTGGTAGGTCTCTCACGAGCCAGTTGTGTTGCTATGCCCTCAAACACCACATCTCCTCTTCCTGCGCTGAATGAATTGTGCTGGAGAGGACAGCCCCCAGTTAACTCACAAGACTTCTGTCCATCTCCTTGACCAGAGAGTTAGCAGGAGACGCATCACCTCCTCTGGTCACTCTGTGCTGGACGCTATAAAATATATGGCTTCCCTTTAACCGGCAGTCTTGGAGAATGCACGCTGCCCTCTTCAAACTCGGTCAGCCCTGATGCGCTCAGCAGGGTTCTTGCTTGCCACACGGTGCATGCCGCTATAGTGAGGCAGGCAGAGTTTGCACCTCTCGATGGAGCTGCGACCGGCTTGCGAGTGACGTATGAGCCCAGCACATTTTACAAGAAAATTTAAATGGGGCAATGTGCAACCGGTGCGGTACACTAACACAATCCAGGCACACGGGACCCTCCAAACGCATATCCTAGCCTGTGCCACAGTCACCTTGAGTGGCAATTCATTGTGTGCACTTGTCAATACTTCCCTTTATGTCACCAGCACCCCTGAATGTATAACTGACTGAGGCTCCATGGGTCAGTTCAGAGTTATGCTTACTATCAAGGAGACTTCCTGCTTCTTTCCACTGTCTCTACAGCATTGTTCTAACAGTGGCATCATAGCATGGTCCTTACGTTTAGGACTATACACCGGGACGCAAAGACATATCACCTCTATTTATAACTCCCCCATCAGCTGGCACCTTGTCCTTGCCAAACAATGCTTACACCCCTCACTTGGCTACTCCTGCCAACCACCTCGAGCTTCCACTCTATGCCCCACACCAATGTTCTATTAAGTCAGGCACTCTCAGCATTCCAGACACCAGCTCAGACATACAAAGAATGGGGACACACAGGATACTCAGTCCTGCCAAGTATCACGCATCACGTGTGACACTAACGCATTTCAGTGTGGTGTTCCGCATCACCGCACTGAAATGCTTTGTCACGCATTTTATGCCACTGAAACTGGCTACGCCGCAGTGCTAGCGCGCCGGCTCTGCTGCTCCCAGCAGACTTGCCACCAGCAGCTCTGGCTCATAAACAGTTAAGGATCTGTAATTTGTCTGCTCCTCAGCTCTGGCTGAGTCACTGCGAGTGCTGCAGTGAGTGCTACAATGTTACAATTATTTATCTGCGGCCGGGCCTCAGCCGACTGCCAGTCTGGCTGCAATGTGCATTAATTAATTCCCGGGCCGCCCGCGGCGCCGCGCGGCAGGAGTCACTGACTGACACACAGCCCACACGGATGTGATCTCACGTCGCGCGGTCCTGCACTGCAGGAAGTGAGGTCGCCACTGAGAAGCGGCGGGGGACTCGTTGGAGTCACTAGTAGTGGAGTCTGAAGTGTGCTCGCCGCTGCAGCAGTGCTGCCTCAGCTGCTGCTGGCTGCGCAGCGCATAAATTAATAATTATACCACCCACCACACAGGCAGCCGGCGGGCCGGCGGCAGCGCGCATTCGTCGCACTACTACTGACTCACTCAGCAATGATGGCCCGCCAGGCCGCGGCGCTGCATTACTGGCATGATCACGGGCGCTGCGGGGAGTCTGCCAGCAACGGTGCAGCCGGTCATCATGTGTGCCAGTGTGGCCGTGACCCCGTCACCACGTCGGTGACCCCGTGCCGGTGCGGCTCACCGCCGCGGCCGCCGGACGAGACCGGTCCGTGTCGGTGTGAGACAGTCAGGCTTGACTGACAGAGAAGACCGGAGTTGTTCAGGTAAGTTTTTACTGTTTGTTTTTCGTTTCCGCCACTGACTCTGTTAAGTAACTAGTCTCTCTGTGTTATGTACTAACTTTAGCACCGAGCGCACGCACGCTGCAAATAATCTCATTTAATTTCAGACTCTGTAGACTGTAATCTGCAGGCAGGGCTGCTCTGACTCTTCATCCTGTCTGACTGAGTGTGAGGACGTTTATCTGCAAGATGACATCTGCAGATTTAATCATCAGTAATCTCCAGCGCAGAGCGGCAGGGCTGCTCTGTGAGTCATCCTTCAGAGGTCATTGGGCACCTTCATTGCTTGATTTTGCTAGCGAAAAAGTGTCACTCATAGTCGCTGAAATGTCACTCATAATTACACTGAAATTATGAAAATGTCACACATGGCAATCTGAAACCTTGGCAGCTATGGATACTAAAATATCTGAGCTGAGGAGAGGAGTGACGGGCTTACAGCAGATTTCATGTGAGCTAGGAGATGAGTGACAGGTTTACAGCAGGTCATATCTGAGATGAGGAGGGGAGTGACAGGCTTACTGCAGATTACACCTGAGCTAGGAGATGAGTGACAGGTTTACAGCAGGTCATATCTGAGATGAGGAGGGGAGTGACAGGCTTACTGCAGATTACACCTGAGCTAGGAGATGAGTGACAGGTTTACAGCAGGTCATATCTGAGCTGAGGAGGGGAGTGACAGGTTTACAGCAGATTACACCTGAGCTGAGGAGTTACAGGTTTACAGCAGATTATATCTGAGCTAGAAGATCAGTGACAGGTTTACGGCAGATTCCATCTAAACTGAGGAGGGGAGCGACAGGTTTACAGCAGATTATTTCTGAGCTGAGGAGAGGAGTGACAGTCTTATAGCAGATTACATCTGAGTTGAGGAGTGACAGATTTACGGCAGATTACATCTGAGTTGAGGAGAGGAGTGACAGGCTTACTGCAGATTACACCTGAGCTAGGAGGGGAGTGACAGGTTTACAGCAGATTACACCTGAGCTGAGGAGTTACAGGTTTACAGCAGATTACACCTGAGCTGAGGAGTTACAGATTTACAGCAGATTACATCTGAGCTAGAAGATCAGTGACAGGTTTACGGCAGATTATATCTAAACTGAGGAGAGGAGTGACCGGTTTACAGCAGATTACATCTGAGTTGAGGAGAGGAGTGACAGGTTTACAGCAGAGTACATCTGAGTTGAGGAGAGGGGTGACAGGGTTGCATCAGATTACATCTGAGCTGAGTAGAGGAGTGACAGGCTTGCAGCAGATCACGTCTGGACTAAGGAGAGGAGTGACAGGCTTACAGCAGATCATGTCTGGACTGAGAGGAGTCAAAAGACACACAATTGATGGACGGAATGCAGAACAAATCAAAACATTCACCCCCAGTCAAGAGATCTGGGTTAAATCCATCATTCTTTTGCTCACCATGCCACCCCAGGTTGGATCTGGCCATATGCAAATCAGTCTTGACCCTGTGCCTCAAGGGAACAGTCCAGCCCGAACTGCCAAGCCAGGTCCTCCCCGGACCGGAAACAAGCATCCTAGGACCGGTTTCGGGGATTCACCCCTCTTCAGCCAGGATAGCCTGATTCCAGTGGCACAGTGAGCCCAGGACCCACGTCTGGGCATACCTGGCGCACTTAGGGCGAGAAAGCAAAAGACACACACTTGATGGACCGAATGCAGAACAAATCAAAACATTCACCCCCAGTCAAGAGATCTGGGTTAAATCCATCATTCTTTTGCTCACCATACCACCCCAGGTTGGCTGAAGAAGGGTGACATACCCTGAAACCGGTCCCAGGATGCTTGTTTCCGGTCCAGGGAGGACCTGGCCTGGCAGTTCGGTCTGGACTGTTCCCATGGGGCACAGGGTCAAGACTGATTTGAATATGGCTGGGTCCAAACTGGGGTGGCGTAGTGTGCAAAAGAACGATGGATTTAACCCAGATCTTTTGACTGGGGGAGAATGTTTGCATTGTCAGCATTCCGTCCATCATTTGTTTGCTGTAACACTGGACTGAGAGGAGTGACAGGCTTACAGCAGACCATAGCCCAGCTCCAGAGAGGCGCGAGCGGCTGACAGTGGATCATATCACAGCCTAGGACAGGAGAGTGACGTGTTGACACCGAGCATAGATGAACCAGCTATCAGCCCGACACTCCTCTCGCGAGACTTGCACGCAAGAAAACTACAAAATATATTACTGAATCAAAAAACAGAGACAGATAAACCAAGAACATTGCTGACTCCAGTGGCGTCGTGTATTGAAATCCAGGAGGCTTAGTGTGCCCGCTCAGCTGTCTGATAGAGGCTCTAATGTATGCAAGATGTGCGGTTCTGCCTCGCGCTCTGCAACCAGACATGAATCCTGACACGGAGACGTCACGGACGTGACCTTGACGTGGTCAGGGCACAAGTAATGCAGTTATTCCTTTAATGCACCCAAAGACAAAAATAATACAGCTGAACAGCTGATGGCAGAGGCTTGTGAGTGCAGACTGCTGCCAACCCCCGTACGGTAACAAAGTATCACCCCATGTGAATTATCTGAAGAATTTGGGGGCACAAAAAACAGCAATGCGGGTGCATTGGCACCACCTTCCTCGTGCACGTGGAGGAGAGTTATAAAGAGTCGGACACAGGTACCTCCTGTGAATGAATATGTTGGCGGAGATGTTCACGTAAAGTAGGCTGACACCAAGCACGTGCTATTTATGAAACCCTTCAGGAGTGATGGGGCAGGAAGCCGCCTCGGAGAGAGGTGGGTTCTATGCCACCGAGGTGGTGGGCGAGGGCACCCCGGGGATCCCTGGGTCTTCGGGGTGTCTTCAGTGAGAGTCAGGCCAACAATGCACTGCCTCCTGCTGGGGCCCTTTGGCTCCTGCAACCCTTGGGGGGGCCTGTGAATGACGTCACCGCCTGTACGGTGTCCCTTCAGCCAGACCCGACATGTTGGTGAATCGACGCACCTAGCAAAGCCTCTTAAAGAACGTGTGACTTTAATGACTAAATACTACCTGTCCGTGACAGCAGCAGGTGCCCGGTTTTCTTACCAAAATGTCTTTTTTTTTTTTTGTCTGAGGGGGCGCACACCTGGAAAAAAATATGTTTTTTGTAAAACTCCTTTGTTGAAAAGTCATCTAAAAACACTGCAAATTGATGTTAGAAATAGCAGGTCTGGTGAACTCCAAAGGAAGAACATGGGTAGAGGAGCCAGGCAGAGCTCAGCCAGTTCATAAAAGGGTTTCTTCTTAATTGTACCCAAGATACATATGGAAAGGGCGCCGCCCCAGGGGCTCGGCCTTCTCCTCGCTGCCCACTGGACATTCCCACCACACGTGTATTCACAGGGGGCAGGCTGGACTGGGCAGACGATAAACACAGAAGAAGGTAAGTTCAATAAGGGGAGGCCCTCAAACCTTAACACTATCAGAGAGAAAGTAATGCGATATCCCAAATCTTCCAGCAGGCCAGGGGAACTTATATAAGACCTCACAGAGCTCAGCGCCCAGAAGTCTGACAACTGTCACCTGCAGAAGTGAAATAAATCCACTGAACTGGATAATGAGAGGTGAGCGCCTGGAAAAGTCAAAGATTGGAGCTGGAAGAACACCCTCCAGCCTCCAAGTGCTACCACAGAAGGCTTAGAGGGTGCATAAGAAAGGGGGTAAGCCAACAGAGAGCGGTGCGTGGAGGTCCAGGGCACCACAACTTGTGAAGACGCACATGATATCAAATGCAGGGTACTCATACTAGATGTCTACCCACAGAAGTCCACAGTTGTATCTTCTCGCTGTTCAATCTAGGGAGGAGTTTGTTTGAGGAATTTGTTGGATCTTTTCATCTTGTACACAGAAAGACAAAAGTTGCATGCATTTATGGATGGTGGTCTTGCCTCTCGCCTGAAGTGTGCCAGGTATGCCTAGACGTGGGTCCCGGACTCACTGTGCCACTGGATTCAAGCTAGCCTGGCGAAACCGGTCCCAGTGTTAAGAACAAAACGACAATCATGAACATTCTGCGCCATCTTGTCTGATGAAAGTTCCTACGTGCACATAAACTACAGTCATTCTGATTGACCACAGCCAGTTTGTACTCTGTTGGTCACCTTCATTTCACCCTGTCCTCTAGCAGCCTTCTGACTCTCTGACCAAACCTGATATGTGTGCTGGGGGCTATAAACTATTTCCACGACAAACATCAACATCACCTGCTGCCTCAAACTCGTCTTTCCTCTCATCCCTGCACAAACAGGTTACAAATACCAAACAGACTCTTGCAAGCATGGTTTATTGCACTGCACACAGCAAGACTTGTTTTTTGCCAACAATGGGACCTGTTTTTATCAACAGAACGGACTCTTAGATCTGGCCGGTCTCACTTGTGTTTAGACCCTGAAGCAAGGTCCAGCTGCAATTAAATTGTCTGTTTTTGACCTGGGCGGGAGGAGAGTTAATGTTGGGCTTGTGTAACCATGTTGATGAAACAATGTTGGGCTTGTGTAACCATGCTGATGAAACAATGTCGGGCTTGTGTGACAACCTGCCCGGGGCGGAGACTCCAAGCTTGTAACCATGATAAATGAAACAAATACATTGTGTAAAACCTGTATAAAAGGAAGAGCCAAAAGCATTGCCAGTAGAACACCTCCCTGAAGACATCCTGGTGTCAGCAGTTGACGTGGTCTCCTCTAAGAGTAATAAACCTTTTTCTTGCCTTCCAGCTTCCAGCGCCTGCCTCGTTATTTTAGATAGCGAATCCAAAGTGGATTAAAGGTGACCTTGCGCCGGGCAGCATTGGGGATCTCAGGAGACTCGCTGCTTTTCACAAATTGGCGACCCAACGGGGGGCCCATCAGAGACACGTGGGTCCAGTAGAGAGGTCCTAACGACGGAGTGAACGACTAAATGAGTGGAGTGCACCTGCCTGAAAGAGACCCTCGTCTGGCTGCCAATCGACTGAACTTCACCGGTTCCGAACGAACCTCTCTCGAGTGACCTGCGGTCCTGACTGGGGCCTTACAGGAACGCCGCATTGATTGTTGGAGTAAGAGGACAACCAGGCGCTGGAAGGGGAATACGAAGAACTGTCCATACGGTCCGGGTAAGGTCGTCAGAAAACATGACTTAAATTGATTGATTGAAATACTAGTATTCCTTTTTGAGTTATTTGAGACATTCCCTGCTTGCAAACAGCGTAGAATAGGAATATTCTCTCTTTGCAGACAGCGAAGGACAGGTAGTGCAGACTTTTGTCTAACATTAATTGAGATATTCATTTTGACCGCTAAATACGTCATGCCTGTTTTCTCTAGATTGTTTGATTGTTTTGGACCGGACCGTTTGTTAGAGGTCAGTCATCCGGCACCGCCGGAAGGCACCCCTAACAAGGACATGTACGTGAAATATGGATTAGCCACCGTAGCTTATAGCAAACTATGGCATAAGTACACTAGGAAGGACCGGGTAAATCAGTGGCCACTGACGGGATCTTTCGATCCCGCTAAAATAGAAACGTTAGAATTAGCTCTCCACAAAAAGAAAGCTAGACCAGCCATGTTTGATAGTTTTGGTTTATGGCGAAAAGAGGCAGCTCAACGAAAGAAAAGAGACGAAGCTAGACAAGATAAAGAAACGCGAAAATCAGCTTACCAAGCCTGTAAAAAGTTAGAAGAAGAACTAAAAGAAAAGGAAATCGATAAAAAGGAACAGGAATCAAAAATATCAGGTCAATGCCCTGTTAGAACGCCCTTAACTCTTTACCCCGAGTTACCAGCAAAACAGGGGGTAGATGATGATTTATTGTTAGGTCCCCCAATGATATACATGCCACCCCCTTATGCCCCTACTCATCCCGTAGTACAACGCCAGGACCCCCAAAGTATAGCTGGAGATGGCACGATCGCCTCAGTCTCCACCGCCTCTGCTGCCACCGAGCCACCCACACCAAATGCCTCATCAAAGGAGGCAGTAGTAGAGGTAGGAACCAAGGAAATAGGAGCGCCCAGGGTCCCGCGATTAAGTAAAAATGAGCGAGCAGGCATTGATAAAATAGTTAAAACCCTCAT
Organism: Calotriton arnoldi; assembly: GCA_963921515.1. Lineage (NCBI taxonomy): Eukaryota > Metazoa > Chordata > Amphibia > Caudata > Salamandridae > Calotriton > Calotriton arnoldi. Next base: position 1,955,483 of record CAWUFW010000792.1, read on the forward strand.
AGATAGAAAAGAAACAGAAGAATACGTAACAGACATATGCAACTCCTATGTTGAAAACCGCAACCGATACTTTATTGTACGTCTCTGTTACCACACCCTTACTGCATATGAAGAGAAGTACCAAGACGTAGGGCCCGAGCGATTAGTGGCTCTCTACAGGAAGGTAGACATCGGAGATGAAGGCGACAACGATGTTGCAGAACTATTTTCATCCACACTAGAAGTATTGCGTCACCTCATAGAACAAGGACAGATAGATAGGGACAGGACAACTAAGGTAGCAGGACCCCCAGTGGAAAAAACAGATAGCATGATGCCAATAAAAGAAGCTGCCCCTTACTGGGTACCTCCTAGAGGACAAGGGACTAATGACGATATAAACCATCAAGACGCTAGAGGAAGGGTGGTCTACAATTGGGTGTATCAGCCATGGGACAGACAGGACATCCTGACCTTCCGTAAATCTTTGCCGGATTTACGAAAGAACCCCACCGCCTTTTACACCGAGCTAGGTACCGCTCTGGGATCAACAATAATGACACTTGCCGACATAGACTTGTTCTTCGGGTTATGTTTGCCAGCAGATGTGTGGAAACAGGTTAGGAAAGTAGACCATACCGAACTGTTTGGTCATACCTGGGAACAACTCGACACACTAGATAAACAGCGGAACCCTGGTCAAAAACCAGTTAAAGCAATATTAGACCTCCCTGACAAAATAGTGCAGAAAGTGAAAACGCTGATCCCAGAGAAAAAGATAGACTGGTCCATAGTAACCGCATGCCGCCAGAAACCACAAGAGGACGTCTCGGAGTACTTCTCCAGATTTGAAACTGTGTTCTCTGATTACAGTGGACAAGACATGTCCACCGCAACCGGACACCACTTATTTGTGCCTAACTACGTCAAAGGATTACTGCCAGATGTATCCCAGAAACTACAAGCCAGCGAAAGTAGTTGGGCAGCATCTAAACCAACGGCCATTCTCCAAATGGCCCAGTACTACGAGCATCAGAGAAACGAAAATGACAGGGCTACAGAAAGGAAAAAGAAGGACTTGAAGGAAAGGGTAATGATAGCACAACTCCAGGGGGCGAATACAGGAAGGGAGCAATATAGGGGAGGAAACCAGCAGAATACCCCTAGAGTACAGCCCCCTAGGAACAATCCATCTACATCATATGTAGGACGCCAAGACCTAGGACAGGATCAATGTGCATTTTGCAAAAAATATGGACACTGGAAATCCCAATGCCCGGCTTTGTTAGGAGCTGCTAGGGGCAGAGGGGCGAGGAAATAGCAAGTGGACAGAGAGGAAGAGGACGTGGAAGAGGGTACGCGAGTGAAGCAAGCGAGGAAAGGCCAGGAAGAATGAACGCATTTGACCATCCCAGACAGAATCAGTACCAACAGACAGATTATGACAATACGTACGACTTCGCATAGGACAGCCAGGGGCAAGGAAGGGATCCAGTCGAGCTCTGCGTTGATCAGCAAGGCCCTTATGTTACCGCTGAGATCCTGGGCACAAGGTCGCCATTTTTGGTAGACACAGGAGCAACACGTAGTGCACTATCCAAACGACTGATTCCAAGGGCACCCTTGTCAGGCTCACATGTGACCTCAATAGGATTTGACGGTACGCCCTCCACCAACCCTTTGTCCCGACCCATCCCTTTTAATCTTGACAGCAATGGCGTCAAAACGACATTCCTCCTCTCATCTAACACCCCAGACGCCATTATGGGCCTTGACCTTTTGAAACACTTCCATGCGACTATCAGATGCTCACCAGACGGAGTGCGTGTCATCCTGTATGACAACCCCCAACGCCATAGAGAGAACCCTTTTCAGCACATGTTTTCCATCTCTGAGACTGACACATCCCTACTGGACACTTTGCCATCACACTTATGGGCTAGGGCTGATTCAGACGTAGGACGAATGATGATTGACCCAGTACACGTAACAATACGACAGGACGCAACCCTACCGAAGGTACCGCAGTACAAAATATCGCCAGAGGGTGAGAAAGCACTAACAGAGATCATACACTCTTTGGTAGAGGCAGGGGTGGTAGAGGAAGTAGTGAGCAACATTTGTAACAGTCCCATACTACCGATTGTAAAGAGAGAGGGAGATGGGAAAGCCTACCGCTTCATCATTGACCTGCGGGAGGTAAACAAAATCGTAGTACCACAATACCCAGTAGTTTCCGACATCACGACAATTTTGACTTTAATCCCCTCCACTGCCACCACCTTCACTGTGATCGACCTCAAGAACGCCTTCTTTTCTATACCTATACACGAGGACAGCCGCTATCTTTTGGATTTACCCTAAATTCCCGTTCGTATAGATTTTGTAGAGCACCTCAGGGGTACACTGAGAGCCCAAGTATCTATAGCCAGGCGCTTAAAAGACAGTTGGACGCCATACAATTGCCAGATGGAGTGGCACTAATACAATATGTAGATGACATCCTTCTAGCAGCAGACACCATACCAATAGCCGTCACAACCACCATCAAACTACTCCATTTCCTTGCTGAGAATGGTCACAAGGTCTCCCGAAAGAAACTGCAGTTCTGTAAATCACAAGTGACCTATTTGGGTCACCTTTTATCAAAAGAAGGGAGAAAACTCACGCCTGACAGGATCCAGACAATTCTAGGCACCCCTGTCCCCAAAAATCAGAAGCAAGTCCGCTCTTTGATAGGCCTCACCTCGTTTTGCAGACAGTGGTTACCGAACTTTAGCCTCATTGTCAAACCCCTTCTCTCCCTCCTAGCTAAGGACATCACATCACCTCTCCCTGGACCCCCGAATGCCAGACAGCCTTTAAAGAACTACGCAATACCCTTTGCTCAGCACCAGTCCTAGGAACCCCAGATTACTCCAAACCATTCTTCCTCTACACACACGAAAGGGAGGGATGTGCATTGTCTGTCCTAACACAATCAATTGGTCACAAACAACGCCCTTGTGCATATTTTTCTGCCACCCTCGATCCAGTAGCCAGAGCACTGCCAGCGTGCCTGCGCGCTGTGGCAGCTGCAGCAGTATCAATACGCCAGAGCGAAGGAATAGTGCTCTCCAATCCAGTCACTGTTTTAGTACCCCATGCAGTCGACACACTACTGAACCAGACCAAAACCCAACACTTGACTAGCGCCCGACTGACAGGATATGAGTTGACCCTGCTAGCACCGCACATTACCCTAAAGCGATGCACCACCCTCAATCCAGCCACGCTGTTACCCCTACCCGAGAACGATCCTAACGTGGCTCCCCTACACAACTGTGTGACACTAACCGATGAACAAACAAAAAGTAGAGTAGACCTCAGAGACACCGCCTTTCTAGAGCCAGATGGAGAACTATGGGTGGATGGTTCGTGCATCAAACTCCCCGACGGCACCACCTCAGCTGCATACGCTGTCACCACAGCCCGAACCATTCTAGAAACAGCCCGTATTGCCCAACGTTCCGCCCAGGCAGCAGAACTCATTGCCCTCAAACGAGCATGTATTTTAGCAGCTGGCATGACAGTTAACATATACGCCGACAGCCAATACGCCTTCGGGGTGGTTCACCATTTCGGGATTCTATGGAAAGAAAGAGGGTTCCTGACTTCACACGGTACACCCATCCTGCATGGAGATTTAGTCTCCGCCTCGACGGAAGCAGTCCTCCTCCCCAAAAAGCTAGCAGTGATAAAATGCCAAGCACATAGGAAAGTGACTGATCTCATTGGAGAGGGAAATACACTAGCAGACGTTACTGCCCGAGCCACGGCAGAAGACAGAACTATGACACGAATGTATGTGACCAGGTCACAAGCTGAACAATGGACTGATGCTAGGACCACTGTAAGGGACATACAGACTACAGGCACACAAGACGAAGTGACCGAGTGGGAAAAGGTGGGACTAAAAGACGAGGAAGATTGCTGGAGAACTAAAGACGGAAATAAATGGCTGTTACCCAATGCCTACCTCATCCTCATATTAACCATGGCACATTTACCAGCACACATAGGCTCCACCCCCATGATTGAACTAATCACAAGAGTATGGCATAATGTCAAGATAACAGAATCTGCAAAGCGCCTAGTACAACAGTGTATAGTATGCCTACAACACAACCCAGGGAAAGGGACAGTAGTACCACGGGGAGGGTTTGGAGTCCCTGATCACCCCTTTGAAGTCCTTCAAATGGATTACATCCAACTAGAGAGATGCCATGGTCTAAAATATGTCCTGGTGGTTGTGTGCGCTTTTAGCAAATGGGTGGAGGCATATCCCACCCGCGACAATACTGCCATAGCCACTGCAAAAGTATTGTTGAAAGAATTCTTCCCCGGTACGGCCTTTGCAGAATTTTATGGAGCGACAACGGCCCACACTTCGTAGCCGAAGTGATACAGAACATACTGAAAGGGTTGGGGGTAAAACAAAAATTCCATGCCGTCTTCCACCCCCAATCAGCGGGCCTGGTAGAGAGACACAATGCAACATTGAAACTAAAGCTAGCCAAAATAGTTGCCACAACCGGGTTGAAATGGCCCGACGCCCTTCCATTGGCATTGCTATCAATGCGCTCCACCCCGACCAAACACAGACTGACCCCGTATGAAGTGGTCCTCGGCAGGCCTATGAACATTTGGGCGGCACCAAGACCCACCTCCATTAACGATGTCCCGAACATATTAATGTCAGACTATCTGCATAAATTGACAAACGAGCTAACAATTATCCACCAACAGGTGCAGCAAGCCTTGCCTGATGTATCCAGGGGCCCAGGACATGTGATAAAGCCTGGGGACTTCATCCTAGTTCGCAACTTCCAAAGAACGAAGAATCTGGAGCCCAGGTGGACGGGCCCCTGGCAAGTCTTGATCACCACTCGAACTGCCCTCCGAGTGGAAGGAAAAAGAAATTGGCTGCACGCCCACCACTGCAAGAAAGTCCCTCCAACGCTGGCAACCTGTGAAGAGGTGGAGGTGCAAGAGGAAGTACTCGCAAAAGACCGACCAGCTCTGAGTTGCTACCCACAAGAAGACACCCTCCAACTGTCTGAATTTCCCGACCCCACGGTGCCATCCAAGGAAGGGTACAACCTAAGATCGACAAAAGGGGAGCTCCAACAACCAGGCCACTAACTGAGTCAGAGTCTCAGATCGGTAGCACAGCCAAACAACGCTACCAGGAAAAACACCAGACAAAAGTCTGTGGTCCTAACAGCTGGTGAGCTCCTCGAAGATGATGGAAGAAACGGAACACCTGCAAAGCCACCGCAAAGACACCAAGACTTTTGAACTGCACAGTACAAAGACAATTGCACTTGTAGCTGCATTTCTCACCTGCCTCCTACTAATGGTCACACTCTGGATCATTGAAGAGAATGCACCTGCATACAGAACATTGTCACCAACCATGCAACCAATCACAAAGAAAGAACACTACCTGGTATCACTACCGCCACATCTCCGAGAACGACGCAAAGAATTCTGGAATAATTCTTTCGTACAGATGCTGCACCAGCACAATCTTGCCACCAATGCCACTAACTGTTGGGTCTGTGGGCTGCTACCACATGCCACTGAACATTCCATCCCTTTCATCCCTTCACCCTTTTCTGTTCATGGATCTTGCCTTGCCTGGATGATGCTCCTACAAAGAAAGTTACAAAGACAATGCCACTTCCGATGGGACAATCGCTCAGTTCTACAACGAGTTCTGGCTAAACCAAACAGGAAGAACAGCAGCTCCCTTTTGCCCTCACACCTCCAATACGACATTCCCAATGAATGTCCCCTCCAAAGAACGAGTGGAAATACAAGTGTTCAATAATCCTGTCAGAGCCACATTTTCCTACCTGAAGAAAAGAACTGCTGCAACACTGACTGTGGCCCTATCTGTGGTGAACGTCTCTGGCCTTGTATGCATTGAAGGCCGTGGGACTAAGAATGTGGGTCACAGCACTTGTAACATTGTAAGGACTTTGAACACTGCCAACCCTCCAGCATTTGTTGCATCACCCAATATGTACTTTGTCTGTGGAACCAAAGCCTACACCTGGCTCCCAAGAAACTGGGGGCACGTGCTACATCGCTTTTGTTTTGCCACCGACCTACACAGCCCCTGCAGAGCATCATCGAGAAAAGCGTTCTAAAGACACTGATCAAGCAGACTCTGCCGCATCACAGTTCGTTGACGCAGCAAAAGGGCTCGTCCCGCTATGGGGTCCGATGGCAAACAGCCGAGCCATCAGACATCTGTCTCAAGCGGTAGAAACCGCCCTGAACGTCACAGCTGGCATCCTCACCAACAACACTGCCGAGCTTCAAGCGGTCCGTCTGGTGGCCCTACAAAACCGCATGGTCCTGGACGTGGTACTAGCGGATCGTGGAGGAGCATGTCGCATCATTGGTGCCAGTTGCTGCATATACATCCCTGATAATTCACCCTCTGTCTATGAAGCAATCGAACATCTCCACAGACTGTCTTCAGAAATTCATCAAGGATCAGAGACTTGGACAATTGGAAGTTGGCTTTGGGGCATCTTGAAGGACTGGGGTTGGAAAATATCAATGTTTCTCTTGGTCCCAGTATTGGCAATATGTGGTTGCTGTTTGGGTGTACACTGTATACCACCTTTATGTTCTCTTTGCATAAGTGCCTTGCGCCCTAAGAATATGGACACTCAGTTAACAAAAATGAGAGTAATGTATGAACAAGAAATACAGGACATTATGGAGATCGAAATAGACTGACGAGATGGCTAGTTATGTTCAAAGGGGCGACTGTTAAGAACAAAACGACAATCATGAACATTCTGCGCCATCTTGTCTGATGAAAGTTCCTACGTGCACATAAACTACAGTCATTCTGATTGACCACAGCCAGTTTGTACTCTGTTGGTCACCTTCATTTCACCCTGTCCTCTAGCAGCCTTCTGACTCTCTGACCAAACCTGATATGTGTGCTGGGGGCTATAAACTATTTCCACGACAAACATCAACATCACCTGCTGCCTCAAACTCGTCTTTCCTCTCATCCCTGCACAAACAGGTTACAAATACCAAACAGACTCTTGCAAGCATGGTTTATTGCACTGCACACAGCAAGACTTGTTTTTGCCAACAATGGGACCTGTTTTTATCAACAGAACGGACTCTTAGATCTGGCCGGTCTCACTTGTGTTTAGACCCTGAAGCAAGGTCCAGCTGCAATTAAATTGTCTGTTTTTGACCTGGGCGGGAGGAGAGTTAATGTTGGGCTTGTGTAACCATGTTGATGAAACAATGTTGGGCTTGTGTAACCATGCTGATGAAACAATGTCGGGCTTGTGTGACAACCTGCCCGGGCGGAGACTCCAAGCTTGTAACCATGATAAATGAAACAAATACATTGTGTAAAACCTGTATAAAAGGAAGAGCCAAAAGCATTGCCAGTAGAACACCTCCCTGAAGACATCCTGGTGTCAGCAGTTGACGTGGTCTCCTCTAAGAGTAATAAACCTTTTTCTTGCCTTCCAGCTTCCAGCGCCTGCCTCGTTATTTTAGATAGCGAATCCAAAGTGGATTAAAGGTGACCTTGCGCCGGGCAGCATTGGGGATCTCAGGAGACTCGCTGCTTTTCACACCAGGATGCTTGTTTCCGGTCCAGGGAAGACTGGGCTTGGCAGATCGGGCTGGACTGTTCCCATGGGGAGCAGGGTCAAGACTGATTTGCATACGGCTGGGTCCAAACTGGGGTGGCGTGGTGAGCAAAAGAACAATGGATTAATTCCAGATCTCTTGACTGGGGGTGAATGTTTGATTTGTTCCTTATTCCATCCATCATTTGTGTGTCTTGAGTTTCAAGGCACGAGCGGTGTGTTCTGTGTACGTGGTCATCTCTAGTGAAATGAATGCACTGCTTCCAGAATCACACATGGACGACTCGTGTTCCCAGCATGGACCACCAGAGGCAAAGACAGAAATGATCAGGGATTCTGAGGGTGGGAACAGGATCCTTCAGGGGTGACACTGAGAACACTGTTCAGCCTCTAGCACAGGCATGTGTAGCTGGAGTGAGGCTGTGGCATGACCGATCACAGGAAAGGGAGGGACCACCAGAAAAGCAAGGAAGGCCCACTCCTGAGACAGTTTCTCTGCAGAACTCGGGTGCATGATCAGGAAAGGAGATGCTGCACCATCTCGAGGCTGAAAGATCCCAGACTAGAGTGGCCCTTGACTGGGGACAGCGCTATGTGGAGGACTGGCCACAGCTGTAAAATATGGATAGCCACATAGGCCATGGGCAAAACAACTAATTCAGAACAGACTAAAGAGCCGGATAAGACGTACTGTAATGGGACAAAGCGAAACTCATGAATATTGGGAATAATAGGGGAGAGGATGTGGCCTTACGGCTACAGCTGCTGACTTTGGAGCTGGGGAACCAGGTACGAGTCTCGGCGTTGGCTCAACATTCTGTGATTCTGGGCAAATCACTTTAATCTTCCCGTGCCTACCAAACATGAATATGTCCCTGTGTATAGTAACTGGTGCTTATGCAAAACGCTTTAATACCTTCGGGTCGAGTTCGCGCTATATAAAACTGCAAAAAATAAATAAAGTTAAACTATGCCAGTGGTGCTGGAACCATTTCAGAGTGGGGGAGCTGGACACTGACGTCAGCGCTCCAAGGTTACAGGGAGATGCAACCATACTGGGGTTACTAAAAAAGTGAGTCTAGCAACTCAGCACAAACCTCCAAGCTGCAGTGTGTGCTCGAGTGTCTCGGAAGGAATGGGGTCACGGGCCAAGTATGTTGGCACGAAGCGCGCCTGGCATGGAAACAATCAGCCTGCCTGGCCCCGGCTCCAGTGGGAGCTCTTCCTGGTGGGAGGGGGAGGGTGGGGGGGTTAATAATACAAAGCCATTACCCAAACCGACCTGCAGGACGTTCACTGCGGAGGCGGCAGCGCTGCGTAAACAGATGTGTAGTGAACGCGCTAATCCCGGACATTTACAATCACCTCAGAGCGCCCTGAGTCTAACACGGGTTAAAGAGGAGTCAGAGAGCCGGGGATGTGTAACAAAGGCAAGGCGACACCGGGGCGGGGGGCCAAGGCAGCACCAGGCGGGGGGCCAAGGCAGCACCAGGCGGGGGGGCCAAGGCAGCACCAGGCGGGGGGCCAAGGCGACACCAGGCGGGGGGCCAAGGCGACACCGGGGCGGCGGTGCCAAGGCGACAACGGGGCGGGGGGCCAAGGCGACAACGGGGCGGGGGGCCAAGGCGACAACGGGGCGGGGGGCCAAGGCGACAACGGGGCGGGGGGCCAAGGCGACAACGGGGCGGGGGGCCAAGGCGACACCAGGCGGGGGGCCAAGGCAGCACCAGGTGGGGGCCCGGGAGACACCAGGCGGGGGCCCGGGAGACACCAGGCGGGGGCCCGGGAGACACCAGGCGGGGGCCAAGGCGACACAGGGCGGGGGTGCCAAGGCGACAACGGGGCGGGGGTGCCAAGGCGACACCGGGACGGGGGGCCAAGGTGACACCGGGACGGGGGGGGCCAAGGCGACACCGGGACGGGGGGCCAAAGCGACACCAGGCGGGGGCTCAAAGCGACACCAGGCAGGGGCCAAGGCAGCACCAGGCGGGGGCCAAGGCAGCACCAGGCGGGGGCCAAGGAAGCACCAGGCGGGGGCCAAGGCAGCAACCGGCGGGGGCCAAGGCAGCACCCGGCGGGGGCCCGGGCCACACGAGGCGGGGGCCCGGGCCACACCAGGCGGGGGCCCGGGCCACACCAGGCGGGGGCCCAAAGCGACACCAGGCGGGGGCCCAAAGCGACACCAGGCGGGGGGCCTGGCCGACACCAGGCGGGGGCAAGGGCAACACCAGGCGGGGGCAAGGGCAACTCCAGGCGGGGGCCAGGGCAACTCCAGGCGGGGGCCAGGGCAACACCAGGGCGGGGGCCAGGGCAACACCAGGGAGGGGCCAAGGCAACACCAGGGAGGGGGCCAAGGCAACACCAGGGGAGGGGCCAAGGCAACACCAGGGAGGGGGCCATGGCAACACCAGGGAGGGGGCCAAGGCAACACCAGGGAGGGGGCAAAGGCAACACCAGGGAGGGGGCCAAGGCAACACCAGGGAGGGGGCCAAGGCAACACCAGGGAGGGGGCCAAGGCAACACCAGGGAGGGGGCCAAGGCAACACCAGGGAGGGGGCCAAGGCAACACCAGGGAGGGGGGACTCCAACTGCAGGGGCACCACAAGCAGCAAAGGCTGCCATGAAGGGGAGAGGGAAAGGCAAGGGGGTACTAAAATGTCACCGTGCCCACGGCAGCACCTCCGGTGATGGAGAGCAACCGGTGTCTGTGACAAGCAAGTTACCAGATGGACTCCATGTCACCAAGGAAGCAGGGCTTCTTTTCGAAGTTTTAACATGATACTTTCTGGGAAATGTAGTCCTACTTGATATTTTAAACTGTAAATAACCATATTCTTTTGCATCTTTCGAGACCATAACAATTAAGGGGAACATATTCAAATCTGTTCTTTGTGCTGTATACCTTGCACCCGGAAGGTGTTTCTCGTCCTTCCAGGTGACCCTCATTTAATGGAACAAGCCCACTTTTAGTGTCACATGGTCCTGACACATCCGGGCTCATTTTATCTTCACTGCTGCAGCCCATGTCACCCTGAAGGTCACTGCTGGGCTGCAGCAGGCTCATGTCTGTCCATGCATCCATCTATCTATCTGTGAGTAATGTAGGAGCGCTACAATAATGTATATGTTTATTTACATGCATTCTACGGTGTGAAGTTGCCTTGGTAGCACGTGGTGAAATGTTACGCACAAATAAACACAGATACACAAACATATACATTGAATAATGGATAGGAATGCTTTTATAGGACCCAGAAATACTTGGGTGAAACCTGAACCTTCAGGCAGCGGGTGTGTCCTCAAGAACTACAACTACTCGGGTCCCTCGAAAACACAATATTCGTAATCGGACACAATTTAAGAAATTCATCCCAGCAAAGTCGCAGCATAGGGCACGCCTTGTAAATCCCCGCGGCGAAACTGCAAGGCAGGCATTTTGGGCCTAATTTGTGAACCGGAAAGGATAAGAAACTTCATCCCACTTGTGGCGTGGCAGAAAAGCATTCAAAAACTACAAAAGTGCAACTCTTTCTAAAGTCTTTTCCAAGTACTCCCTACAACGTTTTTATCTGGGTGCCCACTGCTAAGGTCTACAGTCCAAGAGGAAATAACCTAAGAACAAACAGCCAAACTGTACGAGATAAAGGAAAATGTGTGCAGGCGCCTGCCCTCTGAGATTCCGCTAATAAAGTTTGTTTATCACAAGTTCATACTTTAAAAAAATATAAAGTTGCCTCTTCACTAGGTTAACAAAATGTTTTGTTTCGCTGTTTTTTTTTTTTTTTTTTTTTTTAAATAAAAAAAAAGAGAATGACAAATCCGGGGAAAGTAGTTTTTCCTGAACAAAACACAAGCGTAATATACATTTTTGAAGATTAATTTTTTACAGAAAATTGTTCGCACATAATAAGGTTTGCAAAAGTAAAGCTGAAAGGTTTGATGCCCTCACAAAATTCTGTTGCCGAAACTATAATTTTTCACACTGCTAACCAATGGAACTTCTTAGGGCAGGTGAAGAAAAGCTGTACTCACCCAGCAGACGACGCGGCCGTTGAAACAGGGGAGTTTCGCATTGTCATCCGAGATCTCTTCTTTCACTACCCTGCGGCAGAGAGAAGAGAAGGAGTCAGGTGGAGAGTATTAAGAAATGACACCTCATACAATATACAACGCGGAGTGTGGCTGCCTATCTGCCAAAGGAGAGCACAGGGCCAGGGCTCACGTATGGCCTAGTCCCATGTCCTACCCATCTGTCATTCCTCTCTTCGCTCGCAGACCTGACAGGAAGTCCATCAGACAAGCCAGAGGTACAACCGTTACAGAGAGGGATAGCGAAGCTGAAGGCTGCATCAACAGGGCTCAATGAGAAGGTAGACATGGCAATGGGTGTAACGTGATGAGCGCTCGCACACACTGTAATATGATGAGCACTCGCGCCTCGAAGGTACAACACAAGGACAAGACGGAGACAGTGCCTGCAAGGCTTGCATACTTTTAACTCAAAGTGTATCACTACTATTTATTATTAAACAGTTGTATGGTGCATGAACCAGGTCAGATTCCATGACTGGAGCGTTGCGCATAGCATCACACACGGTATTCGTATTTTACATACTAATAACACCACTAAGTGAGAGGAGGGTATGACTGGTGCTTTGTAGTCAATACAAACAGTGATATTGTTAAGTATGGATGTCTGGTCAGGAATGGGACCAACTGTGGAGGTTGGAACGTGTGGGAGAAATGGAAGGTCCTCTCAGGGAAAAGATCACTGATGGGAGGGGACACTGACCTCCTTCTGCGCTGCTTTACGAGGAATTGTTGCAATTCTCTTAAGAAGGAAAGAAAACGTAATGTAGTCACTGGCTAATTACCTCCGTTCTATCTAATTGACCCTCTGGTCCCCGAAGTCTATAGTTGAAAAAATCTCCACTTTCCCCTGAAAGCCTGGTTTTTGTATGCCAATGACCCTGCTCGCTCCTTACTTTTTTTTCGATTATTTCAGCAAAAAAAACTGTCGGTTAACCAGGACGTCTGCTCCTTTGCACACCGACAGCGCCCTTAACATCAGATGACTGGTAGACTAGCAAATTCTACATTTATTTTTACTATGATCCTATGCACCCGCTGTATAGTGTTATTTTCCCATTCAGTTGTTATCATATATTCAGTGCACAGTAGTAAAACATAACATTCATGTCAAAGTAAACATTGTAGGATATTCCTTTGTCCTTTATTGTTTAATAAGATCGCCCAGCCAACACGTGTTTCGTCGTGGGTGATATCCCAAACGACTTCTTCAGGGCTGTAGAGCAGGTGGATAAAGTCTATCACGTTCTCCCCGCCGGTTCTACTTCCGTCCCGCCTGTGCTAAGTATGCCTTCCGGTTCCTGACGTTATTGTGGTTCTCCAGTTTACATTCCAACTAGGTCCTCGATTGTTCCTTAATCAGGCGTCCTTTTCAGATATGAGTCCCCAATTCAAATCTCGGGGTTCGAAATCTTAAGCGAGTGCGCTTAGAGCCGTGTTCGTCCTCATGCGTGTCAGTTCAGTGTTTAATACTGAACTGACACGCATGAGGACGAACACGGCTCTAAGCGCACTCGCTAAGATTTCGAACCCGAGATTTGAATTGGGACTCATATCTGAAAAGGACGCCTGATTAAGGAACAATCGAGGACCTAGTTGGAATGTAAACTGGAGAACCACAATAACGTCAGGAACCAGAAGGCATACTTAGCACAGCCGGACGGAAGTAGAACCGGCGGGGAGAACGTGATAGACTTTATCCACCTGCTCTACAGCCCTGAAGAAGTCGTTTGGGATATCACCCACGACGAAACACGTGTTGGCTGGCGATCTTATTAAACAATAAAGGACAAAGGAATATCCTACAATGTTTACTTTGACATGAATGTTATGTTTTACTACTGTGCACTGAATATATGATAACAACTGAATGGGAAAATAACACTATACAGCGGGTGCATAGGATCACAGTATTTGTATATAGGGGACCCCGTTAGGTTCTCGGCTGAGGGTTTAGGGTGTTCGTATCCCTCACCTCTGCACCGCACAGATAGTCCACGAAATAGTAGCGTACACTTAGGAGGCGCCAATTCCACACTGAGAAAACACCCCGTGGGTCTGTATCTACATTTATTTTTACCATTTCCTTTCCATCCTTACACTCCTCTAGCCTTAATGTCTCTATGTTAGATTTGACCTCATCAGCTCTGCAAACGTCTCAATCCCAGTTGGTGACAACAGTGGTGACAACAGGTGACCTTATACTGTTGCATCAAGTAACATAAAAGGATTCCACGTCAACCCCATTCCTTTGTATTCCAGCGATGGGGTTGGTGCCGACCAAAGACCATGACAGTTATGAGGGGGGGAAAGATCATATTTCCAAAAGTAACCACCTTAGTCAGTATGCAATTTAACAACAGGCAGAGAGGCTCAGGAGAATTCAATCCCACATACAGGCAAAAAGATGCATGTTTCGCGAGATCTCCTGAACGTGAAACAACATTACTCTGGGGGTATTCATGTGGTGTACGATGCTCAATCCAGAATTGAGAGCCTTGCTTACAGTTCCTTGATAGCCAAGATCCTGAAGTACGACAACACTCTGAGCGTGCCATATAATGGTGATTTTGCTGCTCAGTGTAATGCCACTATCAACCAATAAACAATGATCTTCATGGTGTCCATGTGCATCGGCGACTGAGGAATATTCCTGAGCGGTTCTCATCATTCCAGTGTGAGGACACTCATTCCGTCAAGATGCAAACAACAAGAGCCAACCATCTGCTGATGCGACAAGGACCTCTCCAGGGGTCAACTCTGCCCCTTCTGCTCTTTGACATCCATACAGAACCTAATGGGTGGCTTTAGTATGTCACAGGAGTCCCTCCCGATTCATCAACTAGATGACAAGACCCAACTCTACCTCTAGGTGTCTCCTGAGGAGGATGGCCTGCATGAAGAGCCATCTCCTAGCCAGCGGCTCTGGAATTATGCAGCAGGATAGCACAACATTATAGAAATGTAACTAAATTATACACCAAGAAAATGCCAATTATGTGGCACGTTCTAAGGCACCTAGCTCACTATTTTGTCATTTTAACACACATCAATATAAAAGATTTTTCGAGTTATACAAAATACAAACATTCTAAGGGCGAAAGAGAACAGGACACACTTTTACCAGATCCTACATAAGTTATTATCCACCTCCAAATATTCATTTTGCATTTCATGGAAATACAGAAGCATTATTTTATTAAAACAATTTTTTTAACCCCAGAGAAAAATAGTTTGTGTAAAACATACAATGCTGCACTGCACAGAAGACAAGCCTGCATGTGCACACTTCATTTAATAAAAGGTGTGCCTCGATTATTCTTCACATCCGGTCACGTGTCAGAACTGGGTTTCAGATTTCATTTTCCACTGTGCCAACACTATGGCCGTTAGAAGCATACCTTTCCATTAAGAAATGCCCTGTGCAACCCCTGTTTTCAATTAACCATGTAGCATAGAAGTTTTTCCTAGGAGGCATTGTAAGATTCAAGACCTCAGACCTCACATTAGAGAATTACAATATTTGAGATTGCTCTCTGTTCTGAAAGCCCTCTCAAAATACCTGCCATTATGGCAACTGTCTCTGTGAGGAAATATGAATTTGCAAAAATAATGTAGCAAACCACTTTTATGGTACAGAATCTCGCTCTTCTAACACATTAGTTCCACCCTCGCGTGTTCAATGCTGCGTTCAAACCCCATTTCATCGTTCAACACATGTGAACATTCATCCTATACTGTCTTGGCAGAAGTTTCACCTCATTGGTGCCGTGTAGGAGACTGAGATCTACAACTTTAAAAGTATTCCACAATCTTTAAAAAGCACCTGTCTCCGTGGGGTAACTTTGGAGCCGTTTGAGCGTTAAACAAATATTTTGTTATGTTATTCCATTATTTCCTGTAGTCACACAATCTCATATTTCCATTGGTCAAGCTTATTATAAGTGTCCAAACTGGATGTTCTCCAGCAGAAGCCAAGCCACAGAAGACTCCATTTCTACTTTTCTTCCCCCCATCCTCACCCCCTCCCCCCCGATCATCCAACCTTTAAGACTGGCTCTTCCATTCATCCCCCTGCTCAACCCTGCGCCATGTTTCCTGGTAGCTCCATCACCCCCTTTTCGAAACTTCAAAACTAGCATCGTCAACGCCTTTAACGTCTGTCTCTTTCCCAAGGAAACTATACACAAAAAAAAGTTCATTCCCTTCTATGACTCCTAATCTGTAGATCAAACCTTGATTGTCTATACTACACCACGTTAGACAGGTACTAATCATCTCTTGCTCTGTTTCCCTGTAGGCGATGTGATGCTTTCTAGCTCGGTCCTCCGTAAGCGGGGAGAAGCTCTCCAGCTCAGTCGGCATTGCAAAGCACTCTAGCTAGGTCGCCAGTAGGCGGTGTAATTTTCTCAGATTGGGAGCCAGTAGGTGGTGGATGCTCTCTAGCTCGGTCCCCAGTAGGTGGTGGATGCTCTCTAGCTTGGGAGCCAGTAGGCGGTGGACGCTCTCTACCTCGGACGCCAGTAGGAGGTGTGATGTTCTCTAGCTTGGGAGCCAGTAGGCGGTGGACGCTCTCTAGCTCGGTCCCCAGTAGGCGGTGGACGCTCTCTAGCTCGGTCGCCAGTAGGAGGTGTGATGTTCTCTAGCTTGGGGGCCAGTGGGCAGTGGACGCTCTCTAGCTCGGTCCCCAGTAGGTGGTGGATGCTCTCTAGCTCGGTCACCAGTAGGAGACGTGATGTTCTCTAGCTTGGGAGCCAGTAGGCGGTGGACGCTCTCTAGCTCGGTCCCCAATAGGTGGTGGATGCTCTCTAGCTTTGGAGCCAGTAGGAGACGTGATGTTCTCTAGCTTGGGAGCCAGTAGGCGGTGAACGCTCTCTAGCTCGGTTCCCAATAGGCGGTAGACGCTCTCTAGCTCGGTCCCCAGTAGGCGGTGGACGCTCTCTAGCTTGGGAACCAGTAGACTGTGGACACTCTCTAGCTCTTGCCTCCAGTAGGCGGTGTACGCTCTTTAGCTCGGACGCTCTCCATCTTGTTCTCAGTGGGCTATGCAATGCTCTCCAGCTTGGTTCCCAGTAGGTGGTGCAATACTCTCTTGCTTGGTCCCCAGTAGGTCATGCAAGGCTCTCTAGCTCTGTCACTGAAAGGCGGTGCAACACTCTCCACCTTAGGGAAGAAGCAACACAGACAACGGGCGGGTGGGAGGGAAGAAGCAACACAGTCAACGGGCGGGTGGGAGGGAAGAAGCAACACAGACAACGGGCGGGTGGGAGGGAAGAAGCAACACAGACAACGGGCAGGAGGGAAGAAGCAACACAGATAACAGGCGGGTGGTAGGGAAGAAGCAACACAGACAACGGGCGGGTGGGAGGGAAGAAGCAACACGGACAACGTGCAGGTGGGAGAGAAGAAGCAACACGGACAACGGGCGGGTGGGAGGGAAGAAGCAACACAGACAACGGGCGGGTGGGAGGGAAGAAGCAACACAGACAACGGGCGGGTGGGAGGGAAGAAGCAACACAGACAACGGGCGGGTGGGAGGGAAGAAGCAACACAGACAACGGGCGGGTGGGAGGGAAGAAGCAACACAGACAACGGGCGGGCGGGAGGGAAGAAGCAACACAGACAACGGGCGGGCGGGAGGGAAGAAGCAACACAGACAACGGGCGGGTGGGAGGGAAGAAGCAACACAGACGGCGGGCGGGAGGGAAGAAGCAACACAATGGGCGGGAGGGAGGTTTCGAAGCAACACACACAACAGGCGGGTGGGAGGGAAGAAGCATCATGGACAACGGGCGGGTGGGAAGGAAGAAGCAACATGGACAACGGGCGGGTGGGAAGGAAGAAGCAACATGGACAACGTGCGGACGGGAGGGAAGAAGCAACATGGACAAACGGCGGGTGGGAGGGAAGAAGCAACATGGACAAGGAAGAAGCAACACACACAACGGGCGGGTGGGAGGTAAAGAAGCATCACAGACAACAGGTGGGTGGGAAGGAAGAAGTAACACGGACAAGAAGCAGCACGGACAAACGGCGGGTGGGAGGGAAGAAGCAACACGGACAACCGGTGGGTGGGAGGGAAGAAGCAACATGGACAAAGAGCGGGTGGGAGAGAAGAAGCAACACGGACAACGGGCGGGTGGAAGGGAAGAAGCAACACGGACAAAGGGCGGGTGGGAGGGAAGAAGCAACACGGACAAAGGGCGGGTGGGAGGGAAGAAGCCACACGGACAACGGGCGGGTGGGAGGGAAGAAGCAACACGGACAACCGGCGGGTGGGAGGGAAGAAGCAACACGGACAACCGGCGGGTGGGAGGGAAGAAGCAACACGGACAATGGGCGGGTGGGAGGGAAGAAGCAACACGGACAAAGGGCGGGTGGGAGGGAAGAAGCAACACTGACAAAGGGCGGGTGGGAGGGAAGAAGCAACACTGACAAAGGGCGGGCGGGAAGGAAGAAGCAACACGGACAAAGGGCGGGTGGGAGGGAAGAAGCAACACGGACAATGGGCGGGTGGGAGGGAAGAAGCAACACAGACAACGGGCGGGTGGGAGGGAAGAAGCAACACAGACAACGGGCGGGTGGGAGGGAAGAAGCAACAGACAACGGGCGGGTGGGAGGGAAGAAGCAACACGGACAAAGGGCGGGTGGGAGGGAAGAAGCAACACGGACAAAGGGCGGGTGGGAGGGAAGAAGCAACACGGACAAAGGGCGGGTGGGAGGGAAGAAGCAACATGGACAAAGGGCGGGTGGGAGGGAAGAAGCAACATGGACAAAGGGCGGGTGGGAGGTAAGAAGCAACACGGACAACGGGTGGGAGGTAAGAAGCAACGGGCGGGTGGGAGGTAAAAAGCAACGGGCGGGTGTGAGGGAAAAGGCAACGGGCGGGTGGGAGGGAAGAGGCAACAGGAGGGTGGGAGGGAAGAGGCAACGGGCAGGTGGGAGGGAAGAGGCAAAGGACAGGTGGGAGGGAAGAGGCAACACGGAGAACAGAGGGGTGGGAGGGAAGAAGCAACATGGAGAACGGGGGTGGGAATGAAGAAACAACATGGAGAATGGGGTGGGGTGGGAATGAAGAAAAAACATGGAGTATGGGGGGGAAGAAGCAACATGGACAACAGGGGTATTGGGAGGCAAAAATAACAGACCACAGGAGGTGGGAGTTGAGAAGCAACATGGACAAGGAAGACAAGGGAAGAAAAAAAAGTACCTCAATTACAGTGCGATCAGTGGAAAGACAGATCAAAATGAAGCAATCAGTACTAGGTCCATGTTC
This sequence comes from Calotriton arnoldi, assembly GCA_963921515.1. Lineage (NCBI taxonomy): Eukaryota > Metazoa > Chordata > Amphibia > Caudata > Salamandridae > Calotriton > Calotriton arnoldi. The sequence continues at coordinate 1,974,512 of CAWUFW010000792.1, forward strand.
CAAACGAAAGAGGAGGAAGTAAAATGGGCATGTGCAGGTCAATTAGGAGGCAGCAAATAAGACTGACAATGAATGGTAAGCAGTGGGCAGGCTCTCAAGTTCCTTCTACTAAACAAAATATCTTGCAAGAGAGTGCATGTGCACTGCCTCAGACGAGCCCTAAAAATGGGACCATAAGAAATAGACTACTCTAGTATCAAGTGCTTCGCGAACATTTGCCTCCACAGAGAAAGTTCCTGCTCAGATGCACATTTTGGGCACGCAAGAATGGGACTCTCTCCGGTCCTGCTCTGCAAACGATATGAACTGTCTTGGTGCACACCTCTTTTCAGCCAATCTTTGCTTTATTCGCTATGTCCCATTGCGTGCACCTCCTTCACTGGTAGGCCTCTGAGCCCACTCTCACACAGTAGGACGGATGAAATTGTGCTGTCAGTGCGTTTGAACATTAGTTTTACTGGCGGTTGAAGATATGGTAATTGTTGGAAGCCCGCATGGCTTTTGCTCGTTGTGTTTTTATTGGCTGTTTAAAACTTCCAGATGTGCTTGTTTTGAGCCAAGGGGGCGGTGTCTGGAGGGCTCTGCTCTTCCAAGCCATCGGGAAGTATTTAGATTGCTTTCATTTTAGCAAAGGCAGTTACATAAGTGTTTGAGGGTTAGGCCCCAGAGATTGAACCTCCAGCAGGTCTCCCCACAGTCTGGGTGGGCACCAGGCATGAGCCAGGCACTCCTCTGGTCGAGGAGGCAGGTCAAGGATGCATGGGTTGTAGAGGGTGGGGTTCACCTTCAACAATCCCACTACCCCCCCTTCTCATGTTGTACCCCTTCCATGGTATTCACCTTACGTTCCACGGCAGGCTTCTTAGGGTTTACTGAATCAAGTGTGTCCCCTGTTCCAGGAAGTGGGACACTGAGAAACAACACTAGGCTACAGCTTCCTTGCTTTCTAAAACTGGGAGAAAATATATTGTGTGCGTTGTACATGGTGTTCCATGTTACAAAGAGTAGCCATGTTTTAAAAGGAGACGGGATCTGGTTTTGCTTCCTGCCGGTCAGTGTAAGTCCCATCACAGAGCGTGCACAAAGTAAACAGGTGTCATGAAGGACAGACATAAACTCAAAGAATTCGCTATACGATTCAGATGCCTTTACATTGGTGAATGGGGACCGTGGACATCGATTCACCAACATGCCAGGGGTAGCAGAGGTGAGATCCAGGGCGCTCTCAGTGTTGATGACGTCACAGGGCTGACCTAGAGGGACAGTGACGAGTGTAAACTACAGAAAGCGAAAAGGGACTCTGGAGCGGGACTTGTTCCAAGAGCTATCCCTGTTGACCTCTGACACCAGGGGTCACAACAGCACTGTGGTGCTAGCAGGTGACAACGGACGTCCATCTAGGTACACAAGCCAACGGGAGGCCACGCGTGGGCTAAACATTAGAGCGAGCTTGCACACATCAGACTCGGAGGCGATAAACACAGGAGGCGAGGAATCACGAGGGATAGCTGGACTGAAGACCCTCCTTACCATATATTCTGCACATAAGCTATAGGAATCCGCTATCTTTTAACGTACGAAAACTTGGCATTCTTAGGACATTTCTCGAGGTAGAATTACAGGTGCAAACGTTTCACACTAGATGTGTTTTTCGGTTTGCTAATATTGCAGTTGCTTTTTATTTAGGTAAATATATTTAGAACAAAAAGACAAGAGATCCCTTACTGACTAACATATTTTGTTTGGGCGGTTTTATTCCCAGAAGTGTTCCTCCTCTTACAAATGTACACAACGATTTGTAGACATCCAGTTTACACACGAGTAATGATATAGTTGCACAGTTAAGTATGTTTTGGAATGATATATATATATATATAATGACGAAGTGAATTTAACAAAGTGATGTTTGCTTAGGCTCCATTTAAAAACAATTTTTACTAAAAAACAGTTTTAAAATATATATTTGTCTTATTTTGTTATTCTTTGCAAACAATTTAACAGAAAAGCACAAACTTTAGAGATAAACAGTATGACTATCATCAAAAAGCCAACAGGGGTCGCTTTACTCTTGTTTACGGAGGAAGTGCACTCAAGATACACACACTGCATTAGATCACAGAAAATGAGGCTGATCAGCTTAATGCGTTTCATTACAGAAGGTTACTATGATTACAAAAGAGCAGATTCCTCATTACTTTACCATTCACTGGATTAGAGGGGATTCACTGCATATTTTTCCTGCATTATACTACGGAAGATTACTCATTATTTTGCAGTTTACACGATTAAAAGGAATTTAGTAGCTTGTGTAGATTATAGGACGTTACTCGTTATTTCTCCCAGCTCTAGATTTTAGATTACATTATCTCCTAGCATAACTAATGCTCACAGTTTTCCGTTTTTACTGATTTGTACAGATAAAACAATATATTTTCCCGCCTGTATTTATTTTCAAATATGGAAAAATACAGAAAATAGGTTTCTTTTGGACGATTCTCACTACTGTCAATCATGCATGCTACCCAAAAGCTGTGCAGACTGATAGGGAGTTAAAAAAAGAAAAAAAGATTTTCTAATGAAGCTTAAATAAGTGCAGCGGTACAGCTGTTTAGGCTGTTCTACGATGCAGATGATTTCAGGAGACTGTATTGCACTGTAAATTGCTAAAACTCATGAGTAAACATTTGTCGGGTAAATAAACATGGAAATATACCAACTGGAGCTTTATTTTTTACACTAACCACAAGATAAATACAGATAAAATGAGGAAAAAATAAATATGGATAAATACAGACGGGGAAAAAAAAAAAAAAAATACCAGAAAAACCGGGAGCCCTAATCATAACACATAGCGATTACTTTCACCACTTTCCTTTGTATCAGACTGCAGGAGATTCCTCCGATTACATTAGCTATCTTAGAACACAGAACATCGATCACAACTTCTTCCATTAGATTAGTTCTGAATTATCAGCTCACTTTACCCGTTTACGAATTACAGAAAGAGGTTACCCCGATTACTTCGTGCTGCGTTACATTATAACCAGGGCAGACTCTGATTACTTTACCCAGCTGGCACGAGGAGGCAGCGAGAGAACTAGCACTTGTTAACAGTGAAAAGACCTGGCAGTGCATCTGGAACTAGTGAACAGTGTTGGAGGCTGGCACTAGTTGGCAGTCTGGGGAGCTGGTTTTGAGTTTTGATGGGCAGTGTGAGGAGCAGGTACTGAAGGTACAACTAGCTGTTGAAATCGATGGCTAATATAAAGCACGTAGCGCACAAAGGTATTGGTAGAATGCTTGAATTAATATCATCAACTGGTAATGATTCTGGGGAGCATTCCAGCCGATCAGCTTTATATCATTATGGAGAGTGACCAACCATAAGCAAGTCTGGCCTTCCCCCACACCGGAAGTGAGAGTTCAACCAGAACTGCCAGACCAGGTCTCCTCTGACCAGAAACCACAGAGGTGGGTTTTCAGGGCTTTCATGAAAGGAAGAAGCTGCTTCATGTGCCTGAGGGCATCAGGAACAGCCTTCCACTGTGCACAAGTGTTAGGAAGAAAGGATCTACCCTTGTCTTTTTTTGTACACTTCTAGGGGTAGCAACACATATTAAGCCACCAATCTCTAAAGTTCTGGTGGGGCTGTGATATGTAAATCACTGCATCAAATATGTATCACCCTACAAGGCCCGGTCTTTCAAGGCCATGATCTTTGATGCTTTAGCTAGGTGGCCGGAAGAGAAGGTGGCCTCCTCAGCGCAGATACATGTCTGCTGACTTAGGTGGGGTATGCAATGCTCAAACTGCTGAGTTCCACAGAATCTGTAATTTGTTCAAATTAGTTTTCGAAGTTCCTGCCAAGGTGTCATGCATAACGATCATTGCTCCAATCACAGCACTGGCAAAAGTGAACCAGCCCTGCTGAATTAGGCGATTGTGGTTGTGTGTCGTAATATCAATATTAAAAGATAAATATTGTGGCCTACATATAGCTAACAAAACTCTTATTTACGAGACATCTTTTTACTCGGACGATATTAAGGTCACGATATTCTGGTAACACGTCGGAAATGGCAAGCTTTGAAAAGCCAAGTAGGATAGAAGTTAAAAGAATGAACCACAGCGGTTACCTTACTCACTCTCTGAAGAGCTTCATAAAACCACACACTCCGGGTTATAACAACGTTGTTATGCATGGCTCGGGCTGAGAGCCACTAGCCTTTATTTCGGTTTCTAAATGTCATACCTCACTGCTATGATGTAGCAACAGCTGATAACAAAACTGGTTACTCACCTTTGCCCCATCATAAAGGCCTTCCAGGCCAGGCTGACAGGCCTCCCTGGGAGCCTGTCAGCCCCGTGCTTGCCTGGCAAAATAATAAAAACACTTAAAAATGTATGTATTTTCTAGAATGAAGGCATATTGACCAGTGCAATATTTTTGACCAATGCTTGGTTCCAGTGAGCGGATTTTCTATCTTGGAAGCATTCAAACTCAGATGAAACACTTTCATTCATTCCTACATGGCAGAAAAGAGTTCAGCTACATTATCAATATAAGCTTCAGGGCTGTAGCGCAGATGGAATAGTATGTGGCATCATTAGGATCTTTTAAATAAAAGGTGGTTAACAGTAGCCTTGTGGCACCTATGGATCAAATATATAGGTTCTTGCGTGTTCCTCGTCACCACTGTGAATTTACAATACGAGAAAAGATTTCATTCAGTCAAGACAGGTCCTGAACCCCTTCACAACCTTAACACTCTCTAACAGCGTTGGGTGGTCAAAGCCTATGGAGAGATTCAGCAACAACGAAAGGGCCAGCTCTCCCGAGACCTCCGTATTTGTAATCGTGCATTGAACATCTATCTAGGCTGTCTCAATACTTCTGTTGGGTCGAAACCTTGACTGATATTCACCCAAGTTACAAATAAATCCCGCACATTCCTGGATACAAGCGCATGGAGCTCAGGACCCACATTAGGGCATACCCTCACACTAAGGGGTGCGACCTTAGACAATGCAAAAAGTGATTGGTGGGATGCTTGAATTAATAAACCTCAACCACTGGTAGTTACTCTGGGCCATTACTCAATCGTCGTTAGCTCGTATCTGCCATTACAGAGAGTGAAAAACCAAAAATGCAAATTATGATTGGGCCTGCCCCTAAAGAGCACGCTAGGCCGAACAGCCAGCCCACATCCACTCTGAACAGGAACAAAAGCAACCCAGATCAGGTTAGGCTTTGTGGGCCTCTTCAGTGAGGTGCAGTTTGGGTCCTGTGGCACACGAACAGGGGTCCACATCTGGGTATACCCAACATCTCACTGAGAAAAACAAAAAGGTGACACGTGGAATACCATACGCACCATGTAAGCACCAGCATAGTATTGTGACATGTTAAGATTAGGTTCCAACAAAATGATATATTTGTTCACAGCCTTGAGAAAGCCCTAGGTATAATGTGCCACAAAGGGCGAAGTACTTGTCGGTTTGGAACGAACTAAGAGTGCTGTAGAGCACAGACACATTATTTCAATGAATATCAAAGATTACAGCTAAAACCATACAGTACTTATGTTCATCTGTTACAAAAACAAAGTACAAAATCTGGATATTGGACCCTAAACTACTGGCATTTTGCTGCTACTCTAGAATTTTTTACAGAATTTTCTGGATTCTAAAGCTAATCCCAGCATATGTAGATATATACACCGGAATAACTACATTCTACTAAAGATATGGCACTACTAAAAGTGCATTACTCTTTGCCACCTTTTCTTCTATCCTTTTTCCTGAACTCGTGATTAAAGAGAGGGGAGTAAAATTTGGGTCAAACCTGCAGCCGCCGTTTTGATTTTTTTTTTTTTTTTTTTTGCATCAACTCCCTTCAGCTACTGCTTGTGGTGACAAGTGTCATTCACACATAGGGCGTTTCCAGGATTTTTGTCAGTGGTACCTGGCAACAGAGCCCTTCTCTTATATAAAAGAGCAGCCCCTCCAGACTGGTGATTGGGTCCTACAAGGGGGAGTCCCCTGCTCTACCAGTCAGGTGCTGAATAGGGGCACTGTAGGTAGGTTCATTTTTGAATGCGTCAGAACTCGACTGTGAGCCTGATCCTAAGATGGCCACCAAATTAGGTTCTGTCTTTTCTGCAGATCAGGAAAGCCTGATACCAAGTCTCGCAAGATTGTGCCTCTTTTTATGGGTCACGTGAGACATGCACATCTTACTCTGTGATGGTCGCGTCATGCACGTCACAAAACCTCAATGCCTGCCCCCACGTCCCAGTGCCTGTTTACAATTGGTAGACTTGCGGGATGACCCGACAGACCGCACAGGGACAGCTGAGAATGCTCCTACAGCTTGATTCAGAGAAATCCTTCGAACGAAGTCTGGCAGCAGGCACCACCACTGGTGGGAATATAGAGGTAGCTGCATTACAGACAATTTATTGGTTGCAGTGGATCAAGGTCTCTTCAGCTTCCCAAAACATGTGGGTGATGACTGAAATTGGACAGTCCTACACAATAGTGAACATTGGTCGGGATGAAATATGAAGAAAGTGCTTCTGGTAAGGCAATCTTGGAAATGAAAGCTGCATAGAGTACTCCTGGTGTGTACCGCCGTGTGCTTGCTGGTTCCCATCAGTGCACTCATTTCATGCCTGTGTCAAAGACTCAGTATCTAAATTTAAAAAAAAATAAGACAACTTGTGCCGTCCGAATTTTGTGCTATGCCCACCTGCAAGGAGCAACCCCTTTGTGTGCGGACCCAAACTTGACAATGTAGCCTTCGTGTATGTTGAGCCCGCCTACACAGAACAGCCTATTTCTGTGCAGTGCTCATTTTTACATAGCGGCATCTTGTGAGAATTATGTGTTGTGCCCACGTCCACAGCACAACTGTCTGTGTGAGGAGTCTTCCCTTTGTGCTGTGCCTGTCTTCACATGCACACTCTTCTGTGTGTCAAAACAACCTTGTTTGTTATTTGCTATGCCCACCGTCCAGAGCAGCTCCTTTTTCTTTGCTAGACCTACCGCCCCAGGACACAGTAAGCCGAGCATATAAGCCCCCTTCATATCCTGCAAAGTCCCCATTTGCATCCCAAATTCCACCTGCTCCTCCCCACCCATTCCCATCCACAAGCTGCGCCAATGGTGAGGGGTTATTCCACGCAAACTCCCCATTTGCAAACCAAAACAAAGCTTGGTGAATAGGTCTGGAGTTAACCAATACCTTTTGATTTTACTAAAATTATATGTGTGAAAATACTTATAGGGGAGGGAGAGAGAGAGAGTATAGTTAGTAAGTAAAATCAAAAGGTCTTGGATAACACCAGACCAAAAATCGGGTATCATTAATATAATAAGGTGCTGATGCCGTGCCACCTCAGTGAGGTAGGAGGTATGTGAACTCTGATGGAGGCCACAATAACCTTAACCTGTACCATTAACTCGTACGAGGAGTAGGTTGGTTCATAAGTCAACTCATTACAATTATTAATGTACAACAGAAGATGTGGGGATAAACTAAATAACAGTGCGAGTTTCCTCCAATATCTACTTTATTCCGATTTGGCGTTGCGACTACATCACGGCACAAACATCTTTTAATGAAGCATCATGGCAACAAACTGAGAGCAAATGTATACATATACATTAGTGACAACCATATAGGGTCTAATGTACAACTCGACATAGCAATCAGACTATTGTTTGGGTGTACATTACCATAACAAATACAGAGACAACATAAATGCATACAAAACATCCAAGCAATTCATATATTCCCCGTCACTAATGTATATGTATACATTTGCTCTCAATTTATTGCCATGTTTTAAAAATGCTAGGAGTAATCTAACGGAGATAGGTGTGGATAGCATTATTAAATGAGTTTTGAATAGCAGGATGTGATATAGTCGCAACGTCAAATCGAAATAAGATAGCTATTGGAGAGAACTCACACGGTTGTTTAATTTATCCCCACTTCTTACCGCATCTTCTGCTGTACATATTTATGGCCCGGGTGGAGTAATACGGGCAAACCCCTTCTCTTATGTATATACATTTAAAAAAAACTATGGTTATAGGTAAGACTCGAGCCTGCGGGCAGCTATGGCAATGACCTCTTATGAACAAAACAAAAAAAAACTCTAAAAAAAGAGTTTTCGCCTGCCCATTACTATTCGTTGACATACTTATCACTCTACTTTGCTGCCTTTTAATTTGGTTAATTCGGTCACTTCAGTTTCTTCCGTTTCTTTGTGTGGCGCATGGACCAGGTAAAGACTGATTTATTCTTAATTCGTCTGCATCCGCTTGTGCTGTGATTGAGGTACTATTTCTTCTCCCATTTTGTTTTTGTCTTTATTCCTATTTTCTATCATTTGCTTCTTTCTTCGCACCTTCTCCTTTAATTTTTCTGTCCTTGTTGATCTTATTCTATATTTCCCAAACTTCTGCTACAACTGCTTAAGACACTAATTAACAGGATTCTCCAACGAGTAGTTCGTGAGCTACTGGTAGCTCTCCAGCTACCTGTGAGTAGCTCTCCGTGTGCAGCCTATCCTACTAAATTAGAAACTTTTGCTTGGCTGAATTAATATGTTTATACCAAAATTGAAAATGGTATATTCCAGACAAAAATGTGTCTTTTCAGAACTCATAAGATGATGTTTGGAGATTTTTTTTATTTACAAAACATTTTAAGTTATTTGAGTGATAAATCACGAAGTATTTGGGAGACTTATTACTAATATTATTACCTTGGTGCCACAAGCATTGGAGCTATGGCTATTATGTTTTACCTATGTAAAGGCATTCAAAGTCGACAAAGCCTTTTTACTTCACTGCTGGCGACTCTGCCTGATGCAGTGAGGAGATCACGGCTGATAATCTTGCTTAGGGTCACTACTAATGTAATCTTGTCTGATGTGGCTACTAATACAACACTAATAATATTTAGTAGCTCCGGATTATCTTCATTGAACATTAGTAGCTCTTATTACAGTAAAGGGTGAGACCCCCGCTCTAATAGCTCATCTGTGTGTTCCCTTTGAGACAAGTATTGCAGCACCGCCTAAAGGTTAGAAAAGAAATTGATACGTTTCTTACCAGCCTTAAAGCTCCTGCTTTTACACACAAAACTTTCTTCAAATTCCAGCATGCCAGTCCCTCCTCAAAAGTTAACTGGGCCCGATCGATTTCACAGATTAATGAATGAGGATATGGATTCTGTTTCAGTTACAGATATTTTTCCACTACAAGGAGTGGCATTCCAAAGAGATGCATGGCTTCTTCGTAGGTCAAATAAAAACAGCAACCCAATGTTGTCACAAATCTGATCTGCTTTAATATTAATGCATTTTTGTGCTCCATAGTGCAACACCAGTCGCCACAGTTGTTTTCATGTGATGGTGCCCAACAAGCTCTCCCGTCCTACAAGTGCCAACCACACATCCGAACAGGTTATTAGAGCGCTTTGCGTGAGCGTCAGTTACATTACACAAGATCACATTCATTTTCTTTAGGCATGGAGAGATTAAGTGATTTGCCCAGAATCACAGAATATTGAGCCAACGTCGTCCCTGCTTGGACAATAAAACATTGACTAAACCAATAGAACTTGCATATGCGAGACCTATTGGCTTTGTCAATGCTTGTTCTTTTCCAGCTTTGGATCTTTCAAAGATTCACATTCTTGAATCACACTTTTGTTTTCAGCTTTAAAATGTACCCAACCATCCGAATGATGAGTCTCCTGATGTAGTGCCTTTTGACCTGGGTGTTGCCACAGGGAGGGCCATGTCCTTGCTCACCCTGCATTGGTACAACCCACTGGTGATTATAGAGGAATGGATTCAATGACACTGCAGGCCTTTGTCCGTGAGAAAAGAAAGACGAAGTAAAAGTGACAGAAGGCCTTCTTGCCAAGAGATACCAACATCCACTATGTCCTGCGTCTTGAAAAATCCTGTTTCACCTTTTTAGGTCTCGCAGACCTAGCGTTGCAGCATGCATGCTCTGCTCGCTCTGCGAGGCATATTGTAGTAGAGGAGATTTTAGAAGTGGCGTGGAAGCCCCGCCCCTTGTTTTCATTGGCTTGTATCATCGTCCGTGCTAAACGCTGGCCTCCGATTGTAAATGAGGCTTCTTAGTCCCTCCTTGTTACCGCCCTGTCTCCTTTTGGGATGGCCCATCCAGACTGGATCTTTTGCTTGCGGCGTAATACAGTCGCCTTCTATTAGTGTGTAAGCACTTTTTTATTTTCATTCCGCTTTGGCAAAGGCGGCCGCTTGTTTATTTTTGTATAGCACTTTCACTTTAACAATAGCTGCCGCCCCACACAGCACTCGTGGGGTGGGGCGGCAGCTATTGTTAAAGTGAAAGCGCTATACAAAAATAAACACGCAGCCGCCTTTGCGCAATGGCGACAGCTTCTTGTTCTTGCCCAGGGTTCTCCCATATCTTAGAAGATATAGCGCTGTCTGCTCACTCTTTTACAATGTGCAAACTTACAGAATCTGCCACTAGGCACGCAAAGTCCTGCAAAACTGCAGAAAACTGGGGAAAACGGAATCGCAGCGACGACTATTCGCAGCAGTCCGACCACTGAAGTGTTCGGGCCCCGGGACTCCGTGCTCCGGCCGCCGCAGTGATGCCAGAATGATCAAGATCCGGCGGGCGGGGGCAGCAGCAGGGCGCGCAGTGGAGGTGAAGAGCAAGGTGGGTGCTGCCTTTCTGTCCAGGATCCCCCCCCACCATCTCCGATCCAAACTTATATCCCCCTCCCACTTCTCACAGACCTCTCAACATTAGGGCGGGCTCGGTGATGGCAGGTGCCTGGCACCCAGGACCCGAGCGGGTACGCGAAAGGCCGAGGGCGATGCACTGCAGGTGGAGTGGCTGGCACAGCCCTACTCCGGAGTTCCATGGGCATCCTGCGTCAGCCTGGCATCCTAGGCATTTGGTCGGGGTGTTTAGCGGAGTCCTTGGAAGCTTGGTCGTTTGAAGTTCACAAATTATAACCTGCTCCCCCAAAATGACGACTGCCCGAAGCGTGTGGGTGGTGGCACCTCCCTGGATACCAAAGCCACAACAGCTAGGCTAGGGCAGCGGGTGCAGCCTAACACAGCAGGACAGCGAGACCCGCATGACCAGGGACCGGCAGCTTCTTACCCAGGGGCGTAGCTCTCAGTAGTACAGCAGGTGCAGTACCACCGCGGCACACGCCACTTCTGCACCCAGGCTATGGGACAATTTTAGTACCAAATAGGGGTTAGGGGCACTTTCATTGTCTATTTCGGGCACACGACTATCTCCTACATCCTTGCTCATATGGTGACCCCCAGTATCCTAATGTAAGTGTGTACCCTGTACGAGAACCGACGTTGGTACCGCCCGGTGCAGTTGTTATGGACTCTGGAAGAACCTGCTGGATGCCTGGGGCGGTAGATGTGAGGCATAGTTGGCTTAAATTCCACAGGAACAATCCCACCGAGCAGAACTGCTGTGGCACATGGACCTCTGGGGTACGGGGCACCACCAATATCTCTGCCTTGGTGGTAGCACCTGCTCTTTCCTGAGATCTCTGGGTGCCACCATAATGAAAATTGTCGTGGCTTATGTTGTAACTTGAACCATTTAGACACGTGTTTAGGATTCACACAGAAATTCCTTGTCCCCCTGGATTTCAGTCTTGTCCCCTCCCTTCATTCAAGTATTACTTGTATGCAGTCCTCGGGCATGCTTCGTTTTACTTTTCAAGCACCAGTGAATTATATGATGTATTCCAGTTGATTTTACTTTGTGTTATTTAGACTTCTAAGAATAATTAGATCTTCAATGTGCCAATTGATCGAATGATAGTGTTTCCCTTTATAGTCTTGTTTCTCACAATTTGAAGGTATTTTCACCTGTAAGGAATTTGCAAATCACTTGTATCCCATGTTTTGTTACTGCTCATGTATCTGGAAATAAGTATGTGTAGTTTGATAGGGGAACAACCTACTGCCACTCCTCCTTTGCGGCAGATTTTTTTTACTATCCATTTACACTCATGTCTCACATGCCCGTTTGAGACATTGAGCTCCACTCCGTGGATGTGCCACCCTTTTAGGTGGAATTTTCTTATCCAAGCCACCCGTCGTGTGTTTTTTTTTCTCCTGGTTCTGGAACCACAACGTGAGTGGATTCTGCTGGACCCCTCTTCAGTTATAGGTCTGTAAATGATTGGGTTCTATCTAGTGAAGACTGACCACGAAGCTCTGGAATGTGTCACTAAACATCTAATATTAATCACACCCTGTATATGCTTGTCTAAAACTATGAAGTTTGTCAAGACCTACTAATGTATGTTTCACTGTTTAAGAAGTTACTCGAGAAACTTATAATTGTTTCATTTTTTTACATTAAAATGGGGTGGGTGGGTGGGTGGGTGTTCAGGGAGGCATGTGATAAGTACGTTGTTTTTAAAAGCCAGACTTTGTCTTCAGGACAGCTTTTGTTTGAATTCCAATCTTACTCGATGTATTCTGTGGGATCTGCCTCGTTTGTCCCCACAAAAGGACACTGCTTGAAGCGTTCTGACTTGCTTTTAATCCGTCGCCTCTGAGGCCCAGAATCGATCTCATTATCTGTAATAGTATTCCAGCCAGAGGCAGCATTCTTCGCCCACTTCTGGACTGCGCTGGACCTTTCTTCGCACCAAGGCAGGGGCAGGAAAATGCTGCAAAAATCTGACCAGAATGGTTTCCACCGTGGGCGCTTGTAAAGAGCCCACTAGGTCCCGTTGGTTAGGAGCAGTGGCAACGGCAGGTAGCTCAGTGTGTTCGGTGCATGCTACTGGGATCTGTGTGTAACACATAATTCTCAAATTCCAACGCCGGCACGGAAAATGCATCGATTTCACACATTTTAATTTTATTTTGGATGTTTGAAAAAAGATTAATTCTGCAGTTGTTGCCGCCTCAAAGCACTTATGGAAGATGGGCTATCAAAGGGGTTTATGAAAGAACAGAGGTGCAAAAAAAACAAGTATTTGCAATTCAATAGGTCTCGCATGTACACGAGTTTGAGCTATTGACATTGCAAATAACAATGCCTTTTATTTTAGTTTTTGAAACAAATAAAAGGCATTGTCATTTACAATGCCAATAGCTTAAACTCGCGTACATGCGAGACCTATTGCATTGCAAATGCTTGTTGTTTTTACTACCAAGGTAAGGTCGAGCAGGGGTCTCATTCTACATCCGGGTTAAGATAAACAGCAGTGATCTTCTGGGAGCTGCACAATTAAACCCCATTACCTTCCACAGAGTACCTCGAGGGGAACAGAAGAGCACTGCAATGCCGGAATCATTCTGAAGTGAGTGACATTCATATTCACAGCGGAAGTGGGGGAGGGCGGGAAGAGTCTGGCGTTAATGTCAGCGCAGCAATTCATATCGCCCTGTGAGAGGATGACAGGAAGTCGCGCACTGCGTGAATGACAGATGACACTAATGCGCACCGTAATGTGCGCTCATGGCAGGTGACGCGTCATTGGAGTCGTTTAAAGAAGCATTTGCAAATTGCCCTTGTCCTCGCGCAGACAAATCTTCAGGGCGCGCAGCCGAGGCAGGGAGAAGACGGGGCCTTGGCAGCTTCAAGCAGGCACTGTAGCAGCGGCTGCAAGGACGCACCCGAAGGAGGGGGCCTAACGGGGGCACGAGGAATCCGTGCCACCTCTTTTAAGGGGGCTTTAGGAAGGGCTGGGGCGGAGACAAGACAGCTGGGGCACCTCAATAACCCAGCAAGGGAACCAGGGAATAATCGAGACAAAGACAATGCGCCCTCAGAAACAAAGGTTCAATTACACATGAATTAATCAATAAAATGTGAGGAAAGATATTTCAACAGAGAAGCCATAAAAAAATTAACTGATGTGCTCGCAATAAACACAAAAGTGTAGATAACTTAAAAGATGTGTGGGAAAATACATACAAATAAAAACCAATAAATCTCCCAACCTTTTGACTTCTGGGGACCTCCACTGACACTACTGGAAGCTAAATTCAATTAATCGTCCATACTATATTCTGTTTGATACGCCTGCACTGCTCCCACACATCAATCTGAGGATACTAATTTCATTTTTAGCCTCCTATTTCCAATTTCTTCATATTTACAGTATGTTTAAAAATGTTCACTTGTACATTGGACTTCTTTATTTATATACACTTTATCAATCTGTTAATATTATTTAATTTTCTAAGGAGATGCGGACCCCCCTGAGGAGGCTTCACAGACCCCCAGGGGTCCCAGGACCACAGGTTGGGAACTACTGGTGTAGAGGAATCACAGTGTACAAAGATTAATTGTAAATTGAGCTCCATAACAATCTATGCTAAACATTTAAATGTTTGGACCCCAACGTAAAATTGTCGGGGTCTTCTTCAGGACAAAGAACACATTATAGTAGCCACCAACAGAGGCTCCTTACTGAGAATGGACAAGGTTTCCACCAACAAAGGGGTTCATCGGTACATGCAGTGAAATAATTGGGGTAAAAAACAATGGAAGCTGGGCTCAAAATTTAAAATGCACCATCACTGCAACAGGATCACAGGACCATGCCACCGGGGTCCGAGGTAAACCTGAATCGAGTCATGAGAAAAGTGATTTGAAGGATGATGTCTGCCTACATTTATACAATAAGTCTCTGACCCATTTGGTGATCCCTCCACACCGTGTCATGAAGGGAACTCTTAATAGGCAGGTTATGCGGCAAATTAAGAAGAGAAACGGCACAGTTTTGCTTAGTTCCATAGAACACCTGAACGGAGTTGCTCCTGATGGGGATGAAATATCTTAGGTGAAAACAGTGTAAAGTACGCAAACTGCAAAGGTAGCCCAAGCAACATATAATTTAGGGTACTGGTTGTGAAGGAAAATGGAGGTAAGGTTGTGCTTTTAGCTGGCTGGTACCGGATAGTAGAACCCTCTAATTTTCTGCTTTGATTTATTTTTTGATATTTAGGATTAGCGCCAAGAAGCATTTAGCGCCAATGATAGTCAATGGTCGCACCTATAACCAGTCTCCTCCCTTTCTCAGCATTTCTATGGCATGCAGGATCCTTCCATACTCTGCACTTCTACAGTACGGTCTCCTCTCATTCTCAGCACTTCTACTATACACACTATACTCCCATTCTTAGCACTTCTACTGTAGGCAGATTTCTCCTATTCTCAGAGCTTGTGCAGTTGCAGACTCCTCCCATTCTCAGTCCTGCTCCTGTACGTAGACTCCTCCCATTCTCAGTGCTTCTCCTGTGCACAGACCCGTCCACATTTCAGTGTTCCTGCTGTACGCAGACTCTACATTCTCAGTGCTACTGCTCTATTTAGACACCTCACATCCTAAGTGCTTGTGCTGTTGCAGACTACCCCCATTCTCAGGTCTGCTCCTGACCCCCCCCCCCTTCTCAGGTCCGCTCCTGTACTTAGACGCCTCCCATTTCAGTGGCGCAACACAGGCCCCCGCGGCGCGTGAGGGCCCCGAGGTGCAGGGGGCCCTCTCAGCACAGTACTCAAGGCCCCAGAGCACCTGATTAAATCTGGAGCAGGGGCCCCTCCATGATCCTTGCAGGGGGCCCCCTCGTTAGGCCACTGTCCCATTCTCAGGTCTGCTCCTGTACTAAGACTCCTCCCAGCCTCTGTGCTTCTACTGTACAGACTCAGTGCCCAGGCTGTCCTGTTTGTCCAGATCCTGGCATTAACACAGCTGCCTATTACCGGGCACCATCACCATGCTGGTGCCACAACACGCCAAGGACAATTTACTGCAAGATCCAGGCACATGCGCGTCCAAGCAACAAAGAGAGGGGTCAAACTTGTGTCCCTTTAATCCACAGACTTCCTGTGGCTAGGGAATGGGCTGAGGCGTTTCCTTGCACCCTTAGTTCAATGTACAACAGGGATCCTGCGAAATAAGCATCCAGAGCAAATAATCTGGCAATGGTGCACCACAGGGACAGGAAACCAAGAGCAGGTCAGGACCAAGAGGCGGCAAAAGCAAGCAATGAAAATCAAAGGCGGACATCTGGAAGGGAGAGCTGCAAGGTGTTTACTCAACTCCAAGGGTGCCTGGCCTGCACTGTGCAGC
Organism: Calotriton arnoldi; assembly: GCA_963921515.1. Classification (NCBI taxonomy): domain Eukaryota; kingdom Metazoa; phylum Chordata; class Amphibia; order Caudata; family Salamandridae; genus Calotriton; species Calotriton arnoldi. The sequence continues at coordinate 1,990,668 of CAWUFW010000792.1, forward strand.
AGCAGCTGTGATAAGAAGAATCAGAGCCCAGGGGCTGAAGGCACAGACCTGCCCCACCTAGGGACCTCGGCCACAAAAGGGAACATCTGCACAGTCAGCACTACTAATCCGAGCTGGGCCGATGGAAAGCCTTCGTTGGAAGCATCTTCCACCCTCCAAACCCTTCGTAAGAGGGTTATTATCGAAAGGGTAGGAGTGGTGATGTAAAACACACCTTGCCCCATCCATGGACAAGTGTCATCCCAACCAGATGCGAGACTGAGTGCCTCGCTTGTATGTAATTGTTTAGTATAGCGCTGGCTTGTGATCCGAGGACACTTCTCAGCACTCTCAAGCAGAGTCTTATTATCGCGCAAGGCACCTCCAAGAATACCGGTAGAGGGAGGTCGCTATGGGAGAACAGCCACTTGTACCTTCAGTGCAGGGCTACTGAGTGGGGGACCTGTCCAATCTAGACGGTACCAAAATGAGGTGAATTAACAGATTTGTATTTAGATGTTTTGTTAATAGTGCCAAGTAAGGTTGGTTCCTCGGGTCTGGGCTTGTAGATTCAAAGATGTGTGCCCGGGCCATGGATGGCTGTGGTACTTTAACAGCCAAGAGAGAGAAGCGGAAGATATTTGGAAGCAACAAGATTGGTCCAATTCACAGCGATATCACCGGACGAGCTGAAAACAGACTATGCGACAGAGATAAACACATGGACCACTCTCAGACTCCGCACTGCTTTATGCACTATACATCACCTTGCACAAATGGTACACGCCCAAATGCACAGTAGAAACTGTAGGCTACATGCACATACTAGACTTCCAGGTCCAGAATCAACCTCTGCACAAGATACATGTCTGGCATAGGGCACTCTCTGTACAATGCTTTCATCACCACCTGCTTTACATACTTCAGACAACTTACATGCACAGTATTCCCTCCTCCAAAGAAGTCTCAACACCCAATCCATGCCTACTCTGCCTCTGAGAAGCCTCACATAACTGTATGGAGAAGGACATGGGCAGGTCTTTGTACCAAACTGAAATATGTGAGAACCTTAGACTAACGTCAAACAGAAACCACAGACCTGCTGGCAGGAAAGAACATTATTTGACCACTTTATACATAACGAGACCTGAGTTAACAAGGAAACAGTGTTAAAGTAGGAGCAGTGGTCGGATGAGTAAACTACATCCTGGAGGCCTGATCTCTGGTCTCATCTTTGGCACCTGTCTTTAGAATAGGCTGCCTCTGCAAATCACTGCACCTGTAGGAGGCTGAAATGGTAAATATATGTAATATACCACGAATCATCGCAAGTTAAAACAAGCATTTGCAATGCAATATGTCTCGCATTTACGCGAGTTTAAGCTATTGGCATTGTAAATGACAATGCCTATTATTTTTGTTTTGTTTTCTAAAACATAAATAAAAGGCATTGTCATTTACAATGCCAATAGCTTAAACTCACGTAAATGCGAGACCTTTGCATAGCAAATGGTTGTTTTAAGTTTATAACTGATCGCGGCGCCGCTTCAAGGACACCGCACTCTTTTTTTTTTTTTTTACTTTAACACTGAGCACAGTGTCCTTGAAGCGGGCGCTGCGCTCAGTGTTAAAGTTAAAAAAATAATAAACAGAGCGCGGTGTCCCTGAAGCAGCGCCGGGCTCAGTTTTAAAGTTAAAAAATAAATAAATAAACAGAGCGCGGTTTCCCTGAAGCGGGCCCCGCGCTCACTATGAAAGTAAAAAAAAAAAAAAATTAAACAGAGTGCGGTGTCCCAGAAGTGGGCACCGCGCTCAACATGAAAGTTAAATAAAATGAAAATTTTAAATGATTGCGGTGTCCCTAAAGCGGGCGTCGCGCTCATTATGCAAATACCAAAAAAAAGCAGCCGCCATTGTCCCCATCAGTGCCAATAACAAAAATAGTGCTCACCCCCTAGATAAAGCAGGCCGTGTAACGAGCCAAGTAAAAGGTCCAGTCGTTATGGGCGGCAACAAATGGAGACAAGGCGGGACTAACAAGCCCATTTACGAATAAGAAGCCACCATTTAAGAAGGACAATGACACAAACCTAATACCAAATATGGGCGGAGAGTGGGCGGGGCTGCTAGTGCATATCCTAATACAGCATGCCTCGCAGAGCGAGCAGCATATGCGCGCTGCCGCTAGGCTCGACCTAAAAACAAAAATGTTTAAAAAAATAGTATAAAATAAACTGTGCTGCAGACTTCCTAGTACTGTCCTATTTAAGTTACCAGCCACACATCATCCATTCCTAGTTTCTGCAAACAAGACGCCAAGCACCACACCGTTGTACGCACAGCGCCTCATGTTCAAAGCGCGCCTGCTAATATGGAAACATTCTCTACAAAGCACTTACTTGCTCCTTTTTTGCCAAGACGGGTGATATAACCAATACACGAAGGTAGAGTCTAACCCAAGCGCGAGATGAAGTGACACATTCACTGCATTATTTTCACATCAGATAGTTCCTCCTCTTAGTCGAAGAGACTGGAGCTTTTCATTTCCTTCAAAATTCTTCTCCGTTCTACACGGTCAGCTTCGAAGTAGCCTCCTCCATCGGTAAACCCCGGACAGACGATGCTACTCAACATCTAGTGTCCATATTGTGCACCCAATTGAGAGCCCACCTTCCAGGACCAGAAAACCAGCTGCCCTCAAGTCACAAATACCTACCAGAGGTCCAGCCTCTACTTTCTGATGATATCATAGTCAAATTTCCCTAAACAAGAAGTAACTCACGCCTCTCAGAAGAGCTCTGGTAAAGAGAATTGTGCGAGTTCTTGAGGATCCCTGGATCTGCAATGGAACTTGTTGGACCGGGACCTTTTTGCAGCAATCTCCCCAAACTTTTTGCCTCCCTCCTGTATTTTACTGACCTCCTGTTTTTGACTGTGTGCTGCATTTCGTTTTTGCTGTTTTAGTACTCTGGGCACTTTATCACTGCTGACCAGTGCTACAGTGCAAGAGCTCTGTGTCTAAAATCTTATGGCAATTGGTTTCTCCATGATTGGCAGATTTGATTTACTAGTAAGTCCCTAGTACAGTGCACCATGTGTGCCCAGGGCATGTAAATCAAATGCTACTAGACGACCTGCAGCACTGATTGTGTCACCCACATGAGTAGCCGTGCAAACAGGTCTCAGACCTGCCACTGCAGTGTCTGTGTGTGCAGTTGTGAACTGCCATTTCGACCTGGCAGGTACACTCACTTGCCAGGCCCTAACCTACCCTTTTATTACATGTAAGGCACCCCTAAGGTAGGCCCCAGGTAGCCCCGTGGTCAGGGTGCAGTATATTTAAAAGGTAGGACATGTACTGGTGAGTTTTACATGTCCTGGTAGTGAAAAACTGCTAAATTCGTTTTTCACTACAGCAAGGCCTATCTCTCCCACAGGTTAGCATTGGAGCTGCCTTGTAACATCTTACAAGTGTATCTTCCAATTGGGAACAGATAGAAAATTGGAGTTTGATGTCTCTGGACTCACAATTTAAAAATACATCTTTATGCAAAGGTGGATTTTAGATTGCAGGTCTGAAAATGCCACTTTTAGAAAGTGAACATTGTCTTACTTTAATCATTCTGCGCTTTTGCCGGTCTCTGAATACACGTATGGGTCAGGGTGACAGTTGGGCTCTTGTGCATTCACTCTAGACAGTCACACACAGGGAGCCGACGTGTGCCCTGCAGTAACTGATGGCCCATCACCCGGCTGATGGGCCTTCCTGAGTTAGAGTGGTGGGAGGAGTTCTCACTGATACCTAAATAGGGCTGTGCCTGTCTTCACACAAAGAAGTCTCCAGCCTCAGTAGTGTGTCTGGAGCCAGGGCAAGGAAGGGGAGGGTCTTGTGCATTACAAAGACTTTTCTGTGAAGTTTGCCTACTTCAAAGTCTGGAATGGGTATAAAGTACTGGACCTGTGACACCATATTCTCAGAACACTTCTGGATTGAGGGCATTCGGTCAGGAAGAAGAGCTGTGCTGCTGTCAGGAGGGACTGACACTTCGCTGTTTGCTTTGCTGTGCTGGGCTGTTACTTGCTGCTTCTGTCCTGGGAGTGAAAGGACTGGACATTGCTTTCTACATCCTGTTTTCTAAGGTTCTCCAAGGGCTTGAGTTGAGCTTGCCTTCTGTTGGAAGTCTCAGGGCCATCATCTGCCAGAACCTGTGCTCCTCTGCTGAAAGCCCTACTCTGCCAAGTGGTGCCAAAACCAGTTCCTGGGCCCTTGGAAGTGAGTTCTGGTGCAAGAAGAAGAAAAATCAACGCATCAACTCCAAGCGTAGTTCGGAACCCGCGCATCATCACCAAAACTTGACGCATCGCCGCTGCCTGCACCGAAGCGTGTTTTCTGCTTGATGCATCGACTGCGGCTTACAACACAGGCCCCCGACTTTTCGCTGCAGCGCCTCCGAAGAATCACTGCTGCGTGAGTCACAAGAACACATCATCGATGTCCACAACACACCACTTCGACCATGATGCAAGGTCTGAGAAACTTTTGGATCGACGCAGCACGACTTGACTTTCATTGCAGCATCTACACATTGTCACTGGGTGCAGATTTCATCATCGCATCGCAGTAAGGAACCGAGGTATTGTGCCAGCAAATGAAGCATAACCACCTCTGCGTCACAAGTCGTTCCCGGACATGGACGGCTCAACAACTCTACACTGCCTTAATGAACCGACGCATCCCTTGCTACAAGCGACGCATCACCTCCTCTGCGCAACGCACTATCCCAGAGCGTCACTGTGCCAACGATCTGCATAGCAGTAAGGAACCGACGCATCAACTATTGTTTCAATGCCTCACCTCCCCTGCGCCACGCATCGTCATTGATTTATAATGCATCTAAGGTACTTTGTCCTGGTCAAGCGCAACCACTGATTTCTAAGAACTGTAACTTTCTTTAATCATTGAAAATCCATATCTTAACTTGTGTATGTTGGATTTGTCTCGTTTCGGTCTTGTTTTAATCAGATAAATATAGGCTATTTTGTAAACTGGTGTGGAGTCCCCTTTGTGGTGTTGTCACTGTGAGTGTATGTACAAATACTTTACACATTGCCTCTTAGATAAGCCTGACTGCTCTTGCCAAGCTACCACAGGGTGAGCACAGGTTACTCTGAGGGTGTAACCGACTCACCCGGACTAGAAAGAGGGTCCCTACTAGGACAGGGTGCAAACCACTGCCAATCAGAGACCCTGTTTCGAACAGTCCTAATGAGCACAACCAAGCTGGAAATGATCAAGTCCTGAGATGGAGCAATTATGAGACAATGGTCTAGAGAAGGGAGCGAGTCGATCTTCTGATGGTGCGGGATCGGCAACTCCATTCTTACTACCATTAGTTAACAAATGAGGTCTTAATCATCACACTGATTGTTCCAAATGCCGTCGTAAATAGCAACATCAAAGAAATACTCGCATTAAATTGCCTTTTAAGTAATTTTCAAAACATTGTACCTGCAAACTCCCAAACCGCTCGTATTTCTGGACAAGTTACCATATTATGACTCATCAACCACAATTTGTTGATGCTTCCTACTTTCTATATCTGAATTCCTTATTCCCAAATCATTTTAGCCTGTGATATTAAGGAATTGGGGAAAAACAGTTGTATTTTTTCCAGATTTCCCAGAGACATTAGCCTACACATTAGTTGCAGTAATTTCTTGAACGACACTCTACTTCAAGCGATAAATCCAGTAAAAGAATTTATCAATGATTCCCCATCGTGCTTATCCACGTCACACAATATTCTGCACCATATCAATGTCAGCTTCCTTGTAATTTGTTTTTTGTGAGCGAGCACAGAAACTGCATAAACATAAGTCTGACTCTCTTTCGTGAAGAAATTATTTTTATGTTAAGAAAAAATGTATATGTGCTTAATGTCTTGAGGGTCTACGGGAGTGGATTGTTGAGAAAATGCATTCAATGATACCAATTCAAACAAAATATTTTTGTTGATTTACTTTAGCTTGTAACAGTTGTCCTAAAATGTCAATCCTGACCTCGAAAATACGTTTTTGCTTACCCAATTCATACTTTGCGGCTTGCAAGTATCTCTAGTAAAACATCAGCTCTTTATAATGCTAATTATGGATACTCCTACCCCCCACTTTGTTTGTTTCTTAACTCTTTCTTTTCTGCCCCTCTCTTACCAATACGGGAAAGAAGCCCTTCGCCTATCCGAGGTGTGATCACGGCTCAACCCTTTTGACCTCCATGTAGCCCTTACACACACTGCAAATGCTGCCCTCCACTTAGTGCTCAATTTGTAAAAATATAAGTGCTAGGGCCCTCCTCAGGAGACCACTGCAGCTTGCACCACACATTGCTCCTGCCAGCGCTGACAATGACAAAAACCAACACAACTACTAACCATCACACTCTCCTAGAAGTGTGACATTTCAGACTATTCCAGGCCCCAAAGCTATATGAATGACTTGGGCGGCAAGTATTAGTCATTTTACTGTATATTTAATTAATAAACAACTGTTGCTCTGCTCATCCCTAAATTAGCTAAATAGCGCCACCATGTGGCAGACTGTAATAAGCGCCGGTATTGACAATTAAGTTCCAGTGCCGGGCACCGGAAATCACCGGATCAAATTAAGCACTGCCTCCACTAGAGTCAAACACTCACTCTCCCACCCTTGAAACTCATCTCAGAGCCAAGGGGAGAGGAGCCAGAGGGACCCTTTTAACATAGGCTCCGAGCTGGGATTGGTTATTTCTCATTAAGTGTTTTAAGTTTATTTACCCATGACGGCTGGGAAATGTAGTGCTTTTATTCATGGCTGCTGTCGCCGGCCAAGAGTTAAAAGGCATAATCCTCGCCTTTGTGCCCTTAAACAAATCTAAACTTCGCGATGAAAAGGACATTTTGCACAGCTTTACTATGGGATTACAGGAGAGCTGGGGTAAGAAAAGCAACTGCACTGGGAAACGGAAAGACGATAGGTGTTGAGGCCTATGGTGTTGATAGAGAGGTTTAGAACAGACACACACAACTGCACGCCACTTGTGAACAATTGAGACCGCGGTTTGAAACCGACTCTGCTTTCTGACAAGGCTCGACTTCTTGGCACTCTGCCACTCTGCTGTGGCGCCATGAGTCTTGGACCGGACGTCAAAGTGTGGTGGAGCTGTTCTGATCTTCACATTCCAATAAATGGGGAAATACCACTTAATTCCATGTCTAAAATGTAATTAACCAAAAAACAAACTACGTTTGCAGGGCAATATATATATTTTACGTGTGAGAAAGGCAATGTTATTCTAAACAATGAATGCTCAATTCTACTCATATCTTATGTCCTGGCTTCTGTGATTTGTCTTGTATTACATTATTTCACGTTTTTAGAACAGATCTTTTTTATGGCTTTTGTGCCTGGTATATACTCTATTTTTATTGCTGGATTTTAAAATTCTTAAATATTTGATTGTTTTTAGATTAATCTGTGTGTGTTTTAAATCATGTATGTCTTATATGTTCATCTGGGAAATGATTGAATAAAGATTATTTGAATATAGATATATATATATATATATATATATATTACAAAGGATGCAGCACAACTACAAATGGTGTAGCACATTACTGGGGAGGTTGTGCAGGTTAGACAGGGCTCATATGACCTTTTTTTCACACCACTGACCTGCGTTGCTCCTGTTCTGCAGGCCTAAGTACACGAAAACTGGTCGTAAATTTAACATTTGCCCTGAATGAATGAAGTAGCACTTATAAAGCGCATGGCTACCCAGCGCTAAGCAGGCAGATGAAGTCCCTACAAAGTTATTTGGGGAAGAGCCAGGTTTTCAAAGTCTTACGAAAGGCAAGGTGGTTAGATTCTTTTCGTAACTGAAGAGGGAGAGAATTCCAGAGCCTGGAGGCATTGTAAGAAAACAGCCGACCCCCACTTCTTGCCCTCTTGATTCTAGGAACCAAGGCCAGGTGAAGCTCATCTGAACGCAGACGCCTGTTAGCTCGATAGGGCTGGACCAGGGGGGCTATAATAGCTGGTCCTTTTCCTCTAATCAGCTTATGGGCTATACACAAGGCCTTGGAAAAAAACTCTCTCCTGGACAGGAAGCCAGTGGAGCGACTTCAGAGCTGGTTTAGCCGATTGCTGTCGCGGAACTCCCAAAAGGATCCTTGCCGCACAGTTCTGCACGGTCTGGAGTTTAGCCAGGACTGAGCATGGGGCGCCCAAATAGAGGGCGTTTCCGTAGTCCAGGCGTGATAGAATTAGCGCCTGGACCATGATTTTTCTGGATTGCAATGGTAGCAGCGGAAGTACTTTGCGAAGCGTTCTTAGCATACCAAAGCAGGAAGCCACAACCTTTCTGGCTTGGGTTTTAAAACTGAGGTCTGAGTCCAGCCAAACACCTAAGCTCTTTATCTCTGGCTTAGGGAGGGGTGGCGGGCCCATACATACTGGCCACATAGTGTCTGCTTTGAAAAGGGAGGGGTTGCCAAGAAGCATTATTTCAGTCTTTTCCCCATTCAGTTTGAGGTGAGAATGTTTCATCCATTTTATTACCTCTTCAAGGCAGGGGCAGAGACGGGTAGAAGCCCTATCAGCATGGTTCAGTGCAACCACCAGTTGAGTATCGTCTGCATATGTGATAATATGGACCCCGAAGGGAGAGACGATGTTAGCAAGAGGGGCCATATAAGCATTAAACAAAGTGGGGCTCAAAGATGACCCCTGAGGAACCCCCACAGTGTAAAGGCCAAGGATCTGAAATGGCTCCCCTCTCGAAGACTTGGAAAGTTCTATCCTCCAGGAACGACTGTAGCCAGGTCAGAGCGATTCCTGACACACCCAGGCTACTGAGTCGTTCAACCAGGATACGGTGGCTAACCGTATCAAAGGCTGCGCTTGGGTCCAAAAGGATCACAGCCAGGGAGCCTCCTACATCGAGAATTTTCTAGATTCCTCGATGACTGCTAGTAGGGCTGTTTCGGTTCCTTGGCCTGGGCGGAAGCCTGTTTGAGAGGGATGTAAAAGATTTGAAACCTCAAGGTGTCTGGATAGTACTGAGTTGATATGCTTCTCAGCAATTTTACTAACCCCTGGGAGAAGGAAAATAGGCCGGTAATTAGCCAGACAATCAGGGTCGAGGCTAGGTTTTTTCAATAAAGGTTTCACCATAGCTTTTTTCCATGGTAGTGGGACCAGACCGGTAGCAAGTGAAGAGTTGATCAGGTCTAAAATAGGAAGGCCAACAGATTTAGCCACTAATTTCAGGATTTTAGGTGGAGCGGGATCACTGGGTGACCCGCTTTTCACGAGTGCCGAGATTGTCTGGAAAGTCTCCTCGTTCATTAGGGGAAAGGCTTCCAGTGATGGTTCCAGGCTCTTAGAGCTAACAGCTTTTGATTGGGAACTAGTATGGTGGTCCGTTAGGGTAAAAGCACAACATATTGATTGGATCTTGTTGTGAAAATACTCAGCAAGCTCGTTGCAACGATGATCTGTTGCTTCGAGGATATCAGGGGGGGACGGGGCTTTCAAGAGTTTCTTCGCAATACGAAATGTTTCACGAGGGGAGTTTGCTGCAAGTGAAATTTTCTCCTCGAAGTAACAGGTCTGGGCTTTCTTAATTTCCATCTTATAGGCTTTAATAGCCTCCCTATAGTCCCTTTTCCTACTAGGGGAGAACTCCTTCCTCCAGATCCTCTCAAGTTTTTTGCATATCTGCTTGACTTCTCGAAGTTTGGGAGTAAACCAGGGCATTCTATTAGATCCGATATGCATCTGGGTAGTCTTCTTAGGGAGGACCTGGTCTAGCGTCCCCTCAATCCACTTGTTGAATTGGTCGTTAGCCAGTGTAGGATCGGGGTGTGGGGGTGGCTTAGACTTTTCTAACACAGAGGTCCATATCTCTATAGAAAGTTTCGGCCAACTACGTGCCGTTATTAAAGTTTGCCGCGTAGGTGATGTGACTTGAGAGGGGGACCAGAGAAAGGGAATCAAAAGTGATCTGACCAAGGAATGGGAATTGGTTCCTGGCAGAGTAGCTCCTCTAGGTTGGAAAATATGGGGTCAAGAAGGTGTCCTTTCGTGTGTGTAGCCTGAGACACCTTCTGAATTAATTGAAGAGCTGCAAGATCATAGGAAAGCTCTGTTGCCATAGTCGATGTATCATCGTCGAAGTGAATGTTAAAATCACCAAGTAGAGTGAGATTTGAGGTAATGCCTGCTAGACCTGCCACTATTTCCGGTAATTGTTTATGAAACTGACCCAAGGGTCCAGGGGGGCGGTAGACTAAGATCCCCGAAAATGAGAGTGAGGGAGAAAATCCTATAGAGAACTGGAGGTTCTCGCAGTCTGGCAAAGGGCTCCCGAACGTTCGGCAGATGAGGGTGTTTTTATAAATAATAGCGATTCCTCCTCCTTTGCCAGAGGTCCTATCCAGTCTTGACACTGTGTAGTCAGGAGGGAGTGTTTGGACGATGTCGGGATCAGAGTTTGCATTCGTCCAAGTCTCGGTAAGAAATAGAACATCAGGACTTTCATCCATTAACAACATGGATAATTCATTGGCATGTTTAGGTAGGGACCTACAGTTCAGCAGTAGGAATTTAAATTGTTTAATAGGAGGACCTACAGAAGGGGAGATGGGCAAATGTGGCCTAAGTTTGAATGTACAGTGCTTACAGCTAGAAACCAAGTTATTCGGGTTAATCGAATGGGCACATTTAGGTCTATACGCTAACTTTAGTTCTTTTAGATTCTCCGCACTAAAAACATACCCGTCTGATTTGGGTGGGGCAGAGTGTATGGCCCCCGGACCCATCTGGACGCGGACGGGCGCAGACGGGCTTGCCTTAGGTGCGCCTTCGGCGCGCCAGCGGCACGCCCGCTGCGCGGTCGCGTCATCGGGCTGTTAAGTAGCCCGGTCAGGGTCCAGCGACTAGAGCGCTGACCCAAAAATGGCCGCCAAAGTGCAAGTGCAGGAGTGAGAACTTCCCCTAAGAGCTATAACACAGCCCGATCACAAAAACACAGTCTAAAAACAACGTGCCACTTATTTAACGATTAAAACAAAGTTTTTCCCCAATTCGTTCCCAGATTTAAGAACAATTAAAAATTCAATAGAATGAGCCTGGAGCCCCTTGCGCCAAACGTGACTCGTAGCGGCTTCCTGCTGCCATATTTCGAGCACATGTACACCCCTTCCAAGAAAGACTGAGCTACTGGAACTGGGAATTCAAAAGAAAGAACCCAACACTTTTTTATTTGATCTGATGGAAATCCAAATGCACTCACTGCTCCCAAACGCCGCATTTTTTTATTTTGTTTTTAAAGTCACCATAACCCTGCCCTGCACCATTGCTGGATACTGGAGGTTTGGCAAGACATAAAATAGATGTGCAATCCACCGCTTGAAGCATTTTCAGCTTATGGCCAGAACCACAGCAAACCCCTGCCAATGCACATCCCTCAAACATGTCAAGCACTGAACACACAGCTCTGCCGATGCCCCTCAAACAGATTCAGCGCTGCCCTCCAGAATCAAAGTACTGAAATCATCACGGAGCTTCAGTGCACTTCAGCCCTATCTTACGCTGACCCGCCTTAATTTTTTTTTTCCTCGGAGTTTTATATAGCGCGAACTTGACCCGAAGGTATCGGAGCGCTTTACATGAGCACCAGTTGCGTTACACAAGGACACATTCATTTTGTTAGGCCCGGGGAGATTAAGTGATTTGCCCAGAATCACAGGATGTTGAGCGTCATTGCCGCGACTCGAACCCGGTTCCCCAGATTTGAGATCGACCCCCCAGCATCGTGCCCAGTCAAGTACTGACACTCTAGACATCGCTTTTTGAGCACTTCCGGCTAACCTTTAATCACTCACCTCATACACAGCGCTTATGACGCCATTAGCCTGATTCAAGGCGCTGAGGTCTAACACGGGCGAGTTTATAGAAACAAGAAAGGCATCAGAGTGAACAAATGTAAGCATTTGTAAAAACAAATGTATTGAATGCTTTGTGTGTGTGTGTGCATGCGAGAGTGTTGTGTGCAGTGTCCATTTTACTGATGTCTAACAGATGAGACTTTTTGTTAACTAGTGTGCTATCATGCTGGTTAATTTTATGGTTTCTTTTTAAAGAGCCCACACTATTTGCTATTGTGCATAATGGAAAAATATGAAATGTCTCGATCCCATTAAATGTGGTCACCTAGCCCGAACCCCTAAGCATCACCCCGCCCCTAACCCCGCCCCCAAAGTTTGGAGAGTACCTGCACTTATTTTTTCCAATTTAAAGCACTGGAGAGATCTAAAATGGGGGTTCGGGCTGCCAGCTCAAGTTTGAAAGTAATAAAGACAAGTGAATCTTTTCATCTCTGCCAAGTGATGCAGCCTCCGTGCCTGCAGAATGCCCCAGGCTGGGTTACTTCACAGCGTCCTGTCCGAGCCCAGCCCTGAGGCCGCATTATTCTTACACCGCTGTGTGCTGTGGGGGAGGCACGAGGAAGCCTTACTTCCCACTACTGGACGTGCTGTCCTCAGTACATTAAATGGAAGTGCAGGTACCATATGTCTACTTGCTTCGGAGAAGTACCGGTAATGTCCAATTAAAAGTATTGCACGTCTGCTGAGAAGTGCAGGCACTCTCCCTCCCAAAACAAAGAAGTGCAGGGACTCCCCCTCCCAAAACAAAGACGTGCAGGCACTCTCCCTCCCAAAACAAAGAAGTGCAGAGACTCAGTACCGGCCCATTTAAAGCACCTACACTCCCCAGGGGTAACAGCATACCTGCCAACTCACATAGTGTCTCTGTGTGACACACGATATCGGCTCCCATCACACGGTCACCCACCCGTAAGGAGCCGATATCACACGGTAGAAGGGAGAATGTGCTGAAAACCACTGTAATTAGTGGTTTTCCAGCTGTTTTCTGAGGCTTTGAACAGCGTCCATTAAGGGGTGTGAAAACATCCCAGGACATCGGCACGATTTTTTGTGAGGAAAGGGGGCTTGGGTTCAAAAGTGCCTCTTTGGTACTGCTCGGCAGGATGCCCCGCCCCCTCCTCACACGGTAAGATTTTTGTTCGGGTTGGCAGGTATGTGACAGGTGCAGTCCACACTCATCCTCAAGCCGCATTATTCTGCTGTAGGAGGCAGGGAACACACGTGCTGTCGGCGGGCAGCCAGGGATGAGGGCGACTCTGCTGCGACCGCTGAAGGTGCCTGCCCCTGGCTAGCCCCGCTGGATGGCACCGGGAGAGAGCGACAGGGAGGCAAGCGCCACCAAAGGCTGGAACAACAACAAGGCCGGCGACCCCTGCCAGGAGGCCATCTCTGCGCCCAGACACACAAGGCCCGAGTCCTGGACCTCTGTCAGACACAGCTGCTGCTGCCCTGCGAGGGGGCGACAGTCCAGGCCCCCGGGGGCCCAGCCGGCCACCACGGGGTCCCTCACCAGACTCAGCCAGCTGGTCTAGCAGGCATCGACCAGATCAATATGTCTGCCTGCGTATCTATTATTGTAACTCAAGTTCACAAACATTTACATTGTGAAACGTCACGGATTCATTGGAGAACCATTAACTAGATGAAATGCGTGCCTCGCCGGTTCTTTGTCAGGGATCTCGGACAACTTAATAAATAGACTGTCTACCAATAAACTCCTGCCTTCTAATTAATTCAACTGAATAATGGCACAGTTGTATTTGTAAAGAATAAATAAAACGCACCTCTGACATCTTTTGTTACAAATGCGGTTTGATTGATTTGAAGCTATGGGAAGGCCTGGTGAGTGAAGGTATGGGAAGGCCTGCTGAGTGAAGGTGTGGGTATACCTGGTGAGTGAGGGTGTGGAATACCTGGTGAGTGGGGGTGTAGGAAGGCCTGGTGAGTGGGGGTGTAGGAAGGCCTGGTGAGTGGGGGTGTAGGAAGGCCTGGTGAGTGGGGGTGTAGGAAGGCCTGGTGAGTGGGGGTGTAGGAAGGCCTGGTGAGTGGGGGATGTGGGAAGGGCGGATGAGTGGGGGTGTGGAAGGTCTGGTAAGTGAGGGGGGGTGGAAGGCCTGGTGAGTGAGGGTGTAGGAAGACCTGATGAGTGAAGGTGTTGAAAGGGCTGGTGTGTGAGGGTGTGGAAAGGGCTCGTGAGTGAGGGGTGTGGAAGGACTGGTGAGTGTGGGGTGTGGAAGGACTGGTGAGTGTGGGGTGTGGAAGGACTGGTGAGTGTGGGGTGTGGAAGGACTGGTGAGTGTGGGGTGTGGAAGGCCTGGTGAGTGGGGGCTGTGGAAGGACTGGTGAGTGGCGGCTGTGGAAGGACTGGTGAGTGGGGGCTGTGGAAGGACTGGTGAGTGGGGGGTGTGGAAGTCCTGGTGAGTGGGGGTGTGGAAGGCCTGGTGAGTGGGGGTGTGGAAGGCCTGGTGAGTGGGGGGGTGTGAAAGGACGGGTGAGTTGGGGTGTGCAAAGGACGGGTAAGTGCGGGTGTGGAAAGGTCGGGGGAGTGGGGGAATGGACGGGAGGGGTGTGGAAGGTCTGGTGAGTGTGGGGTGTGGAAGGTCTGGTGAGTGTGGGGTGTGGAAGGCCTGGTGAGTGGGGGCTGTGGAAGGCCTGGTGAGTGGGGGCTGTGGAAGGCCTGGTGAGTGTGGAAGGCCTGGTCAGTGGGGGCTGTGGAAGGCCTGGTGAGTGGGGGCTGTGGAAGGCCTGGTGAGTGGGGGGTGTGGAAGGCCTGGTGAGTGGGGGGTGTGGAAGGTCTGGTAAGTGAGGGGTGTGGAAGGTCTGGTAAGTGAGGGGTGTGGAAGTTTTGGTAAGTGGGGTGTGTGGAAGCTCTGGTAAGTGAGGGTGTGTGGAAGCTCTGATGAGTGAGGGTGTGGAAGCTCTGGTGAGTGAGGGTGTGGAAGGCCTGGTGAGTGAGGTTGTAGAAGGCCTGGTGAGTGAGGGTGTAGAAGGCCTGGTGAGTGAGGGTGTGGAAGCTCTGGTGAGTGAGGGTGTGGAAGGCCTGGTGAGTGAGATTGTGGAAGGCCTGGTGAGTGGGGGCTGTAAAAGGCCTGGTGAGTAGGGGCTGTGGAAGGCCTGGTGAGTGGGGGCTGTGGAAGGCCTGGTGAGTGGGGGGTGTGGAAGGCCTGGTGAGTGGGGGTGTGGAAGGTCTGGTGAGTGAGGGGTGTGGAAGGTCTGGTAAGTGAGGGGTGTGGAAGTTTTGGTAAGTGGGGTGTGTGGAAGCTCTGGTAAGTGAGGGTGTGTGGAAGCTCTGGTGAGTGAGGGTGTGGAAGCTCTGGTGAGTGAGGGTGTGGAAGCTCTGGTGAGTGAGGGTGTGGAAGGCCTGGTGAGTGAGGGTGTGGGAAGGGCTGTTGAGTGAAAGTGTGAGAAGAGCTGGTGAGTGAGCCTGTGGGAAGGGTTGGTGCAGGAGGGTGTGTATATGTCGGTTTTACTTATTGTGAACACATTCCTTTACTGGCATTGTCAATGCACGTTCCACTCCTGCATGCACTCTCTCGAAGGAACCACAATAAAACCACAAATGAGCAGTAATAGCTGAGCTCACAGCGAGCACAATATCATGGGATCACGCCATCGGCGTGATATTCTCTCAATGTCGTGACGTGTAGGACAACATTCACTGCATACAGAGCTGCATAAGTTAAACTTAACATGTATCAGTTTACATTCTTTATGTTTATAGCGGGGAGAGGAGTTGGCCTAACGGCTAGGGCGGTCGACCTTGAATCTGGGGAACTGGGTTCGAGTCTCGGCAATGACGCTGAACATCTTGTGATTCTGGGCAAATCACTTAATGACCTTGAATCTGGGGAACTGGGTTCGAGTCTTGGCAATGACGCTGAACATCCTGTGATTCTGGGCAAATCACTTAATCTCCCCCGTGCCTAACAAAAATGATGAATGTGTCCTCATTTAAAGCAACTGGTGCTATGTCAAGTGCTCAGATACCCGATTCGGGTCAAGTTTGCGCTATATAAAACTCTGTAGAATAAAAAATAAACATAGTGAACAAAAATAGTGTGTAAAGTGCAAAGATGTGTTTTTGTGCTGTATTTGTGCAAGATTATGATTGCTAAGTAGCTATTTGCTGAGAACACTTAAGTTAAATGCACTGTGTGCCCCTAAGGACAGTCATTACTTGTAATTGGGACCAAACACAGCTTACAAAGATGGTCGCTGCGGATAGCGCCAGAGGCAAGACAGAGCTGGAGACTAAAGTGTCCATGGTGCAGCAGCAGGTGGGATTGGACAGGCCACATGGGTCTGGTGGACCCGTCTGTAAGCGGCGGGGGGGTGGTGGTCTTTGACACTTGACCAACAACTGTAGGATTCTAGGCAAATAATCTTTGCGCCCAAATTGTACACGTGTACAGTGTAAATGAGTGTAGTCTGCCATCACTTGCAAGGTATTTTTAATGTATTGCCCCATACATCATTCGCCCTCACAGGCTCTCTGTGTAACCACTCTGCAGCCACGGACCTATGAACCGCCTTTACTTATCTGCAGCGTCGCTGGTGTGACTGCTTCACTGGTAAATGACACAACTAGAAGTTTAGGAAGAACCAGAGGGCATGGTCTTGTTATGTTTTAGACAGCATTGTATATAAACGACAGCATCCTTGCAGATGTTAAGACAAAGGTTCTCTTGACATGCCTGTAAGATGCCTCCACTGGATGAACATTACTGCTGACATCTGGGTGGTCCCTGCATGTCACACGTTTGAATCAACCTCTGCTGCATTCGAGGTGGATAAAAAAAAAAGAGTGCTTCTATACTGGGTCAAAATAATTGTTTTTAATAGTGGTAAGAATCGTTTAAACTGTTAGTAGTAGTAGTGATAGAAGTTTATTGTATTAATCAAAAGATTCTAATAAAAGGTATAAACATCACAATCAGTACAAGTATCGGAAGATGGGTAAAATATTTTTAAAATAATAGCATTATAAAATCAGGGCGTAAAAGAAAACAGTTTCCTTGCATGTGAACTCGGATCATACAATTTAGAGTATGGACAGAATATTTAAGTCACAGAGTTTAAACTGTAGCAGCAAGCTCCACAATAATGAAGACATCATTATTAATGGTTCACAAGGCGTGGATACACGAGTCCAGAAGCCCTTAGACGCTCAGGCCATAGTGTGAAACAGTAGAGTGGACACAGACCTCACACCAATAAGAGGTACAGAAAGGGGAAGTAAAAAGTTGGTGGAATACAAGCTGCTCCAATCAGAAAGCCATGTCTAATATGATTACATTAGCCAATGTAACTATCTTAACTGAGGCTTAATTCAGATGGACATAACAATAAGCCAATCAAATCATCTTTTTAGTAAGCAAGATGGATACTTTCCATCTGACAGAGGAAATGCAGAACTCCAGCCCCTGTCACACTACTCACCCAGTAGGGACTACTAGCCTTGAAAGCAGTCACCCACAGCACACCCAACCCTAGCCCTTTCATCAGGCAGGGAGCAGAAAGCTTCAGATGGCAGGCTCCATTGAGAGGCACCGACCACTGCCCACGCTGTGCACACAGGGTGCCTACAGCCTGATGGCATCTGAGCCCTTGTGGCATCCCTGCACAGCTGCAGCTCAAGGCACATGCCCAGGCTCTCATTCCGAGTAGGAAAAAGGGGATCCCTACTGGCAGCATATCTAATGAGCTTGATCCAAATTAGTCCTGGCAGCAGCCCTTGCATGATTCGTCCAATATGTTCAGATGGTTTAGAGGTGATTAAGTAGGAAAGCATGTCCGGTGCCAGCGGGGAGTTCCCTCCGTCCCGCCACTCCACTAGGCCCCTTTAAGTGCTGCATTATCATCTGGGACTGAGGCTGCGCTGTACTCCTAGTGCATGGACCACCACAGAGCTGGTCACTAGAAGGAGACTGCACAGAGGCTGGGATGTTCCATCAGGCCTGCTGATGGGTAGATGGGTCTGTCATTCTTATCGGAAGCAAATGTCGATGTATTGATACCCCACATCTGGTTCCCATCTGGGTCCGTGTCTGGTGGCTTACTGGACTAATGCATCCACTGTAGGGGGCCTGTGTTGAACCTTATGGTCACAGGTTCAAATCCCGATGGGTCCACTCAGCCTTTAATCCTTCGGAGGTCGATAAAATGAGTACCACTGAGTTGGGTGACAATAAACATCTGTTATTCAGCATCAAGATACCCATTGAGTGAACGTGCGCTTTACAAATACACGTTATGTTATCATCAATCCAATGCTTTGGATTTATACAACTATAGTCTAATTGAACAGCGTCTTTGAGAGCTTCAAGGTCCCACAGACTCAACATAATCTCCTACACAGATGACACTCAACTGATCCTCTCACTCACAAGGACCCCTCCAATGCCAAAACCAACTTCTGCAACGCCATGACCAACGTAGTCAAATGGATGAGAGACAACTACCTCCAACACAACTCCGACAAAACTGAAGTACTGATCTTCGGGGAGAACGCCTCCGCATGGGACCACAGCTGGTGGCCTGTAGAACTCGAACCTACTTTGTTATGTTATCATCAATCCAATGCTTTGGATTTATACAACTATATTCTAACTGAACAGCGCCTTTGAGAGCTCCAAGGTCCTCTTATCCAGTCTTAAATAATAGCAGCAGCTGAAATTTACAGCACTAGAGAATGTTAAAAATGTCGCACCAAGAACTAAACTCCTTAATAAAATAGTGAAGATATAGTTTATTATTAGTATGAAGTTTAACACAATGTTTAGCCATCGAGGAACCAAGACCCCAAGACCCCGTCCAGAAGGCCAATGAAAACGCTGCCACTCCTTACAATGGGGGTGCTTTTCACCGGGCCTTAAACCAATGCCAAATACAGTCCAGGCCAGAGGTGGAAATCAGGTGAACTCAGAAAGGACAAGATCTATCCATGCCAGTGAGTATGTATCTGTAACTACCCGCCGGGGGAGAAGCTGGCAGACAGCATGTAGTGCAAATGGAAGGACTCTGAATCCAAAGACAACCTTCAGCATGCCAAGCGCTGAGTGTTCATCATGCCATATTCAATGCCAAGCGAAGACTGAAACCACTGACCGACAGCAGCTTATAAAAGAGACAAAAATAAACAAGGAGGTGGTTAAAGTACATTTCTGACACAGAATACATTTGTTTATGCTTCTTTCTTTATTGAAGAACAAGAGATTCTTACAATATCTTAGTTCACAGGCTCCACATTTAATGGCATGAGATGAACCAGCCCTGGCTGATTTGGTTCGGGAGCACTAGGGTTCAGCTCGGCGGATGTGGTGTTTAGCGCGGTCTGAAAAAATGGTGCTAGTTTACGAGAAATATGTGCAGACGTCTAAGGAGAGGCCTGGCCCATGATGGGAACCGCGGGGAGGCGGTTGACCACCGTGTCGCTATATCTCTTGGACTTCTCTCAACAACCTCAAATCCTCGATCTCCTTCCTGTACACCCTCGCAACTGATCGCTGGCACACCCCATAAGGGCGGCTCCAAGTTTGGGACCACAAATCTTTCCAGCTGTTCAGTCACAGAAAACTGTGCGGTGTTTTACATCACACTCTTACTATTATAAAGCTGGATGAGCGGTAGACAAACAAGAAAAAATAAGGCATTAGGTCTTCGCCATCTATGCAGCCGGGATCTGGAATAACATCCCTGTATCCATCAGGACTGCACCGGCGCTGCTTAAATTTAGGACAGAGTTGAAAAGTCACCTCTGTAAATATCACTACATCATGGTGAAGTCACAGCCCATTTGTGCTCTCAGACGCCAGCTTCATCTCCAATTACTCATGGACTGTATCTTTGCCTTTGACCCTGTCCAGCGCTCCACTGCCTTTAGGGTAGGTTCTTGCATGCATGCATCGCAGCTGCCATTTTGTTAGACCTTCTCGGGCTTGGTGTAAAATAGAAAAGCTTTTACTTAAAGTACAACAGGTGTCCAAAAAAGATTTAGTTATATTATTTAATTGAAATGAAAGTCTTAACGTCATGGTTGGAGCGTCCTCCCCAGCCTGGGTGCTCGTAAATAAATAAGCCAGGCACAGAGCTTAATATTACACATCTTTATTCCTCAGCGTGCAACTGTGAACTCAACATTTTAAACATGAACTCTATTCGCCACACCCAAACACTTGTGTCATACTTCTACGGAGTCCATCAGGAACCAAAAGGGTCCCGTCATCGCTAAAATTTGGGCTGAACCCAGAACTCCTCGAGCAACCTTAGAAACCCTTGGTTTCGAAGGTAGAGGAACGCATGCACTAGTAGTAGCCAGTGGCGGGGATGGGGGGTTGGGGGAAGGGGCGAGGGGGCCAGCAGGGACAAATAATAAAATTTAAAAAAATTGTAACACTTACCGTGTCGCACCGGACCTCTTCCTTCCTCTTCTGTCTTCCTCTGTAGCCTGGCCACCAGGAAACTCCCTTGACCAATCCTGGTGCTGCTCTCATACCATGAGAGCATCACCCTGATTGGAAGGAGCGGCCTTACTCGGCACTCCACAGATCTCTGGAGGCCTGCACTTGCTCTAACCCAGCTGTCTTAAGATAACTGGGTTAGAGATTTTTAAAGTGCGCATGTGTGATTGGCCATCGCAAGATGGCTCGCTAAAGACGTGCACTTTAAACAGTGCATTTGACAGCCCACCCACCTCCCTGCTGCTGTCACTCAGCAGTGGCCCCGCCCACATCCTGATGTTTTGTTCAGGACGGGGATGAAAAGTAAAATGGTAATGAATTGCCATTTTAGTTTTCCTCACTGGGGCTTTGGGAGTGATTTAAGTGGGGCGACGCTCCTCCGCTTCAACGCCCCGGGTAGTAGCTGTTTTAGCCTGAACACATGCAGACAATATCAAGCATTAACAGACTTCGTTGTAGCAGAGGCACAGACATGAACCCCAGCTCAGGGGGTCCTTGATATGGTGCCCACAATAAGACAAGATACACGTCTCCTTTTCCATCTGCTGGGCTGTGAAAGGCCTCCCTTCATCCACAGCTCCCCACAACTTCTTGAAGCAGCAGATTCAGAGCAGAGTCCAGTTCCGCCAGTCAACACAGGCTCTGCCAAGGCAAACGGGCACGACCCCGCCAGGCACTGGCATCTCAGCGGGAGGGCCCCGAGGCACGCCCCTGCTGGCTCTAAGGATGAAGTGCGGCGTGTGCTCTCCGTCTGACCCCTTGCAGTGCACTTTTATTGCACACACAACCTCGCAGCCGAAGCAGAAAGACTGGAAAGGCGAGACTGAATCAACACTTGGCAAGACCCACGGCGTGGAGGCACTCCAGTTACCTGGCAAAGGAAAACTGTCCGAAACCGCAGTTCCTCCTGCGAACTCAGGCGTGCTGTTTATGAAGCACTATAGCTATATATGCAGGGCGAGAAATGCCAAGCAGCTAAAAATAGAGAGGAAATATCAGAAGGGCTTCAGCCCTTCCTACAGAGGTGAATCACCAATAAGATTTCCAATATTACTCTAATAAATGTGGCATCGCTCCTGCCTGTTTGGGGTGCTATTTGCTTAACTGGAGAGGCCTGGCATTTCTAGCAGAAATGTGGTAAAATGCATAGGCGCAGCAGAGCATGGCCTGCCTGTAGGGTGAATAACACAAACCAGAGTGGGTGATTGAGGGAGCAAACACAAACCAGAGTGGGTGATTGAGGGAGCAAACAGTTGCCTTTTAGTGTTGCCTGCACAGGTGAGGGGTGATGGTCCCATGGCGGCCACCACTGCTGCCAGGCTGTAAAGATGAGACTCACATCGAAGCATAGATGTAGGATGTTTATTAAGAAATAAACATATATTAAAACCCACCAGTGCGGAAAACAGAGAACCTCCAGCACCAGTAAGTTCAGCATACAAAATGATTCTTACACATTCTAACTGGTGAGCTAGCAACACACAGTACTACATACTCTAAGAACACGAGAGCAGTGACATAATAAAGATTCCACTCAACATGTTCCCTCTTATTTATTTATTTTTTTAAAGAAGGAGAAAAAAGAAAGGTAAAGAGTGGGAAAGAGTGAGAAGAATGAGAAAAACAAAGAAAGATGAGAAAGAGAAGAGTAAAGGAAAAGGAAATTACTTTAAAACAAAATCATCAAATTTCTTGGGTAACTTAACAACTCTTTTTAAACAAGTATCAGATTTGACATTTTCAAGAGTTAACTCCTTAGAGTAAGAAACATCATGAACATGAAAATCAGGAATAACATGAGATTTGACAACAGAATCGGATGACTCTGAACATGAATTAGAATCAAAGTCAGAAGAATTTCTGACAACACGTGTATCAACATCAGCATTACCCACACTGGGAACCACAGCTCCAAACTTCTCTTTAGAAGCTTTTAAATCAAAAAAAGAATCATCAGAGCTCATCACATTAAACATTTTTTCTTGACCAGGTATAAGAAGAACTATGGAACTTTTGTTCCACCAACCTCTTTTGTGTAAAAGAACAGCACTGCCAGAGACATGAATGACCTGTACAGGATCAGAAAATTTAGAAGTACCTTTGCGTTGTAAACCAGGCTTAATAATACGAACCCAATCCCCGCACAAACAATTTTAGATTTGGTTCTATGTATGTCATCATGGTATGCTTTGTTTTTTGAAGCAGCTTCATCTAAATTTTTCTTAACTTTGTCTACAACCTTCTCAAAATCCTTGTGAACAGTAAAATCAAAACAAGGTGAAATAAGAGTACAACTCTCTCTCCCCCTCATTAAATAATAAGGGGAAACACCCGTGACAGAGTGAGGTGTAGTATGATAGGACCAAAGCTTCTCTTTAAGAAAATCAAAAACATTCCTCTTACTCTCAAGAGCAGACTGTATGCCCTCTTTAACCCCTTGCCCGCGATCGGAATTCCGCTCGTGTGCTGGACATTCCGATCGCGGGTGTGGTCGTGACGAGCTCAGCTCGTCATGCGCACAGCGCAACCGCGCAGCATGACGAGCTGAGCTCGTCACGCGCATCGAAGGGGTTAATGAATCTGTTGGCCCTTTCCACTTGACCATTTGCTTTTGGACAATATAGAGGAGCCCTTTCAGCTTGAATACCACATTTTTTAAGAAATTCTACCATTTTAGAAGAAATAAATTGAACTCCATTGTCAGACATGAGTAACTTGGGAAAACCTTCAATTTGAAAAACTTTTTCCAAAAACTTGATAACCACACCAGTGTTGGGATTCTCAACAAAAGTAAGATAAATCCATTTTGAAAAATTGTCAACTAACACAATCAAAAATCTATATTGTCTGCCTAAAGTATCATAAGGCCCTGAAAAATCAACAGATACCTTCTCCCACGGTCCTTTGGGGTTCTCTTGTAAACCAACCGGCTCACAAGAAATTTTGCAATGTTTATCCGACTTCACACAAACAACACAAGCATCAACAAATTTGTCAACAGAGGAATCCATACCAGGCCACCAATAATGTTGTCTAAGGGATCTCTTAGTGCTAGAGACACCATTATGACCATAATGAGCCAATTCTATAAGTTTAGATCTAAGACCTATTGGAGGAATAAATAAGTCATGTCTGACCAAAAACCATTCTCGATACTGAGCTCACTAGATACCTGTGCATAACTGTGTAATCCTGTCTCAAGATTCCTAGTAGGTGGCCAGCCTTGAACAAGAAATTGCTTGACTTTATTAAGCAAAATATCCTCTTCCGAAAACTTGATCCATTCAGCTTCTGAAACCTTACCCTCACAACTGTGCAAAATGTCCACCAAGGCAACAACACACTCATGATGATCAATATTGGACTCATCATTGACATTTTTAGCTGGCAACCTAGACAAACAATCGGCTGTAATGTTTTTTCCTCCAGGAATGTGTAGAATCTCAAAATTAAACTCTTGCAATCTGGCAATAAGTCGAATAAGTCTAGAAGAAGCTTTTCCAGAACGCACACCATCCATCATATACACTAATGGCTTGTGATCCGTGACCAATTTAAAAGGTTTTCCCCATAAAAATTCTTAAATTTCTCCACAGCTCAGACACAGGCAAGAGCTTCTCTCTCAATAGTACTATAATGTAGCTCAGCACCCCTCAAAGCTCTAGAAATAAAAGAAATGGTCCTCTCTTTACTATCCACAAATTGACTAAAAACAGATCCTAACCCAATAGAACTTGCATCAACAGTAACAACAGATTCTCCATTGGGGTCAAACGTTTTAAGAGCAGGAGCTCGTGAAATGAGTGCTTTGACTTTCTCAAAAGCATTGTTATGATCCTCTGTCCATACAAAAGATACACCTTTCCTGAGCAATTGCCTCAAAGGTTCAACCACTAGAGCATATCCCTGCACAAATCTGGCATAGTATTCTCCAAGTCCTAAAAAGGATCTCAAGGAATCTTTATCATAAGGCTTAATGGCATTGTTAAGAGCGCTGATTAAATCAACCTTAGGAGAAATGCCCTCACAAGAAATTGTGTCCTAAATAATCAATTTCCCTCACAAAAAATTTGCATTTCTCTTTGCTAACAGTCATGCCTCTGTCTTCTAGTTTGGTAAGAACTTTATCTAGTATGGAATCATGCTCCTCATGAGATTTAGCAAAAATAAGGATGTCATCCTGGAATGCTTGAACTCCTATAAGATCTTGAAACAAAACATCAACCAATTTTTGAAAAACGCTGGCTGCGGAAGCTAATCCAAAAGGCATTCTCAAAAACCAATACACTCCAAAGGGAGTGACAAAAGCGGTTAAATCTTTAGAATCCTCATCCAAGATTACCTGATGGTACGCCGACTTAAGATCGACAATAGAAAAATATTTAGCATCATTGACAGCCATGAGTAATTCTTGAATCTTGGGAAGGGGATGACTGTCAATGATAATGTTCTTATTGAGCGATCTTAAGTCAACACACAGCCGTAAATCGCCATTTTTTTTAAGAGCGCTCACAATAGCCGAAATCCACTAAGAGCTATTGGTGGTTTCAATTATGCCTTCTGTACATAAATTGTCAAGATGCTCTTTAAGTTTTTGACGAACCCCTAATGGTACCATACGTACTTTGTGCTGTACAGGTATGGCACCTTTTTTAACTTGATGTGATGAGTAAAACCCTTCACATGACCAACTTTATCTGCAAACACAGCGTTATGTTTTGTTAAAATGATATCAGTACTTGAATTTTGAGTTGCAATTTGATTAACAGAAATGTCCCGTAATCTAATAGGAGTATCAGTACCTGGACATAACATTATACCTAACTTGCCCAAATCATACCATCCAACAATGTTCTTACCATTGACTGCTACATAAATTTTTGTGAAAATGCAGCGTCCCTGAAAATTTAAATTATCCTCAAAGAAACCTAACATTTCAATGTCAAAATTGCCAAACGCTTTGGGATTGACATCCGTGACTTTAAGTTGCGTACCTTTCCATTTTTCTTCAAAAGTAACATCAGAAATAACAGTAATTGGAGAGCCGGAATCAGCCATTACCTCCAATGTGATATCACCAAAATGGACTTCACCCAAAGGTGCTTTGAAACTAACACCAACCATATTGACATTAATCATGGGATCATACAAGGTAATAATCATATTCTCAAGATCATTAGTCATCTCACTAACAGAATTCACATTTACATTAGTACTATTAGCATTTGTGCCGCTTCTTATGTTCTTACATACAGTTTGAAAATGGCCGACTTTGTTGTATTTAGTGCATCTTCTCCTGATAGCTGGGCATTCTGTGTTATTGGCAAGATGAAACTTGGATCCACACCTGTAACAAGAAGGTTTAAAAGGCCTAACAACATTGTTAGCTTTAAACACTTTCTTGCCAACCTTGATTAGCACACACAGGATTGTTGACAACACCCTCCTCAGATGATAACACTTTAGATGATTGTATAGATCTTTCAATACCCTTGGCTATATCCAAGATTTCATTTAGCGTGGGATTACGACAAGCCAATAATCTTTCTTGTATTTTTTTAGAGTCGCAATTGAACACAAATTGATCTCTTATACAAATATCAACATGAGATCCAAACTCACAATTGGCAGCAAGCACCCTTAATGCTGCTACATATTGTTCAACAGTTTCATCTGCAAACTGTTTCCTCTTGTGAAAAGCATGACGTTCAATTAAAACATTAGGTTCTTCAGTAAATTGTTTTCCTAACCTAGCAATGGCTTCCCTGAAAATATCCCATCACCTGCTCCCGCTGGTGCTGCAATAGGGGGTAAATTTTCAAAAATTTCAATGGCAGCTGATCCCAAATAAGTAAATAAAAGCGAATGTTTCCTTTCAGCAGAAAACTCTTTACCATCAATTGCCACAATATAGTTCTCAAAAGTTTTGTACCATTTCTTCCAGATTAAAGTAGGTTTTCCAGGTACACTCAAAAATATTGATGGTTGATTGCAGACTTGTGACGAAGCCATGACTGAATAATAATAATAAACTTGTAAGCAAAAATAATGTGTAGTTAAAAATATAAAAATTGTGCTTACAAATAGAAAATAGTCAAAAGCTTAGTACAAATTCAAAGTGTGCGCATCACTGATGTTGATGCACACCAAATACTAAAAGTGCGCATTACTTGTAGTACCAAAATACAGTTAATCCAGATGTATGCAGTCATAAATGTGAATAAAACGAAATCCGCTTCACAATATGCACTCCAAAAATAAATACCTTAGAGAAGGTGTTTACCTTAATAAATATGAGGTGAAACGCTAAGGAGCTTCGTAAAATTAAAGTGTGTGTATCACTGATACACTGCGTGATAAACTGCTGGATAAGTTGCTGCTGAAAAGCAGATCTGTCGGAAGAGAGACCAATTAAAAATGGCCGTCACGCACAGCATGGTGTGACGTACAGTTTCTAAAGGAAATAGACCTTGTTTAGGCAGCGTGTGACAAGGCAGGATTGACGTAGTGAAGAACGTCAATCACGAGCACAGGCGGGGCGAGTAAGGTGGAAGAGCTCGCGCAAGGGCCGCTCCAACTGCCAACCGCCACAGTACACTGCTGAAGGTAAGAAAAGTACCTTAAATGTAAGGAATCTCCTCAAAACAGCAGCGGTTCGAGTAGAAACATGCAGAAACACCAGCAGAAGTTCACAGGAATTCAGGCAGCAGTAGAAGGAAAATAAACTTTCCGCAAATGTAGACGTGCAGAGGGTAGTCTTGGTTCCTTCCTTCACGGTGGGTTTAGTCCCAGTCGTCGCCAATGTAAAGATGAGACTCACATCGAAGCATAGATGTAGGATGTTTATTAAGAAATAAACATATATTAAAACCCACCAGTGCGGAAAACAGAGAACCTCCAGCACCAGTAAGCTCAGCATACAAAATGATTCTTACACATTCTAACTGGTGACCTAGCAACACACAGTTCTACATACTCTAATAACACGAGAGCAGTGACATAATAAAGATTCCACTCAACACAGGCCTTATGTAGTTAGTGTTGGTGCTACCCCTATGCCATGGAAACCCTTTATATAAAGGGGGCCCACAGGTCCTGCAGCAGTTGATCAGCCCCCGCTTGGCCAATAGAGCTCTGAGGTCCAATAATTGGGGCCTTCTTACTGTCCCCAGAGTTAGAAGAGCTAGAAGTGGAGGCCGCTCCTTCTCTATTCTTGTTTCCAAACTCTGGAATTCATTGCCTATTAACTTGAGCCTGGATGAAAATGTCCTGAGCTTTAGAAAGAAATTAAAAACCCATCTTTTCCCCTAGTCCCTTTAGATACTGGTACTCTAGCTAGTCCAAACAGCGCTGGGAAGCCCTGGTAGGGTAGCCATGCGGAATACAATAGTGTTTGCGGTCATAAAGGGCTTTTGTTGCGTCACATGGAAAACCTCTGCTCAACATATCTGCACTGGCAGCAGTTCTGAAAATATTGTGCACCTGTTGGCACGTTTCTCAGTTCTGTGCATCGAAAGAGATACAATCACCTATTGAAGTAACTCTTACACGTTTGGCCCTTACGCCGATCTCGTTCACAACCTATTGAAATAGCTCCATCTAGTGGAAGGTACAGCAACTGTGGCAAATCAATGCAGAGAGTGGCCAAAGATGCATGCATGTACGCCACTCCGCTTTAGCCATCACATCTAACTATTCAGACGGCTAACACCAAACATTTCAAAGTCATCGTCACAATATGGAAGTACCTCGGCACTCCCAGAGAAGTAAGGCAGAGGGTTGTACTACCGTGAATGAGGGTGGTAAGAACTCGTGGTAAAGCATGTACCACTGGTGACTACTTGTTTTTAAACTTACATCCTGTCCGCTTCGTTCTGAACAAGCGGTCAAGCCTTGGATCAACACAATGCATGACCAATAGTTTGTATTAATTAGGCAAATAAGTATCTGGGGCCGTACTACAGTAAGTGCCCGGGAGGGGGGGGGGGGCAACAGGTGTTTGCGCTGCTTTGCGTGCCCCTGGTCGCACTTTGGTATTACAGAAGTGGGCGCAGACCCTTGTGCGTCCCCTTCAGTAATACCAATAGCGCTGGCGGACTTAAAGCGCCAGCGCTACCTTCAGGGGGCGTTCCGTCATTTGCATGGGGGCATGCCCTATGCAAATGAGGGCATCCCTTTGCCTCTGTGCCCATGCAGTAGTACAGACGCAGAGGCAAAGAAGCTCTCAGGAGGCGCACTGACAGTGCGCCACCTGTGAGTGTGCCCCCTGAGAGCAGCGCTCTGGAGGGGGGAGAGGAGGACCCCCCCCCCCCAAGCATCCCCCATGCAGGCAGGTGCAGTCACTGACTGCACACGCCCGCAAGGGGATCTCTAATCCCCTAAAAGTGCAGGAGGGTTGCCGCCTGCACTGTGAAAACATGGAGTGGCTGCAAGCAGTCGCTCCGTGTTTTCACATGAATGTGCTGCCCCCAGGGCAGCACCAGTTCGCGGCTGACCTGGGAAAGCACATTCATCGTAATAGGGCGCACTTTTATTGTTTGCGCCTGACGCAAACAATGAAAATGCATAATACGGTCCTTAATGTGTAACGGAAGTCCAGCAAGGGCTGGGCTTGTTGAACCCAAATGAAACAGCTCAATAGGCTGCTCTGCAGAGTAATTTGACGGGAACACCAGTTTTACTCTGACAGAATGGACATGGAGGACACCAAAACAACAGAATAGAGCCCGACAGCGTGAGCACCATTTAGAAAGGGAGAACACACTGCAATTGTGTAGAAAAATCTGTCTTTTCGCATATTTCCTACCTTTTTTCTGCTACATACTGCTGGTATTTTGACTCTGTGCTTTGAGAAATTACTAAACAGTTTCTCAGGGCAGGAGTTTCCTTTATGGAATATAATTTCACAGTATTTAGAGTCTCATCCACAACCAGGCAAACTGCCTGCTCATTACATTAGGAGGCCCCAGAAGGCCACAGAGCTGCTTCCATCCGCACAAACAAACAGGAGTCCACCATAAAGCCAGAGAGAGGAGAAAGGGGAGTAAAGTGCAGCAGAGAAGCTGATGCCGGGAAGCAACAACAAGAAGCCGGAGGGCCTAAAGAGAAAGAGACATTGCAGCCTGTGGTTGAGCAGGAATTAATGTAAATGGCCAACACAGGGGTGGCCCATTTTACTGGTACTATTGTGGTATTTTGAACGCTTCAAAATGACCACTCGCTACTCACTTAACAGAGAGCTCACAGTAAATCGGATGCTGTAGTAAAACTAAGGATGGGTAAACAGAGTAGGGACGCTCCCTCCCACCTCTGCGAGGGGCTGTGTACAATGGTTGTACAGACACAGGAATACTTCTGCTGCCTGCGGTCTGAAAGTCTGGCACAGAACTCCCTCACCAGAAGGAAGCAGAGGGACTCAGTGTGTGGCCTGCTAGCCGCCATAAGCAAGTCTTGTGAGGCTCCCACGATACAGAACACAGCTGAACTATGTACACCAGAGGGAAGGAGGACAGACCTACAGACGTGTGATACAGACTACTGACCTGTGGTGGGAATGAGACCACCCCAACCTGTGTATTTCACTCTACGAAAGGGTCAGTGTCGGCTGGCCTCCTGGCAGCCCCCGTGGCCATGACACGGGACCTGACAGACTCTTCTTCTGAAGCAGACCAGTTGTAACTAACTGTCTGATACTGGACTTGGTGAAGAATCTCTGTTGAAACTGGGAAGTGAGTGATGGAGCCAACTTACGCACACTGTGAGCTGACACTCATCCGGCCCCTCTGGCCTGATGGAGGGCGGGAGAAAGCCGGGAGCTTGGAGTCGTGCTGCGTAGTAGGAAGAAGCTTGCAGTGCAGAGCTACCGCTGACTGTCCTTGCAAAATGGAGAAGCCAGGTGGACTAAAACTGTTACTTTGAAACACTATAACTTTGCAGTTAGAGACAATTTTTGTCCTTTTGGTCTTAATGCAATCATAAAATACTTTTTTAGGTCTCACCTAGGCAGCGCGCATGCGCTGCTCTAGGAGGGCCTTTAGCTATCGGTCTGCTCCTTTTCAAGCACACTCGTGATTGTGCTGGTATCCACCTTGCGGGAGCGAGCAGCGGCGCGCGTGGTAATTGAAAACATATGGCTCTCGTGCAGCCGCTGCTCGCTCCCGCAAGGCGGATGCCAGCACAAGCACATTTGCCTGCTCTTTCGCGGCCGCAGGGCCGCGCCACGATCCCTCCCGCTTGTTAGGTCGAGCCTATAGCAGCGTGCGCTGCTATAGGAAAACGACCTCTTGCAGCTGACCAGGACTTTTCACACGCTCATGCATGTGTGTTTTTTTTTTTGATTACTTTAATTGGGCTCTGCGTGCTGTCTTTCAAAAAAGACAGCACGCAATTGGCCTGCTGCTCCCTCTGGCAAGCGCGCGCACCACTCGCGGGCGTCTTTGTCAAGTTAAAAAAAAGCTTGTTAAACTCTGCTACAAACTGCCCGGAAGCCAGGCTTATGTGTTTTTAGGCCTGTCTTTGTGAAGTTGTATGCTTTGCTCCCCCCAGACCCCGCACCAGGCCGCCGGGCAGCCTTTCAAGTTCACCATCCCGGAATCCCTGGATCGCATCAAGCAGGAGTTTCAGTTCCTGCAGGCGCAGTACCACAGGTGCGTATTCAGAGCCATTGCTTGTTGTGTTCAATTCAGCAATGTCCCCTCGCCCTGGCACATCCGGCATGCACTCTCCATCCCTGGCCGCCCTTCTTACCTCCTACCGGAAGGGGGCAGGGTGTTAAGCGGCGCTCCTTCCCCGCCTGTCTCATTCACAGCTCTATGTTTGTGTTTTCAAGTTCCCTGAGAGCAGTCAATATTTGCCTTCCATTTGTCACAAAGCTTCGAGTAGAGAGCGTCAGGTGGGTCGCTGTTTGCCTACGTAAGCCGACACTGCGTGGCTTGTGTGCTAAGAGGCCCTGTTGACCATGGGAGCGTTTTACATCCCTTAACATAGCGCCCCCTGCGCCTGTCGTTGCTTCAATGGCTACTACCTTTCTACGGCTCACTCACCCACCACCGTAATGGAGCCCATGTGCTTGTTTGTTCTTTGAAGATTTGGGTAATATAAGTTGGCACTTTAGTCCAGGGCTTAACTTGCCTGCCAAGGAAGAGTAAGCAGTATACGTTTGTATAGGTCTGGGGTGATGCCATCTAATGATGCTCTCATCAATGGTCCTACTGATGTCTGTGATGGGTAACATATTGATTTCGTTTATAAACATATGGTGGCTTATAGTCGGCAGGTTTTGGTCTTTAATTATTTTCTTTTGCCTAATTGTGTTTGTTGGCCTCGGTCGTCTCCGTGCTCTCAATGTTTCTAGTTCATATTTACTTTCTGCATTTACTGTACATAGCAAAATAATGTTTTTATGACACCCCACGTGCCTGCATGTCCCCTTCTCGATTCTCGGCTGCCCCATGTCATGACACAGGTGACCTTCTGCAGGTCGTGTATTCAGCCTGCAGTGCTAAGCATGCTGGGACATGTAGGCCAATAGGGCCAGCAGCGTTGCCGGATTGAAGTCTGGTGACGTTCTGCCCCTGGTCCGTGACTGCCACTTCCCTCTCCCCGCTCCAGGCGCCCCTGGCATCAAGCTTTTCACCACGATCCAAAGTACTATTTTAAGAACATTATTTTGCATATTTCTTATCTAGATTTTAAAGCTTCACATCCCCTCGTTACAGTGTCAGGAAAACTATTTTTTTGACGCCTGGTTTTAAAAAAATTTCAATTTCTAATGATTACATTTTTTTATCATTCGCATCCTATGTTTAACGTAACAATTTGAGTATCGCAGATTGCTGGCCCTGCATATGCAACCAGATTTAAAAGCCCATTTTTTCCCCCCTATGCGTGCATGGAGTTTCGCTGTTCTTAATTTCATTTTGGTTCATTCAGATGCCTTTCTTTGCATAGCATTCTCCGTTTCGAAAGTACATATTAGTTTTGTCTATGGGTATTGTGTAGCGTTTGTTGGCTAACCCATGCCTGACCCCTTCCTGATGACCCAGTGCGTTCTGTGGAATAAAAGGTGCGACACTTTTATTCTTCCCTCTCATGCGGCCTGAAAACTCTGCAGATATTTATGATATAAAACTTACCCAGTGTGAAAGTGACTTAAAATACGAGGTTTTCAGAAATCTAACGCAACTTTTTATTCTAGCACAGAAGAGGGTAAAAATTGGATAAATAAGGCTTTTGCTACCAACACATTTTTTATTTATTAAAATTTTTCAATATGCTACACAGCAGCCACACTTTTCTACAACATAACTTTAACACATTGGCATAGCCAATAGCTCTAGCTAAACACTTAAAAGGTCCCAAAGGCGAGACCTATTGGCTATGCCAATGCTTGTTTACTTTAACCACTTTGTCTGGGAGCTTTATTTATAGAGTTTTGTATCGCCTGAACTCGACCCGAAGGTATCAGAGCGGTTTTCATAGTTGGCAGAGAAACAATTACCCGACTTACATAAGGGTAAATACAGTTACATGGAGTACGCACAGATACATAGCAACAGTATACATAGAGGGTAAACTATAAACAGTCGTAGTTGTACGAGTTACATATGAAGTAAACAGTTACTTTGATTAAGCACAGATACATGGCAATGGTGTATATGATAGTTCTGATGTAGTTACGGTAGGGTATGACGACTTAGGTAACAGTGTGTGCATAAGCGAAGAGTGTAGATGAAAAATGAGCAAGAAAGCATATAAGCATAGAATAACAGAGGCATATAATACCATTGTAGACCAGTAAATGTGCAAAAGAACATATAGGCCTAGTATAACAGTGTAGACTAACAGTGAGCACATACCGACACAAGCTACTCGCAGGATGCTAATATGGGCATACAGTAGTAAGATCTGGCATAGAGGCGTTCACGCTTCCACATGGAGGTCATGGGGGGGCAGTGGGCTCAGATTAGGGGATTTTGGACAAATTGGATGATTGCTAACCCGTAACACATTCTTGGAGGTCTGTCACTAGTCCACGCTGCTCATGGATAGACGAAGATGTCTTAGAGGACATGTTTGCCACATCAGCAGTTTCAAAAAGTGCTGGGAGAGTTTGCTACAAGGGTGACTTGGCTTCCTATTAACTGGAAATTAATGACCTGCGTAGCACGTGCAGCCCCCTCATAACAAACTGTGGTGGGCTGACCTGCTGTGGTCTGAGCAAATGAAAACAATGACCTGCTGGGTACTTCCGGGTCACTGCTCCTGCCACTGACTGCAACCAGAGCACCAGAACCCAAGGAGCGCCTGGCCTTCCCAGACTCCTGACCATGGAAGGGATGGTTCATCTGGACTCATCACGCAGGATGAACGGAGCGAAGCTGTGGCATGAAAAGCAAAAAGGAGGAGCAGAGGGTCAACCTCACACGTGTCTGAAGATCTTGATTTGACTTCATGTGACCCAGGGGGTTTTCACTTGCAGTTGAACGTTGCATTTGAAATGTAACTGTCTGGACGTATTTAAACATTAAAAACGGGTTTTGTGAATTGTATTGTATTGTAATTGCATTTGTATAGCGCTTACTACCCCTGACGAGGCGTCGAAGAGCTTTTTCAGCGAGTACCACGCTACTCCCATAAAGGATTAGTACCATAAGGATTAGTGTTGAATTAGTATGATGAAACATGCAAGTAAATTTTAAGTGGTGGATATGTTAGTCAGTTATTTGGATTCGGAAGGATAGCAGAAGGATAGAAGAGGAAAGAAGGTTTGTATTTATATAGCGCTTCTAACCCCTGATGGGGTGTTGAATCGCTTTTTTGGCGAGTAGCACGCTACTCCGGAAACCCATAAAGGATTAGTGGTGAATTAGTATGGTGAAATATGAAAGTAATTTGAGTGGTGGATATTAGTCAGTTATTTGGAGTGAGAAGGATAGCGGAGGGATAGAAGGGAAAGAAAGGTTTGCATTCATATAGCGCCTGTTACCCCTGATGAGGTGTTGAAGCGCTTTTCTGGCGAGTAGCAGGCTACTCCGGAACCCATCAGGTCTGACAGATCCGAGTAGGTGCTCGCGACAGCAAAACTTATAGAGCAGAGACTCAAACCTTCACTGTCGAGATGCCCTTCCTTTTGTGACCAAGTTCAAAAGTGTACCTGACCCCGCTACCTCCATTTTCAAAATCTCTTTTATACATATAAATGACTGACCCAACACCCCTGAGGCGACCACAGACCCCCTACCAGAGCCATCTGCGACCCCCATCAGGCACCAAGTACAGTATTCTGGTACCGGGATTCCTACCATGAAAGTGATCCAAGCCTAACTCATGGCTGGCCATATTCTAAGAAGATTTCCATCATGGTCACCACCACAAGGGCCCACCAGGTTGTGGAGATAAAAACTGTAGGACGGACAGCTGTTTCTCCTTGGAAGTTTTGCAGACAAAACCTCCAATTAACTGGAACACGATGTGTTTTTCCAGCCCTGGCTGCAGTTCAGACCTATTTTCTAGTTGGCTGCAGATATCTTTTGGCATTCATCAAAACAAAAGAACATTCTCCTCCTGGGAGTGCGGAACACACTGCGCTACAGAATTAAAATGTGTAAGATGGCGTCGTCTCCGACAAGGAGGCTGGATGGGCATTGAAAGGTGGCACCCGGGGAGTCATTAAGCAACACAGGAAGCCTAGACCTAGGTCCGTAGCTCATTGTGACGTAGAGAAGCAAGTCTTCACTGTATATTTAGGGGTGTGTCCAAGACCAACTTACATATGGTTGGCTGTGTCCGTATTTGCCCACCTACGTAATCTGGCTTGAACCGGCAATCATAAACCATAGCTAAAGATTTTGTCAAGGCTGCCAGGGGGGCGGAATTTGTATTTCAGGGGCAGCCCACTGGCAGGAACATAGGGGATGCCAGTCAGGCTGTATGTTATCTGTGGCACAGAGGTTGCATGTGGTTGCTAGGGACGACAAAGAATAGTTTCTCAAACTGAACCATTAGAGAAAGAACCCTTTGTCACCCCTAGCAATTCGCTTGTCCTGCCATAAACGGAATCAACGTGTCATGCAGTGAAAAAATTATCAAAAAAGAATTGCTTTTGTATCCAATGAATGCATGAGATAAAGAAGTAAATGAGACAGAAGTGTGCTGTTAGATTGTGATTTTCAGATTAAAGAGTCCCTCGCGCATTCCAATGAAAGCACTTAATTGGAGGCAGAAGGATACACCCAAGCAGCCAAAAGCATGACAGATTAAAATGCTCCTGTGGGCTAAACTGAGATGTGATTAACAATGTCTCAAGCCAATGGATGAAGGGGTTCACCCAAGCAAACCAATGGTTTGAAGGGGGCTGATCTAAAAGCCTCTGTGTACGGAACACAAGGGGCTGACTTCACCAGACCTAACAAGCGTAGGCAAGGTAATCGGTCTTTCCTTTTAAAATCAAAGGGGCCCTACTTGGATATTGTTTTTTGCCAATGCAGTCCCACATCGGCAGAAACACAAATCTTCTTTACTGATGTCAGCGTTGGCAAAAACACAAAAAGCGTGATGATGTGTATGCATGGATGCATCGTAACACAGGAAGACATTTGCACCATGACACTATGATGGTGCAGCGGAATGATGTATATGCCTGCACATATGGCATAACGCAGCAACCATTTTGTTAATTTTTTATTTACCGTTCCAAGATGGCGGATTCCTACCTCACAAACTGCAGTTGCAGGGCCCTCCCCAAAACAAACAAAATAAAATAAATAAATACCGAACGAGACACAGAGAAGAAACAAAAGATTGTATAGCTTGATGCTATTGAGTAGTATTTACTTGGAGGTTTTTTTTTTTATCAATCATGTATGTCGAAATATTTTAAATTGTTAATTGTAACGATTTTAAGTAATCATATACAATAAACTATTGACTGATTGTGGGGGGTACATTTTCTATTTAAAAAGTCAATAGCGCAGAGCAACACAGAGTGGGTGTGGGAATTTGAGGGGCACAGCAGCATACAAGGAAGAGCAAGAAAAAACATGCACTCCCATTGCTTCCAGAGAGTGATAGAAGGAAAAGAATAAAGTAGTTCCCTGAACACAAGCAGTGAAACGACATAAGTCATTCAATCAGAAAACACTAAAGAAGAAATGCTCCAGAGGCGGGACAAAAAAAGAAGGAGGAGGAAGAGAGCCACTGAATAAGAAGCAAGAAAATGAAAGACAAAAAGGACATCCAATGAAAAGCAAAGGTTTGACTCAAAGCCCACTGTATATATATTTGAATGGATATAAAAACAAGCATTAGCAAAGCCAATAGGACTAGTTTATAAAAGCTATTGGCTTTGGAAATGTTTTGTAGCCATGCTGTACAGCAGTGCGGTGCTTTGCAGTGTGGCTAAAACTAATTTAGGAAGGCGCTATGATGCAGCCAGGGCTAATGCGCTTTTCTTTCTTAAAGTGCATTAGCGCTGGATGCATTATAGTCTTTTTTATTATTATTATATTCAGGGGAGGCTCCTGCCCAATGGCAGAGGAGCATCGCCCCACTGGCTCAGAGCCAGCAGCAAACAAATAAAACGATATTTCATTATCGTTTTATTTCTAAGCAGCTGGCTCAGCCAGCGTGTGTAGGGAGGGGCGGCCCGGGTCATGGGAGGGGGGAGAGGAGGAGTGCTATGTGCACTCTCTAAGTGCGGATGTGTGTGTGGCCGGCCGTCTCAGGCCGGCCAAACACACATGTGCGCTTGGGTTTCTCTAACCCGGCTATATTGAACAGCCAGGTTAGAGAAACCCCACAGACTCCCTGAGCGGAGCGTCTTTTCAGCCCGCTCAGGCCAATCCCGATTGGACAGGGAGTCGGCGACGTAGTCCCAGTGTCTGCTGGGACAAGGAAGACCCAGCACCGAGGTGCAATGCAGGAGGGGGTCGGCAGCAGGTAAGTTAAACTTTTTTTAATTTTTATTATTATTAAAGTCCCTCGTCCCTCCCCCACACCCCATCCTCCTGCCCCACCACTTTTTGTATGTGGCGGCCGCCACTGATTATTTTTAGCCATGCTGCACAGCATCCACACTGCTATGCAGCATGGCTATAAATTACTGCCAAGGTCGGCCAGGCGCATGCTGTACAGCATGAACATAAGGCAATGGCAGAGTCAATAGTCTCAAAAGTGAGACCTATTAGCTTTGCCAATTCTTGTTAGGTCTCTGCACAACACCCTTATGATTCTGAGCAAATCAGTTAATCTTCCCAGGTGTGAAAAAAGAGCAAAATATACAATGTGGCAAAAAATCCTATCACATATAGAAAGCAACTGCGCCCATGTCCATGTCTACGTGAAAATACATTTGGAAGCAGCTAACATCTGTTGTCACAATAGAAGCAGATGACATCGCCTGTCACAAAAAAAAAACCATTCATTTCAAAGTAGAAAAGGGCTTCTTTAAAGTGTGTGTGGCCTAGTAAAAACACAGCTCCAAATGGCAAGAGATTCAACAAGGACAACAGACAGAAAAAAAAGTAAAAGCAGTGCCTCAATCACAGCCCGATCAGAGGAAGGACAGCAATCAAGCTGAAGCAATCAGTACTTGGTCCATGCTCCACCCGAAAGAGGAGGAAGTGAAGCCAGCATGCACTGGCCAATTAGAAGGCAGCTAATAAGAGTGACAATGAAGCCAGCGAATGTTACACAATGGCCGGCTGCAAGCCCCTTGTTGTATACAATATCTCTTGCAAGCGTGACCGCAAGCAGCGCTTGCGCTGTCGCAGGAGACCTAATAATCACCTAAAGCTGTCAGGAGGTGAGACCCTAGATTGAGAGTGGACATAATAATCACCTAAAGCTGTCAGGAGGGGAGACCCTAGATTGAGAGTGGACATAATAATCACCTAAACCTGTCTGGAGGTGAGACCCTAGATTGAGAGTGGACATAATAATCACCTAAAGCGGTCTGGAGGTGAGACCCTAGATTGAGAGTGGACATAATAATCACCTAAAGCTGTCTGGAGGTGAGACCCTAGATTGAGAGTGGACATAATAATCACCTAAAGCTGTCTGGAGGTGAGACCCTAGATTGAGAGTGGACATAATAATCACCTAAAGCTGTCAGGAGGTGAGACCCTAGATTGAAAGTGGACATAATAATCACCTAAAGCTGCCAGGAGGTGAGACCGTAGACTGAGACTGGAGGTGAGACCCTAGATTGAGAGTGGACATAATAATCACCTAAAGCTGTCAGGAGGTGAGACCCTAGATTGAGAGTGGACATAATAATCACCTAAACCTGTCTGGAGGTGAGACCCTAGATTGAGAGTGGACATAATAATCACCTAAAGCGGTCTGGAGGTGAGACCCTAGATTGAGAGTGGACATAATAATCACCCAAAGCTGTCTGGAGGTGAGACCCTAGATTGAGAGTGGACATAATAATCACCTAAAGCTGTCTGGAGGTGAGACCCTAGATTGAGAGTGGACATAATAATCACCTAAAGCTGTCTGGAGGTGAGACCCTAGATTGAGAGTGGACATAATAATCACCTAAAGCTGTCTGGAGGTGAGACCCTAGATTGAGAGTGGACATAATAATCACCTAAAGCTGTCAGGAGGTGA
The DNA here is from genome assembly GCA_963921515.1 of Calotriton arnoldi. Taxonomy (NCBI): domain Eukaryota; kingdom Metazoa; phylum Chordata; class Amphibia; order Caudata; family Salamandridae; genus Calotriton; species Calotriton arnoldi. The sequence goes on from CAWUFW010000792.1 coordinate 2,029,705, forward strand.
GACCGTAGATTGAGAGTTGAGGTGAGACCCTAGATTGAGAGTGGACATAATAATCACCTAAAGCTGTCAGGAGGTGAGACCCTAGATTGAGAGTGGACATAATAATCACCTAAAGCTGTCTGGAGGTGAGACCGTAGATTGAGAGTGGACATAATAATCACCTAAAGCTGTCTGAAGGTGAGACCCTAGATTGAGAGTGGACATAATAATCACCTAAAGCTGTCAGGAGGGGAGACCCTAGATTGAGAGTGGACATAATCACCTAAAGCTGTCAGGAGGTGAGACCGTAGACTGAGACTGGAGGTGAGACCCTAGATTGAGAGTGGACATAATAATCACCTAAAGCTGTCTGGAGGTGAGACCCTAGATTGAGAGTGGACATCATAATCACCTAAAGCTGTCTGGAGGTGAGACCCTAGATTGAGAGTGGACATAATAATCACCTAAAGCTGTCAGGAGGTGAGACCGTAGATTGAGAGTTGAGGTGAGACCCTAAATTGAGAGTGGACATAATAATCACCTAAAGCTGTCTGGAGGTGAGACCCTAGATTGAGAGTGGACATAATAATCACCTAAAGCTGTCTGGAGGTGAGACCCTAGATTGAGAGTGGACATAATAATCACCTAAAGCTGTCTGGAGGTGAGACCCTAGATTGAGAGTGGACATAATAATCACCTAAAGCTGTCAGGAGGTGAGACCGTAGATTGAGAGTTGAGGTGAGACCCTAGATTGAGAGTGGACATAATAATCACCTAAAGCTGTCAGGAGGTGAGACCCTAGATTGAGAGTGGACATAATAATCACCTAAAGCTGTCTGGAGGTGAGACCGTAGATTGAGAGTGGACATAATAATCACCTAAAGCTGTCAGGAGGTGAGACCCTAGATTGAGAGTGGACATAATAATCACCTAAAGCTGTCTGAAGGTGAGACCCTAGATTGAGAGTGGACATAATAATCACCTAAAGCTGTCTGGAGGTGAGACCCTAGATTGAGAGTGGACATAATAATCACCTAAAGCTGTCTGGAGGTGAGACCCTAGATTGAGAGTGGACATAATAATCACCTAAAGCGGTCAGGAGGTGAGACCGTAGACTGAGACTGGAGATGAGACTCTAGATTGAGAGTGGACATAATAATCACCTAAAGCTGTCAGGAGGTGAGACCCTAGATTGAAAGTGGACATAATAATCACCTAAAGCTGCCAGGAGGTGAGACCGTAGACTGAGACTGGAGGTGAGACCCTAGATTGAGAGTGGACATAATAATCACCTAAAGCTGTCAGGAGGTGAGACCCTAGATTGAGAGTGGACATAATAATCACCTAAACCTGTCTGGAGGTGAGACCCTAGATTGAGAGTGGACATAATAATCACCTAAAGCGGTCTGGAGGTGAGACCCTAGATTGAGAGTGGACATAATAATCACCCAAAGCTGTCTGGAGGTGAGACCCTAGATTGAGAGTGGACATAATAATCACCTAAAGCTGTCTGGAGGTGAGACCCTAGATTGAGAGTGGACATAATAATCACCTAAAGCTGTCTGGAGGTGAGACCCTAGATTGAGAGTGGACATAATAATCACCTAAAGCTGTCTGGAGGTGAGACCCTAGATTGAGAGTGGACATAATAATCACCTAAAGCTGTCAGGAGGTGAGACCGTAGATTGAGAGTTGAGGTGAGACCCTAGATTGAGAGTGGACATAATAATCACCTAAAGCTGTCAGGAGGTGAGACCCTAGATTGAGAGTGGACATAATAATCACCTAAAGCGGTCTGGAGGTGAGACCGTAGATTGAGAGTGGACATAATAATCACCTAAAGCTGTCTGAAGGTGAGACCCTAGATTGAGAGTGGACATAATAATCACCTAAAGCTGTCAGGAGGGGAGACCCTAGATTGAGAGTGGACATAATCACCTAAAGCTGTCAGGAGGTGAGACCGTAGACTGAGACTGGAGGTGAGACCCTAGATTGAGAGTGGACATAATAATCACCTAAAGCTGTCTGGAGGTGAGACCCTAGATTGAGAGTGGATATAATAATCACCTAAAGCTGTCTGGAGGTGAGACCCTAGATTGAGAGTGGACATAATAATCACCTAAAGCGGTCAGGAGGTGAGACCCTAGATTGAGAGTGGACATCATAATCACCTAAAGCTGTCTGGAGGTGAGACCCTAGATTGAGAGTGGACATAATAATCACCTAAAGCTGTCTGGAGGTGAGACCCTAGATTGAGAGTGGACATAATAATCACCTAAAGCTGTCTGGAGGTGAGACCCTAGATTGAGAGTGGACATAATAATCACCTAAAGCTGTCTGGAGGTGAGACCCTAGATTGAGAGTGGACATAATAATCACCTAAAGCTGTCAGGAGGTGAGACCGTAGATTGAGAGTTGAGGTGAGACCCTAGATTGAGAGTGGACATAATAATCACCTAAAGCTGTCTGGAGGTGAGACCGTAGATTGAGAGTGGACATAATAATCACCTAAAGCTGTCAGGAGGTGAGACCCTAGATTGAGAGTGGACATAATAATCACCTAAAGCTGTCTGAAGGTGAGACCCTAGATTGAGAGTGGACATAATAATCACCTAAAGCTGTCTGGAGGTGAGACCCTAGATTGAGAGTGGACATAATAATCACCTAAAGCTGTCTGGAGGTGAGACCCTAGATTGAGAGTGGACATAATAATCACCTAAAGCGGTCAGGAGGTGAGACCGTAGACTGAGACTGGAGATGAGACTCTAGATTGAGAGTGGACATAATAATCACCTAAAGCTGTCTGGAGGTGAGACCCTAGATTGAGAGTGGACATAATAATCACCTAAAGCTGTCAGGAGGTGAGACCCTAGATTGAGACTGGAGGTGAGACCCCCAGATTGAGAGTGGACATAATAATCACCTAAAGCGGTCTGGAGGTGAGACCCTAGATTGAGAGTGGACATAATAATCACCTAAAGCTGTCTGGAGGTGAGACCCTAGATTGAGTGGACATAATAATCACCTAAAGCTGTCTGGAGGTGAAACCCTAGATTGAGAGTGGACATAATAATCACCTAAAGCTGTCAGGAGGTGAGACCCTAGATTGAAAGTGGACATAATAATCACCTAAAGCTGTCAGGAGGTGAGACCCTAGATTGAAAGTGGACATAATAATCACCTAAAGCTGTCAGGAGGTGAGACCGTAGACTGAGACTGGAGGCGAGACCCTAGATTGAGAGTGGACATAATAATCACCTAAAGCTGTCAGGAGGTGAGACCCTAGATTGAGAGTGGACATAATAATCACCTAAAGCTGTCTGGAGGTGAGACCCTAGATTGAGAGTGGACATAATAATCACCTAAAGCTGTCTGGAGGTGAGACCCTAGATTGAGAGTGGACATAATAATCACCTAAAGCTGTCTGGAGGTGAGACCCTAGATTGAGAGTGGACATAATAATCACCTAAAGCTGTCAGGAGGTGAGACCGTCGATTGAGAGTTGAGGTGAGACCCTAGATTGAGAGTGGACATAATAATCACCTAAAGCTGTCAGGAGGTGAGACCCTAGATTGAGAGTGGACATAATAATCACCTAAAGCTGTCTGGAGGTGAGACCGTAGATTGAGAGTGGACATAATAATCACCTAAAGCTGTCAGGAGGTGAGACCCTAGATTGAGAGTGGACATAATAATCACCTAAAGCTGTCTGGAGGTGAGACCCTAGATTGAGAGTGGACATAATAATCACCTAAAGCTGTCTGGAGGTGAGACCCTAGATTGAGAGTGGACATTATAATCACCTAAAGCTGTCTGGAGGTGAGACCCTAGAATGAGAGTGGACATAATAATCACCTAAAGCTGTCAGGAGGTGAGACCCTAGATTGAGAGTGGACATAATAATCACCTAAAGCTGTCAGGAGGTGAGACCCTAGATTGAGAGTGGACATAATAATCACCTAAAGCTGTCTGGAGGTGAGACCCTAGATTGAGAGTGGACATAATAATCACCTAAACCTGTCAGGAGGTGAGACCGTAGACTGAGACTGGAGGTGAGACTCTAGATTGAGAGTGGACATAATAATCACCTAAACCTGTCTGGAGGTGAGACCCTAGATTGAGAGTGGACATAATAACCACCTAAAGCTGTCTGGAGGTGAGACCCTAGATTGAGAGTGGACATAATAATCACCTAAAGCTGTCTGGAGGTGAGACCCTAGATTGAGAGTGGACATAATAATCACCTAAAGCGGTCAGGAGGTGAGACCGTAGACTGAGACTGGAGATGAGACTCTAGATTGAGAGTGGACATAATAATCACCTAAAGCTGTCTGGAGGTGAGACCCTAGATTGAGAGTGGACATAATAATCACCTAAAGCTGTCAGGAGGTGAGACCCTAGATTGAGACTGGAGGTGAGACCCCCAGATTGAGAGTGGACATAATAATCACCTAAAGCGGTCTGGAGGTGAGACCCTAGATTGAGAGTGGACATAATAATCACCTAAAGCTGTCTGGAGGTGAGACCCTAGATTGAGAGTGGACATAATAATCACCTAAAGCTGTCTGGAGGTGAAACCCTAGATTGAGAGTGGACATAATAATCACCTAAAGCTGTCAGGAGGTGAGACCCTAGATTGAAAGTGGACATAATAATCACCTAAAGCTGTCAGGAGGTGAGACCCTAGATTGAAAGTGGACATAATAATCACCTAAAGCTGTCAGGAGGTGAGACCGTAGACTGAGACTGGAGGCGAGACCCTAGATTGAGAGTGGACATAATAATCACCTAAAGCTGTCAGGAGGTGAGACCCTAGATTGAGAGTGGACATAATAATCACCTAAAGCTGTCTGGAGGTGAGACCCTAGATTGAGAGTGGACATAATAATCACCTAAAGCTGTCTGGAGGTGAGACCCTAGATTGAGAGTGGACATAATAATCACCTAAAGCTGTCTGGAGGTGAGACCCTAGATTGAGAGTGGACATAATAATCACCTAAAGCTGTCAGGAGGTGAGACCGTCGATTGAGAGTTGAGGTGAGACCCTAGATTGAGAGTGGACATAATAATCACCTAAAGCTGTCAGGAGGTGAGACCCTAGATTGAGAGTGGACATAATAATCACCTAAAGCTGTCTGGAGGTGAGACCGTAGATTGAGAGTGGACATAATAATCACCTAAAGCTGTCAGGAGGTGAGACCCTAGATTGAGAGTGGACATAATAATCACCTAAAGCTGTCTGGAGGTGAGACCCTAGATTGAGAGTGGACATAATAATCACCTAAAGCTGTCTGGAGGTGAGACCCTAGATTGAGAGTGGACATTATAATCACCTAAAGCTGTCTGGAGGTGAGACCCTAGAATGAGAGTGGACATAATAATCACCTAAAGCTGTCAGGAGGTGAGACCCTAGATTGAGAGTGGACATAATAATCACCTAAAGCTGTCAGGAGGTGAGACCCTAGATTGAGAGTGGACATAATAATCACCTAAAGCTGTCTGGAGGTGAGACCCTAGATTGAGAGTGGACATAATAATCACCTAAACCTGTCAGGAGGTGAGACCGTAGACTGAGACTGGAGGTGAGACTCTAGATTGAGAGTGGACATAATAATCACCTAAACCTGTCTGGAGGTGAGACCCTAGATTGAGAGTGGACATAATAACCACCTAAAGCTGTCTGGAGGTGAGACCCTAGATTGAGAGTGGACATAATAATCACCTAAAGCTGTCAGGAGGTGAGACCCTAGATTGAAAGTGGACATAATAATCACCTAAAGCTGTCAGGAGGTGAGACCCTAGATTGAGAGTGGACATAATAATCACCTAAACCTGTCTGGAGGTGAGACCCTAGATTGAGACTGGAGGTGAGACCGTAGATTGAGAGTGGACATAATAATCACCTAAAGCTGTCTGGAGATGAGACCGTAGACTGAGACTGGAGGTGAGACCGTAGATTGAGAGTGGACATAATAATCACCTAAAGCTGTCTGGAGGTGAGACCCTAGATTGAGAGTGGACATAATAATCACCTAAACCTGTCTGGAGGGGAGACCCTAGATTGAGACTGGAGGTGAGACCGTAGATTGAGAGTGGACATAATAATCACCTAAAGCTGTCTGGAGGTGAGACCCTAGATTGAGAGTGGACATAATAATCACCTAAAGCTGTCTGGAGGTGAGACCCTAGATTGAGAGTGGACATAATAATCACCTAAAGCTGTCAGGAGGTGAGACCGTAGACTGAGACTGGAGGTGAGACCCTAGATTGAGAGTGGACATAATAATCACCTAAAGCTGTCAGGAGGTGAGACCCTAGATTGAGAGTGGACATAATAATCACCTAAAGCTGTCTGGAGGTGAGACCCTAGATTGAGAGTGGACATAATAATCACCTAAAGCGGTCTGGAGGTGAGACCCTAGATTGAGAGTGGACATAATAATCACCTAAAGCGGTCTGGAGGTGAGACCCTAGATTGAGAGTGGACATAATAATCACCTAAAGCTGTCTGGAGGTGAGACCCTAGATTGAGAGTGGACATAATAATCACCTAAAGCTGTCAGGAGGTGAGACCGTAGACTGAGACTGGAGGCGAAACCCTAGATTGAGAGTGGACATAATAATCACCTAAAGCTGTCAGGAGGTGAGACCCTAGATTGAGAGTGGACATAATAATCACCTAAAGCTGTCTGGAGGTGAGACCCTAGATTGAGAGTGGACATAATAATCACCTAAAGCTGTCAGGAGGGGAGACCCCAGATTGAGAGTGGACATAATAATCACCTAAAGCTGTCTGGAGGTGAGACCCTAGATTGAGAGTGGACATAATAATCACCTAAAGCTGTCAGGAGATGAGACCCTAGATTGAGAGTGGACATAATAATCACCTAAAGCTGTCTGGAGGCGAGACCCTAGATTGAGAGTGGACATAATAATCACCTAAAGCTGTCAGGAGGTGAGACCCTAGATTGAGAGTGGACATAATAATCACCTAAACCTGTCTGGAGGTGAGACCCTAGATTGAGAGTGGACATAATAATCACCTAAAGCTCTCTGGAGGTGAGACCCTAGATTGAGAGTGGACATAATAATCACCTAAACCTGTCTGGAGGTGAGACCCTAGATTGAGAGTGGAGGTGAGATCGTAAAAAGACAAAACGGAAATACAGAACAAAGCAATTACCTGTGGCTCAGATTACTTAACATACTCTATCCATCATGCTTTTCTGTTTTTCTTGGGAGACTTCTGAGTAAGCACGAGTCCCACTCTATACATCAATGAGGGAGAGTTTCCTTGTGGTCTCCAACGTACACACAAGAGTCACTAGGCACTTGCAGGAGTCTGGAGTTCCCCTTGCGTTGCCTTCTCGGGGCAGGACGGGATTATACGAAAATAACGTGAGTTGTAAGAGGTTTGCTCTAAGAGACAAGTGTGGCTATGTCCTTTCAAAGCAAGGTTGTTCAAGTGTCGGGAAGCCTGAAAAGAAAGTGTCTTGAGATGTACTTGTACAACATGCTACAGAAGCGAAATCAAACATTGCCTCTGTGTGATTTTGGGCGAATCACTCCCCGCCCGAACATCCGCTCCGCCCACTTTAGCTTGAAAGCGCTCGGGTCTAGGAAACTCAAGAAACTCCACCCACAAGTCTGCAGTGACATCTTTCACCAGGCCTCCACAAGCTCTGCCGAAAAGCCGTTCCTGGTGACTGGGCCACTCCCGGCTCCGCCTCTCACCCCCTACTGCCCTTGGCCACAAACCTACGTTCCTACGAGGCAGGGCGTCCTTGCCACGGCCTTCGCAAGCCGAAAGGAATGCCAGGCCGGCCGGCTGCCTCGTTGGTTTATTAACAATGAAAGCAGGCAGTGCCCACTCGCCCTCCATCTTACTCAGAACGGGTTGGTGCTGGCACAGGGCAGGCGTCCTGAGGATAAAATACTTTAAACAGATCTTGTGCACCCACCAGCGGGTCGCCAAGGCTGTTGCAGCCATGGTTTGTGCAGTCCAGGGCCGTGTGCTCCCGAATGGAGCCTCTCAAGAGACAGTCCGCGCTCCAGGACTTAAAGTGGGATGAAAAAAAAGTCGGCGGGGGGAGCATAGGAGCGGGGTAAGGGCTGAAAATAGATCGCGGGGGGAAAGGGGGCAGGAAAGCCATCTAATCACCAGCATGGCGCTGAACCAGTGCTAACTCTTAGTATCTGTAACAAACTAGACGCAAAAGGTTGCCAGGCTGTAGCCAAGACCTACAACATCCCCTGGAGTCTCCTTCATTCTACACAAGAACAGCAAAACGAACCTTCAGAACAGCCAGTTCCCTCTGTGCCCACCACCCCCAGAGCGGGAGGCGTCCGGAGATGCCAGGCACCCCCAGGCCTACACCGCTCTGTTCCTTCTGCCCTGATGTTTGGTAGGGTGACAGGGCTGTTTTAATTTCACAAATATTTATGCGAAATAAAGCAATTCTGAAAACGTACGTTTTGCACCTCTCTGTGAGTGATACAATCATGCTGCATTGACCTAGAGCTGCGCTCGAGTTTTCAGAGGACCAATAAAAGATGTTAGGCTGCATAGAGACGATGGCGCACACGTGCTGCTCTTGAGACCTGCTGGCATCTCTTTGGCAGAATTGGCGGGAGGAGGAGAATCTGACGGGAGTGCTGCTGGCAGGGACACAGTGCTTAATTTGAGCCAGTGGTTTCCGGTGCTCAACACCGGCACTTATGACAGCTGCCACATGGTGGCGCTGTGACGGGACACCGCGCAAGTTGGCCAGTCGGCATCAACATAGTGCAGTGGGCCTTCTAGCTGCAATGCAGGCCACCAGAGCCACGTGCATTGTCACACGGGGCACAAAAGAGCCATACAGGGCACTGTCCAGGGCACGGGGCCCTGCTGGCTGCAATACAGGCCGCCAGGGAACCATACAAGATGACGGCCCGAGCCGGGGGCTCAGACACCAGCCAACACAGGCTCACCGCAGTCCGCAGGGACACCGATGAACGGGGCCCGGCTGGCAGGCACAGAGGCGATCAGAGGCATACAGGAGACCGTTCAGCCTAGAATGGCAAGCTGCCACCAGCACAGCGACAGATGAGACCCCTAGAGCAGGGGGCGCATCTGGCAGCAACACAAGCCATCCTAGGGCCGGAGAGGAGATGGGGCCTGAGGGGGGCTCCGCTGGAAGCGGCACAGACCATCACCGTGCCACACAGGAGGCCACCCGGCACAGATGGGCAAGCTGGCACCATCGCAAAGCCATGCAGGAGACTGCCTAGTGAAGGGGGCTCAGCTGGCAGCTCTGGGCAGGGGCAGAGGCAGACGAGGTGGGCAGGAGTTTCTCTTGGCACCAGCTCAGGCTTCCCCAGAGCCATGCCGAAGCCAGTGTCAGAGGCTCGGCTGACAGCAACGCAACCCACCTCACGGCCGGAAAGGAAACAGTTCTCTGCAGGAGGCACAGATGGCACGAACAGAGACCACCTCAGGGTCAGGAGGGAGCCTCCCTAGCGCAGGGGGCACAGCTGGTATCACACACAGCATTGCACGGAGTGAGATCTGTGTACACTGTAGCACCCACAGATGGCAGTGTTTGCAGTTCCAGGGTAGCGCCTGGATACCCTATCGTGTGGATTAGCAGCGCTTTATAAATCCTGATTGATTGATATCACAATACTGTCTGACATAAATACTGTGTCCTAAAATTCGTCTACAAAAATACCGCCCTGCTGAGTGAACAACAGAATATCCACACCCCACGGGATCTTTTTTTTGTAAATGATATTTCGAACACTATATTTATGTCAGGTGATATTTCTGACAACGATATCCTGACACACAACCCTCCTGAGCTAAGAGTGGCTCCTGCAATGTGAGGAGGCAGGGAGGGGCTCAGGCTCGCATACCCCTCTCGGTGAAGAGGGCAGGCCGTGGCAGGAGCCGAGAGAGAGGGGCACAGACCTCATGGGAGCTGAATTCAGTCAGAATCTGAGACCGAGTGACGTTCGTGTCCTTGTGCACGGATACACCAGCCAGCCCACTCCCTTGGCAGCCCATTTCTATGATAAAACATCACTTTGAATCGGTGCCGCATTCACCCCACACGTGCCCAAGGAAGGCCGACTGAGTAAAGCTCTCGGGAACACCGTGCTACCCTACTCGGCACCCATGGAAATTACCCAATCAATAAAAACATTGTTAATTAAAACACAATTAAAACACAACCGGAATCCTCACGAGTGCCAGACAAAACGAATACAAAAAATGATAAAATTATGCATAGTTAAAACCAGTAAATAACAAGACTAAAATAAAGTCTAACAAAATGTAAACAATACAATACATTTAAAAGTCGTTGCAGGCTATTGGATAACCGCTGCCTGTCTTTTTTCTTGGCCGCTCCAAAACCAATAGTTTTATAAATCTGCTTAAATGAATATGTAGTAACGGGCGCCCGGACAGGACGTGGGGTAGACCCTGAACCTGCTTTTCACAATCTTATGTCCTACTCAGATCCCTCTGTCACAGGCCCGGTTCTAGAGGGGGGCCAGACCCTCCCAAGTTAGCCCCGTGGTCCAACCAAGGCCAATTCACAAGCAGAAAACATGTTTTTTTTCTTTTTTTTGATGAAACAATCGCACGTGCTGCAGCCTCGCGATCAAAGCCTATTTGTGTACCTTTTATGTATTTATGACATTACCGTGGGCTACTTAAGGTGCCTGGGGTAAGGGTAAGTGTGAGGTCAGAGGGGATGTTGCTATTACTGTGTATGTGTAAACGGAAGGGGAATTTGAGCCATATCGAGACCGTAATCTCTGGTCACACCGGAAGTAAGAGATGAAAACAGTTTTATGTCAGAAACAGTACTGTGAAGGATATTGTCACTGCCAGAAAAGTAAGTAAAAATGCCCATATAATCAGGATACATCTTAGTAGTGTTTTGTTTAATTTTCTTTCTGCTGTAATGCAAATCACTACTTATGGCTGTGGTCACTGGAATTATACAGCTGGGGAAAACCAAATTATGCTGCAGGGTTGACTAAATTATGCAGCAAGAAAAGGCAAATTACACAGTGTAATGGGGTACATTTTGGGATAAAATTACCTCATTAATTTTACACGTTAACACGGTTTTGGCAACGACTACACCTCGTTAGTACCAATTAAACACAAAAATGCAGCAATAGACAACTGAAAGGTGACCAGTCAACCTTTCTGAAAGCTCTCCACTGCGCAGCAACGTGTCACTGCGTTTTTAGTAACTTTTGATCCGTTAAGAGCCAGAAACATTTTTTCTCTAAAACTCGGCAAATTATGCAGCAGATGATGGATTATGTGGTATATCCATAATTAGGTGAAATACGCTGCAGCCGCATAATCACATATTTCCAGTGACTCTGATTATGGCCCAGTATTAAGCAAAAAAAACTCTGACAATAGCAAGGGTTTGACTCTTCTTAAGTGAAAGGACTTGTACAACACAGATACAGAATGGGAAAGAGCAGTGCAAGTGCTTATTATAAAAAGAAAAGCCTTGGCAATAATTCCATGGCAGCATTGGCAACACGTGCTGCCGCTGTTCTGCCTACTCTCATCCTCCCGAGGGGCTCAAAGAAGGCGGAGCTTTCGAATATAAACAGAAGGAACTTAAAGAACATATACCCCCACTTTAGGGAACTGGTCACTGCGCGTTTATTCTCTACCAACAAATTCTCTCATTTTGTCGCATGAACAGACAGAAATGGACTACAGTCAGGGCCACTGGAATTATGCGATTCTGCAGCCGCAGCGTTTTCCTGGCAGTTATGGATTTGCAGCATTTGACACAAAATCCACAATCTGCAGTATAATTTGAAGACTTCAACAAATACCTTCAAAAAAGGATCAAATGTTACTAAAAATGCAGTGATGTGTACTGCTCAGTGGAAGGCCCTTCGCAAAGGTTTACTTGTCAGTAATGGGGTAAAACCTTTTTCCACACAGTTAGCATGTGCAAAAAATGAGAAAATAATAAAGTAATACTATCCCACGTTACACTGCAAAATATAGTCAACCCTGCTGCATAATATGGTCCTCCCCTATTGCATAATAGTCATTATAATCAGGGCCACTGGAATTGTGCGGCCGTGGTGTTTTTTGCGTAGTTATAGATTTGCTGCATTGGCTACAAATTCCATCTGCAGCAGAATCCGCAATTTTTGAATAAAAAAAATTGTTTCTTGCTCAAATAGTAAAAAATGTACGAAAAGAGCAGGGACAAGTGTTGTTACGCAGTGGAAGGACTTTTGCAGGATGACTTGTCACCTTTCTGCTGCTTATTACTATATTTGGGTGTTAAACTGATACTAATGAGGGGCAACCATTGCCCAGACAGCGAGGGACGGAGAGGAGGGCGAGGAATAGAGAAAAGGGCAAGGAAGAGAGAGATGGGTGAGGTGGAGAGAGAAGAGTGAGGTGGAGGAGAAAGGTGAGATGGAAATAGAAGGGTGACGTGTACTAAGAGTAAGTTGATGCACAGTGAGAAGTTTGCGAGGTCAGGAGAGAGAGAAAGTAGGGTGACAGGAGACAAATATGAAAGTGAAGTGAAGAAAGCGAAGGGACGTACAGAAACAGGCAGCTAAGGTGGAGCGAGAGTAGGATGATGTAAAGAGAGAAGAGAGAGAGGTGGGAGGAAGTGGAGGGTGAAGTGAGCAGAAAAAGAAGGTGAAGTGGAGAGAAAGGAGGATCAAGTCAGAAGAGAAGAGGGTGACACCGAGAAAGGAGGCTGAACTGGAGAGAGCAAAAGAGATCAAACATATAGGTTTAAACCCCTAGAAGCACACAGTTAAAACGAGTATTCAGAACCTGGCAATAGATATGATATGCAGCTCACACCCATTCAACAAATTTAGCATGCACAGACCCAGCTCTCAGACACCTGGGAATCTCTGGACAACCCCACTAATCTTTATGGTCAACACATTCTTCTTCATGGCCCATCCAGACCCCAAATCCTGGAGCCGGGCCTGCTCTGTCACTTGTCAAATGTTGGCCGCTTGTTTTCAAATTTAAATAAAATGGCCAGGCTACAGACTTTGAAAACCCTTAAAGAACAAGTTACCTTCGGTAAAGCCTTATCCCTTCCTACGAACCGGACTGTCCAGACAGTAGTGTTTGGTCAACGTGTGCAGGGAAGCCCACTTTGCTGCCTGGAAGATGTCCATAACTGGAACTACGCAAGCTAACACAGTTGTTGCAGCTTTTGCTCTGGTGGAATTAACATGCAAACCATCAGGGGGTTGCTTTTTAGCCAATGCATAGCAGATTTTGATACAGAGTACGATCTATCGTGAGATGGTCCTTTTCTGTACGGCCCGTCCCTTCTTCGCTCCAACACACCCCATGAAGAGTTGGTCATCCACCCGGAACTCTCATGTGCGATCAAGGTAGACCAGCAGTGCTTTTTTGGGGTCCAGACGGTGAAGTCGCTCATCTTCTTTGGAGTGATGAGGCAGAGTGTAAAAAGTAGGCAGAGTTATTATTGATTGGCCAACATGAAATGGAGTGACCACTTTCGGAAGAAAGAACGCCCTCGTATGAAGCACCAGTTTGTCTGGGTAGATGTTTAGATACAGAGGCTTGGATGACAAGGCCTGATGCTCACTGACTCTCCAGGCAGAAAATGTGGCCACCAGGAAGGCCGTCTTGTTGGTAAGGAGCCGGAGTGGACAATTGTGAAGAGGCTCAAAGGGAGCCCACATAAGGAAAGTCTGGATGAGATTGAGGTCTCACTGGGGCAAAATAAAGGGAGACGTGGATACAAATGCTGTAAACCTTTCAAAAAACTATTTACAATAGAGGATTTGAAGAAGGATTGCTGATCAGGCAACGGCAGAAAAGCTGAATGGTGTAGAGCTAGCCCTTCAGAGTGTCCAGAGCAGAGCCCAGCTGGGCAAGGGAAAGGATTAACAGGAGAACCTGAGAAGGGGTGGAGGGGGGGCAGAAAGGGATCAATTTGTCTTTTTGGACACCAGGCCACAAATGTTTACCCAACAGCAGATGTAAACCGTCTTGGTGGTGGGACGTCTGGCTGCCAAGATAATGTCACAGACTTCGGGAAGAAGCTATCATACGGCGCAGCTCAATCTCCACGCAAGAAGGCAGTGCGTTGACAGGTTCGGGTAGAGAACCCTCCCCTGCTGCTGCGACACAGACGATCCTCCTGAAGAGGCAGCCTGATCAGAGGACTGATAGTCAAAAGCTTGGGACACCAGACTCTCCATGCCCAATCGGGAGCCTCAAGGATGACTTGGGGCCCGAACGTTTCTGATCTTCTTGAGAAATCTGGGCAGGAGTGATATGGGTGGGTAAGGCATACAGGAGACCTGAGCTTCACTCGAGATGAAAAGCGCTTCCGAGCAAGAGCCGCCTTGGAAACTCCAGCGCGCAGAACTGCTGACATTGCACGTTGTTAGAAATGGGGGTCTCTAGTTGGCAAGGGCTTGCACCTTTGTCCAAGTAGGGACCCTTCTTCCTAGTCAGGATAAGGGAGTTACACTCCTAAAATAACCCCTGCTCACCCCCTTGGTAGCTTGGCACGAGCAGTCAGGCTTATCTTAGAGGCAGTGTGTAAAGCATTTGCACATAACCAACAGTAATACAGTGTAAGCACTACAAACTGACACCACACCAGTTTAGAAAAATATCCAATATTTTTATATACCTTAAACAAGACCAATACGATAAAAATCCACATTACAGTACTTTAAAAATCTTCAGTTATCACAGTGTCCTTAAAAACAGTTCCTTGATGTCGATAGCTCCGTCCAGGGCTATCCGGCGTCTTGAACAAACAAATCCAAAAACAGTTCTGGCTGACCGCGGCGTCGCGGGTCAGCTACGGTGTCGGGAAGACCCGCAAACAGTACCTTTCAGAAATGCAGGGCGTCGATGACCTCGCGGTGAGCTTCCAAAAACACGGCGTCCGCAGGCGTCGGTTCCGGAGGTCGGTGCAGGCGTCGTCGGGGCCCTCGAAGTCACTCGCGTTGCAGATCGATCTCCTCTCTGTTGAAGTCAGGAGCGCTGGCGTCGGCCAGCGTCGGGTGCTGCGGTGCGAAGTGCAGCGGTGCGGCATGCGGTACCCTCAGGTCGCGGTGCGAGCAGCGGCTCGGTGGCGGCGTCGGATGGCGTCGTCGGTGAGACCAGGGTCGCGGTGTGAGATGAAGGCGGTGCTCGTCACGGTGCTGGCAGGTCACGGTGCAGCAGCGGCGTCGTCGTTGCTGAAGCGCTGTCGTCGGCTGACGAACTGGAGTCGATGGCACCGGCGTCGGTGGGCCAAGGCTGCGGTGCGGGATGAGGGCGGTGCGTCGTGTAACTTACGAGCGTTGCCCCCGAACCACGGTGCAAGCAGCGGCGTGGAGCGGCGTCGTCGGGGATACCACGGCGTCATTGTGAAGCGAGGCGGTGCCCACAGGTCGCGGTGCGAGCAGCGGCTCGGTGGCGGTGTCAGCAGGCGTCGTCGGTGAGACCAGGATCGCAGTGCGGCGTTGCGGCGGTGCCCTCTGTGGTGCCTTCAGGACACGGAGTCGGCAGCGGCGTCGTAGACGGCATCAGGCTTGAAGTCTTTGCTGTTCCTGAGACTTCTTGAACAGGGGGCAAGCTCTACCTCAAGCCCTTGGAGACGCTCACAAAGTAGATTGCAGAAAGTTCAGTTCCAGTCCTTTCACTGCCCAAGACAGAAGCAGCCACTGCAGGCCAACACAGCAGAGCACACAGCAAAGTGGTAGTTCCTCCTCACAGCTTCTCCAGCTCTTCTTCTTGGCAGTCTTCTTGATCCCAAAGAGTTCCAATTTTCTGGGGTTTGGGTCCCCCTTTTATCCTCAATTTCTCTTTGTCCTCTGAAGGCAGAGAGGCCTTTGCCTAGTCCAAACCAGTTCTGGTCAGTCCTGGGGCACTTTGTTGACAAGTCTCCTTCTTTCCTTTCACAGTGCAGGCCAGGGACATCAGACGCACCACAGGAGGTGGAGCCAGCATTGTGGAGGGAAGGCCCAGCCCTATTCAGATCCCAGGTGCATCTCCTCCCACCCATCTACATGTAGATCTTGCTATTCAGCCCTGTGCTGACTCACCCTGTCTACTGGCATCCCCCAGCCCCTGTCACTCACACTCCAGACAAGGAATACACAACCTAGCAGAGGCAGGCTTGGATGGTTAGACAAGAAAATACCCACTTTCTAAAAGTGGTATTTTCAAACACAGAATGTTAAAACCAACTTCACTAAAAGATGCATTTTATCATTCTGAGTCCAGGCATACTAAACTCGAATTTCTACCATGTTCCCTGGGTCAGTTAGGATTATAAGCTGTAATAATCAAAACTGCCCATTCTGGCCTATGGGGAACAGGTAGCCTTGCAATAGTGAAAAACGAAATAGGCTGTAATTCACTATCAGGACATGCCACACACACCAGGGCATGTCCTACCTTTCACATACAATGCACCCTGCCCACAGGGGTACCTTGGGCCTACCTTAGGGGTGACTAACATGTAGAAAAGGGAAGGTTTAGGGACTTGCAAGTGGGTGCACTTGCGCAGCCCCAGGCTGCACACAGGCTCTGCAATGGCAGGCCAGAGTTACACTTTACGGGCTGTTTGCGTGGGTGGCACAATCCAGTGCTGCAGCCCACCAACAGCATTTGATCTATAGGACCTGGCACTCTCAGTGCACTTTACAAGGGACTGACACATAAATCAAATAGGCCAATCATGGAAACACCAATCCATAACACATTTTATACAGGAGCACTTGCACTTTCCCACTGGACAGCAGTGAGGAAAGTGCGCAGAATCATTACACCAGCAAAAACAGAGTCAAAACTAGGAGGTCAGAAAGCAAAAAGTCAGGGGAAACACGCCAAAAGATGCCAAGTCTAACACACGTTCTCGAAGGTGGCGAACAGATCTAACCAAGGCTTTCCCCACTGCTGAAAGAGACCTTGAACAACCCCGAATGGAGATGCTATTTGTGATCCGCAAGGCATGTTCGGCTGGGTTTGTCTGCTCTGGCATTCAGAGAACCCGCCAGATGTTGAACCACCAGAGATATGCCCTGCTGTTCCAGCCATGTCCAGAGGCACTGGGCCTCTTGACAAAGGGTCCACGACCCAACCCTGTTTGTTGCAGTACCACATGGCAGTGGTGGTGTCTGTGAACACCTGCATCAGCCTTCCATGGATTGGGGGTAAAAAGGTTTTCAATGCCAATCAGATCACTTGAAGCTCCAACAGGTTGACGTGGAGTCCAGATTCCGCCGGAGACCAGAGTTCTCTGATCTCCACCTCTCCCAGATGACCGCCCCATCCCAGGAGTGACGCATCTGTCACTACTGTGAAATATGGTTGGGGAAGAAAGAGGGGTCTGTCGATGACCCAATAACGGTCCGTTAACCATCACTGCAGATCTATCGCAGTTCCCTTCGAGATCGGGACCATGTCACAGAAATTGCCCCGATGCTGTGCCCAATGTAACTTCAGGTCCCACTGCAGAGCCCGCACATGCCAACGGCCATGTGTCACCAGCAGGATGCAGTAGGCATGAGGCCCAGTACCCTCAGAGTCTGTCTCACAGAAATCCAGGATAGAGGCTGAAACATTGGTATCGTAGCCTGAATATCCTGGACTCGCCGTTCGGGAGAATAGGTCTGAAACTGCATTGTGTCCAGAACAGCTCCAATAAAAGGGAGCATCTGAGAGGGGGTCAGGTGTGAATTCGGCACGTTGATAGTGAGTCCCAGTGAATGGAGGAGGCCTGTCGTAGTCTAGAGGTGGAAGACAACAGCCTGGGGCGAGCCTGCCTTCAACAGCCAGTCGTCGAGATAGGGGAAGACTGGCACCTCTGATCTCTACAGATGAGCTGAAACCACCACCATCACCTTAATGAACACCCGAGAGGTGCTGGTGAGGCCAAAGGGGAGCACAGAGAACTGAAAGGGCGTGTGGCCTACCCTGAACCACAGGTAATGCCTGTGGACAGACAGGACAGGAATATGGAAATAGGAGTCCTGCAAGTCCAACGCTACCATCCAGTCTCCTTGGTCCAGGGCAGATCGGACCTAAGCTAGAGTGAGCACTTTGAACTTCTCCTTCTTGAGAAAGAGGTTGAGAGGGAAAAGGACTATGATAGAGAGAAGGCCTCTGTCCTTCTTGGGCACCAGAAGTAGAGCGTATAACAACCATGACCCACTTCTGGCGTGGGCACTCTCTCTGTGGCTCTTTGGACAAAAGAGCCATCACTTGCTGACAGAGAAGAGATAGGTGGTCCTCCCGTCGTAAGTAGGAAACGGCCACTACAACGCGGCCGTTTCCACGCATAACTTAACCACGCATGCATTACAACGCATGCGTGGTTACAACGAAAGCCTTTACCACGCATACCTTTACTACGAGATACGTAGTAAAGGCATGTGTGTTAAAGGCAAAAAAAAAAAGGGGGGCTTGGGGGTTCCCCCCAAAAAAGCGTATAAAAAAGGGGGCTTGGGGGTTTCCCCAATAAAAACGCACCTTTTGAAGTTTCTATGTGGAGGGAATCGGCGTCGTTAGAAGAAACGGAAAGACACTTCCGTTTCCTCTTAACGACGTAAGACGTCAACACGGAAGAAGATTGAGAAGAGACGACGTGGAGAGGTAAGGGGAATATTAGATTTAAGAAGGAAAAAAACAGGGGTCCGATTTAAGGCTTAAGGGCAGGGAGGGGTATTTGTAAGAAAGGTTTAGGGGTGGGGGAATAACCTTTACCAACAGTATGCCCTTATCATGCATGAATTTACAACGAAAATCGTTGTAAAATTATGCGTGGTAAAGGAATATTTGTGGTAAAGGTTATGCGTGGGAAAGGCATTCCGTTGTAACGCATGCGTGGAAAATGCATGCGTTACAACGGAATGCGTTGTTACATCATACAACCGTGGCACACAGGAAGAGGTAGTCTCTAATGGGAGGGAGCAGCCCTTCGGACAATCTGCGAAACCCACCTGTCCGATGTTGTGGACTGCCAGAGGGGCAGGTGATGGCGAATCCTGCCGCCCACTGGTTGCCCATGATGGTAAACGGGCAGACTAAGAGGGTTTGGAGGCTATGGCTGCTGGAGGGGGTGGACTGACAACCGCTGGCCACCCGATCCACAGGACTTGGAGGTACCACGTCCACTGCAACGTGCTTGAAAGCTTGCACGCTGCAGTGGCTGGGCAGATAAGAACGCAGCTGTATGCCCTTTTCATGGCCACAAAAGGAGAGAAAAGCAGATTGAGGGTGACGAAGGGCCATGGAAAGACCCAAGGACCTGGGCGTAGCCCTGCTGTCCGAATCCGCCTTGTCTCTGAAGAGACAGAAGCCATAAAAGGGCATGTCCATGAGTGATGACTGGACATCCCCAGAAAAAACAGTAGTCCTCAACCAGGCGTGACGTCGCATGGCCACTGTCGACGAAATCACTCCGCCTAGTAAGTCAGTAGTGTTTAGTCCACATCTAATGGTAAACTTAGCTGCATCCCTCCTGTCGGCTGCAGCCTGTGAGAGTATAGCCCGGACTCCTCAGGAACCATTGACAGCACCTGCACCGGATCCCACAGGGCGTGGGAATAGTAGCCGAAAAAGTATGCAGTGTTCACCGACTGCAATGCCAGGCTGATGGAAATAAACATTTTCTTGCCGAAACTGTTTACCCTCTTGGTTCCCGATCCGGCGGGGTGACTGGGAATGCACCAGGATTTACATGAGAAGTGGAGGCTTGGACCACCAAGCTCTCCGGGGTAGGGTGTTCCGTGAAGAATTTGGGGTCCCAGGAGCAGAGCAGTGGCGGCTAGCAATTGCCCTGTTCACAGGAGCCCCTGTGTTAGGTTTGGTCCAGGTCCCAAGTAGGACATCAGTAAGTGCTTTGTTGAATGGGAGAAGCGGTTCGGAAGGGAACACTCCCGGTTAAGCACTTCCGTCAAGACATTAGTCTTGACTGCCACCGAGGGAAAACTAAGGTCCAGGACCTCAGCCTCCCTTCGCACCACCATAGCGAATAAAGCTCCCCCTTAAGTAGCCACGGCAGGGAAACAAACATACCGGTATCTGGAAAAGGGTCCACTGGCTTCACCCAGACCCTCACAGCAGTCCAAGGATTCATAAGGCTGGTATTCTTCAAGGTCCAGTGATCCCTCCCATTCTTCCCAGAGCCCCAGGACTGGCCGTATCGGGCATTGGGCGTTTCACCGGGAGGCTGGAAGGGTGGGGGCCGGTTTAACAGCCGTGCGGGGCTGTTTTGTTACTGAAATATCGACCCCCGGTAACAAAAGAAACAGTGCTCACACTTGCAACTCCCCTGCTCCCCATGGGCTGGTCTGACAAAAATGCCAGGGCTGCTCTGGATTCCCAGTCCGGCACTGCCGAGTCCTAGCCCATAGGAACAGTACTCAGGCTCTAGTCTGCATCTTGACGATGCCCCTCCGGCCCCGTGTTGGAGTCGGGATGTAAATGGGGATGGCACCTGCAATGTCTGGAGCATCGGCCTAGGGACCAGCACCGGGGAAGGTTGACATTGCACGACCAATGCAAATCTGGATCCATATGTAGATCCTTGGTGCCCAACTGGCGCCGGAGTCGCTGGCGTGGATCCAGCAGGGGACCCTCCCAAACCTGTGGGGCCCGAAGACGTGCCAGAGGGAATGGGTCGCTCAAATATGAGGAACATGGCCTCATTAAACCCTTGAATTTGAGCGAGGGTCGCTTCGGCTCCCGGAAATGCGAGGAGGTGTGGAGTCGGCCCAGGCGCTGGCTCAACCACGAAGCCAGGCCTCAAGGGACGCTCCCTCGTCTCATCGACTAACAGACAAGGTGAAGTTGAAGCACGCTTCGACGACTTTTTTGTGGGACCAGACTTACCCGAATGGCTCAATGACTTGGAGTGTGACAACGACCTTCAACTCCGCGACCGCTCCCGGGACCTTCCTCTCAGCCAGGACCTCAAGCATTGCAGCGTCGGACTGTGAGGAGCTTGAAAAATCGTTCCCTCAAAGCCTTTGGATGCATGACGCGGCAGTCGGGACAGGCCTTAGGATCATGGTCTTGTTCGAGGCACCAGAGGCAAACAAGATGCAGGCTCGTCACCGAATTCTGTCAGTGACAGGGGCTGCAGGGCTTGAAGACGCCTTCTTTGATGACATTTCTACCACACCAGGAGGTAAGACCTCAAAAAGACTTCGACAAGACGTCGACAAAAGCTTAGTCAAAAAGCGACTAAGGGGTAGTTCTTCCCAGATCTGCGCAGGCAGGTGCGGAACGAAAAGAACCGACGTCAGCACACCTAGGTGTTGCCTATATAGGCACCGTGAACGTTACTTCCGGCGCAGACGCCACACGGAGCTAAACGCCGACGCGCAGGTGTACAGCTCACGCAAAATTTCTGGGTCCAATCTGATGCCTGGGTGTAATTCTAAGGTGAGGAATCTGCGGCTAGAAGTCTCTATCAGATATAAAACTGAGGGGAACCCCTCTGCGGCAGTCCGACTATGACATTGTAATGCCTTCATCTACAAGAGGGTGCTAGGGCGGGCTCAACACTATACTCCATGGCACCAGTTTCTACCTGGTGCTTCTGGTGACGGGCAACTCCTGCCTAGTAAGGGCTGCCTTCAGCAATGCAAAAGAAACTAAGGAGTGTAACAGGGAATTGCCATTACATCTCCAGAAATATCATGTCAACGGGCTTGCGTAGCACCTCACTGACACTTCACTTGACAGCCCTCAAACCGCGTCACGCATTCCACCTCAACACACATCACTCTCAATGCTGCTCGATCGGCAAAAGCTGGTCTGTTCTCATTGCGGTGCCCCACAAGATTTCCACCCCCTCTTTCCTCATGCAACGCAGGACTCCCCCAATCACTTCTTCAGTCTCCACCGCACCCACAAGCGGCCCGTCATCATGACGTCACCGCCTCCCGTCGCCTGGTAGACCAGCACTAGAGTCTAGACGAGGATGGCATCGTCTTAAAATACAAGCCACCTCTGTAAGATCGTCAGCATTTGTAGATTTTATTGAGGTAAATGCACTTTTCGTGGGTTGGCCCCAGCCAGCACACTTTTTGCAGGATGAATAATTAAGGGTAGAGATTCCAGCTGATGGCAGGAGGCTGTTAATGGGGGCCTTGGGTTACAAAGGGTCAATAGGAGCAGATGGACTGTGAGGGCAGAGGGCCTCCTGGTGGTTGTGTGGATTACACCAGTGGTTTGACAAGAGGAGCTTACTGTGTTGGGAAAGATAGCTCAGTGGGTTGGTCGCTCAACCCATCCTTCTAAGGTTCATAAACAGACCACAACTTGATTGGAATAACAGCGCCTACTATCGAAGCCCCAAAGTGCACTTCCGGTTGAGGCGCGTGAGATGTAACCTGTCATTAGAGCTCTCCCAGAACAGGAGCCGGTGAGGTCACTGCACCTCCCTCCTTCATCAGTGCAGGGAACAGGCAAAAAGAAAGAGGGGTGTATTAATTAAAAGCAAATCTTGCAGAACACAGGGATCCCGCAGGCCACTCCTGGTTTCCATGGAGACAGGATTCCCACAGAGTCCGGGTGGGAAGACCTGCGTTGCCATGGAGAGGAGCCCAGGATGTTTAGGACCAAAGAGCCCGGGGCTGGGATGGGAAACCCTGACGGGCAGCGGCGTCACCTCTTCAATTATACACAAGAAACACAGGCCGGGGCTTCTGCGGCATTAGTAAGCGACAAGCTCGGCCACGGGATGGTGCCATAAGGCCTGTGGGCTGAACCAGCGCCATTTTACCAGAACAAGCACGGGGGTGTGGTAAGTGGGTTGTTGTTATTGTTGGGGGTATACTGCTTTAAGGAATGAAGGTGAGATAAGGTTCCAAGGCTAATGTGTTGTATTCTCGAATGTTGTAACGTAGTCATTATACTGCTCGCTGCTACCTGCACCTGTCGTGGGTCCTCAGCTCGTAAATAAAGTTATTTACATGGAAATCTATTCTACCCATGCCTCCTGATTTCTAATCCGAAACCCATGCTACATTAATTGGCGACGATCTGGGATTTCGTTTGGACGGCTGATTTCGGACCCACCGACCAACTGCCTGTTTCCTACCGATCCTGATGCGGACCAACGGCCAGTTTCCTACCGATCCTGATGCTGTCTGAACTATTGAAAGTCCTGTGTCT
Source organism: Calotriton arnoldi (assembly GCA_963921515.1). NCBI lineage: Eukaryota > Metazoa > Chordata > Amphibia > Caudata > Salamandridae > Calotriton > Calotriton arnoldi. The sequence continues at coordinate 2,052,869 of CAWUFW010000792.1, forward strand.
CTGACACCCACGAGGGCTTCGTGAGTCAATTACTACCATTTTTACCATTTCTCTGACTTTACCTGTCTGGCTCCCACCGTCAGTTTGCTGCACGTTCTGTTTTCATTCAAATTGGAGTCTCGTGCCATCCTGAATCTCGAGCCATCATTGTTCTGCTTTCCACCGTCAGCGTGCTTCACGCGCTCCGTATTTCCTTGTTGTTGTTCTTCACCACGCATCTACACACTCCACGTCATACGCAGAGCACGTTTTTGACGTTTTGGCAGCCATTTTAGGAAGTTGGGATATCCCTGCTTCATTTCTTCAGGACAGACGATATTCACGATATTCATCCTCACCGATTTTCGTTTTTTTGGTTTTTTTTTTTTGGTTTTGAACTTCAGTTCTTTAACCACTTCGTGATTTCTCTTCTCCTTTATTTCGAAGTGCCATCGTTTTTTAACAGTGACAATTATTCAGAGCGCCAGTTTTCACAATTCTAGTAAGAATTTATATATTTATTTTGGGTTGTCATTCCTCACCATGTCTAACTCTAGTAATATTCTACCTCCTCCCCTTTTTGCAAGTACCAGGTAAACCCATTACACCCTGGCACAAATGGTTGAGAGTGTTTTCCAATTACTTAGAGGCAATTGATGCCATTGATTACTCACCATCCAGGAAAAGAGCAATTCTGTTCAATAACCTGGGAACAGCTGGTCAACAATTATTTGATAACTTACCTCTTGTGTCAGCAATTTCCGGTGATGACAATTGGGATGTGTATCGCGAAGCACTTGCACGTTTAGGAAAGCAATACAAGGATGAACCATCAGTCATGGTAGAACGTCATGTGTTCTTTAAACGGAAACAAAAACAGGAGGAATCTATCGAGGATTATTTAGCCACTTTACGCGTTCTTGCTGCCAAATGTGAGTTCGGAACCAATCTCGACGTTTCACTAAGGGATCAACTTGTGTTCAATTGTTACAACAAGAAAATACAAGAGCGTATTCTCACATGTAAAAATCCCACTTTGGATGAAGTCATGGGAATTGCGAGAAGTATTGAATGCTCTGTTATTTCATCCAAAATTCTAACTGAAGATGCTAGTTCTAATCCCATGATTTCTCCTAGCACAAGTGTCATGGCTGTTTCGTCAAACAGTGTTAATGAACCTGATGTTAATTTAATCGCTTCTCGTTTTAGAAACAAAAGACCAATTGAAAGAAAAGATAATGTATTTTGTTACAGATGCGGTTCAAGATTTCATGTAGGCAACTTTCCCAATTGTCCTGCCATAGGTAAACGATGCATTAACTGCAAGAAAGTTGGGCATTTTAATACTGTTTGTAAAGCTATTAGGCACAAAACCAAAGTCAGTCAAATTAGCACTGAAGATGAAGCTATTTGTGATGCGTTGAATGTTGTTTCTCTTTCTGTTGAAGTTAACATGCTGTATGATAAAGTAATCAAAGGACCAATATGTGAAGTACTTATTGGTTCCATATCACTATATATAACGGCAGATTCTGGTTCACCAATTACGATCTTAGCAGATAAAACGTTTTACAAATTATGGAGTAATACGGTTTTGTCTCCCCTGATGTTAATCCCAAAGCATTCGGGAGTACGATATTATTATGTGTGGGTATTTTTCTGACACGATCAGATTTAAGGATAGGGAAATTCATACCAAGATATATGTGGCACAAAAAGGCAGAGATATTCTTGGATGGCGTGACCAAGCTGGTCTTGGTATTCTACTGAGACCTGGGCATTCAGAACCAGTTGTTCTCGGTGATATACCTATACTTGCAGTAACAGCAGTTCAATCACAAGATTCCTCTTTACTCCATTTGTTGGAAAAATATAATACTGTATTTAATGAGAAGATTGGTCTGGTCAAAGGTTTTGAACATTCTATAAAATTGAAAGAAAATGCTGTTCCTATCATTCAAAAAGTAAGACATGTACCTCTCTCAGTGAGAGAAGATTTAAAGAATCATCTTGCTTCATTGTGTTCACAAGACATCATTTGTCCCATTGAGTCGTCCGAATGGGTTTCGGCTGCAGTCGTTGCACGCAAATCCTCAGGAGATATCCGTCTCTGTGCGGATCTGAGAGTGTTAAATCGCAATATTGTAGTAGATTGTCATCCCCTGCCTCGTATTCATGATATGTTAGCAAAAATTGGGCATAGCAAATTCTTTTCCACCATAGATTTGCGTTCGGCGTATCATCAAGTTCCATTATCCGTAAAGTCTCAACCTTTGACAACTTTTGTTACACCATTTGGTGTTTACATGTACAAAAGACTTCCTTTTGGGCTTGCATCAGCTGCCAGTATATTTCAGAGGTTAATGGACCAATTTTTTCATGATATCCCCGGCATTCAGGCATTTCAGGATGACATATTAGTACATTCGGAGTCCATTGAACAACATTACATTCTTTTAGAAAGAGTATTAAACACCTTACAGACACATGGTATGACTGTTAATGTTAAGAAATGCAATTTTCTCACTCAAGAAGTGGATTATCTTGGACACAATATTTCGAGTGAAGGTATTAAGCCCAAGACTTCCTTGATTGACGCCATTAAGAGTGCTCCCACTCCTTCAGACAAGGACGCCTTGAGAGCGTTTCTTGGTCTAAGTGAATACTATGCTCGCTTCTGTTCAAGGTTATGCGTTGCAAGTACAACCTCTAAGAAATTTACTAAAAAACATGCTAAATTCCTTTGGTCTGAGGACACTCAAGCTGCTTTTACCACTGTTAAAAATTTAATAATCAATGCTCCTGCCATCAAATCTTTCACACATGGTGTTGAAAGCATTATTACTGTGGATGCTAGCGCTATGGGTCTGGGTGCTGTTCTTAGCCAAATTGTGAAGGGACAGGAATGCACCATTGCTTTTGCATCTCGCACTCTCAGTTCGGCTGAACAGAATTACAGTACTATCGAGCGCGAGGCATTAGCATGTACCTGGTCAGTTGAAAAGTTCAGAATGTACATTTGGGGAACTAAATTCCAACTTTATACTGATCACAAGCCTCTGATGTATATGTTGGGAGATAGTTCTTCTAACAAAGCTTCTTCGCGACTCATAAGATTACTTGCTAGACTGCAAGAATTTAATTTTGACATCAAATATATACCAGGAGGTAAGAATGTACGGGCAGATTGCCTTTCACGTCTACCTTTACCTGGAATTGATGACAACGTCAGAAGTGAGTGTGATTTTGAATGTGTTTTTTCTGTGGAAGATGTAGTTCATAACACTAAAATTACCCAAGAGCAATGGTGTCGCGCATGTGAAACTGATGACTCCATGCGAAACGTTAAGAAGTTTTTAGTCAAAGGTTGGCCACAGGACAGAAATATCACTCTTGAGGAAAGGAGTTTCGCTCAAGTTGCTCCGGAATTATCCTTTTCTGATGGGATTTTATTAAGACAAGACAAGTTTGTTCCCCCAAGGGACTAAGAGATACTATAATTTCCTTAGCTCATGAGGGACACTTAGGCATCACAGCTACCACTAATAAAATCAAACAAATGTATTGGTGGCCCGGTATAGATAGCCAAGTTAAAAGCCACATTGACCAATGTCCGCAATGCTTGTGTTCTGACAAGCATTGGAAAACTTCTAGTGCGCCCTTTGCCCGGTCCAATGGCCTAGTGGCCCTTGGCAAAAGATCAGTCTGGATTTTGCGGGCCCTTTTTCTGTTTTTGGTGAGGACAAGAAATTTCTTATTGTTGCTGTAGATTATTTCTCAAAATGGATCTATTTTGCTTTTGTTAAAAATGCGGACGCCAAATCAGTTGTACTGTTTTTACAACGCATATTTTGTATTGAAGGCACTCCCAAAGAAATAATCACGGATAATGGTTCCCATTTCATTGCACAGGAAGTTAATTTGTTTCTCACTAAACTTGATGTGAAGCATATTTTAGTTCCCTTTATAGTCCATCTTCCAATGGTCTTGTGGAACGTGCCAATCGCCTACTTAAAGAAGGTGTCCAGACTGCTGTTAATAATGGTTTGGACGTCGCAACCTTTTTGTTTCAAAAATATGGAATTACAATACAACACCCCATAGTACCACAGGTGTGTCTCCGTATGTCTTACTTCGGGTCGTTCTCCTATCTCCAAACTTAACCCCGCATGGTTAATCGACAAGTGTACTCATCCCACTATTGACCTGAAGAAGGTCAGACAAACGGTTAAGCAGAAACAAGATGCATATAAATGTAACTATGATAATCGTATGCATGTTAAACACAAGGTGTTGTGTCCTGGAGATTGGGTTCTTATTAAAAACCTATGAGAGTTTCAAAAGGACAGTCTAAATTTTCTTCTCCTGCTCTAGTATTAAAAGTTTCTAGAATGGCAATATTGCTCCAAGACAGGGGATGGTGGAACATAAATGCTGTAGTCAAAATTACATCTGAACAAGCAGCCATTATTCATAAAACTAAAATTAAAATTGCTAAAAGTAACAACTCTGATCAAAACTGGTACGGGGTTGGTGATTTGACTACTCCTGTTGTTACTGATTCTGATGTTTCAAATTCTGGTCAAGGTGATTGTGTTTCTGGCATTCCCACTTCCAGATCACATTCTCATCCCATTTTGCCTGTCAATGGGGAGGGTGATGGGGCAGGTTTGACTAGTAGGAGCAGCTGCAGAGTTAGAACTGTTCCTGTTCGGTTAAGAGATTATGTTGTCTAACTTTTCTTTAGTGCTTACAGTAATTAATTTAGTAAGTTTTTTTTCTTGTATTTTATTTTGTATTTTTGTATATTTTGTGTTTTTTCATTTAGATAGAAAGGGGGATGTGTGGTAAGTGGGTTGTTGTTATTGTTGGGGGTATACTGCTTTAAGGAATGAAGGTGAGATAAGGTTCCAAGGCTAATGTGTTGTATTCTCGAATGTTGTAACGTAGTCATTATACTGCTCGCTGCTACCTGCACCTGTCGTGGGTCCTCAGCTCGTAAATAAAGTTATTTACATGGAAATCTATTCTACCCATGCCTCCTGATTTCTAATCCGAAACCCATGCTACAGGGGGGCGGCGAGAGGGGGAAGGCGACCTGGCTGTGTGTGTCGGGTGGGGTGTGGGTCAAAGGTCTGTAGGATGTCACCCTGGCGGGGCCAGCGACTGACAGCGTGCAGGTTAAGGCAGCGACAAGTTCCCGGACCCCAGAAACATACCTGGGGACAGGGGAAGGAGGTGGAAGTCTGCTCCGACACTGACAGAAAGACACAAGGGGGGAGAGAGAGAGAGTGTGTGTGTGTGTGTGGGGGGGAGAGATGTCACAGGCAGACCTGCTTTTGCCGAGACTTCCACAAAGATAATTAGGGGCAAGGCGGAGAGGTCTGCTCTGACACCCCCACAAGGCGGCCTGGTCTAAGACCCACAGAACTGCAGAAGGAGACCTGTGGGCGGGGTGGGGGGTGGGGGGGACCTGTGGGCGGGGGGTGGAGGAGGCCTGGGCCACAGAAGGAGACGTGGGCCTGGGCTTAGTAGAAAACACCTAGGGATAGTGATGTAAGCAGAAGGTCTGTTCTAGTGCTCGAGGTACCAGACCTAAGACCAGTGGCCTGATCCACCCAAACCGACTTCCATAAGCTAGAAGAGAGTCACCAGAAACCCTCTCACAAGATGTGCTGCTGCATAACTCACGTCTGAGACCAACTCCAACTGAGCAGATTACTCGTTAACAAAAGGTCAACAAATATATTTAGGAAGTGGGTAAAAAGGCAGGGAAGTTTCTGATCGCTAAAATGAGGCAAAAACACATCCTAGCTAACGTGATAAACAGGTCCTAAATAAAGCAGAACTGACAGACGACTTGTCACTTCGACGGTACATTCAGGGTACTCCGCTTAGCAAATTAACTTTGGACCAGGTGGATTCTCGCGAGGCTCCCGCAACACCAGAAGAAACCATCTGGCTATTAAAATGCCTCAAACTCTCCAAGGCACCGGTACCAACTGGTTCATCCTGGTCTTTATAGGCTGTTTTGGCCTGGCATGGTGCTACTTATGACCAACATTTTTAATGATATAGCAACACACGATGCAGTCACCCCGATAATGACTTGGGCAAGGGTTTAAGTCATTTAAAAGTAAGGGAAAGAGCCTAAATATTGTGGCTCCTACAGGCAGATTTCATTATTGAAAGTGGATTTTAAAATATACACAAAAATAACCAAAAGACTGCAACAACTTCTACAAGATGTAACACACCAAGGTCAGATAGGGTTAATTCTCAAGAGAAATGTGGGTGAAAATACTAAAAGAAGCTCTACATCTGCTTGACAAATTGCCTCCCAAAACATCCAGCTCCTTTCACGCCCCTATTTCGGAACCCCTACTTCATTCCAGGATTAGATAGAGAAGTCTACAGACAGTGGAGGGAAGAAAGATGTATTAAAATAGCCCAGGCGGTATATTCCAACAAAACACAATTCTTTGAATAAATAAAGAGGGTTTTCGTCTAGGGAAAGGCGAGCAGTATAGATACACACAGATCAGGCACTGGGTTTCACAGAAAGAGATTAAAGAGGCAGCTACCCGTCCACTCACTTTTTATGAAAAATGACAGATAAAAGTAATTGAGGACACACACCCGATCTCCCACACGTACAACCTTCTAGTAAAAGGCTTGATTACAGGAAAAAGTATGGTGCAGATCGGTTGCGGGAGGGAGCTGGGTGTGGAGTTCTCTGAAGAACAATGGGACACCATCTTTAGCAACACCCATAAAGGAGTCACTCATGTGCAGCATAAGTAAGAAGCTAGGAAGATTCTGCTCCAGTGGCACCTTACGCCACACAGGTTACACTTATCAAAGAAGGCACCTTGAATCTATGCTGAAGAGGCTGTAAACAGATACGACAGATGAAGCACATACTTTAGGACTGCCCGAAGGAGACGGCTTTCTGGGAGTAAACTTTGAATGTTATCGATGAGACAACAGATGCTAAAACTGCCCAGGCCCTCGACTAGTGTTCTTTTAGGCTGGATGCTGGACCTAAAATGGTGTAGCTAGGAAACTCTGAGAGGTCCCTTAAAGGGTCTGTTACTGGCTTCAAAAAAGTATTTCATCACCATGTGGGGGTAAAACTGCTTCTCTATTCCAAGAGAGACTGGTATGATACACTATGATAGATATTCAGGTTGGAAAAGTTTCCTTTTGCTCTGCAGGGGGAGAACAGAGATTTGTGAAAAACTGGGGCCCAATCTTGAACTTTTTGCTACAGACTACAGAGCCTTGACTCCAGATCTCTATGAGCTGTGCAGATAGTTACAGTCTGAAAGGATTTTATGCTGAGGGGAAGACGGGCGAGGAATCTTACGGGACAAAATCTGTAAACGAGAATGCAACACTCACTGTCGATATGGAGTGAAGGCTGGGTTAAGGTGGAAGAAATGCTGATTTTGTGTTACCTTTTGAAAATGCAATAAAAAGAAAAGAAACGAAAAAAAGTCCAACATCTCTGAAAAGATGAATGTATGTAAAATGTTCCACTTGCATTATGTGCATCAAATTGTGTTGTACTGTATGGTCTGCACCACTGTCTCACTTGCCAATTTCCAGACACACTATCTGTTCAACATTTCCAATACATCATATTATCTTCCATATACCTACAGAGTTCATAGCATTCCATATACATACATTCTAGAATCCATCAGCCCCTCACCCGGCAGGCAAAATGGTCCTGGCAACTGTTGTATAAGCTGTGTCAACTCCATAAAAATGCATAGCTGACATAGTTTGTATTCATGTCCATGTATCACAACTCAAGTCATCATGTACCACTGATCTACCTCCGCGTAACCTTCCCATCTGCCAATGTTCTTGGTGCTATGTACAGAACTTCTGATAGAGAAGTGACAAACTCAATAAATAAAAGAAATTCCACAAGAGGTTGAAGATACTGCTCAAGAGCTCTCAGAATAGGATCTGAACATGGGAGGCGGAAGATAGGGTTGGGGAGGGACTGAGGTTGTCTGATGTTCCCACTACATCATTAGGTAGATAATGTTTCATTGGCACTATTAGAAGGCAATTCAGGTGGACGGTCTCCTCAAGGGCCCACATAATGTGACATACGGCTAGGAGAAGGTCTGCTGTAGACTTCCATATGTACACCCACGGCAAGGGGTACTTTCTCTAGGACCAACAGATGCTCTCAACTGAGATGTACTTCAAGCATCCAAATGGGTATGAAGAAATACACAAATTCTGCATAACTCTAGATTCCCATGCCAGTTTGAAGGGGCAGCAGAAGGTTTAAAACAGTGGTGGAGTGGACACTGATCCAAGAGGGATAAAAATGAGGCCTAGGAGTAGGATAAAGAGATCTGCTCTACGATTTCTAAAACGACACTGGGGCAGAGGTAAATGAGTCTGAAGTGTGAAGGTTACAAGGATTTTGGAAGGGGACAGGGTGCATGCCTCACTGCAACCGCCTTTGAGTGTAGGGGGAGTACCTGCTTAAAAGCTTGCTTTTGAAACCCCCGATGTGCAGATTATCTCCCAACTACTGTAACTCAGAGCACTCTACTTCTTTGTACTCATGTTTCATCTCAGGTGAAGGTTTGTGGCCTCTGTACTTTATCCAACCCCTCTCATGTTTCAGTAAAAGGGCAACCCTTGGTGCAAAGGCGGTCTGCTTTGGCAATATTGGAGGTAACGGTCAATACACAGTCTGCCAGACCACGTTTAAAACGATGCCCCAACTCCATCTCAAAGCACTCTCTCCATGTTATCACCTTTCACTTCTCTTAACTAAATCGTGCCAGTCCTTCACTCTGATTTTGGAGCCTAGCCACAACAATTGATCATGCTTAAATTCCGAAATGGAATTAAAAAAAAAATATTTCTATAATAATTACAATATTTTCTCAGCTCTTCATTAAAGTAATGATGTTGGGCTGATGATGAGGCATAGTTCTTTAAAGATTTCTCAGAACCAGATTTTTGTTATCTCAGATGGTGGATGGCTTCCATCAGAAGGGTTCCGTCCAGGTGATTCAGCTCCCCATTACATCTGCTTTACCATTTGGACCCAAACCAGCAAGGTTGTCTTTACTCATCTCCTGACGCTCAGGCTCTATTAAGTAGCCGACAAAAATAGGAAGGCCAAATTTTCTTCAACAGTCATTCTCAAAGTCACAGGATGTGGCAGGAGCCTTGATTGGATGTTAGACAATTCACCAGAGAGTTCCTGAATTCTACTTGTCTCTAAATGGTGCCTGGGTGTCCCACCTGGAGAAGACTACTATAGATTCCTAAAGAAAAATCTCACCAGCTAAACGTTAAGATCTCCTTATATGATGCTGCGTTTTGGCCTACTACCTTTAACATCTTTTCTAAGAACATATGAATGAATATCACTTCTAGAGCACGACTGCTACCCAGAACGGGGCATCCTGGCACTGAGAGGATCAAAGCAGGAAGGATTCTAACTGTTTCAATAGCCTAGTTTTAAGACTTTTCCTAAATGACAGGAAAGTAGGAGTACATTTAAAAGAATCAGGCAGGGAGTTCCAAATTGAGGCCACTCCGAAAGAAAACGCACAAACTCCAATTCGCCTCCTATTAATCTCGGGAAACTGAACAATAATATCCAAGGAAGAGCGAGGTACACGGGTAGGTCTGTAACAACATGTCTTGGTTCTGAGATAGACATGATCTTCAGTCCTTAAAGGTCTAGAGACAAAACCTAGGTCCTTCAAGTTACATCTTTGTTGTACATGTACAGGAAGCCAGTGCAGAAGCGAGAAAGGATCACTCACGATTCCCTGAACTACAAGCGGTGAGGCCACATTCTGAACACGTTACAGCCAGTACACCAAATGGAAAGAATCAGATACAGTGACTTTCTGTATTCCAAACAGGACATTTTCAGAGCCTGGGTCACAGTTTTTTGAGCGGTCACAGGAAAGAGAGGGAAATCTTTGCATAAAGATCGAAGCAAACCAAAACACTGGGAAGCCACAGAAGAGATAAATGGGCCAATGGTAAGGCCGGCATCAAATAAGAAGTCTAAATTCCTCACACTGGAAGTCGGACTAGGGTTCATCACACCACCAGACAAAGGACTAGATGGAGGATTCACAGTCCAACAGCAAAATCTCCATCTTGTCAGAGTTCAAGCTCAGCTAAGTTAGAACTTATCCACGTCGCCATTGTCAACATACAGGCGGAAAAACTATGCTGCATGTCACAGATATTATTTGAAATGGAAACAATAACCTCTGCGTCATCAGCATAAGACATCATGTTAAAACAAAAGGACGCGATCAATGCTGCCAGAGTGGAAAAAAAACACAACAAAGCGGGTGGGACTAAGGGAAAAACACCTGCCTTACTCCACAAGGAAAGTTAAAATTCTGAGGAAAAATTTCATAAATAGAGGCAACTGAATCTTTCCGCAGAAAATAGGTTTAAGCCACCCAGAGCGAAGGTCAATGATTCCATATCAGAGACACTAAATGAGCACAGAATGAGAGATGTGTCAGAGGCTGATGAAAGGTCCAAAAGAACCATAGTGGTAGAGCTGCCTTGGTTCAAAGGTAATCTACAAGTGTAAGGGGTGTGTTCTACATGAAGTGCTCTAAAACCAGATTGCTTACCATCGAACAGATGACTGGCTACAAAACAGACTGATAGCTGGATGTTGAGATACATTCCTATTATCCAAGCTTGGAGGGAACGCAAAGTACGGTTTCTGCCACACAGCTCTGTAGTACGCCTCAAACTCTACTCTACAGTACTGGAACCACATAGTGCACCCTGATCCTGGCGTAATGCACTCTGTGATGTTCCTGTACTGGAAGAATGCAATTCCGTATATGCATCTCAGTCATCTTAAACGGTACCTCTGCTATTCCAGTACTGGCACAAAATGGCTCTTCTAGTACTGCCTGAATTAAGGCCTCCTGCTATTCCACTAATAGAAGCACACAGCTCAGACAAAGCACCTCGATCAAGGCCTAGAGCAGGTCCTGCTGGTCCAGTAATGTCATCTCCCCTTGCCCCCCGCCCCACAGTGCTGGAAACACCCGCTCTGCCAATAAACACACATGCACCCATGAGTAAAGCTCCCCTGCAGTTCAAGTACTGGGACCACGGACCTCTGCCAATGCACCTCAATCAAAGTCTGCCCTAGAGTATACACTCTTTCTGCATGGGAACAACACAACTCTGCCAATGCCCCTCAACCAAAGCCTGCCCTAGTGTACACACACTGTTTCTGCATGGGACACCCACAGCGCTGCCAATGCGCCTCAACCAAAGCCTGCCCTAGTGTACACACTGTTTCTGCATGGGACACACACAGCTCTGCCAATGCGCCTCAACCAAAGCCTGCCCTAGTGTACACACAGTTTCTGCATGGGACACACACAGCTTCTGCATAAGAACCACACAGCTCTGCCAATGCGCCTCAACCAAAGCCTGCCCTAGTGTACACACTGTTTCTGCATGGGAACCACACAGCTCTGCCAATGAGCCTTAACCAAAGCCTGCCCTAGTGTACACACTGTTTCTGCATGGGAACCACACAGCTCTGCCAATGTGCCTAAACCAAAGCCTGCCCTAGTGTACACACTGTTTCTGCATGGGAACCCCACAGCTCTGCCAATGTGCCTCAACCAAAGCCTGCCCTAGTGTACACACTGTTTCTGCATGGGAACCCCACAGCTCTGCCAATGTGCCTCAACCAAAGTCTGCTCTAGTGTACACACTCTTTCTGCATGGGAACCACACAACTTCTGCATGGGACACACACAGCTCTGCCAATGCGCCTCAACCAAAGCCTGCCCTAGTGTACACACTCTTTCTGCATGGGAACCACACAGCTCTGCCAATGTGCCTCAATCCAGGCCTGCCCTAGTGTACACACTCTTTCTGCATGGGAACCACACAGCTCTGCCAATGTGCCAGCCAGCCCTAGGGTACACACTGTTTCTGCATTGGACACACACAGCTCTGCCAATGTGCCTCAATCCAGGCCTGCCCTAGTGTACACACTGTTTCTGCATGGGACACACACAGCTCTGCCAATGTGCCTCAATCCAGGCCTGCAACACATCCTGCCAGATCAGTTCTGCCAATGCACGCCTTGCCTGCAGACTGATTGTGGCGTCAGTCATCACAATCCCAGCCCTGCGGTGACCCATACTTCAGGAATGTGACCCCCAGAGGAGAGGCGGGGCCATTCCCAACGCACCCCAATGTCGGATCCATTACTGTACTAAACTAACGGACACAACGGCATCGAAGGCTGAAGCGGGTCTGGCGCACACATGGGCACGAGACGTGAGGCTGCGCCATCTGCTGTTTGCAGACTAATTAGGCAGCAGGTGCAATGATTCACAGGCCCACTTAAGGGGCAGACGGTAAACAGATCCGGGCTACCAAAACAAGGAGGCCTCGGGCCTGGGAATGGCTGCTCCGAGCCTCAGACACACTCCTAGAACACACACTCTCACAGGAGGTCTCGGCCAAGAGACACGTGCTCCTAACCAACACCGGCCTCACAGGAGGCCTCGGGCCTGGGAATGGCTGCTCCGAGCCTCAGACACACTCCTATAACACACACTCTCACAGGAGCTCTCGGGCCAAGAGACACCTGCTCCAGAGGCCTCGGACCTGGGAATCACTGCTACCGAGCCTCAGACACACTCCTAGAACACAAACTCTCACCGGCGGTCTCAGGCCACGAGACACCTGCTCCTAAACAACACCGACCTAAGACCTGGGAATGGCTGCTACCGAGCCTCAGACACACATCCACAAAACACACTCTCACAGGAGGTCTTGACCCAGAGACGCCTGCTCCTAACCAACACCGGTCCAGGAGGCCTCAGACCAGGCAATGGATGCTACAGAGCATCAGACACACTTCCACAACACACACTCTCACAGGCGGTCTCGGCCCTGAGACACCTGCTCCTAACCAACACCGGCCTCACAGGAGGCCTCAGACCCGGGAATGGCTGCTACCGAGCCTCAGACACTCTCACAGGAGCTCTCGGGCCAAGAGACACCTGCTCCAGAGGCCTCGGACCTGGGAATCAATGCTACCGAGCCTCAGACACACTCCTAGAACACACACTCTCACCGGCGGTCTCGAGCCCGAGATACCTGCTCCTCACCAACACCGTCACAGGAGGCCTCAGACCTGGGAATGGCTGCTACCGAGCATCAGACACACTCTCACAGGAGGTCTTGACCCAGAGACGCCTGCTCCTAACCAACACCGGTACAGGAGGCCTCAGACCAGGCAATAGATGCTACAGAGCCTCAGAAACACTCCTAGTACACACAGTCTCACAGGCGGTCTCGGCCTGAGACAGCTGCTCCTGCCATATACCGGACTCAAAGGAGGCCTCAGACCTGGGAATGGCCGCTACCAAGCCTCAGACACACTTCCACAACACACACTCTCACAGGCGGTCTCGGCCCTGAGACACCTGCTCCTAACCAACACTCTCACAGACGGTCTCGGGGAGAGACACCTGCTCCTAACCAACACCGGCCTCACAGGAGGCCTCAGACCCGGGAATGGCTGCTACCGGAGCCTCATTCACACTTCCAGAACACACACTCTCACAGGCGGTCTCGGCCCTTGTGAAAGGCAGCGAGTCTTCTAAGACCCTCAATGCTGCCCGGTGCAGGGTTCCACCTCTAATTCACTTTGGGTTCGCTATCAAAATAATGAGGCAAGCGCTGGAAACTGGAAGACAAGAAAAAGGTTTATTTCTCATGAGGAGATCGCGTCAACTGCAGACACCGGGATGTCTGAGGGAGGTGTTCTGCTGATAACTCCTTTGGCTCTTCCTTTTATACAGGTTTGACACAATGCATTGGTTTCATCAACATGGTTACACAAGCTTGGGGTCCTCGCCCGGGCAGGTTGTCACACAAGCCCAACAGTAATTCTCTTCCCACCCAGGTCAAACAGACAATCTTATCTTGCAGCTGGACCTTGCTTCAGCGTCTAAAACATGTGAGACCGGCCAGATCTAAGAGTTCGTTCTGTTGATAAAAACAGGTCCCATTGTTGGTAACAACAAGTCTTGCTGTTTGCAGTGAAATAAATCATGTTGCAAGAGTCTTTTTGGTGTTTGGAACCTGTTTGTGTAACTAGGTGCAGTGAGGGGTAGAGTGTCCAAAGGTTTGCCTGAAAACAGAGATGAGAGGAAAACGAGTTTGTGGCAGCAAGTGGCGCTGAGGTTTGTTGCGGCAAATAGAGTTTATAGCCCCCAGCACACGTACCAGGTCGGTCAGAGGGTCAGAGGGATGCTAGTAAGGGCAGGGTGAAACAAAGGTGACCAACAGAGTACAAAATGGCTGTGATAGATTAAAATGACTGCAACTTATGTGCACATAGAATTCCACCAGACAAGATGGCGCAGGTAATGTTCCACGATTGTCGCTTTGCTTTTAACAGTGGCCCCTTTGAACATAAATAGCCAGCTTGTCAGTCTATTTCGATCTCCATAATGTCCCGTATCTCTTGATCATACATTACTCTCATTTTTGTTAGCTGAGTGTCCATAGTCTTAGGGTGCAAGGTAGTTATGCAAAGAGAACACAAAGGTGGTATACAGTGTATACCCAAACAACAACCACATATTGTCAATACTGGGACCAAGAGAATCATTGATATTTTCCAACCCCACTCCTTCAAGATGCCCCAAAGCCAACTTCCAATTGTCCAAGTCTCTGATCCTTGATGAATTTCTGAAGATAGTCTATGGAGATGTTCGATTGCTTCATAGACAGAAGGTGAATTATCAGGAATGTATACACAGCAGCTGGCACCGATGATGCGGCATGCTCCTCCACGGTCCGCTAGTACCACGTCCAGGACCATGCGATTTTGCAGGGTAACCAGACGGATCGCTTGGAGCTCAGCAGTGTTGTTGGTGAGGATGCCAGCAGTGACGTTCAGGGCGGTCTCTACCGCTTGGGACAGATGTCTGATGGCTCGGCTGTTTGCCATCGGACCCCATCGCGGGACGAGCCCTTTTGCTGCGTCGAGGAACTGTGATGAGGCAGAGTCTGCTTGATCAATGTCTTTAGAACGCTTTTCTCGATGATGCTCTGCAGGGGCTGTGTAGGTTGGTGGCAAAACAAAGGCGATGTAGCACGTGCCCCCCAGTTTCTTGGGAGCCAGGTGTAGGCTTTGGTTCCACAAACAAAGTACATATTGGGTGATGCAACAAGCGCTGGGGGTTGGCAGTGTTCAAAGTCCTTACAATGCTACAGGTGCTGTGACCCACATTCTTAGTCCCACGGCCTTCAATGCATACAAGGCCAGAGACGTTCACCACAGATAGGGCCACAGTCAGTGTTGCAGCAGTTCTTTTCTTCAGGTAGGAAAATGTGGCTCTGTTAGGATTATTGAACACTTGCATTTCCACTGCTTCTTTGGAGGGGACATTAATCTGGAATGTCGCATTGAAGGTGTGAGGGCAGAAGGGGGCGGCTGTCCTTCCTGTTTTGTTTCGCCAGAACTCGTTGTAGAACTGGGCGATTGTTCCGTCGGAAGTGGCATTGTCTTTGTAACTTTCTTGTAGGAGCATCATCCAGGCAAGGCAAGATCCGTGAATAGAAAAGGGCGAAGGGATGAAAGGGATGGAATGTTCAGTAGCATGTGGTAACAGCACACAGACCCAACAGTTGGTAGCATTGGTGGCAAGATTGTGCTGGTGCAACATCTGCACGAAAGAATTATTCCAGAATTCTTTGCGTCGTTTTCGGAGATGTGGCGGTAGTGATACCAGGTAGTGTTCTTTCTTGGTGGTTGGTTGCATGGTG
The DNA here is from genome assembly GCA_963921515.1 of Calotriton arnoldi. Lineage (NCBI taxonomy): Eukaryota > Metazoa > Chordata > Amphibia > Caudata > Salamandridae > Calotriton > Calotriton arnoldi. The sequence continues at coordinate 2,068,703 of CAWUFW010000792.1, forward strand.
GGTGACAATGTTCTGTATGCAGGTGCATTCTCTTCAATGATCCAGAGTGCGGCCATTAGCAGGAGACAGGTGAGAAATGCGGCTACAAGTGCAATTGTCTTTGTGCTGTGCAGGTTAGCAGTCTTGGTGTCTTTGCGGTGGTTTTGCAGGTGTTCAGTTTCTTCCATCATCTTCGAGGAGCTCAACAACTGTTAGGACCACAGACTTTGTCTGGCGCTTTCCTGGTAGCGTTGTTTGACTGTGCTACTGATCTGAGACCTTGACTTAGTTAGTGGCCTGGTCGTTGGAGCTCCCTCCTTTCGTCGATCTTAGGTTGAACCCTTTCCTGGATGGCACCGTGGGGTCGGGAAATTCTGATAGTTCGAGGGTGTCTTCTTGTGGGTAGCAACTCAGAGCTGGTCGGTCTCTCGCGAGTACTTCCTCTTGCACCTCCACCCCTTCACAGGTTGCCAGGGTTGGAGGGACTCGTTTGCAATGATGAGCGTGCAGCCAGTTTCGTTTTCCTTCCACTCGGAGGGCAGTTCTGGTGGTGATCAGGACTTGCCAGGGGCCCGTCCACCTAGGCTCCAGATTCTTCGTTCTTTGGAAGTTGCGAATCAATACATGGTCACCTGGCTTTATTTCATGTCCCGGGCCCCTGGATACGTCAGGCAAGGCTTGCTGCACCTGTTGGTGGATAATTGTTAGCTCGCTTGTCAATTTATGCAAGTAATCCGACATTAATATGTTCGGGACATCGTTAATGGAGGTGGGTCTTGGTGCCGCCCAAATGCTCTATAGGCCTGCCGAAGACCACCTCATACGGGGTCAGTCGGTGTTTGGTTGGGGTGGAGCGCATCGATAACAATGCCAATGGGAGGGCGTCGGGCCATTTCAACCCGGTCGTGGCAACTATTTTGGCTAGTTTTAGTTTCAACGTTGCATTGTGTCTCTCTACCAGGCCCGCTGATTGGGGTGGAAGACGGCATGGAACTTTTGTTTTACCCCCAACCCTCTCAGTATGTTCTGTATCACCTCGGCTACGAAGTGGGGGCCGTTGTCGCTCCATAAAATTCTGCAAAGGCCGTATCGGGGAAGAATTCTTTCAGCAATACTTTTGCAGTGGCTGAGGCGGTATTGTCGCGGGTGGGATATGCCTCCACCCATTTGCTAAAAGCGCACACAACCACCAGGACATATTTTAGACCAAGGCATCTCTCTAGTTGAATGTAATCCATTTGAAGGATTTCAAAGGGGTGGTCAGGGACTCCAAACCCTCCCCATGGTACTACTGTCCCCTTCCTGGGTTGTGTTGTAGGCAGACTATACATTGTTGTACTAGGCGTTTTGCAGATTCTGCTATCTTGACGTTATGCCATACTCTGGTGATTAGTTCAATCATGGGGGTGGAGCCTATGTGTGCTGGTAAATGTGCCATGGTCAATATGGGGATGAGGTAGGCATTGGGTAACAGCCATTTATTTCCGTCTTTAGTTCTCCAGCAATCTTCCTCGTCTTTTAGTCCCACCTTTTCCCACTCGGTCAATTCGCCTTGTGTGCCTGTAGTCTGTATGTCCCTTACAGTGGTCCTAGCGTCAGTCCATCGTTCAGCTTGTGACCTGGCCACATACATTCGTGTCGTGAGTTCTGTCTCCTGCCTTGGCTCGGGCAGTAACGTCTGCTAGTGCATTTCCCTGTCCAATGAGATCAGTCACTTTCCTATGTGCTTGGCATTTTATCACTGCTAACTTCTTGGGAGGAGGACTGCTTGCGTCAAGGCGGAGACTAAATCTCCATGCAGGATGGGTGTACCGTGTGAAGTCAGGAACCCTCTTTCTTTCCATAAGATCCCAAAATGGTGAACCACCCCGAAGGCATATTGGCTGTCGGTGTATATGTTAACTGTCGTGTCAGTCGCTAAGATACATGCTCGTGTGAGGGCAATGAGTTCTGCAGCCTGGGCTGAACGTTGGGGAATACGGGCTGTTTCCAGAACGGTTCGGGCTGTGGTGACAGCGTATGCAGCTGAGGTGGTGCCGTCGGGGAGTTTGATGCACGAACCATCCACCCATAGTTCTCCATCTGGTTCTAGAAAGGCGGTGTCTCTGAGATCTATTCTACTCTTTGTTTGTTCATCGGTTAGTGTCACACAGTCGTGTAGTGGAGTCACGCTAGGATCATTTTTGGGTAGGGGTAACAGTGTGGCTGGATTGAGGGTGGTGCATCGCTTTAGGGTAATGTGCGGTGCTAGCAGGGACAACTCATATCCTGTCAGTCGGGCGCTAGTCAAGTGTTGGGTTTTGGTCTGGTTTAGTAGTGTGTCGACTGCATGGGGTACTAAAACAGTGACTGGATTGGAGAGTACTATTCCTTCGCTCTGGCGTATCGATACTGCTGCAGCTGCCACAGCGCGCAGGCACGCTGGCAGCGCTCTGGCTACTGGATCGAGGGTGGCAGAGAAATATGCACAAGGGCGTTGTTTGTGACCAATTGATTGTGTTAGGACAGACAATGCACATCCTTCCCTCTCGTGCGTGTAGAGGAAGAATGGTTTGGAGTAATCCGGGGTTCCTAGGACAGGCGCTGAACAAAGGGCATTGCGTAGTTCTTTAAAGGCTGACTGGCATTCGGGGTCCAGGGGAGAGGTGAGGGGATGTCTTTAGCTAGGAGGAGAGAAGGGGTTTGACAATGAGGCTAAAGTTCGGTAACCACTGTCGGCAAAATGAAGTGAGACCTATCAAAGAGCGGACTTGTTTCTGATCTTTGGGGACAGGGGTGTCTAGAATTGTCTGGATCCTGTCAGGCGTGAGTTTCCTCCCTTCTTTGGATAAAAGGTGACCCAAATAGGTCACTTGTGATTTACAGAACTGCAATTTCTTTCGGAGACCTTGTGACCATTCTCAGCAAGAAAATGGAGTAGTTTGATGGTGGCTGTGACGGCTATTGGTATGGTGTCCGCTGCTAGAAGGATGTCGTCTACATATTGTATTAGTGCCACTACATCTGGCAATTGTATGGCGTCCAACTGTCTTTTAAGCGCCTGGCTATAGATGCTTGGGCTCTCAGTGTACCCCTGAGGTGCTCTGCAAAATCTGTACGAACGGGAGTTTAGGGTGAATCCAAATAGATAGCGGCTGTCCTTGTGTATAGGTATGGAAAAGAATGCGTTTTGAGGTCAATTACAGTGAAGGTGGTGGCAGTGGAGGGATTAAAGTCAAAATTATCGTGATGTCGGAAACTACTGGGTATTGTGGTACTACGATTTTGTTCATCTCCCGCAGGTCAATGATGAAGCGGTAGGCTTTTCCGTCTCCCTCTCCCTGTCTCTTTACAATCGGTAGTATGGGACTGTTACAAACGTTGCTCACTACTTCCTCTACCACCCCTGCCTCTACCAAAGAGTGTATGATCTCTGTCAGTGCCTTCTCACCCTCTGGCGATATTTTGTACTGCGGTACTTTCGGTAGGGTTGCGTCCTGTCGTATTGTTACGTGTACTGGGTCAATCATCATTCGTCCCACGTCTGAATCAGCCCTAGCACATAAGTGTGATGGCAAAGTGTCCAGTAGGGATGCGTCAGTCTCGGAGATGGGAAACATGTGCTGAGAAGGGTTCTCTCTATGGCGCTGGGGGTTGTCATACAGGACGACACGCACTCCGTCTGGTGAGCATCTGATAGTCGCATGGAAGTGTTTCAAAAGGTCGAGACCCATAATGGCGTCTGGGGTGTTGGAAGAGAGGAGGAATGTCGTTTCGACGCTATTGTTGTAAAGGTTAAAAGGGTTCGGTCGGGACAAACGGTTGGTGGAGGGCGTACCGTCAAATCCTATTGAGGTCACATGTGAGCCTGACAAGGGTGCCCTTGGAATCAGTCGTTTGATAGTGCACTCACGTGTTGCTCCGTGTCTACCAGAAATGGCGACTTTGTGCCCAGGACCTCAGCGGTAACATAAGGGCCTTGCTGATCAACATAGAGCTCGACTGGATCCCTCCCTTGCCCCTGGCTGTCCTATGCAAAGTCGTACGTATTGTCATAATCTGTCTGTTGGTACTGATTCTGTTTGGGATGGTCAAATGTGTTCACTCTTCCTGGCCTTTCCTCGCTTGCTTCACTCGCGTACCCTCTCCCAAGTCCTCTTCCTCTCTGTCCACTTGCTATTTCCCTCGCCCCTCTGCCCCTACCAGCTCCTAACAAAGCCAGGCATTGGGTTTTCCAGTGTCCATATTCTTTGCAAAATGCACATTGATCCTGTCCTAGGTCTTGGCGTCCTACATATGATGTCGATGAATTGTTTCTAGGTGGCTGTACTCTAGGGGTATTCTGCTGGTATCCTCCCTATATTGCTCCCTTCCTGTATTCGCCCCCTGGAGTTGTGCTACCATTACCCTTTCCTTCAAGTCCTTCTTTTTCCTTTCTGTAGCCCTGTCATTTTCGTTTCTCTGATGCTCATAGTACTGGGCCATTTGGAGAATGGCCACCGGTTTAGATGCTGCCCAACTACTTGCGCTGGCTTGTAATTTCTGGGATACATCTGGCAGTAGTCCTTTGACATAGTTCTGCACAAATAAGTGGTGTCCGGTTGCGGTGGACATGTCTTGTCCACTGTAATCGGAGAACACCGTTTCAAATCTGGAGAAATACTCTGAGACATCCTCTTGTGGTTTCTGGCGGCACGCGGTTACTATGGACCAGTCTATCTTTTTCTCTGGGATCAGCGTTTTCACTTTCTGCACTATTTTGTCAGGGAGGTCCAATATTGCTTTAACCGGTTTTTGACCAGGGTTCCGCTGTTTATCTAGTGTGTTGAGTTGTTCCCAGGTATGACCAAGCAGTTCGGTATGGTCTATTTTCCTAATCTGTTTCCACACATCTGCTGGCAAACATAACCCGAAGAACAAGTCTATGTCGGCAAGTGTCATTATTGTTGATCCCAGAGCGGTACCTAGCTCGGTGTAAAAGGCGGTGGGGTTCTTTCGTAAACTGCAAAGATTTACGGAACGTCAAAATGTCCTGTCTGTCCCATGGTTGATACACCCAATTGTAGACCACCCTTCCTCTAGCGTCTTGATGGTTCATATCGTCATGAGTCCCTTGTCCTCTAGGAGGTACCCAATAAGGGGCAGCTTCTTTATCGGCATCATGCTATCTGGTTTTTCCACCGGGGTCCTGCTATCTTAGATGTCCTGTCCTCATCTATCCGTCCTTGTTCCACGAGGTGACGGAATACCTCCAGTGTGGATGAAAAGAGTTCTGTAACATCGTTGTCGCCTTCATCTCCGGTGTCTACCTTCCTATAGAGAGCCACTAGCCGCTCGGGCCCTACATCTTGGTACTTCTCTTCATATGCAGTAAGAGTGTGGTAACAGAGACGTACAATAAAGTATCGTTTGCGGTTTTCAACATAGGAGTTGCATATGTCAGTTACATACTCTTCTGTCTCCTTCCTATCTATGAGGGATTTAACTATTTTATCAATGCCTGCTCGCTCATTTTTACTTAATCGCGGGACCCTGGGCGCTCCTTTTTCTTTGATCCTACCTCTACTACTGTATCCTTTGATGAGGCATTTGGTGTGGGTGACTCGGTGGGAGCAGAGGCGCTGGAGACTGAGGCGATCGTGCCATCTCCGGCTATTCTTTGGTGGTCCTGGCGTTGTACTACGGGATGAGTAGGGGCGTAAGGGGGTGGCATGTATATGATTGGGGACCTAACAATAAATCATCATCTACCCTTTGTTTTGCTGGTAACTTGGGGTAAAGAGTCGAGGGCGTTTCTAACAGGGCATTGACCTGATATTTTTGATTCCTGTTCCTTTTTATCGATTTCCTTTTCTTTTAGTTTTTCTTCTAATCTTTTACAGGCTTGGTAAGCTGATTTTCGCGTTTCTTTATCTTGTCTAGCTTCGTCCCTTTTCTTTCTTTGAGCTGCCTCTTTTCGCCATAAACCAAAACTGTCAAACATGGCTGGTCTAGTTTTCTTTTGCGGAGAGCTAATTCTAACGTTTCTATTTTAGCGGGATCGAAAGATCCCGTCAGTGGCCACTGATTTACCCGGTCCTTCCTAGTGTATTTATGCCATAGTTTGCTATAAGCTACGGTAATCCATACTTTACGTACATGTCCTTGTTAGGGGTGCCGGCTGACTGACCTCTAACGAACGGTCTGGTCCAAAACAATTACAATCAAACAATCTAGAGAAAACAGGCATGACGTATTTATCGGTCAAAAATGAATATCTCAATCAATCAATTTAGACAAAAAGTCTGCACTACCTGTCCTTCGCTGCCTGCAAAGAGAGAGAATATTCCTATTCTTCGTTGTTTGCAAGCAGGGAAATGTCGCAAATAACTCAATATCAAAAAAGGAATACTAGTATTTCAATCAAACTATTCAATCAATCAAACAATTTAGGTCGTTTTATCACAACCTTACCCGGACCGAATGGACGTTTCTTCGTCTTCCCCTTCCAGCGCCTGGTTGTCCTCTCACTCCAACAATCAATGCGGCGTTCCTCTAAGGTCCCAGTCAGGACCGCAGGTCACTCGAGAGAGGTCCGTTCGGAACCGGTGAAGTTCAGTCGATCGGCAGCCAGACAAGGGTCTTCTCAGGCAGGTATACCCCAATCGTTTAGTCGTTCACTCCGTCGTTAGGACCTCTCTACCGGACCCACGCGTCGCTGATGAGCCCCCACGTTTGGGCGCCAATTTGTATAAGGCAGCGAGTCTTCTAAGACCCTCAATGCTGCCCGGTGCAGGGTTCCACCTCTAATTCACTTTGGGTTCGCTATCAAAATAACGAGGCAAGCGCTGGAAACTGGAAGACAAGAAAAAGGTTTATTTCTCATGAGGAGATCACGTCAACTGCAGACACCGCGATGTATGAGGGAGGTGTTCTGCTGATAACTCCTTTGGCTCTTCCTTTTATACAGGTTTGACACAATGCATTGGTTTCATCAACATGGTTACACAAGCTTGGGGTCCCCGTCCCGGGCAGGTTGTCACACAAGCCCAACAGTAATTCTCTTCCCACCCAGGTCAAACAGACCATCTTATCTTGCAGCTGGACCTTGCTTCAGAGTCTAAAAACATGTGAGACCGGCCAGATCTAAGAGTCCGTTCTGTTGATAAAAACAGGTCCCATTGTTGGTAACAACAAGTCTTCCTGTTTGCAGTGCAATAAATCATGTTGCAAGAGTCTTTTTGGTGTTTGGAACCTGTTTGTGTAACTAGGTGCAGTGAGGGGTAGAGTGTCCAAAGGTTTGCCTGAAAACAGAGATGAGAGGAAAAACGAGTTTGTGGCAGCAAGTGGCCCTGAGGTTTGTTGCGGCAAATAGAGTTTATAGCCCCCAGCACACGTACCAGGTAGGTCAGAGGGTCAGAGGGATGCTAGTAAGGGCAGGGTGAAACAAAGGTGACCAACATAGTACAAAATGGCTGTGATAGATTAAAATGACTGCAACTTATGTGCACATAGAATTCCACCAAACAAGATGGCGCAGGTAATGTTCACGATTGTCGTTTTGCTTTTAACACCCTGAGACACCTGCTCCTAACCAACACTCTCACAGGCGGTCTCGGGCCGAGACACCTGCTCCTAACCAACACCGGCCTGACATTAGGCCTCAGACCTGGGAATAGCCGCTACCGATTCTCAGACACACTTCCACAACTCACACTCTCACAGGCGGTCTCGGCCCCGAGACACCTGCTCCTAACCAACACACTCACAGGCAGCCTCAGACCTGGGAATGGCCGCTACCGAGCCTCAGGGACACTCCAAGAACACACACTCTCACATACGGTCTCGGGCCCGAGACACCTGCTCCTAACCAACACCAGCCTCACAGGAGGCCTCAGACCCGGGAATGGCTGCTCCGAGCCTCAGACACACTCCTAGAACACACACTCTCACAGAAGGTCTTGGGCCCCGAGACGCCTGCTCCTAACCAACACCAGCCTCACAGGAGGCCTCTGGCCTGGGAATGGCTGCCACCGAGCCTTAGACACACTCCTAGAACACACACTCACACAGGCGGTCTCGGCCTCGAGATACCTGCTCCTAACCAACACTGGCCTGACAGGAGGCCTGGGAATGGCTTCTCCGAGCCTGAGACACTCCTAGAACACACACTCTCACAGGAGGTCTCGGCCAAGAGACACCTGCTCCTAACACCGTCACAGGAGGCCTCAGACCTGGGAATGGCTGCTCCGAGCCTCAGACACACTCCTAGAACACACAATCTCACAGGCGGTCTTGGCCTCGAGACACCTGCTCCTAACCAACACCGGCCTGACAGGAGGCCTCAGACCTGAAAATGGCTGCCGCCGAGCCTCAGAGACACTCCTAGGACACACACTGTGAGGCGGTCTCGGGCCAGAGACACCCGCTCCTAACCAACACCGGCCTGACAGGAGGCCTCAGACCTGGGGATCATTGCTACAGAGCCTCAGACACACTCCTAGAACACACACTCTCACAGGCGGTCTAGGCCACGAGACACCTGCTCCAGAGGCCTCGGACCTGGGAATCAACGCTACCGAGCCTCAGAGACACTCCTAGAACACACACTCTCACAGACGGTCTGGGGCCCCGAGACACCTGCTCCTAACCAACACCGTTACAGGCAGCCTCAGACCTGGGAATCATTGCTACTGAGCCTCAGACACACTCCTAGAACACACACTCTCACAGGTGGTCTTGGCCACGAGACACCTGCTCCTAACCAACACCGCCCTCACAGGAGGCCTCAGACCGTGGAATGGCCGCTACGAGCCTCAGACACACTCCTAGAACACAATGCAAAGCAGCAAAGGTAGAGGAGCACAGTTTCTGTACTCAATACCAATGGTTATCATAAGCGTTTGATCTCATGAGGCAAAATGCATATTAAAGAAGACAAAATAGAAGTATCTTTTATACCAAAGACAACACAACAACTTTCTTCTTTTGAAAAGTTTATATCCTTATTCTTTTCTTTTATTCATGATTCTTCGTAACAGTGCATATAAATAACAAGGTACAACTTACGCGTTTCGTCCCAACCTCACGGGACTTCTTCAGGGCAAGGTCTTCAGGTATATTACTACAATTTCTTCAAAAAGATGTAACAGTCCTTTCTAGTCTGTTTAGATCTATGCGCTATAAGTATTTAATTAAATTTCAACGGACCGCGTCAGCGAGAACTGTGTACTCCACAGTGATTCTGATTTCCAAGTTTAGTTCCCAATAAGACTTTATTTTCAAATTAGAGTTAATTCACCGCCTCCACAACCCTTTACGTTGGTTCTGTCAAAGCGTGATTGCTACATCCATTTTTAAGAGTCCATGTATGTTCACGTTGTATCACTCGCAAAGGCGTTGCCGACACCTATTTAGGCGTCAGGCATTGTCTGATTGACGCGGGAAAGATCTTCCTGTACGAAGAGCGTGAAAAGCCTCAGACACACTCCTAGAACACACACTCACACAGGCGGACTAGGGCCCGACACATCTGCTCCTAACCAAAACCGGCCTCACAGAAGGCCATAAACCCAGGAATGGCTACTACCGAGCCTCAGACACACTCCTAGAACACACACACTCTCACAGGTGGTCTCGGCCTCGACACACCTGCTCCTAGCCAACACCGTCACAGGAGGCCTCGGGCCTGGGAATGGCTGCTACCGAGCCTCAGACACACTCCTAGAACACACACTCTCACAGGAGGTCTCGGCCAAGAGACACCTGCTCCTAACCAACACTGGCCTCACAGGAGGCCTCAGACCCGGGAATGGCTTCTCCGAGCCTCAGACACACTCCTAGAACACACACTATCACAGGCAGACTCGGGCCCGAGACACCTGCTCCTAACCAACACCAGCCTCACAGGAGGCCTCAGACCTGGGAATGGCCGCTATCGAGCCTCAGACACACTCCTAGAACACACACTCTCACAGGAGGTCTCGGCCAAGAGACACCTGCTCCGAACCAACACCGGCCTCACAGGAGGCCTCAGACCCGGGAATGGCTTCTCCGAGCCTCAGACACACTCCAAGAACACACACTCTCACAGGCGGTCTCGGGCCTTGAGACACATGTTCCTAACAAACACCGTCACAGGAGACCTCAGACCTGGGAATCGCTGCTGTCTAGCCCAGAGCATAGTCTACCAAACCACACGCTCTTACAGGAGCCCTGTGGGTCTAACATGCACACTCTTACAGGAGGCCTCAGTGGGTCTAACATGCACACTCCTACAGGAGGCCTCAGTGGACCTAACCCGCACACACACTCACAGGAGGCCTCAGTGGGTCTAAAACACACTCTCACAAGAGGCCTTAAGTGGGTCTAACATATCTCTCTCTCTCACACTCTCACTCTGGCGTGCACACTGCTCTTGAAGCAGCGGCAAGGCTTTAAATATGGGCGAACACTGCTCTCAGGCCGCAGACGCTTCTAACCCAACTGCTGTCACAAGCTCACAGTGAAATGCCACAGCTTTAATGAGCTCTTTTTTCACCCCCGCAAAGCGATTGTTATGCTCAAAATTAATCTGCTGGCTCCGAGTCAGAGCGGCCGAGTATATGCACGTATGCCATCCTCCAGGCAGTGCGAGGCTGGGGCTTGGAAGTGTTAGCATTGAATGCATGCATATCCACGCTCAATGGAGCGGTGAGACTTCTCTCTGGAGAGAGCCGCTATGATCATATGACTCCCATACTTAAGAAACTCAACTGGCTACTAATCGAAACGAAAAGCATATTAAAAAAGGCCTGCAATAACACACAAAGCTCTCTACACTGAAAAACCAAACTACCTCGCAAGCAAATTATCAAAAGCTGGCTGATGAGGCCATAGCGAAGTTCAAGCACTCTACTCCTGATTCCGTCTAAATTTTAGAAAGAAAATCACTCACCCGTTCCTTCTCTGGGAATGCGCCTAGAATTTGGAACACTCTGCCGCAGGATCTACGTGACAATCAATCCTTCCTACACTTCAAGAAAAACCTTAAATTATTTCTTCTGAACAAATATCCGAACCCACCCTCCTAAAATAATAAACTTGCTTTAATGCACTTTCCCCTAACCATCAAAGAGTCAGAACATCGCTATCTCAAGAAATAACTTCATTTATTCCTCCAACCTCCGAAATAACCTACAATGGCTACCTCCGAACTATATTGTCCATCTATTCCACCCTCTATTGCAGATGTCTTCAACCAGTAGCTCACAGACACATTCAGAGTAGCTCACAGCTTTAAGTTCATTTTTAAATGAGCATAGGATCACATTTTGCTTTTAAAGTTAAGGGAAGGCTGTGTTTATTTGACCTTATCTTCAGGCTGCAGATAGCAGGGCCTGATAATGAGCAGTGCTGGGGTCAGATTTATGACCCAGGTCACAGAGGTGAAGGACTGAAGCACTAAGGAATTTAAATCTTTAAACAAAATTCTTGTCAACTCAATATTGGAGCATGAGAAGAAAATGAAGTTTCTGAATGCTTTTAAATGAGAGAAAATTAAAATAGGAGTTAACTTAATGACTAAGTTAACTCTTCATTTTAATTGTATCCCATTTCAAAGTGTTGCATTTACAAACAGGCCTCTTGCTTTCAGTGGCCAGTAGACACTGTGCCATATTTAGAACTGAAAAATACTGTAATTTTTTGATAAAAATATTTCTATGAAAAAGTGAGTCAATGTTTTTCTTCACTTTCAATTGAGCCAATTACATCTTAATGTTTTATGGAGCATGTTTCTTCACTTTAAATTCCTCCTATTTAACAAATGGCTGTATTTTTCTGTTATAAATATGGCACCATGTCTGCAGGCCATTGGGTGCAATATGCCTGCTATTTTTAAATGCGACACTTTGAAATGGGAGAAAATGTAAATGAATTGAATGGAATCCATATCACCAAAAAAGTTAACTCTTCAGTTTAACTTTCTCCCATTTCAAAGTGTTCCATTTACACACAGCAGGCATCTTGCTTCCAGTGGCTGGTAGACAAGGTGTCATATGTATAACTGAAAAATACAGCCATTTTTAAGTGCAGAAAAATGTACCATATTATGAAAAAGTTTTGCAGAACATTTTTCTGCACTTGAAATTTCTCCCATTAAATCAAAATGGCTGTACGTTTGTGTTATACATGTAACAGGGCCACATATGGTGAACGGTTTGTCCCATGCCACAAGTACATACGACACAGGCTCTAATTTACTCATACACATATATCCCATTCATATGCATACAGGTTCATACATCCCCAAAGACCATGCACTCACCGACACACATGGCAGCCCTGTCATAGTGCCCCTAGTCAAATTATTTTGTTCAAACCATACTCTTTGACTCTATGGACACTAGGCTTAAATTCACTGAAACTGGGTGCGGGGGTGTCTGGTAACTGCACGAGTGGCTTTGCCTTCAGTAGCTCACAATGATTTTCACTGGTCAGAAGTAGCTCTCACTACAGAAAAGGTTGGAGAGCCATGCTCTATTGTATATTTCTACCCTGTATGTTTACTATTTTTCTTGTGTATTCCTTGTAAATGTTGCCTGTGTTGCTGTGCAATTTTTGTAAAGCGCTCTGATACCCTCCGGTCAAGTTTGCGCTATATAAAACTCAAAAAATAAAATAAAATATGCATACCTGTCAACTCCTCTTTCGTGTTCATTTCCATTCACCTCCATGGGAACCCACTCTAAAACAACCACATTTTTTAGCCCAGAGGTGGACATGCATGTGTAAGATCCGATGCTAATTCTGGTGTATGAAGAACTATTTGCACTAAAAACACACCAGCCCTTATTGTAAGCCTTCAAGGTTACAGCGCGTACAGATGGAAAATCTATAACAGGTGGGAACAATCTTAGCTCCAGAAGGTGCAAGGCTAGGGCCTTCTGGTGTGTTTTGTTGATAATCAGTGTTACTGTTCTATTAATCTAGAATCCAAATAAAGTCATAGGAGTTTTCTAAGCTCTCTCTAGATGCATAGTGATCACCACTGAGAGTTACTTTTGAAGCAAGCAGCATTTGATGTCCTAACTCATGTATATTAACCATTAACTGCTCGAACTCACTATTCCAAGAAAGTTAAGTCCTATTCAAGGGGTATTACATTTTCTCTAGCCATCTAAACTAGGGATGAGAGTAACTAGACCACAGACCCTTTACCCAGCCACTGTACACAAATCAATACTGCAAGGTGACACTACAGAAAATAGTAAATCAACACTCTGGCAGGGGTACAGGAGGGTAGAACTGTTTTCCTCAGACTGGGTCACAGGGGTCACTTTTTCCTTACTGTGCACATTTTAAGGACCCTTTGCCTCGAGTCATAACCGTTACTATGATGGACTGGACTGTCTCCGACCCTCAAGAAGACACACTATGAAAAAGATGGAAGAAAACGTCTCATGGGAGCATCAAGTGGCAACACTGTCCCTTCATATCAGTGTGACGGGCATCTCATCCTCTGTGTGCTCCTTATGACAAACACAAGTATGGACCAAAGGCTTGTGTATATGTGGCTTGTGAGTTTTCCCCATTTCTTGCCTATCTGCATCCTACCCAGGATGCTGCGGACCCTAATTATATGTAGGGGCGCTAGCGTGGACCTAGTTAAAAATGTGTAACCCCAAGTGACTTTGTACCGGTGTTTACTCGCACGCATTAAAAAGTGGATAAATATTTTCACACGTATAGGCTAATTTTATGTCAGGATCAATATGTTTCGCTCCCTGCATTTACATAATGGCACCTTCATCTGGACTAAAGTACATAAGGAAGGACACTGTGCAGGTGTGGTGGTCGCAGGGGCGACAACTCTTCTTTTGTAAACCTCCTCCAGAAAATTGTACGTTGGTAGTGCTAGGAATTGGAGCAGTATGTGATGTTTACTGACTGGGCTGTCTTCAGCTGGTACTGGAAAAACTGCTTTTGCATTTCCTGGAGGAGCTATGTTGTCAACCAGTAACAAAGCCTTGGGCCAAGAAAGGCAGACACAAAGGAAGTTTTTCTTGGAAAAGATTCTTATCCGATCAACATGGTAGACAATTAAACAAGAACAAACATGAAGATAAAATGATAATTTTTACTAAATTAATGCGGACTATAATCTACAATACAATGTACTCCACAGTTTCGATTCTCCTGCTATCTTTGCAAATAAACTAGCAGAATTAATCTTACACGTATCTGAATCTATCTTGGCCCTGGATTACCACTGTCTGCGTTTTGGGGTCTTCTTCCTGTGCATTTACTAGGATTCCTTCTGTTTTCTATGTTAATTCGGAAACCAGATAATTTAGAGATTTGCTTGATAATCCTGAAATGTGAAAACAGATGTCGCTTTTCCGGTGCTAAAATAAGGGGCTTGTCATCCAAGTACAATAGACTTTTTTTTTTTTTATTAATTGGGCTTGGATTCTTGTGTGAGCTGTTTGCTATATCTCTTGACCAGAGTTCGATAAAAAAATAGCAAATAATACAGACCTCACTCGATGATGCCCTTTCCAACCAAATTGCCTTATATTTATTTGGCTGTGAAATCCTAGTATAAATTATTTAATATTCTGGCGAACTGGATGGGGACGTTCACAGCTTCTAAAGCTGGAGTCAAATTTCTCCAGTTCACTAGGTCAAAAGCCTTCCTAGTGTCTAAAAACCAAACTGCTAAAGGCTCTTTGTTGGGTTCCGCATAATCTAATGCTTTCCTAAAATAATTATTATGGGCAGCTAATAATCTACAGGGATAAATAAGCCTGGTCTGCTTTGGGCTTACTAAACTATAAATCATCTTAGCTAGGCACATTGTATTCATCTTCATGAATATCATATAGTCTACATAAAGAAGTTGTATCAGACTCTAAGATCGACTATTTTCTTTGGATCTTTTCTGGTTTAAACAAAGTTATCATTGTCTGTCTCCTGAATTCAAAACAAAAAATACTAATCTCAGCTGAGGAAGCAGGATGTATTTATACATCTTATACAATCCTCCAGGAACCTCATCTTCTCCTGGAGAGGTTGCGGAAGATCATACTTTTAATATCTGACCAATGTCTCCCTCCGATGAGGCTCACTGAGCTCAGCTTGTTTCTCCATAGTTAGTTTGTCTAAACTGGCTTGCTTCAAAAACTCTTACATGGGCCTAAGATGGAGACATCGTTTCATTATATGGCCTTAAAAAAACATGTCATGGAAATGTTGCAATACATTGTGGTCCTCCTCTAAAGCACCTCGCTCTTTATTGTGGACACCATTATAAGATCTAAATTACATTTTCCATACTACAAATCTCCCTATTCTGCTTGATTGCCTTTCGATATATCGTCTGGCTATTTCTTAATTAATTCTTTCTTCTAAAGTCCTTGATCTCTGACTTCACTTTATACATACTATTTTCTCACGGGGACCGGCTGCCACGTCTTGTTGCACTTAACACAGCTCCCTACGCCTTTTTATCCTCACTGTCTCTCTTCTTACTTCCTGTGCTTTACACAATCAGGGTACACCGAAGGAAAACATTAAAGGTCTCTCAAATCATACAAGCACTAGCTGTTCCATTGTTTGTCTAAAAAATCCTTGATCCATGCCCTACATTCTTCTTTTGTGTTCCCTCCTATACAATTGACATATGAGCTCTTGAACGTTAAATACCTCTGGGAGCTGTTAAAGTGCCCGTTGAGGGTGCAGTTTATAAAATAGGTGCATGATCTCATAACATTGAGGTATGATATCTGCAACCTTACACTTAATGGTTGAGGATATGAAGTAGTAGTCTGTTCTGGCTTGGCTTTGACATCTGCTGCTAAAATGAGTAAATCTGAAATGTTTCAGAAGCAGCTGTCTCCATATGTCAGTAAGATTATCACTTCCTGCAGCAAATTTATTGTTTGCCTCGTTTTGACATGAGCCTCCAGATACTTGCATATTCCTACCGGCACTGCAAAGCTCAGATCAGCGCTGCTTCCTAAAACAGTTGAAGATGGATCCAGCCACATAATGCTGTGTGGGCAGTGCTCCAGTCCAAATATGCCTCCTTCTGCCACTTCACAGGGTCCAGCCACAATGGGACACCCAGGCATAGGGATGATGGTCAGCAAGGCCACTTTCTTATTGATTTCCTCACTCCACTGCACCCTTGGTACTCCTTCCACCTTAGAGGGTGCTCAGCCCACTTCTCGCCTCCCAGTGTGCACTGGGTCTGCCAGCTTGCCCCCACACCTACTGCCCATAACGATGTAGTGCAAGTCAATATTTATGCAGGTTGACATTAAAAAGTTGATTTTGTGACTTCCCGCCACAGGGTCAGAGTTTCCTTCCAAAGTACAGCTTCGAATACTTTTCTGAAGGAGAGTCAGTTAGCCCAAGGTTCTCTCCATATTTTAGTCTCCTAAACTTTGTCCACAGATGGTCGAAGGGGCACAGTAGGTGGCCAGGCCGCTGTTCCACAATGCTAGATCCTGAACTTAATATATATACAATGACCTTAAAATTTAGTGCAGTACTTGGGTTTTGTGGGGTCCCATTTCCCAGGTTAAGGGCAAATCTTCCGGTCTATATTTGCACTCTTTTTAGCGTGTCTAACAGGTTTTTAGAAAGGCCAGCACACACCGCAATAGTCCAATGGAACCAGACACAGGGGATATGGTCAACTCCACTCTATAGTCCATTTGGATGAACTGTAATCTTGTTTGAAGCTTTGAAATATGGAAGTTAGTCCTCTTGATCACTGCAATGAGTAGATAATGTGAGCTCTGAATCAATAAAATGGCAACAATATGGACGTTTTGTAATTCTGATACCAGCGGTAAACAACAGTTACTCAAATGAGAACACCAAGTAACCACAGATCATCCTAGGACCTGTTGAAAATGTCTAACAAGGCGCTTTCTCTTTAATCCTGCATGTCAGGGTTTTAATATGACTTGAACATGTACTCCTATACTATTAGCATTAACACTTAAATGCTGAGCTTGGATTATTCCTGATCTCTTTTAGGTCCTTTCAAAGTTGCTGTTTCAGAGTAAACCTTGTTGCAGATTTGGGATTCCATTCCCTCGCCAATGTCTTAATATTGACCAATTGAACCTACCTTGACTAAGACGGTCATTCATAAAGATGAATCCCTGGTCCCTGGCGTTTCATCTACCTGTGTAACCCCGCTTGATGCTCCATCGGTATCCGTTACTCAGTCGGGTCAAAGACTGGCCCTCTTGTAGAATGATCCTGTATGGATTAATGTCGAAGGCTTAACTGCAGTCTCTGTAGATTACGTCCCCCATGTTTACAGGCACACAGCCTGAGGAATCAATAAGACTCTACTTTTATGAGACTAACTTCGAGGAGCCTCTGAACCACAGGACGGATGACGACATTCAGAAACACTTGTTTTGGTCGGGATTGGACGAACATCTCAACCACTGAAGTTAGGCCAACAGGTCTGCAATTATCTGTCCCCTCTATGCTTTTGCTCTTCTAGAGTGGGATCCCACCAGATCACGTTTGGACTCCTTTCCTGACTGTACTTTTGCCAGTGATGGGGACAGCACCTTTGAATACTGTGTCATATCTACGGATTACATTATTTTGATCGTTAGCAATTCTACTTCAGTTTTTGATACTTCAAATTAACCCTTCTTTTGACTAGTGAAGTAATCACAGCTCTCATATTACATTTCTTGCTCTGTATCTGTGCTTTTTTGCAGGCTTTTAACCACAAAGCGCTTGCTGTTCCATGCCAGTCTCCTATACATTACCTATTCATTTCCGTTTTTATATTGATGTATATAAGGGATTAGCTGCCTTTGCTCTTGCATGTGCTTTCAGTCACATGAGTAATTCCCCTCATACTTCAGCCTTCATAGGATTCTCAGCGTGTGCCAATTTTTGTTAGCTTCATCTTTCTCTAAATAGTAACAAGTTTCTTTTTATCTCATACCTTTCTGCACTTGTCTAAGAGGCGAGATCTTTGCTGCCAGCCCTGCCGCTCCACAGGCAGTGTTTTTTTCTGGTACGGTACCCATAGCGCCTCGCCGAGGTTTGCAATGTGGGCACTTCAGAAATCTACGACGATGGTCTTCATGGCTCAGATATTCTGTTAAGCTATAAAAGTCAATTTCTGGTCTGGGAGATTCTGCGAATTTCAGAAAGTGGCGAGTTATCAATGATCATGGCATGGATGTTTGCTGCATTTTTGTCTCCAAATTTTGTGTTGATTGGTAGGCAGGCAGTTGAGGGTTCGCTATGAGAAGCCAGAAGTGTCACTGTATGGCCAAGCAAGGCTGATATACTTGAGGCGACACCAAATGAAATAGCTGCCTTGACATAGTTGCCATAGAAGACATTGGTGGGACGGTAGAGACTTAAGATGGGGCACTTGCCCCCCAGTATTGCTGATAAAAGGTGCAGGTACTTTACTACGGAGTACACAGTACTCTTGGAGGAGTGGCGATT
Organism: Calotriton arnoldi; assembly: GCA_963921515.1. NCBI lineage: Eukaryota > Metazoa > Chordata > Amphibia > Caudata > Salamandridae > Calotriton > Calotriton arnoldi. The sequence goes on from CAWUFW010000792.1 coordinate 2,087,126, forward strand.
AGAATATGGTCTACAATAATTTGCTGATCCCTGTAGTCAAAAATCTACACACAAAAATATATCTATATAAAGTCTCTTCACCTCTTACTATAAAAGGGAGATGTGAAAGGGAAGAGACACTGAAATGACACAGGCAGCCATCTACATGAGCCTGCTTCTCTTCAGAGGATGACAGGCCAAAGTCTAAATACTGGATCTGCCCATCTGTAAGATTAATTAATATTTCCCATCTGCCTTCCTGCTCATTACAGGACAGGCAGCACATGAATTTCCAATGGAGTCAGACAGACTGGCTCCTCATTACGTCTTTAGCCAGAGACAACAAACACTCCATTTAAAATCCAGCAACTGGCTGAAAGTCTCCGAAGGGATGCCGAAGACCAGTGAAAGCAGAGACGCACCACCTACATCTCAGTACCCGTGAGCAAGTAGACGATGTACTGAAGAACATAAGGGCGAGCATGGCGGTGTTACCACGCGGTACTCTTCTTTCTTTAAAAGGGTAATCATCTTCCATACCAATTGCCTTTGGTACCTTAAAGGATGTATCCAAAAACCACCACCCTAAACATCTCTAACAAGAAATCCCAAACAACTAGAGTGGGGCCGACCAACCTGGCAGCTCAATGACCAAGGTGGGAAGGCCATAAGAAACACCGGATATCGCTTTACAGAAGACTGGTTTGTGGGCCACTTGGAGTCAGTCATGCTGGAGCAATTTTCAGAGTGAGGGTGCTGACATCAATGTTACATCACTGTAGTGATCAGGATTGTAAAAAATTAAAGTGTCACAAATGAGAAAAAGTGGAAAAAGTGTAGCAAATGAGCAACGTCCATTCAGTAGGACACTATTTATTTAATCATTTATAGAGCGCTTGGTTACACCACACGGTGTGTCCCCGCGCTGAGACATCAGAGAAAAGAGGCGTTCAATTATTTGACAGATATTACAGGACGCGTGGACTCCAAGTCTGGATGTTATTCTATTTTGGCAAACATCCAGGTCTTTAGTTGTTTGCGGAATTTGCTTTCACATGGCTCTATTCTTAAGGCCATTGGAAGAGAATTCTATGTTTTTGCCGCAAGGTATCTGAAGGAGCGTGCTCCCATTCTTGCTCTGTATATCCTCGGTATCGCCACTAGTGCTTTCCCTGTGGATCTTAGGCTCCGTCCAGGGGTGTATTTGGTTAGCAGTGGATGTAGGTATTTGGGACCGTTCATGGTAAGAATGCGGTGGCAGTAACAAAGTGCTTTAAACGTGACTCTTTTGTCCACTGGGAGCCAGTGTAGTTTTGACAGGGCCTTACTCGTGTTGGCTCTTCTTGGCAGGCTGAGCACAAGTCGTGCCGCTGCGTTTTGCACCCGCTGTAGATTGGACAATCCTTTTTTGGTGGCGCCTAGATATAGGATATTGCCATAGTCCACTTGGGAGGTTATTACCGCATGGACTATTGTTTTCCTGGTTTTTGCCGGTAGTAAATCTAGGATCTTTCTCATGACTTTCATGGCTCCATAGCATTTACCCGCTACCTTCCGAATCTGGCTTTCGAAAGTTAGTTCGGAATCAAACCATATTCCTAGGTTTTTTACCTCAGCTTTTGGGGTCGGTAGTTGGCCTAGTGCCTCAGGCCACCACGCGGATGACCATATAGTTGGTGCCTTTCCTACAATCATTACCTCCGTTTTATTCCCATTTAGCTTGAGGCAGTGGTTCGTCATCCAGTCGGCCACCTCTTCTAAGCATTTGGAGAAGCGGATTGCTGCCTGATCCTCCTTTTGTGACAGCAGCACAATTAGCTGCGTGTCATCCGCATAGGAGACGATTGATACTTTATGTTGTTCTACTCGTTCAGCCAGTGGTCCCACATACAGATTAAACAGAGTGGGACTCAGAATGGATCCCTGTGGGACCCCCTGGGTCAGAGGGATACTCTCCGATAGATATGTTTGTTGTGCAACTTTAAAGCTCCGCCCGGAAAGAAAAGATGCCATCCACCTCAGAGCGTTGTGCCTGATACCACATGCCTCAAGTCTTTGCAGGAGTAGCTTATGTGATACGGTATCGAACGCCGCACTTAGATCCAACAGGATCAGTGCGGCAGTATGACCTTCATCTGCAAATTGTCTTAGTGCTTCAGTGGCTAAGAGAAGAGCTGATTCCGTCGAATGGGCTCTTCTGAAACCTGACTGGGATGGGTGTAGTAGGTCATTCATATTGATATGGTCTACTAGTTGTTTATTGGTTACTTTCTCCGCGATTTTTGCTACAAATGGTAGCAGTGAGATTGGGCGTAAATGTTCTAGTACTGTGTTCTCCATTGAAGGTTTCTTTTTCAGGGGTCTAACAATCGCCTGCTTCCATTTGGTGGGGACCACACCCTTCTGAAAGGAGCTTGAAATAATCTTTGAGATATGTGGCATGATGCAGTCGGCTCCCTCCATTATTATCTCTGGTCGTGCAGGGTCTACGGGGGAACCAGATTTTATTCCTTTAGCTGTGGCGTTTAGCTCTACTAGATCCTGAATTTTGAATTAGGACACTAGGGGAGAGGAGTTGGCCTAACGGCTAGGGCGGTCGACCTCGAATCTGGGGAACTGGGTTCGAGACTCTGCAATGACACTGAACATCCTGTGATTCTGGGCAAATCACTTAATCTCCCCGTGCCTAACAAAAATGAATGTGTCCTCATGTAACGCAACTGGTGCTATGTAAAGCACTCTGATACCCGATACCTTCGGGTCAAGTTTGCGCTATATAAAACTCTGTAATAAAAAAAAATTAAAAAAAATGATAAGGGTCTAGTATGCAGCTCATGGTGCATCTTGGAGCACATCAGCACAAACATATTACTAAAGCATGGTATGGTGGTGCACTGTCATTTACAGACAACACATTTTGCATTGAAATTATCACTAGATTTGCACAGACATGGTTTTACTGATAAAACTATACAGCACACAAACGATAATGTGCAGAAAACCGGTTTCAGCAAATATTTATCATTTGTGCATTACCAAGGGCCCGATTCTGATGCGGGTTGGAAAAGCTTCCCGACCGAGGGCCTGATTCTGATGCGGTTAGGAAGGCCTCCTAACGGCATTTGCTCCTTCCAAATCGGATCGGGAACGTGTCTTCCCGACCGAGGGCCCAATTCTGATGCGGTTAGGAACAAATGTTCCCATTGAAGTCAATGGGAGTTCAACCAAATCGTATCTGGAAGCATTCGGATGCATCCTACTCCGCCGGTCGGACTTTCCCGATCCGAGTGGGTCGGACACCATTTCCCAACCGATTCGGTCGGGAAGCTTTTCCAACCCGCATCAGAATCGGCCCCCTAGTGTTTTGATTTGTTTTTTTCATATGAAAATCTTTGTTTACATCACACTTCAGAATGAAAAATGAACTTAATTTATGCTTTCATTAATGCGGATATATTTTGAAATATTTGTACAGTTCATTTTCAGGTATTTATATGTTGTTGTGTGTGAGAAAAAAAAATATTGTACAGCCTTTCCTGTCATGCTCCCTGTACTTCAGCAAGATTGTCACATAGTTCACTTTACAAAAACCTCTCACTTTTTGTCAGAGAAAAATAAGTAAACAGCAATCTACATGATAAAAAAATAAGCAGCAATTTGTCAAAAGACTTAGTTTGACATCCGACCTCTTTCTTTGAACACACAGCAAATAAGACAAAAAACAAAACAAATTTTAAAGGAATCTTTATTGCTCATTCACCTTCTGAACTCCAGCATGGTTACTTTGGGGGTACTGCAGCACCCCACAGCTCCACTTCTGCTTGGAGTGGGCAAGAAGCTCTGGAGGTCCATTCGCTAACCACGGGCACCAATCTCCGAGGGCCACCAGTCTATTCTTGGCTCTTGAGTTAGGATTCGGACAGCAGTGGTATCGCCTTCACTTCACCTGCGTAACTGCTCATGAAACAAACATAATATCATCGCTGATATACTGCAAGCCATGGTAGCCACCGCGATTTGCATCAGCATCTTTGCATAGAAAGCAGGCGGTTATGAGTGGGCTGGAGCAAACTTTTTGTTGCGTTGGCATAATCTTGCGTAATTTCTGGCATTTCACATTATGCTGATTTCACTAAATGCCCAAACGTATGCAATTATGCCCCGCAGAATAATTTCCCAAAGGGCCGGACTGGCAGTGCTGCAATATCGCCCCCAGTAACAAAAGCAGCAGTGCTTCACACTTGCAACCACCCCCCCCCAGGGGCTGGTCCGACAAAATTGCCAGGGTTGCTTTGGGTTTCCAGTCCGGCCCCGATTGCCTGCCCGTTCAGGGAAAAATCCTTATGCAGTAGCACAGGAACAACATGGACAAACAGAATGCAAGCAGCTGCTGTTCGCATCCTGTGTAATTCAAGAAATTTTTTGTGCTAAATGTGTCCTTAAGTCCAAAATGGACACAAAGACGCATTATGCTCTGACAAAAATTGCAGTAAATGACAATGCTATGCAATAGACATTAAAAGTAATACAAAATACATCCGTCTTTGCAACAAAAAAAAAATGAAGTAAAAAATAGCACTTCACAAACATAAAAATTAAAGACGTAATGAAAACAGATAGTTTTCTGGGATCCATGGCATTTAACTGGTCTATTTTTAGGAGGATGTTTACACGTGCAAGCGAAAAATGCTGTCACTCGTAGTGGACAGTGCCAATGTGTCAGTGGCAATTTTATTGTCCAACTGACCAAAGTAAATGTTTCTGCGCCTACACGTTGTAAAAACACTACCCGACAGACCGAAATACACTATGGGAACTGGCCCTAACAGCAGCTTGGTGAACACAGAGATGGGTTTTGACTAGCATGCACATACGGAAACCCTGTCTCCAAACAGAAAGAAGCTGAAAGTCTTAAAAACACAATCCACCGGTGTCAGCTCAAGCTCGTCCACTAATCAATGGCCGACGGGAAGGAGGGGCCCTAGTTACATGTCCATAGCTGCCAAGGTTTCAGATTGCTTATGTGTGACATTTTCGTAATTTCAGTGTAATCATGAGATGACATTCAGCAAGCAAAATCGAGCAATGAAGACGAGGGACACATAAATATCAGAAATAACACCCATTTGAGCAACGACTAACTCTAATGTCACTACTCCAATGATGACACTAGGGTGGCCTGAGCCTGCTGGATGCAGCTCAAAGCTCGCAAGACAGAGGGCGCACTACCACAAGAAACCATCAGGGGCACTAGAGGGACTGGCCATGACCCGACATGGGATCAGGACAGCGCCCTCTCTGTGTACTTCCGGGGCAGGCACATGAGTGTTTCACAAAGGTGCCACTTTAGGCACGGCTTATTTTCTTCACATTTTTCATTCCTTAGGGTCAGGCCAGCCTCCCTCAACCTATCCAAGACTTCTCTCAAACATTTGTTGCGATCTTGAATTGTCTCCCCGAACACAAGGATGTCATCCTGAAAATGTTTTACCTTTTCAACACCCCTCAACACCTCTGTCATAATACGTTGAAAGACACTTGCTGCGGAAGACAGCCCGAAAGGCAGTCTCCTGAACCTAAAGGTTCCCTCCATGGTGATAAATGACGTGAGATTCTTGGACTCCTCATTAAGTTTGATCTGGTGGTAAGCACTCTTCAAATCAAGTTTTGAAAAGCACTTACCACCCCCAAGCAATAGCAACAATTCATTAATGTTGGGAAGGGGAAAAGTGTCAGTTACGATATACTGGTTTAAACTACACAAGTCCACACAGAATCTCAACTTCCCATCACTCTTTTTACTGATAACTACTGGAGAGACCCACTCGGAGGCCTCCACCGGTTCGATTACACCATCTTTCAACATTTGATCTATCAATTGTTTCACCTTCTCCCGCACCACAACAGGTACCCTTCTCAATTTATGCTTGACGGGGACTGTGCCTTTCTTTAAAATAATTTTGTGAGTGTACTCCTTAAGTTCACCAAGCTCCTTAGTAAATACACCCTCCATTTCTCTCACAACTTCATCTGTAGAAGCGTCAGACAAGCTAAGTACTTGGCCCTCAGCATGTGGGTCTATGATTATGTGTAGGTCAAATTGATGGCCCCACCCCAAAATAGGAGGTTTATCCTCCGCGACAAACTTTTCCCACAGTTTGTCTTGACTTAAAAATGATGCGAGCAGTGAAGAAGCCGATTACATCGATAGTCTCTCCTGGATACCCTCTGGGATCAATGTCCTTCGGTTCCAGTGAAACTTGTGGCCATTCTTTTTTCCACATCCATTTAGGCACAATGGTGAACAAAGACCCCCAGTCCACCATCAGTTCAACTTGTTTGCCTTTAATGCAAAATACTGCTTTTGGACGTTTTCTTTTGCCTTCGATACCGTTGCCTGGTAGAACCATTAACACACGTTCATCACCATCACCATCTAAACTGGAGTCTTCTGCAACGGCAACCCTTGACCGGTCCGTCGACTTACACATTCTTGCATAGTGACCCCTACGTCCACACTTCCTGCAGTCTTGTCTGCTCGCAAAACACCACCTCGAGTCACTTGAATGTATTGAACTACCACATCTTGCACATCCCTTTTGCTTGGTGTCTTTCTGTACTTTTGAGTTACTTTTATCTGTCGTTGACTTCATTGGGTAATCCTTCTGCCCAATTGCTGCCACTTCCTCCGCTACAGCATCTTTTTTGCTCATAACCAACATGCACCGCTCAGACTCTTCCACCACTTTTGCAATGGACAGTGCATCTTTCAATGTTGGGTTTTTAGCTGCCCACAACCTCTCTTGTGCTTTTTTGCCATGGCAATGAACGATGAATTGGTCACGAATAAGTTCATCCGTCATTTGCCCAAAGTTGCATTTTTTTGCAACTCTCGCAATATTGATACGAACTCTTCCATAGTTTCCTCAGGTTTCTGTGGTCTAGTATAGAACTTGTACCTTGAAAGCACGACGTTCTCTTCTTTCGCAAACCGTTTCTCCAGACTTTTTTTGCTTCCTCAAACACATCCTCCAGTGGTTGATTGTTGCTTCCCAGCATTTGAGGTAAATACTAGGGGTGGGCGGAATTTGCGTAGTCGTGCTACGCAAAGCTCCGCGAAACGGTTAAAAATCTCCACGAGCACGCAAAAGTTCCGCGAACACGTGGAATTGCTTGTTCCGCCCGTTCGCGATGCTTTTTTCCTGTTCGCGAACGCTGTTTGCGTGCTCGAGGAGAAATATCTTGCGAACACGCATTTTGAAAGCGTGAACAAGCAAAAAATTCCGCGAAGCCGCGGAATTTTTGGCAATTCCGCGTTCTCCGCGGAATGCGAAATGACCCAAATTCCGCAAATTCCGCAAGCGGAATGGAATTTACCGCTCAGGCCTAGTAAATACTTAAAGATTCGATGTGCTTCCTTCCCAATGGTACCCAATAATAGCGCTTTTTTTCCTCTCTGCAGAGAACTCCGTACCATCTAAAGCTACGATGTAGTTTTCAAACAGGTCAATCCATTCCTCCCAAGGCATTGAAGGTTGCCCTGGTTGTGCCATGAATGAAGGAGGAATCACTATTGAAGAGGCAGCCATAATATATTTTTTTCCTATATTCTATTTTTCCTTCACGTGTGCCAACATGAATCTAAAGTTGCCCAATAACTTTCTTTTCGCAACTTTTCTCCCATAAAACAATTCTTCACTTCTTGTGAGTTCGCATGTAATGCGCACTTAAGCCACAGGGTGGCTCACTCCGATTGACTCGCTTTCCTCAACATCTGAGAAGTCACCACGATGACGTAAGGCAGCAGAATCCTGTCAGTTACACAAAACGCAGGCACTGAGGTATCGGTGTAACACTAGGATGGTTCTTTTAACTAGCGCTGCTTTAAAATATTGCTTAACGTTACAGGTGACCTTTTCTGCTCATTTCTTTGTGACTTTCTCACTCATTTGCTCCTCCACACTCGCGCGTCTTCCAGTCAGCGCGCTGATTCAAATATGTGCCAAATGTGAGACACGCTCATTTCGGCATCGGTTCATTTACTCAGTTGATTTTCTTTTTTACCGCTGTGGTATTAATCTTCCACTCTGCGCACTGTCTGTTCCCACATAACATCGGTGACTTTAATTTAGGGCAATTCGCCACACTGCTTTCGTTCCCACACAGGAATTTTCACAAGCAGTAGTTCTTCAACCTCACACGACCTCACTTTTCCTTACTTCTGTGTCAAGGCAGCTTCTGTTAAAAGCAAAACGACAATCGTAAACATTACCTGCGCCATCTTGTCTGGTGGAATTCTATGTGCACATAAGTTGCAGTCATTTTAATCTATCACAGCCATTTTGTACTCTGTTGGTCACCTTTGTTTCACCCTGCCCTTACTAGCATCCCTCTGACCGACCTGGTACGTGTGCTGGGGGCTATAAACTCTATTTGCCGCAACAAACCTCAGCGCCACTTGCTGCCACAAACTCGTTTTTCCTCTCATCTCTGTTTTCAGGCAAACCTTTGGACACTCTACCCCTCACTGCACCTAGTTACACAAACTGGTTCCAAACACCAAAAAGACTCTTGCAACATGATTTATTGCACTGCAAACAGCAAGACTTGTTGTTACCAACAATGGGACCTGTTTTTATCAACAGAACGGACTCTTAGATCTGGTTGGTCTCACATGTTTTAGACCCTGAAGCAAGGTCCAGCTGCAAGATAAGATTGTCTGTTTGACCTGGGTGGGAAGAGAATTACTGTTGGGCTTGTGTGACAACCTGCCCGGGGCGGGGACCCCAAGCTTGTGTAACCATGTTGATGAAACCAATGCATTGTGTCAAACCTGTATAAAAGGAAGAGCCAAAGGAGTATCAGCAGAACACCTCCCTCAGACATCCCGGTGTCTGCAGTTGACGTGATCTTCTCATGAGAAATAAACCTTTTTCTTGTCTTCCAGTTTCCAGCGCTTGCCTCATTATTTTGATAGCGAACCCAAAGTGAATTAGAGGTGGAACCCTGCACCGGGCAGCATTGAGGGTCTTAGAAGACTCGCTGCCTTTCACAAATCTTTTTTTTTTTTTTCTTCGCGCGCTCCTTAATCGCGTTCACACACCAGTAGACCGCTCCCTTCTGTTTGTCTTGACAGGACAGCCGGAATCACCCACCGATCACGCTCCCTTTTGCTCTGGTGTCACTACATATGGCTGGCGGTCGTCGCCAAGAAATGTAGTAATGACACCGGACACCCAGGATACAGGAACAGACGTTTATTCAGCGAGGAAAGTTCCTCAGAGCAAACTCAGGAGCGTGTTCCACCACCGCCAGCCAAACACCAACTGTCGCCAATGGAACAGCGCGCCACGAACATTCTATGTCAACGGAATAATGGGGACTGGACGCAGCCGAGTCCAAAAAGGTAGATGTGACATCACTACACATGCACATACGGAAACCCTGTCTCCAAACAGAAAGAAGCTGAAAGTCTTAAAAACACAATCCACCGGTGTCAGCTCAAGCTAGCCCACTAATCAATGCCGACGGGAAGGAGGGGCCCTAGCTACATGTCCATAGCTGCCAAGGTTTCAGATTGCTTATGTGTGACATTTTCCTAATTTCAGTGTAATCATGAGTTGACATTCAGCAAGCAAAATCAAGCAATGAAGACGAGGGACATCTAAATATCAGAAATAACACCCATTTGAGCAACGAGTAACTAATGTCACTACTCCAATGATGACACTAGGGTGGCCTGAGCCTGCTGGATGCAGCTCAAGGCTCGCAAGACAGAGGGCACACTACCACAAGAAACCATCAGGGGCACTAGAGGGACTGGCCGTGACCCGACATGGGATCAGGACAGCGCCCTCTCTGTGTACTTCCGGGGCAGGCACATGAGTGTTTCACAAAGGTGCCACTTTAGGCACGGCTTATTTTCACGTAAGCAAGCACTAAACGCTAATCAGCCAGGCTATTCGTTCCCTAGACATTACTACTGGACCCGTGAACAGCTCTGGAAGTTAAAGGGGTTAACTAGAAACTTGCTTTTTCAAGAATAGTGCTCGCTGCTACAGTATTTCTTTATTCAGACCACTGTAACGAACAGATCCTAAAAAGATATTCAATTTAATGATACTGTATTTATCAACTGCATAAGGATGGAAGGCTGAACCGGCCTTACGGGATTCAACTTTCAGTTCTCAGTAAAAAGGTGCAGAGTACATTTAATACATTGAGTTATCCAGCAAAGGGGACCCTTGTCCAACATCACCCTCACCAAGCACTCTTGCTTTACAAGTGGGTGATAAAGGTAATAGGAAATCTGCTCAAGGTCACACAGCTCATCAGATGTCTGAGCTGGGCTTTTGCCAACAAATATAGATGCTGAACCGTCAGAGCACTGTACTCAGGGACCCTCGCTGCCACATGGGCCATGTGCTGAAGGACTACATTCCCCATTGTTGGTGATATATATCAGAGAGAAAAGAACCTGCTGCACAGGCCTGTGTGTGACCTGTAAACGTCCGGTTCAAATTCAAAAGGGCCTATTCCGCCTTTCATCATTGCAAGGCTGATAAAATGAGCACACCTGATAGTTATAGTGCATATAAACTAGAGGCTTCCAGGGTTTATAAAATGAGTACACAACACTCACAGTCTATATAAAATAGCAGCACTGCTTCATCAGTCAGCAAGCAGGTTACAGAGTAGAATGTGAAAGGAGAGGTCCATGATCGCAGGTATCTACATGGTATCAGGTCAGTGTCCTGACTTGAAGCCACAGATGGGCTCCGGTCGAGCAGTGGTGAACCGGTCGCTGCTGCTACTCGCACTAGACTCCTGGAGCAGTGTGTCCGATGAGAAATACTCGTCCATACGTACCCTAGCAACCACTGCGGGTAGATAGGAGAGTTCATTCAGGACTGAGGCTCCTTGGCAATTAGGCAGGAGATAAAGTAAGACGGAGAGAAACAGTCAGTCTCCAGTTTCAGGAGCTGTTGGGGAATATGGTAGTTTTAATAACACTCATAATAAGAGATGGCCCTCAATATTCCAAAAGAACGGCCAAATGGACTGAAAGAGGCAGAGAATCTCCCCGCGACCCTCGGTAAAACAGGGATCTTCAATACTGAGTTGCTTCTTGGAACGGAGGCTTCGTCTGGGAAAGCTGCAGTACAGCTTTCGGTGCAGGAATAGTGTCTCACTATATATGGTAACACAGCCCTAACCTATAAGCTCTTTCCTGGTGGACGACAGTAAGACCCTGGACATACGCATTAAACAAAACAAACCCTTGACCCAATATCCATGTGAATCAAGGGACTGAACACAGGCAATATAGAAGAGAAGTGTCTGGTAGCCACAGAGCAAGATACAGGAACAATGGTTCCTACAGACTCACTGCAACGTAAATTAACTGGGTCATGGACAACCCGTAAGACCTATACGTCTGTGTCCAACAAGTATAAGCAAATGAAAGAGCTGCATCCCACAGTCAAAGGGGTCTCGAGAGGGACAGCAGGCCTGCATTACAAATGTTCATTGTTTACATTATTCAAATTTTGAGTTGAAGACCGATAGCCACATTACTTTTTATTTCAAAAATCCAAACCTAAGCATAGTCAGAGCAGCGGGACAGCATCATGCTGGTTAGAGGTTGCAGCCTCTAATAATGGGAATCCTTCCACATTATTAGGTACTGCCGCAAATGTCTTCTTACCAATATGTCCTAATGAAGACCTGCATATTCATTAAGCCTGCGGGTCGAAACGTTGATTAAATTTGATATGTACTGCAACATTTTGTGGAACAACATAACAGAACATTGGCATTTGCAAAGCACCATGTTCACCCCTTGGGGCATCTTGATTGTAAATAACAGACGTTTATCTGTACCCAACTCAATGGTACTCATTTTACGGAGCTCAGAAGGATGAAAGACTGAGTGGACCTGCCAGAATTCGAACCTGCTACCATGAGGTCAAACCTACATTCCTGAAGGGGGTGTATTACTCCATGAGCCACAAGACTTCGCTAATATGGAAAAAAAGATTCAACTCTGACCACTCAGATTTTGAAAACATTATGCAGCCAGGCTTTTTAATACCTCACATGTTCTTCATCCTACCCAACCACTACTCTTCCTGTGCTTCACATTTCTTGGGCGCTGCCTCACTGTAGCTTCTCAATACTTTACATTGTAAATATTTCTGTGGCTTCATGAGAGATGCAGTGTTACACAGAGTCCAGATGCCTTTTATGTCTTAAATTGATTAATTAAAAGAGTGCTTTGGAGTCTCCCACGCCCTCTGGACACAGACATATTAGTCTTACGCTGTTACCCGCAATCATGTTTAATTTTGTTGCGATGAATCAGTAGGAAACCTTGTTCTATTTATTTTGTCCACACTCGGATTCCAAAGAATATAGGTTGGCCCCATTTTGACTGCGCAGATTAGGCCATGGAGAGGCAACATGAAGGAGCTTCATACTCAAACTCGTCCAACGCACACGATCTCAGAGATAAGCATGAAACTTTACACATAGGGCTCCCGGTTTTATGGTATTTAATTTTTTTAAACATTTCTGTCTGTATTTATCCATATTTATTTTTGCCCACTTTATCTGTATTTACCCATATTTATTTTGTGTTTTGCGCATGAATGAAGTTGTAAAACTGTACATTTCCATATTTATTTAGCCGATAGACCTGCACTCATACTTTGATGTCGGTCTTTTTTTGCTATTTCAGCTGCCAAATATTACATAACAATACTTCCACTGGTAAATATTAGCATTATACCACAAATGTATGTTGACACATGCCATTATTTAAAGAAATTGCATCCTGTTTTTTAATTTCCCATACTGTCGATCTGCTTAGATGTTGGCCTATAAGTCATGAAAGCCAGCACTGAGAGTCACTTAAAAGAAGCCCAATTGTCTGTATTTATCCACTTTTAAAAATAAATGCAGACAGAAATCACATTGTTTTCTGTCTTCATTTATCTGTAAAAATGGAAAACTGGGAGCCTTATTTACAAATCACACAAACTTTTTTTTAAATTTTTTCAAAAACCTTTATTAACAAAGTTGCATAGACAAATTACATTCTAGCACTGAATCAGAGCGCCATTCACATGAGCACGATTGAAAGTCGTAGGGAGGACCAGTAGCACAAAACATCATAACACGACAGCATAGCAAATGTTAGACAGGCACGTTTGGACAATAAGCAGTCATTGGAATAAGGCTCACAGGACTCGGGGGGGGGGGGTGGTGGGAGGACGGGCCCCGCTGAGAAGGAGAAGGGATAGGGAGGGGAGGCCGATAACTATCCAACACCGGCGGCCGCCGCGGGCGGAGTGCCGGCGGGGAGCGCGGGAGAGGGAGCGAGCAAGGAGGTATGACACAAGGGGTCCCCATATGTCAAGTGGGCGAGATCTAACTGGCATAAGGTCCCAGAATTCAGACAATAGGGTCTGGCAGCGCGATGCATCCTCGAGCCATAGAGCGAATTTGGGTGCAGGTTTGCGGCCCCAGCACATGGCAACCCTGCGCCGCGCGAGGACGAGCAGCATGGCAATAAGGCGGCGGGAAGCGTCCGGGCAGAATTTAACAAAGCCGAGGAGGCAGAGCGGGGGGTCAGGTTGAACCGACGAGGAAGTGATCTCCGATATAGCGGAACAGACCTCGCGCCAGTAAGCGGAGACCTTGGGGCATAACCAGGCAAGATGAGAGAAGTCCGCCGCAGGAGCCGAACAGCGTAGACATCTATCACTGGGGATAAGTCCCAGTTTGTGCAACTGAACGGGAGTGCGATAGAGCCTGTGCAAGTATTTAAAGTGAATAAGGCGCAGGCGATAATTAGGGGACAGTCGCCTGGTCTGGTTGCAACAGTAAAGCCAGTCGGCTTGGGAGATCTCTATACCAAGGTCCATGCCCCATGGCGCGATCAGTGGAGATAGAGGTGGCTGCCAGCGTGATGGTGTAAAGTTTGGTTACCAATTTCCGCGGAGAGGAAGACGAATATAGGAACTCGAGAGCGGTCATCGAGGTAAGAGGCAAAGGGAACGTGGAATGTAGTTCCCTGCAGATTACCCATAGCTGATAAAAGAGCAGAGTATCCATGGGGCCAGAGTCATCAGCAGGAGAGTAGAATGTGTTTCCCGGATAAAGATCCGCTACAGTAGTCAGCTTCAAGCGGGTGGCATGCTTAACCATACCGGAGGGTTGGAGAGGAGGGAAAGCCGGGTGGCGAACTATCGGCATTGAATTTGCAGAGAGCATAGGGGAACCTGAGAAGCGGCGAAGTCCCTCCCAGGCACATCGCAAGGTCTTGACCGTGTCTATTTCAGTACGTGGGAGTTTGGCCGGGGCAAACAGGGCAGTAGTGAGCGGCCACAGGGCAGCAAGATCTGCCTCAACTGCCACGTGCGGCTGGAATGGAGTGGGGTGAAGCCAAAAGTGCAAAAAGCTGGCCTGAGCACACATCGCATAAAGTTTGAAGTCAAGAGCACCGAGACCGCCACTTATCATCGGAAGAGTGAGAATGTCGTACGCGATCCTGGGTTGCTTACCAGCCCAGATGAGAGAGATGATCAACGAGCGGATCCTGCGAAAAAAATGAGCAGTGAGGGGAACAGGAATGTTCAGGAATAAATATAAGAATTTTGGGAGGACCACCATCTTGGCGATCGCGATTCGACCAGCTAACAATAGGGGCAACCGGCTCCAGAGCGGCATCTTCGATTCGAGCCAGTCCACTGTACGCCCGAAGTTGGCTCTCCAGAGTTCGTCCACGTCCCTACTAAACCAGATTCCTAAATAGCGTGTGGGACCCGATGCCCACACGAAAGGGTAGTCCGAGGTGTAGGGAATGGTGGCATCCGTGAGAGGAAAGAGGATTGACTTGTTACAGTTGACCTGTATGCCTGAAAAGCCACCAAACCGTATAATCTCGCTTACCAAGGGACCGAGATTCTCCTGAGGGTGGCGGACATATAAGGTGATGTCGTCCGCATACATGGAGACCAAGAGGGAGCGTGCCGCGAACCCGATGCCCTTCTGGGTGTGGTGTTGCCGGAGTCTAGCCGCAAGTGGTTCCATCGCGATAGCGAATAACATAGGCGAAAGCGGGCACCCCTGGCGGGTACCACGACCGATAGGAATGGGATCAGATATCAGGCCATTGATCCGGAGGCGGGCGGTAGGGAGAGTGTACAGGAGTAAAATTTTCTGTATAAAAATTGGGCTAAAGCCAAGACGCGGGAGGAGAGAGAATAGGAAGGGCCACTCCAAAGTATCAAAGGCCTTGGTGGCGTCCAGTAAGGCGGCCACAGCAGGGAGCGCTGGATTGATTTGGTGGAGGACGGAGAAGATGGTCCGAAGGTTGTGAGAGGACGCGCAGCCCGGAATGAAGCCGGACTGATCTGGGAGAGCGATGTGCGACATGAGAGGGAGAAGACGCGATGCAAGCAGTTTGGCGAATATTTTGTTATCAGTGTTAATGAGGGATAGAGGGCGATAGGAATCACGTGACTCGGGTGGTTTGTCCAGTTTTAGGAGCAGAGTCAGCATAGCCTCTCGGAGTGAGGGTGGGAATTGGCCACTCTCGAAAGATTAGTTATACATGGCGGCCAGATGTGGTACCAGAAGAGGAGCGAAAGTTTTGTAAAAAGCGACGGGCAAACCATCTAAACCAGGGGCCTTGTCGCCGGGCATGCTATTGATGGCGGCCAATATTTCCTCTTTAGAGAAGGGCTCGTCTAGGTATTCACGATGATAATTTTCGAGCCATAAAAGCCCGAGGGTATCAAAGTACTGGTCAAAGACCTCACGCGGGGGGCCGATCCTGCAGTGAAAAGTTGCGTATAGAAGTCCATGAAACGCGCCTTAATTTCTTCAGGGGAGGTGGTGCGACCTGGGCCACCATCCTGGAGCGCTGTAATAAAGGACGCAGCGCGGGGTGGACGGAGGAGGTTGGCCAAGGTTGTCCCGGGATGATCGCCCTCGCCGTAGCGGCGCGCCCGGGCCTCTCTGCCGAGGAACGAGAGTTCACGATTGGCCTCCTCAGTGAATTCGGTGTGTTTTTCACGAAGACGGGCGAGTGTGACGGGGTTGGGGTCAAGAGCCTAAGAGGAGTCCAAAGTTTTAATCTCAGATTCCAGTTTATTGAGAGCGTTGCGAATGGAGCGCAAGACCCCGGACTGTTTAGAGATACACTCGCCGCGAAAGACGACTTTGAAACCTTCCCAGAGAGTGGAGGGAGAGTCCACAGAGCCCACATTGAGCTCAAAGTAGTTCGTGATCGTGGTCTGGATCTCGTCACAGAAGACGGAGTCGCGCAGTGCGTTGGAAGGGTGCTGCCAGGAGAAGGCATGCCGAGGGGACTGAGGCAGACGGAGACAGAGTTGATCCGGCGCGTGATCTGAGAGAGTGCGGGCCTTATGATCGACGGAGGAGAGCCAGGAGAGAATATCTGGGGAGGAGATCCACAGATCTAGCCGGGACCAGCAGCCACGAGTGCCAGTGACGCAGGTACCCTCACGAGCATCAGGACGCATGTGACGCCAAACATCGTACAGGGAGTTCTCAGCGAGGATGGATGATAACAGGGAAGCAGCGCGCGGATGTGATGCATGGGGGCCGGAGCAGACAAGGACAGTGGATAATGTAACATTAAAGTCACACCCCAGAGGAGCACAGCGGGGCCAAAGGAGGAGATGTGTTGCCAAACCTGCGTAAAAAAGTCCGGGTCGTCATTGTTAGGGCCATAGATTGCAGCAATCGTCAAGGGTTGGGCTTGGAGGGAGCCGTGGAGAATAACAAAACGCCCTGCGGGGTCAGTGATTGCGTGGGAGGTTTGCCAAGGGAGTCCCCTACGTATAAGGATAGAGACCCCATGAGAATAGTTGGAATAAAAAGAGGAGTGAGATTCTCCCCAGTGCCGGGAGTGGAGTCTAGCAGCAGAGGCAGGGAGCAAGTGAGTTTCTTGTAGCAGACAGATGTCCACCTTGTGCCGGAGAAGATGCGCATGAACTAGTCGAGCCTTGCGGTGGTCGTTTAGACCACGGATGTTCCATGTCCAGAAAATAGTGTCTGTCATATCGTCATAGTGTGAGGGGTAGTTATGCGGAGTGTGGTAAGTCTTGCCAGGGCCCTCATGCAGGTGCTTAAGACTGTGGTATCCATCCGTGAGGACGAAAAGCAGTGCAACATAAAAGGGGAAGGGAAAGGACGACCCCAAACTGGGCGCGACAGATAACAGGGCTGCAAGGGGGAGCCACAAGCATAAAGCCCAGAAGGTATGATGCTGATGAGTGTCGTGCCTAGGAACCAAATCTTGAGGAAGGGCGCATAGTAGTGTGGCATGACATAACAGAGCAAGTGCAGCTTGATGTAATAATGCAAACTGAAGAAAAAAGCAATACATACTGACAAAAATAAACACGCCTCGGAAGGAGGCAGCAAATCCCAAAAACCACCACCCACCCCCACCCACACCAACCCCCAAACAGGTTGAGAAACCGCCCGCACCCACCCCAGGGACCCACAACTAGGAAGGGAAAAGTCAATGTCCAAAATGGGAATCATCCCGTGGAGGCATGCCGTCGCCCAGCGTACACCCCTGCCGTAAAGACAGGGTGGCCAAGCTTGTAGCAATAGCAGACACCTAGGGAAAGATTACATATAAACAGTAGCAGTAGGCCCAGAACACAAATTTGACATTGATAGGCCCAGGGGGGCTGCAGAAGCTCGAGGGGCTAACTAGGAGCCGGAACAGTGGCCACATGGTATACAATAGCAAACATATAAGAGAGGACAGCAATTCAGTCATTGTCACTGAGGTTATCGGCCGCCGCGGCCTGGGAACCGGCGGGTGAAGAACGATGCGATCAATCCAACTTCTTGGCAAAGGCCAGAGCCTCCTTTGGGTCAGGAAAGATGTGTAGTTTGGAGCCCTGCCGGACCCGCAGTTTGGCAGGATACGCCAGGGAGTAGGGGGACCTCATGTTTTTGCAGGATCCGCTTCGCCGGAAGGAACTCACGGCGAGCCGCCTGGACCGTGGCGGTGTAGTCAGGGTAGAATGACAGGGAGTTTCCCTGGTGTCGAAATTCGCCCCTCTCCCTGGCAGCTCGGAGTACGGCGTCGCGATCCCTGAAGTTCAGGATTTTAGCAATGATCGGGCGAGCCGGTAGACCCGGGCCTGGACGGGGGCCGAGGGAGCGGTGCGCCCGCTCGACAATAAAGACAGAAGAAAGGATGTCGCCGAAAAGGTCCTGATGAGCTGCTCGACAAAGTCCTCCATTCGAGCAATATTGGTGGATTCAGGTACTCCAGTAATGCGGAGGTTGCTCCTCCGGGAGCGTGCCTCCAAATCCTCATTTTTATTTCGGATGAGATCAAGAACCTTATCCAACTGGAGCAGTTTTTAGCGGTCTTGAGTGGCAGCGTCCTCGGCATCAGAGACCCTGGATTCAACGTGGAGAAGACGGGCATCGTGGGAATCAACTCTGGCCTTAATTGTATCCAGTCGGGCTGATAGCTGGTCCAATTGTGCCGCTATGCCTGTGACCGTGGATTTGACGTCCAACATAATTGCCTTGAGGTCATCCTCGCGTGTTGGGGCCGCCTCCTGTAAGGTAGCGGGGTCCCCCGCATCAGAGATTACACCCTCCTGGCGCGTGGGGCGGCGCTGGTCGAAGGCAATCTTCGGCTGTTTCGGGTCGGTTCTCCCCATGGCTAGCAGCAGCGGGGGGATGGCTCAGTCGAGCAACAGAAGGGAGGCAGCAGCGCTGGAAGACAACCGCCACCCCAGGGGGACCCGAGGCGGGCCGCAGCAGGAGAGATCAAAGGTGGAGGCCAGTGACCAAAGGAGATGTCCCGTATGGAGAGCAAGCAGGAGGGGGCAAGGTTAGGCTCCAGTCAGGTGAAGCAACACTGGCGGCGCCCCCAGGAAAGACAGTCGAGGCAGGTGAACGCCGGGCCCAGGAGACCAACGGGGGGGGGGGTTCAAAATGAGAAATGAGGTAAGGCCTTCAGACTGGCAGAAACGTGGAGGCAGGCGCTGCAGTTGCTGTAAATGGACTCCAAGGCCGCGGCGCCCACTGGGCCAAAGCGGGTGCCCAACAAGCCCAGAGGATCCAACTGAGGATGTTAAGGCAGGGGGTGCGATGAGGAAAGTAAGGCACACCGGGGAAGCGTGGAGGCACCAGGATCAAGGGCCGCCCAGCGCGACCAAGTCCCAGAAGATGGTCGTCCAAGGAGCAGGCGGTGTGGGGGTAGGCACAACCGAAGGGGGCTGGAGCGGCGGGGAGACGCGGGGGGGCAGGCAGCCTCCGGCGCAGGGCCAACGTGGTGGTCAAACTGGCTAGGGAGAGGCCAGGAAGACCACGCAGCAGCGATGGGCAGAGAGGCCCCACGACAAGGCCCGCACACCCCCAACCCCACCGCGTGACCCCCACAGGTTGGCCCACGCCCCGGGCGCGGAGTTGTAGCTTGCAGGCGGGTACAGCAGGCAGCCGGGAGAACGTGAGGATCAGGGCGGCGTGTGTTCCAGCGCAGAGGGGCCCAAGGCTGGGGGCCCACAGGGCACGGCCCCCTCTCAGCCCAGCGAGACGGGAGTCGCAGCGAGGGAGGATCCAGAGGCGTGCGGCACGACAAGGTTGAGGCCGCGCAGGCCGGGGCCGGTCCAGGGAGGCAAAGCAGGCCGCAGGACTCAGATGGCCGAGGAGCGGCGGAGAGCGTCAGGCAGCCGCAGGCTGGGTGCAGGGATGGAGCCGGGGGTCCCGCCAGCAGAAGGCCTCACACAGCGGGGAGTCGCGGGGGCGCGCCGCCCCCGTCGCCAGGCCCAGGGACCAAGGGAACCCAGCAGCGAGCGCCAAGGAGTGAGGGAATGGCGCTCGCGCCGCAGATAGGCCCGGGCCAGACGGTGCGGCTCGCGCGCCACCAGTCCCACCGCAGAAGGCCCCAACGGCAGAGACACTCACCGGCCACAGCAGGTACGGAGCCCACGGAGTCCACAGGCCGGCCGCCCAGGCAAGGAAGTCCGCAGCAGTTGAGGAGCAAGTGGGCCGGGCCTCTTCAGTGGCGTGGCGTGGGCCCGATGCGGACAATCAGGCGGCACAGCACGGCTCCTTCGCGGCCCAGGAGGTCGATAATGGCAGCAGCGGGTGCCCTGGGACGAGGTGAGTGCGGGCAGCGGGAAGCTGGGTCACTACATCGCGGGTGTCTGCAGGATTATTTCGGATGATAGGCTTGGCCGGCAGAGCCCACTTAAAGTGCGGCCATCTTGCAGCCGGCTAAGCCACGCCCCCACAAATCACACAAACTTACATGGCCAGTCCAAGCTAATCTCCTCATGCGGGGCCAAGGATACAGAATATTCTTCGGCAGCTAAGTTCTTGAGTCCAGGAAGGCAAGTTACATGCTATATTTTTCAAATATTCAAACAAGTTGCAGTTACATACAAGTCTAAATGCTCTCATTACACACTCTGTTTTTGTCTTCAGACTCTGGTATGGATGAGCTCCATCTGGCTCAATAGTGGACAACCATGTTCTGCAGTATTAACAGTTGTCGAAGTCGGGGACCTTGAAGAAAAGCTCATTTTCAGCAGTTCCGGTGCCATCCAACTCTGCTTTTAACAATGCTTCGAAAGAAAGCTCCAACTTTTTAATTAATTAGAATTATCAGCCCCAGG
Source organism: Calotriton arnoldi (assembly GCA_963921515.1). NCBI lineage: Eukaryota > Metazoa > Chordata > Amphibia > Caudata > Salamandridae > Calotriton > Calotriton arnoldi. The sequence goes on from CAWUFW010000792.1 coordinate 2,107,798, forward strand.
GAACTTATATGAGCTGATGAATGCTCTCTAGCAACGTGAGGACGTCATTACAATCTACTACAGTCAGGCAAGGTGCTTGGACTAGACACGTCCCAGGAGCAAGGCGCCCACTCCTTTGTTTTAACCCGCCAAAGTCCTCAGATGCCTTTTAGTGTTTGACCTATTTCAATGTGGAATGTACGGCTTTGACCTTCAGTGCGGCTAAATTGTAGGAATGACCCAGCTGCGTGATATGCATCTTTCGGGCGTATCATGTGTCGACGTGTGTGTTTACTATGTTGTGAACATTTACTGTTGTAAAGCGCCAACTCAGATGCTCTGTATAGACTTGATATCTTTGATGTTAACATTTACTGTTGTAAAGCGCTCTGCTACCTTCTAGTCTAGCTAGCGCTATAGAAAACTCTTGAATAAATAAATAAATAAATGAACACCTTCAGATGTTAAAAGACAACAGGGGGACAGTGTTAAAGTCCAATCTAGTCCACACGACGCAGGAACCACAGACAAGGGCTCTACTTTCAAGTGCCCTCATATCAGGGTGATGAAGAATGGCAGGCAGATGTGATGGATTCATTACCTCTGTTAAGAACAAAACGACAATCATGAACATTCTGCGCCATCTTGTCTGATGAAAGTTCCTACGTGCACATAAACTACAGTCATTCTGATTGACCACAGCCATTTTGTACTCTGTTGGTCACCTTCATTTCACCCTGTCCTCTAGCAGCCTTCTGACTCTCTGACCAAACCTGATATGTGTGCTGGGGGCTATAAACTATTTCCACGACAAACATCAACATCACCTGCTGCCTCAAACTCGTCTTTCCTCTCATCCCTGCACAAACAGGTTACAAATACCAAACAGACTCTTGCAAGCATGGTTTATTGCACTGCACACAGCAAGACTTGTTTTTGCCAACAATGGGACCTGTTTTTATCAACAGAACGGACTCTTAGATCTGGCCGGTCTCACTTGTGTTTAGACCCTGAAGCAAGGTCCAGCTGCAATTAAATTGTCTGTTTTTGACCTGGGCGGGAGGAGAGTTAATGTTGGGCTTGTGTAACCATGTTGATGAAACAATGTTGGGCTTGTGTAACCATGCTGATGAAACAATGTCGGGCTTGTGTGACAACCTGCCCGGGGCGGAGACTCCAAGCTTGTAACCATGATAAATGAAACAAATACATTGTGTAAAACCTGTATAAAAGGAAGAGCCAAAAGCATTGCCAGTAGAACACCTCCCTGAAGACATCCTGGTGTCAGCAGTTGACGTGGTCTCCTCTAAGAGTAATAAACCTTTTTCTTGCCTTCCAGCTTCCAGCGCCTGCCTCGTTATTTTAGATAGCGAATCCAAAGTGGATTAAAGGTGACCTTGCGCCGGGCAGCATTGGGGAGCTCAGGAGACTCGCTGCTTTTCACAAATTGGCGACCCAACGGGGGCCCATCAGAGACACGTGGGTCCAGTAGAGAGGTCCTAACGACGGAGTGAACGACTAAATGATTGGAGTGCACCTGCCTGAAAGAGACCCTCGTCTGGCTGCCAATCGACTGAACTTCACCGGTTCCGAACGGACCTCTCTCGAGTGACCTGCGGTCCTGACTGGGGCCTTACAGGAACGCCGCATTGATTGTTGTAGTAAGAGGACAACCAGGCGCTGGAAGGGGAATACGAAGAACTGTCCATACGGTCCGGGTAAGGTCGTGAGAAAACATGACTTAAATTGATTGATTGATAGAAATACTAGTATTCCTTTTTGAGTTATTTGAGACATTCCCTGCTTGCAAACAACGTAGAATAGGAAGATTCTCTCTTTGCAGACAGCGAAGGACAGGTAGTGCAGACTTTTGTCTAACATTAATTGAGATATTCATTTTGACCGCTAAATACGTCATGCCTGTTTTCTCTAGATTGTTTGATTGTTTTGGACCGGACCGTTTGTTAGAGGTCAGTCATCCGGCACCGCCGGAAGGCACCCTAACAAGGACATGTACGTGAAATATGGATTAGCCACCGTAGCTTATAGCAAACTATGGCATAAGTAAACTAGGAAGGACCGGGTAAATCAGTGGCCACTGACAGGATCTTTCGATCCCGCTAAAATAGAAACATTAGAATTAGCTCTCCACAAAAGAAAGCTAGACCAGCCATGTTTGATAGTTTTGGTTTATGGCGAAAAGAGGCAGCTCAACGAAAGAAAAGAGACGAAGCTAGACAAGATAAAGAAACGCGAAAATCAGCTTACCAAGCCTGTAAAAAGTTAGAAGAAGAACTAAAAGAAAAGGAAATCGATAAAAGGAACAGGAATCAAAAATATCAGGTCAATGCCCTGTTAGAACACCCTTAACTCTTTACCCCGAGTTACCAGCAAAACAGGGGGTAGATGATGATTTATTGTTAGGTCCCCCAATGATATACATGCCACCCCCTTACGCCCCTACTCATCCCATAGTACAACGCCAGGACCACCAAAGTATAGCCGGAGATGGCACGATCGCCTCAGTCTCCACCGCCTCTGCTCCCACCGAGTCACCCACACCAAATGCCTCATCAAAGGATACAGTAGTAGAGGTAGGATCAAAAGAAAAAGGAGCGCCCAGGATCCCGCGATTAAGTAAAAATGAGCGAGCAGGCATTGATAAAGTAGTTAAATCCCTCATAGATAGGAAGGAGACAGAAGAGCATGTAACTGACATATGCAACTCCTATGTTGAAAACCGCAAACGATACTTTATTGTACGTCTCTGTTACCACACCCTTACTGCATATGAAGAGAAGTACCAAGACGTAGGGCCCGAGCGATTAGTGGCTCTCTACAGGAAGGTAGACATCGGAGATGAAGGCGACAACGATGTTGCAGAACTATTTTAATCCACACTAGAAGTATTGCGTCACCTCATAGAACAAGGACAGATAGATAGGGACAGGACAACTAAGGTAGCAGGACCCCCAGTGGAAAAAACAGATAGCATGATGCCAATAAAAGAAGCTGCCCCTTACTGGGTACCTCCTAGAGGACAAGGGACTAATGACGATTTAAACCATCAAGACGCTAGAGGAAGGGTGGTCTACAATTGGGTGTATCAGCCATGGGACAGACAGGACATCCTGACCTTCCGTAAATCTTTGCTGGATTTACGAAAGAACCCCACCGCCTTTTACACCGAGCTAGGTACCGCTCTGGGATCAACAATAATGACACTTGCCGACATAGACTTGTTCTTCGGGTTATGTTGGCCAGCAGATGTGTGGAAACAGATTAGGAAAATAGACCATACCGAACTGTTTGGTCATACCTGGCAACAACTCGACACACTAGATAAACAGCGGAACCCTGGTCAAAAACCAGTTAAAGCAATATTAGACCTCCCTGACAAAATAGTGCAGAAAGTGAAAACGCTGATTCCCAGAGAAAAAGATAGACTGGTCCATAGTAACCGCATGCCGCCAGAAACCACAAGAGGACGTCTCAGAGTACTTCTCCAGATTTGAAACTGTGTTCTCTGATTACAGTGGACAAGACAAGTCCACCGCAACCGGACACCACTTATTTGTGCAGAACTACATCAAAGGATTACTGCCAGATGTATCCCAGAAACTACAAGCCAGCGAAAGTAGTTGGGCAGCATCTAAACCGACGGCCATTCTCCAAATGGCCCAGTACTACGAGCATCAGAGAAACGAAAATGACAGGGCTACAGAAAGGAAAAAGAAGGACTTGAAGGAAAGGGTAATGATAGCACAACTCCAGGGGGCAAATACAGGAAGGGAGCAATATAGGGGCGGAAACCAGCAGAATACCCCTAGAGTACAGCCACCTAGGAACAATCCATCTACATCATATGTAGGACGCCAAGACCTAGGACAGGATCAATGTGCATTTTGCAAAAAATATGGACACTGGAAATCCCAATGCCCGGCTTTGTTAGGAGCTGCTAGGGGCAGAGGGGCAAGGGAAATAGCAAGTGGACAGAGAGGAAGAGGAAGTGGAAGAGGGTACGCGAGTGAAGCAAGCGAGGAAAGGCCAGGAAGAATGAACGCATTTGACCATCCCAGACAGAATCAGTACCAACAGACAGATTATGACAATACGTACGACTTTGCATAGGACAGCCAGGGGCAAGGAAGGGATCCAGTCGAGCTCTGCGTTGATCAGCAAGGCCCTTATGTTACCGCTGAGGTCCTGGGCACAAGGTCGCCATTTTTGGTAGACACAGGAGCAACACGTAGTGCACTATCCAAACGACTGATTCCAAGGGCACCCTTGTCAGGCTCACATGTGACCTCAATAGGATTTGACGGTACGTCCTCCACCAACACTTTGTCCCGACCCATCCCTTTTAATCTTGACAGCAATGGCGTCGAAACGACATTCCTCCTCTCATCTAACACCCCAGACGCCATTATGGGCCTCGACCTTTTGAAACACTTCCATGCGACTATCAGATGCTCACCAGACGGAGTGCGTGTCATCCTGTATGACAACCCCCAACGCCATAGAGAGAACCCTTTTCAGCACATGTTTTCCATCTCTGAGACTGACACATCCCTACTGGACACTTTGCCATCACACTTATGGGCTAGGGCTGATTCAGACGTAGGACGAATGATGATTGACCCAGTACACGTAACAATACGACAGGACGCAACCCTACCGAAGGTACCGCAGTACAAAATATCGCCAGAGGGTGAGAAAGCACTAACAGAGATCATACACTCTTTGGTAGAGGCAGGGGTGGTAGAGGAAATAGTGAGCAACATTTGTAACAGTCCCATACTACCGATTGTAAAGAGACAGGGAGAGGGAGATGGGAAAGCCTACCGCTTCATCATTGACCTGCGGGAGGTAAACAAAATCGTAGTACCACAATACCCAGTAGTTTCCGACATCACGACAATTTTGACTTTAATCCCCTCCACTGCCACCACCTTCACTGTGATCGACCTCAAGAACGCCTTCTTTTCCATACCTATACACGAGGACAGCCGCTATCTTTTGGATTTACCCTAAATTCCCGTTCGTATAGATTTTGTAGAGCACCTCAGGGGTACACTGAGAGCCCAAGTATCTATAGCCAGGCGCTTAAAAGACAGTTGGACGCCATACAATTGCCAGATGGAGTGGCACTAATACAATATGTAGACGACATCCTTCTAGCAGCAGACACCATACCAATAGCCGTCACAGCCACCATCAAACTACTCCATTTCCTTGCTGAGAATGGTCAAAAGGTCTCCCGAAAGAAACTGCAGTTCTGTAAATCACAAGTGACCTATTTGGGTCACCTTTTATCAAAAGAAGGGAGAAAACTCACGCCTGACAGGATCCAGACAATTCTAGGCACCCCTGTCCCCAAAAATCAGAAGCAAGTCCGCTCTTTGATAGGCCTCACCTCGTTTTGCAGACAGTGGTTACCGAACTTTAGCCTCATTGTCAAACCCCTTCTCTCCCTCCTAGCTAAGGACATCCCCTCACCTCTCCCTGGACCCCCGAATGCCAGACAGCCTTTAAAGAACTACGCAATACCCTTTGCTCAGCACCAGTCCTAGGAACCCCAGATTACTCCAAACCATTCTTCCTCTACACACACGAAAGGGAGGGATGTGCATTGTCTGTCCTAACACAATCAATTGGTCACAAACAACGCCCTTGTGCATATTTTTCTGCCACCCTCGATCAAGTAGCCAGAGCACTGCCAGCGTGCCTGCGCGCAGTGGCAGCTGCAGCAGTATCAATTCGCCAGAGCGAAGGAATAGTGCTCTCCAATCCAGTCACTGTTTTAGTACCCCATGCAGTCGACACACTACTGAACCAGACCAAAACCCAACACTTGACTAGCGCACGACTGACAGGATATGAGTTGACCCTGCTAGCACCGCACATTACCCTAAAGCGATGCACCACCCTCAATCCAGCCACGCTGTTACCCCTACCCGAGAACGATCCTAACGTGGCTCCACTACACGACTGTGTGACACTAACCGATGAACAAACAAAAAGTAGAGTAGACCTCAGAGACACCGCCTTTCTAGAGCCAGATGGAGAACTATGGGTGGATGGTTCGTGCATCAAACTCCCCGACGGCACCACCTCAGCTGCATACGCTGTCACCACAGCCCGAACCATTCTAGAAACAGACCGTATTGCCCAACGTTCCGCCCAGGCAGCAGAACTCATTGCCCTCACACGAGCATGTATTTTAGCAGCTGGCACGACAGTTAACATATACACCGACAGCCAATACGCCTTCGTGGTGGTTCACCATTTCGGGATTCTATGGAAAGAAAGAGGGTTTCTGACTTCACACGGTACACCCATCCTGCATGGAGATTTAGTCTCCGCCTTGACGGAAGCAGTCCTCCTCCCCAAAAAGCTAGCAGTGATAAAATGCCAAGCACATAGGAAAGTGACTGATCTCATTGGACAGGGAAATGTACTAGCAGACGTTACTGCCCGAGCCACGGCAGAAGACAGAACTATGACACAAATGTATGTGACCAGGTCACAAGCTGAACAATGGACTGATGCTAGGACCACTGTAAGGGACATACGGACTACAGGCACACAAGACGAATTGACCGAGTGGGAAAAGGTGGGACTAAAAGACGAGGAAGATTGCTGGAGAACTAAAGACGGAAATAAATGGCTGTTACCCAATGCCTACCTCATCCCCATATTGACCATGGCACATTTACCAGCACACATAGGCTCCACCCCCATGATTGAACTAATCACAAGAGTATGGCATAATGTCAAGATAACAGAATCTGCAAAGCGCCTAGTACAACAATGTATAGTATGCCTACAACACAACCCAGGGAAAGGGACAGTAGTACCACGGGGAGGGTTTGGAGTCCCTGATCACCCCTTTGAAGTCCTTCAAATGGATTACATCCAACTAGAGAGATGCCATGGTCTAAAATATGTCCTGGTGGTTGTGTGCGCTTTTAGCAAATGGGTGGAGGCATATCCCACCCGCGACAATACTGCCATAGCCACTGCAAAAGTATTGTGTAAAGAATTCTTCCCCCGGTACGGCCTTTGCAGAATTTTATGGAGCGACAACGGCCCACACTTCGTAGCCGAAGTGATACAGAACATACTGAAAGGGTTGGGGGTAAAACAAAAATTCCATGCCGTCTTCCACCCCCAATCAGCGGGCCTGGTAGAGAGACACAATGCAACATTGAAACTAAAGCTAGCCAAAATAGTTGCCACAACCGGGTTGAAATGGCCCGACGCCCTTCCATTGGCATTGCTATCAATGCGCTCCACCCCGACCAAACACAGACTGACCCCGTATGAAGTGGTCTTCGGCAGGCCTATGAACATTTGGGCGGCACCAAGACCCACCTCCATTAACGATGTCCCGAACATATTAATGTCAGACTATCTGCATAAATTGACAAACGAGCTAACAATTATCCACCAACAGGTGCAGCAAGCCTTGCCTGACGTATCCAGGGGCCCAGGACATGTGATAAAGCCTGGGGACTTCATCCTAGTTCGCAACTTCCAAAGAACGAAGAATCTGGAGCCCAGGTGGACGGGCCCCTGGCAAGTCTTGATCACCACTCGAACTGCCCTCCGAGTGGAAGGAAAAAGAAATTGGCTGCACGCCCACCACTGCAAGAAAGTCCCTCCAACGCTGGCAACCTGTGAAGAGGTGGAGGTGCAAGAGGAAGTACTCGGAAAAGACCGACCAGCTCTGAGTTGCTACCCACAAGAAGACACCCTCCAACTGTCTGAATTTCCCGACCCCACGGTGCCATCCAAGGAAGGGTACAACCTAAGATCGACAAAAAGGGGAGCTCCAACAACCAGGCCACTAACTGAGTCAGAGTCTCAGATCGGTAGCACAGCCAAACAATGCTACCAGGAAAAACACCAGACAAAAGTCTGTGGTCCTAACAGTTGGTGAGCTCCTCGAAGATGATGGAAGAAACGGAACACCTGCAAAGCCACCGCAAAGACACCAAGACTTTTGAACTGCACAGTACAAAGACAATTGCACTTGTAGCTGCATTTCTCACCTGCCTCCTACTAATGGTCACACTCTGGATCATTGAAGAGAATGCACCTGCATACAGAACATTGTCACCAACCATGCAACCAATCACAAAGAAAGAGCACTACCTGGTATCACTACCGCCACATCTCCGAGAACGACGCAAAGAATTCTGGAATAATTCTTTCGTACAGATGCTGCACCAGCACAATCTTGCCACCAATGCCACTAACTGTTGGGTCTGTGGGCTGCTACCACATGCCACTGAACATTCCATCCCTTTCATCCCTTCACCCTTTTCTGTTCATGGATCTTGCCTTGCCTGGATGATGCTCCTACAAGAAAGTTACAAAGACAATGCCACTTCCGATGGGACAATCGCTCAGTTCTACAACGAGTTCTGGCTAAACCAAACAGGAAGAACAGCAGCTCCCTTTTACCCTCACACCTCCAATACGACATTCCCAATGAATGTCCCCTCCAAAGAACGAGTGGAAATACAAGTGTTCAATAATCCTGTCAGAGCCACATTTTCCTACCTGAAGAAAAGAACTGCTGCAACACTGACTGTGGCCCTATCTGTGGTGAACGTCTCTGGCCTTGTATGCATTGAAGGCCGTGGGACTAAGAATGTGGGTCACAGCACTTGTAACATTGTAAGGACTTTGAACACTGCCAACCCTCCAGCATTTGTTGCATCACCCAATATGTACTTTGTCTGTGGAACCAAAGCCAACACCTGGCTCCCAAGAAACTGGGGGGCACGTGCTACATCGCTTTTGTTTTGCCACCGACCTACACAGCCCCTGCAGAGCATCATCGAGAAAAGCGTTCTAAAGACACTGATCAAGCAGACTCTGCCGCATCACAGTTCGTTGACGCAGCAAAAGGGCTCGTCCCGCTATGGGGTCCGATGGCAAACAGCCGAGCCATCAGACATCTGTCTCAAGCGGTAGAAACCGCCCTGAACGTCACAGCTGGCATCCTCACCAACAACACTGCCGGAGCTTCAAGCGGTCCGTCTGGTGGCCCTACAAAACCGCATGGTCCTGGACGTGGTACTAGCGGATCGTGGAGGAGCATGTCGCATCATTGGTGCCAGTTGCTGCATATACATCCCTGATAATTCACCCTCTGTCTATGAAGCAATCGAACATCTCCACAGACTGTCTTCAGAAATTCATCAAGGATCAGAGACTTGGACAATTGGAAGTTGGCTTTGGGGCATCTTGAAGGACTGGGGTTGGAAAATATCAATGTTTCTCTTGGTCCCAGTATTGGCAATATGTGGTTGCTGTTTGGGTGTACACTGTATACCACCTTTGTGTTCTCTTTGCATAAGTGCCTTGCGCCCTAAGAATATGGACACTCAGTTAACAAAAATGAGAGTAATGTATGAACAAGAAATACAGGACATTATGGAGATCGAAATAGACTGACAAGATGGCTAGTTATGTTCAAAGGGGCGACTGTTAAGAACAAAACGACAATCATGAACATTCTGCGCCATCTTGTCTGATGAAAGTTCCTACGTGCACATAAACTACAGTCATTCTGATTGACCATAGCCATTTTGTACTTTGTTGGTCACCTTCATTTCACCCTGTCTTCTTGCAGCCTTCTGACTCTCTGACCAAACCTGATGTGTGCTGGGGGCTATAAACTATTTCCACGACAAACATCAACATCACCTGCTGCCTCAAACTCGTCTTTCCTCTCATCCCTGCACAAACAGGTTACAAATACCAAACAGACTCTTGCAAGCATGGTTTATTGCACTGCACACAGCAAGACTTGTTTTTGCCAACAATGGGACCTGTTTTTATCAACAGAACGGACTCTTAGATCTGGCCGGTCTCACTTGTGTTTAGACCCTGAAGCAAGGTCCAGCTGCAATTAAATTGTCTGTTTTTGACTTGGGCGGGAGGAGAGTTAATGTTGGGCTTGTGTAACCATGTTGATGAAACCATGTTGGGCTTGTGTAACCATGCTGATGAAACAATGTCGGGCTTGTGTGACAACCTGCCCGGGGCGGAGACTCCAAGCTTGTAACCATGATAAATGAAACAAATACATTGTGTAAAACCTGTATAAAAGGAAGAGCCAAAAGCATTGCCAGTAGAACACCTCCCTGAAGACATCCTGGTGTCAGCAGTTGACGTGGTCTCCTCTAAGAGTAATAAACCTTTTTCTTGCCTTCCAGCTTCCAGCGCCTGCCTCGTTATTTTAGATAGCGAATCCAAAGTGGATTAAAGGTGACCTTGCGCCGGGCAGCATTGGGGATCTCAGGAGACTCGCTGCTTTTCACACCTCGAAGGCTTTGAATTGGGGGATATGGGTTTTAATCAAGGATCACACACTTGAACAACGTTTTGGGTGAAATAACTTACAACAGATCCGGTCTAGGTGGCTCAATGGTTTCTGCTCCAGAGTCAAACTCAGAAACTCCCTTGTGGCCTGCATTAGGACTACCGAAGAGCACCTTGCCTTTCGTAGGCCCATCACGCCCTAGCTGTTCCCCTACACTGAACCACGACATTATCTGCAAGGCAGTAGGCATGGGCTTTTCTAGTTGTGCGCCATTTACTACTACAAGGTGCAATTCCTTGCTTCAGTCTTAAGCCCAGAGGTGGCTTCTTTCCTGCTCCTTATATCTGGAATTAAACATAAATTACACAAACCATCTTATTCTTCATGTACAGTGTTGTTTAATCACACCGAACATACAGTAGTTCATAATATTTCAACTGATATTTATAAAGCAGTGCCCCAAGAGGGAAGGGTGGAGGTAAAGTGAATGAAGTGAGGATAGGGAAGTGAGTGAAACGGTGTACAATTCACATAATCAATTGTTATAAAACACAAAAGCGGCTCATAAAGGAGCCAGATCTTCTTATTAGGTACAAATGTTAGATAGCCATGATTGTAAACAGGGTCACAGTGATGAATCGCTGTTGGTCAAACTGGCTAATATGGTAATTACTTGTGAGGTCAAAGTGGAGGGCCAAATTGCTCCGTATTCAGTCGTTCTGTAACTCCAGGAAACGTCTCAGTAGACTGAGACGTTTCCTGGAGTTACAGAACGACTGAATACGGAGCAATTTGGCCCTCCACTTTGACCTCACAAGTAATTTTTCCGGGCCCAGGAGATTAACCCTGTGTGGCCCACCCCCAATTCAGGCATCTTTGAGTACGCGCTGAAGTGTTTGTTCTCGCCTACTACAGTTTGGAGCCTACGCGCCCACTTGCCCCTCAGGCCCAATGAATGGGCCATTGATGATAACCTGCCCCCATTCACCCACCTACACTCCTGTCCTGAAGAAGACCCCGACGTAAGGGATACATTGACCTACTACTATTCAGGGGTCGAAACGTCGACATCTACCATATTAGCCAGTTTGACCAACAGCGATTCATCACTGTGACCCTGTTTACAATCATGGCTATCTAACATTTGTACCTAATAAGAAGATCTGGCTCCTTTATGAGCCGCTTTTGTGTTTTATAACAATTGATTATGTGAATTGTACACCGTTTCACTCACTTCCCTATCCTCACTTCATTCACTTTACCTCCACCCTTCCCTCTTGGGGCACTGCTTTATAAATATCAGTTGAAATATTATGAACTACTGTATGTTCGGTGTGATTAAACAACACTGTACATGAAGAATAAGATGGTTTGTGTAATTTATGTTTAATTCAATGTAATTTTGTGGTTCTTCTATGCAATCGTGTACTGGGACCATTTTTCTTATGTACTGCTCTATACCCAGGTCCCAGTGACGTTTTGGGTTTACCCTTCTATGTAACCTTATATCTGGAGCACTGTCCATTGTGCACTTATCCCTCGCTTCACCCCCTTATGTGCCCTCCTTCCAAAGGGACTGTTGAATGCACCAACTTCTGCACCCTTATGGGCCAACGGATCACAGGCAATGCCGCTGAACTCCATTCACGACCACGGAGAACATGTTGGTGCTGGTGAAGATTCACCCTAAAATCCTGCTTCAAACTCAGCCTCAACCTCCATGCAGCAGTCTCAGCACTGCTGGCTCCGCATGACTATTGGCTCCTGTTTTTGGGACGAAGAACCATGTCGCACCCATTTGAGGCACCTCTGACGTCCCAAACAGGCATCACTGACTGTGCCTCAATCAAAGCTCATTTCTCACCCTGATACATGCACGCACCTAGAAGCCAGCTCAAGCGCTATCAGTCTCCAACATTAATCCTCAAGATAGGCTTGAGCCTCTCATCTCTTTACGTCTTCCAGTGTACTCTCTTCGTCCTGTGACTGCAACATTAGCAGAGTGGTTCTGAGGTCAACATCACACTATGGCCATCAGGGGACCACAGAGCAGCACCCTTCCCAACCACCAAAGCATAGCGCCGCATGTGCTGGGTGGGTAAGGTCACAGCGCTTCGAAGAGCAACTTGTAGTAAATACATGCCATGACCACAGCAATCTTGGGGAAATCGTTTTATTTACCACTGACAAAGTGGTCTCTCTCAAAACCTTCCGTGCTTTCTAAACACGCTGGCAGGAGTGTTAAGCACTTTATAAGAACTAGACATTTTACACGGGTGCTACTTTCTCTAAATAAAGGCGCCTTTTAACCCTCCCCTGGCCTCCATACAAAAATAAAAGAGCCAATATTTCCGACTGAAAAGGGCCGTGCATTGGAGCATCATGGAAGCAGGGAGCAGCGCGCCGAGCAGTGGCTTCTGGCCAAGCTTCCAGGGAAACCTTCAGAAAATGAAATGTGTTTAATGAAAAGCAGGCGACGCAGGCCTGCCACACTCAGGCGGATAACACGCGGGCCAGGCATAGTAACTCATGAGCGAGGCTCCGCCGAGGCTACACGGGGAGCGAGAGGGCAGCTCTGGGCGGAGGGCGTGTACTGATGTCCACCGATCACTACCCCCGGCACACAGCCAGACTCCGGCAGAAGCACTGCTGTCTGCTGGTGCCCTCAGCATACGGACCAATCCCCCAGGCTCCCGAGTGGAGCCCATTGTGTACAGCACGCAGGCCCAGTCTCTGAGAAGCACATCCCTGGCCCAGGTTGACTCGGAGAAGCACCGCTCTGGGTCCCAGGCTGTCTGCTGGTGCACAGGCCCAGACTCTGAGAAGCACTGGTCTGGGCCCCAGGGTGTCTGCTGGTGCCCAGGCCCAGACTCTGAGAAGCACCGCAATGGGCCTCGGGGTGTCTGCTGGTGCCACGGACCCAAACTCTGAAAAGCACCGCTCTGGGCCTCAGGGTGTCTGCTGGTGCCACGGACTCAGACTCTGAGAAGCACCGCTCTCTCTGGGCCTCATGGTGTCTGCTGGTGCCACAGGCCCAGACTCTGAGAAGCATGGCTCTGGGCCTCAGGGTGTCTGCCGGTGCCACAGGCTCAGACTACTAAGCAGCGCGGCCCTCAGGCAGCTCATAAGTGGAGGCGGCTGTCATGGCCTCGCATGAGGAACAGGCTGTGCAAGGCACACGGACAAAGAGCCCACAGACCGGCCGGACACACACACACACACCCTGTACTGTCACACGCGGCCTCTGCCTGGTTTTTGTAGCGCCTGTCACCTCACCGCCCAGAGCTTGGCACTGTGGCTCGGTGACATTTTAAGCAGTTACGCAAGGAAAATACAAACAGGAAAACACCTTGTTCAATGGAGCATACAGAGGTGATCCCGACCAGGGAGATTCCTTGTGCGCCTAGCATGCTGGGACCAAACACCGCAGCGCTACACAGTGTTAATGTAGCGCCTTTTCTCCAAGTATTTATAAAATCATTGCCCTCCCCGGCTCCCGAGGATACGCACCTCCCCAGGGCTGGTGTGAAAGTCCATTGTCCAATGCTTGTCAGAGGTGTTGTGGCTCCGAGGCGGTCCAGAGGCAGCACCCGGCCTGCCCCAGGCCTGCACCCAGGAGGCCAGGACGGAGATACCGATGTGATGGTGGCTCCGGGTCCCAGAGTAGTTGCTTGCCTCTCAGAAGTGCTGTCCCTCAGGCTCGGATCCAGGAATTTTTAATTGGGTGGGCCAAGGGTGCAATTGGGTGGGCCACTGCGGGCCCAATTTGTCGCTTCTGGAGGTAGCCTACAAGCCCTAGTTTACATCATATCTACTTGCAAACAGTCATCATGATACAACGGATCGATTCTGTGTGTATACAGAGCATGTGGAGAGTTATTTGACAGTAAGAGCAATGTCTGTACCTAAGTGCAAACCCTCAAATTCCAGCAGGCCAGGCTTCAACACAAGTACTTCCAGGCCCGATTATCCACTTTTCTACCATCCCTCTCCTGTGCACCTTCTCACAGCTAACCTTGGGCCCCAGCCCCATATCTGCCACCATCCAGCTCCACTTTTCTTATTCCCGTAAAAAACATTAGTAAAATCACCTTTAAACTTAAAACATTGAATATAGCAGTAAATATAATTAGCACGCACTTTAAAATATGTTCCACAGCTGCCCTAATGACCTGACTGCTAATTAAATAAACAAAAACAGAAAGGCCATGATGGGGCCAGCTTTAGCGCTAGTGCGAAAGTCTTTTTTAGCGCCCCACCAATGACCTCATTCTCTGCAGATACCATTACTACCACCCTCCAACAGTGCCCTTCATCTCTCCTTAGCCTCTCCCCCTCAAGACCTCCTCCTCAGTCTCCCTCACTACCACCCTCCACCAGTGCCCTTCATTGCTCCATAGCCCCTCCCTCTAGTGACCTCCTCCTTGGATTCCCGCACTGCCACCCTCAAGCAGTGCCCCTCATCGCTCCATAGCCCCTCCCTCTAGTGACCTCCTTGGATTCCCGCAATGCCACCCTCCACCAGTGCCCCTCATCGCTCCATTGCCCCTCCCTCTAGTGACCGCCTCCTTGGATTCCTGCACTGCCACCCTCCACCAGTGCCCTTCATCTCTCTGAAGCCCCTCTCTCATATGCATTTCATTTGTTGTATAGCGCTACTCATATCAGTGTAGGATGTCACAGTACTTTAAATCATGCACACATTATACAGAGACAATGAATCATACAAGTATGTAAATCAGACTATAAGGAATGTCACATATGTCAATGAGGATTACAAGGTGTAGGAATCACATGTCATCCATACTTGTGGGCAGTATATTTTAAGAGGGTTTGGTCTGGAGAATCACAAACTCATGATTTAAAGCATACTCCCGTGGTTAGGGGTTGGCTTTACAAATAAAAATGTATATCGGCCCAAACTCTTTTAGCAACATTAAAGTAATGAAAGACTTGGAAAGTTCCAACTATTTACTAACACATTAAAAATGAAGTTCTAAATATACCATTCATGTTTGTATGCAGCTCTTTGATGACAGTTCATAGGTCTCAGTCCTATGTTAGGATTGTAACTTCTGAACTGCAAGTAGCACAAGAATCTCTGTGACAAAGGCAGTAACCCACTGAGCTATCCACGTAAAATACAGTTTATCTGCATTTCAAAACTACCAAAAGACAAAGGATTGCTCTCCAGCAGGATCATTAATCATCAGTTATCTGGACATTTTTATTGTTGTCTTGCATCCATGGCCTTGATAATGATAAAAACGATTTAAATGAAGTGTACATAAAGTATGTGCCTTGCTGGGCCTGTGCAGATTTTAAAAATAAGAACAAATAGTAACACATTCTCTTACCTACTCTGTTAATCAAACTTTGTGTCACAGCCAGATCTGATAAGCAGCTGCAGGGGTCAGGAAAGGTGAATCAAAATAAACAAACTTCTTTTCTCCAGCCCTGAATAGAAATGGAAATATCCACACAGCAGGACTGTAGGCAAAAGTTACTCTTGCCAAATAATGAATTTGTCCCCTTTGCCATGCCCCTATTGTTCCTGCACGACGCAGCCCACCTTTCTAAAAGGAGTTGGGAGATTGAGGATGGCTGTGAGAAAGAGCCCAGGCCCTAATCACGCAACTCCCAGAAAAGGTAGAAAAACAATGTTCGGAGGAACGTTTTAAATTATAGACCCCATTTTCTATTCGCCTTCATGTCATCACTGTGAGGGCCAAGGATCATGTTTGGGTGGGCCAGGCTCATGTTTGGGTAGGCCTGGCCCACCCGGCCCACCCGCTAGAACCGGGCCTGCTGTCCCTACTCTTTTACAAGCATTGACTCTCTATTGTGAAGTGCGGGTCCTTTCCTTTCAAAGTAGAGACAAGCAGGAACTCCGTCCCGGCCCACTTAAAACACGAACTCCTAGCTGCCGAAAAAGTGGCATTTGGGATTCTTACAAGGACCTAAAAGGTGATTTGCAATTAAGTTCAAAATGATGTACTAAACATACTTAGAAATATTACAAAAAATACCGGTTTGCTCATGGACAACTTTAGCGCCTTTTAAGCTACCCTGATTTCACCAACACTGGAGCCCAGATCTCCAACTCTGAATAAAATAAGTGCACTGCACGAGACGCCGAAAGAACTACGAGCATTATGTACAATGAAGCCCTCTACAAACCCAAATACAGTAGAATAGGTTGCAATTCATGGGCCTAATCTCGTGCATCGTAAGGATCCAGTTTTCAGATTACTAAAAGGTGAACCTCCTCACTTGTATTGGAATTGCATTTATATTGTATTGTATTGTATTGTAATTGCATTTGTATAGCGCTTACTACCCCCGACGAGGCGTCGAAGCGCTTTTTCGGCGAGTAACACGCTACTCCGGGACCCATAGAGGATTAGTGTTGAATTAGTATAGTGAAACATGCAAGTAAATTTTAAGTGGTGGATGGATATGTTAGTCAGTTATTTGGATTCGGAAGGATAGCAGAAGGATAGAAAAGGAAAGAAGGTTTGTATTTATATAGCGCTTCTAACCCCTGATGGGGTGTTGAATCGCTTTTTTTGGCGAGTAGCACGCTACTCCGGAAACCCATAAAGGATTAGTGTGGAATTAGTATGGTGAAATATGAAAGTAATTTGAGTGGTGGATATTAGTCAGTTATTTGGAGTGAGAAGGATTGCGGAGGGATAGAAGGGAAAGAAAGGTTTGCATTCATATAGCGCCTGTTACCCCTGATGGGGTGTTGAAGCGCTTTTCTGGCGAGTAGCAGGCTACTCCGGAACCCAAAAAGGATTAGTGTTGAAAATTAGTATAGTGAAATATGAAGTCATTTGAGTGGTGGATATGTTAGTCAGTTATTTGGATTGAGAAGGGTTAGGGAGGGGTAAAAAAGGAAAAAAGGTTTGCATTTATATAGTGCTTGTAACCCTGATGAGGTGTTGAAACGCTTTGTTGGCGAGTAGCACGCTACTCTGGAACCCATAAAAGGATTAGTGGTGAATTAGTATAGTGGAATATGGAATTAGAGAAGTGAACATGCTAGTCTGTTATTTTGATTGAAAAGGATAGTGGAGGGATAGAAGAGTGAAGGATTTTTTTTTTTTAGGTCATAGCAGTAGGAGGAGGCTTTTGGATGAGTAAAAGAGTTTTTGGAGGGGAAGAGTCGGAGGGAAGAGTTTAGAAAGGTTTGTTTTGGGGGATCGGTACAGTAAAGGAGGTGTCAGAAGATGCAAGGAGGGGTAGAGTAGGAGAGGAGTCAAGAAAGGGTTATTTTGGGGAACATAGTAGTGGTATGGCGTTTGGGATAAATGAGAGAGTGGGTGTAGAGGATATAATGATAGATGTATAGGGTGAGATAGGGTAGTGAATTGGAAAGAGTAGTAGAAAGAAGTTTGAGATGAGTAAGAAAGTTGGGCTAGAAGATATATTGAGGGAAGTATAGGCTGAGAAATAGGGTAGTGCATTGGAAATGCTAAATTAGAAGAAAGTGATAAATATATAGATCCATAAGTACATTGAAAGTATATAGATGCATAAAGGAGGTAAGTATATGCAGATTAAAGATATTGATAGAGGTAGCGGATGAGAAATAGGGTAGTGCATTGGATATGCTTTTTCAGGAGAAAAGTAACAGACACACAGATCCAAGTACATGGAGGTACATAGATGCCCAATAGAAGCAAGTACATGTAGACCAAAGAAGATTTTTTTTTTTCTTTTGTTTTTATAACAACATAATTATTGTACATGTTTATACAAAGCAATACACGAAGATAGGCACATATCTATAGTGAAAATCAATGCTTATGTACAGAGGGACAAATACATAGGGTGGGTATTAATGAATGGGAAAATGGGCAGCATTCCTGGCCCTGGTCCCGACCAGTTTCGAACATGCTCAAACAGGCACTCAACTCACCCTTGTCCTCTCCACCCTTAACAGGCTCAAACAGGCACTCACCCTTGTCCTCTCCACCCTTAACAGGCTCAAACAGGCACTCACCCTTGTCCTCTCCACCCTTAGCTGAGACGCCCTAAGCCTTGGCCGTTTATAGCCCTAGTAGTCAGGTGACCCCTTCAGCCAATGGGAACCCTAGCCCTAACAATATCCAATCACAGCACTAGCCCTAAAATCTAGAACCAATAGGAGACGAGGACCTTACAGCCAATCTTAGCCCTAGTCCAAGCACCCAATCAGTTTAAAAACCCTTGATCTCTACGTCCAATAGAGGCCCTAGCCCTACCAGTAGTCTCAACCCTAGTCCAAGCAACCAATGGCACAGGAAGCCCTAGTCCCTACTTCCAATAGAAAGCCTAACCCTACTCTTAGTCCCACACCTAGTCCAGCAACCAATCACACCAGAAGCCCTAATCGCTACTTCCAATTAAAGGCCTAACCCTAGCCCTAGTCCCACCCTAGTACCAACAACCAATAACACAGGAAGCCCTAGTCCCTACTTCCAATAGAAATACTAACCCTAGTCCCAACCCTACATTGATTGAATCACAGACCCAGAAACCAATCAGAACCCTCAAATACCCAACCAATGAGGACACTAACCCTAATCCAATAGAAACATCAGATACAACCACCAATCAGTGTACACATGTACCAAATAATATCAGACTATATAATGTCCCAGCTACCTCGGACTAGGTTTGCTGGCCAGGGAGTTGGAAGCTGCTTCTCTATTCAGAAATCTCCTAGGAGACAGACCGGCTCAATCCACACTTTGGACTTCTGCAGGTAAGGCCCCAACAAACTTGTCCTCTAACAACACTATTTGTATAAAACTTTACTCCCTCTCCTGGCCAAAAAACGAAGTGCACAGTCCCTATTAAACACAGTTTAAACAGCTTACAGCACATTACTGCTGTCTCAGGGGGGAAGCTGGTTTCACTGACTTGTTAACACAAGATGGTCGCTGGGGGTGCACTGCTTAACATACAGATTTTAGCACAGAGCAAAGGAGACATTTGGAGGGAAAAACTGATAGTCACAGGGAATGAGAGGGAAAAACTACAGAGTTTGGACTGCAAATCCCACAATTCAACAGGTTAAATGGAAGCAGTCACAGGCAGGAAAAAACACAAGTTTAAACACAAAAACATGGGATAAATTATGCAATCACTGGCAGGTTAAAACTACAATTTTAAACTGTAACAAACACAGGCAAAGACAGTTAAAGAAATTTAAAAAGGAAAAAATAAGATGATGCAATCACAGGTAGAGAAAATCGTTTTTTAAACTTTTTTAGGAACGAGACAGCACTAGTCTGCCTCCTTACCACTTCCTGGACTCTGCTCACTGCAATCTGGGGCACAGGTAGGCTGCAACTCACAAGATGGAGGAGAATGATTTGGGGTGCACCCAGCAAAGCCTTAAGGGGCCTGGGCAGGTGTGAGGGGAGGGCTCAGAGTTTCCTGGGAGCTGAATAGCCAATCCCCAGTCCTAGGTCTGCTGGCCTGGGGGTGGGGACTGGGACTGGGGAGCTGCTTCTCATGTTCAGAATCTCCTAGGAGACAGACAGGCTCAATCCACACTTTGGACTTCTGCAGGTAAGGGCCTAACTTGTCCTCTGAAAATAGTGTTTGTATAAAACTTTACTCTACATAGCATAAACATGCACCAGTGCAAATTTTCAAAGCGCAAACAGTTAACACATGCTCATAGCAACATGCTCTGTTTTAGATAGCTTTTCATGCAAATTGCGTTTGCCCCACGTGTTACTACCCCTGACGAGGCGTCAAAGCGCTTTTTCGGAGAGTAGCATGCTACTCCGGAACCCATAAAGGATTAGTGGTGAAATATGAAAGTAATTTGAGCGGTGGATATGTTAGTCTGTTATTTGAATTGAGAAGGATAGTGGAGAGATAGAAGAGGGAAAAGGTTTGGATTAATATAGTGCTTGCTACCCCTGATGAGGTGTTGTAGCGCACGCTACTCTGGAACCCAAACAGGATTAGTGTCCAGTTGTCCACGACTTCTTACTGGCTGTTGGCTTCCTTCTATATCAACGGACGGGATCCGCAGCTTCAATGGCACCCATTTCAGGTGACCTGGTCAGCATCGAAAGCTGGGCTAAGCAGGGTTGTCAAGAGGCATAAAGGTGGAACTCTGTCAGGCACACAAGAAAGGATCTGTGCCTCAATGCTAAGAGAAGGCTGGCTAAGCCTCAAAGACTCCGGTGTAACCGAAATGCCAAATATTGATAATCCTGCTGACATTACCGTGTCCGGAGCACCTCGCCCTGGCCACCCCGAGGTACTTCTGAATGAAAGGACGCTGGGTCTCCGCTTCAAAAACCTTCTGCTGGTCGCTCTCCCAATACAGTCCTTAATATACCACAAATAGCTTGTTTGTGAGCTCTGCTACTTTTGGAAGACACAAAAACATACACAAAAGGTGACAAGGGGATGATTATAAATGACCCACTCATATAACTTCTGTATTGCTAGCATCCCAGATCTCCTGTCCTCTCCTGGGTGGGAAGCGTATCCCGCTAGAGGAAGGGACCACAAGCTCTTTCCACGACTGTAGAACATAAGACATCCAAGTGCATGGGCCTTTATGCAGATCCATTTTGGCGGAAAGCAAGCTCGGGAAGCCTCTCAAAGTCGCCTTCTGCATTCGTGCACCAACACAAACTTGAAAGGAAAGGCACCAGCCTTTCATGTGTGTAGTACCTACTCAATGGGATGTGTGAACAACATCTTCCACCCAACGGGGAGTACAGTCAATAGCTCTTCAGTGCGAGTTAGGATAAATGAAGGCAAGTGTGATGCCTGAGAGATGTACAGACGTGTTCTTCAGCTCAGGGTAGGCATGGCAGAATCTACCAGGCCGGAGAAGCATTGGATTGTGATGCCCATGTGATCCAATTCCTCCCCTGCATCGGGATAACTTTAAGGAGCCACAATCAGAAGGACAGGCCTGAGGACCTTGGCTTATGCTCTCCTAGATATCGAGTCTCTTGCCAGAGCACACACTGTGCTTACTGCTACATTAGCGTCACTGGCGTGTCCGGAATTTCAGGTTGGAGCACCAATGGTTTGGATTTAAAAACCAGCCCAAGTGGAGATGAGTGACATCACTGATCTAGGCTTGGATGCAGAATAGCCAGAGAGGCTTGCAGAAATTATGGGTTTCAAACAGAAATCTCAAGGAAAATGTTCCCCACACATGCCCTGAGAAGAACGCACAACCCTCATGAAAATCCCAAAGAACACCATCGTAGGCTCCGAGAACGTTGGTGGCAAGAACAAGCCTGTGGGGATAATGTCATTACACCCGATAAGTAATGGTACTATCTCCATTATGAGGGGGGTAGCATGCATTCAACCACGCTCCAACTTATCCTCTTTGGGGTCAAAACAAGAGCCTCACCACTAGCAGAAATAGCAAGAGATTAGCTCACCTAATCTTCCAGAAGACCACTCAGGTCACGGAGCCGTGTAAAGGACAAAGGCTCTGGCTACTTTGACAGCTGGCAATTCCCCAGGCAGATCCAGACTTCAATGAGTGGAAGACTCAAAAAAACAATCTGCTTAGGAAAGAAGGATATGAAGGAACCAACTTACGAGCAACAGAGACAAGATGACTGTCATCCCCAGCTTCATCTGAGAAAACATGTGTCTGCTCCCCGAAGGAGGCCCACAAAGCTGTCCTGCAAAAATGTCTGTTAAGGAGGTTGCTGAGAGTTAGAAGAGCACAACAGGCCTGAGTCTTAAGGACAAGTGGACCCAAGGTGACAGTCGGCATGGTCAAGAACGCCTTGAGGAACTCTTCAGTTTGAGCGCACTTATGGTCTTGGAGGTTGATCACTGGTGATGCTGCATGAACTTGCGAGGACGACCAGGTTAAGTCTCAGATACACGTTGTGATTTTTGAGGAGAAAGGTTCAGATGTAAAGTCACAATCAGTCCTCCCCCTTTAGAGGAGTCAAGTGAGACTTAACTTCTGGGCACTGTACATATATATATATATGTACGAGGATTTCTATAGCGTGGCCATAGCTAGGAGCAAAGCACTGCACAACGAGGATATGAGGTGAGGTAAGTATTAATTCTAGATTATGGACAGTGTAAGGAAAGTGGAGCAAAGGGGTGAGAGGGTGCAGCGGCAGGAGGTTCATGACTGACAGAAGATGAAGTCCGCCTTGAAGAGATGAGATTTTACCTTCTTTCTGAACTACATGAGGTGGGACAAGCCCCGTACAGAGGGCGTGGATGTCATTCAAGGTTCTGGGGGCGTACACTGAGCTGCTACCCTTGGCGCTGCTCCACCGACACTTTACGTCAAGTACATTGTTGCGGAATTACTACAGTGCATTTTTTCTACATTTTCTACAGTGCCTAATGAGGGGTAAAGACAGCTTCCTATAAGTGCTCCCATTTTTTTGAAAATAAGGAAAATGCGGCAGGAGAGAATAAAGCGATCTGACAAGGATCACACATTTCAAACGGGCGAAGCAACAGACAATACAATGCAAAGTCTTAACAATGCAACGTTTATTACATCTGGGCTGCCACAGCACTACCATACAAGCCTCTGAACCTGCAAACCCGACTGCTAGAAGGGTTTTCTAAACTAAGATTGCACTGAAGTGCAGTTTCCCACGTGTTGCCTGGTTTTCGTTTCTGACACAGTTTTTCCAAGTGTATGACACAGGCTGGGCCCGCAGGGACGTCTTCCTTTCAAACCAGAAGGCGGTCTCATTACAGCAGCTGACACTGATGGGTTTGCACTTCGCCCCTGATAAGGCACCCAGCGGATAGAGTTTGGGCTGAAGGGACATTTGGACAGCTCTTCAGCGTATACTGCCCTGGGGCAGCACATTCTCGGGTATAATGTGTACAAAAAAAAGGAAATTAAAAGATAACTTTTTTGTTCGTTTGTGCATTTGGAGCCAAGAGTCCTTGTGGCATGCGTTTTTTAGACTCCCTGACAGGGGTTTTGATTTGTTAGCGTAATTATCCCAGATGAGACTCGGGCACAAACTAATTGGATTTAATTTTTTTTGCTGAAATAACCTTTCATCAGAAGCGGACTCTTTTTTTTTTTAACAATAATTGTCTAGATTTTTTTCATTTCAAAATGTTCCGAAACAGTGCACCATTCAGGTCTACTGGCAGTGATATAGGGTGGGCGAAAACTCGTTTACCGAATGAACATTTATTAGCATTTAAAAACTGGCCTTTTCTAAATGCTTACTCTCAACTCAAAGTTGTAGTCTACAATATGCAAAGATTTCTTTTTCCTTAACGTGGAATGCGCATCTGGCATTCTTTCTAAATTTTCCCCTCCATTTGTAATCTTTGACATGCACCCTTTTTATGTTCAAAGATCTATCAAGCCACATCCTCTCTCACCTGCTTTTCGCTCAACCTTAGCACCGTTCATCTCCATTCCACCCACACCGGGGCTCCCAGATACCTCATCTGCCTCCAACATTCAACATAAAGGCCTCTTACCACCCTGTTTCCCACACTTCACATGTTGACTCCAACCACTCCATAATGGAGCAATGGCTGCACTTGTCCACGAACCATGAATGGGCAAACTCCCCCACCCCCCCTTTTTGCAGCAATGTCTACATGGCACCTTCCAATCATCAGCAGATATTAAAGATGACAGTTAACCCTGTGACGTTTCTAGCGCATTGCCCAGATCCTGCATCTAGAGTGACTGTCTTGGACAACCGCCACCTTGATCACAAACCCTAGCTTTCTTCACATGCTTATGTCTTGCGCATAACTGGCACAGCTCGAATATCATTCTGCTCCTACTGTTCCAAATGTACACCCTTTGCTCCACAGGAACATTTCTGTGCCCTTTCAGAGCTCTGCACTGAAGTCTCACCCTCTGCACCCTTCTTAGCAGCTCTGTCCACAGCAGCGCTTCACTTTCTAGTCCCAGTTGTATCTGGACGACCACAGATCTCTGCATCTTCCATGAAACAAGATGCTCTCTCACTTTCTTCACTGTAGACTAGATATCCCGTCCTTTCCTGCACCCACCTACATCACTTCCTTCTCCTGACATTCCCTCCATGCGGACTTAACAACTTCTGTGCCACATGGTTTAAGACCTAAACTGTGCTTAGCTAGACTGATGCCCTCTGCTGAATGCAGGTTCTGGTCAACGCACCCTTTCTGGGCTCTGACTCTTTCTGATCATTTCGTCACCCTCGCTCGTTACTCAGTTTTCGGGCAGTCTTTGAGCCTCATGCCCACACTGTGATCTGTCTCCCGCGCCCATCAAGCATTGCCACCCTCTTCAATACTGCTCTTTTACTTTCTTCAACTGAACACCTCCAGTAACTGCTGTTTGGGATTTCAGCCCCCGTGCTCCATCTGCAGTGACCTCACTGGATGCCATGTGTCGTGGGTGTATTTCAGGACTCGGTCAAGGAAGGACAAATGATATTGTGTCCACTAGAGCTTGACTGTCTCGGGTGGGAATCGCCCGTGTATATGGTTGCACTAGTCACTACAGAAGGCCACCATTTTGAGGACATGGAGACCAGTCCTTTCAGACACATTAGTTTTCTATGCTGAGGAGGAGGCAGGGACACAGCTAGAGTCACTCCCAAGATGCTGACCTCTTTACAAGAAGTCGTCTATAGGGACCATGGATGGGGCTGGCCCAATGGAGGTGAATCGCAGTCGTTTATAGGGAGCATGGATGGGGCTGGCCCAGTGGAGGTGAAGCGCAGTCTATAGGGATCATGGATGGGGCTGGCCCAGTGGAGGTGAAGCGCAGTCTATAGGGATCATGGATGGGGCTGGCCCAGTGGAGGTGAAGCGCAGTCTTCTATATGGACCATGGATGGGGCTGGCCCAATGGAGGTGAATCGCAGTTGTCTATAGGGACCATGGATGGGGCTGGCCCAGTGGAGCTGAAGCGCAGTCGCCTATAGGGACCATGGATGGGGCTGGCCCAGTGGAGGTGAAGCGCAGGCATCTATATGGACCATGGATGGGGCTGGCCCAATGGAGGTGAATCGCAGTTGTCTATAGGGACCATGGATGGGGCTGGCCCAGTGGAGCTGAAGCGCAGTCGTCTATAGGGACCATGGATGGGGCTGGCCCAGTGGAGGTGAAGCGCAGGTGTCTATAGGGACCATGGATGGGGCTGGCCCAGTGGAGGTGAAGCGCAGGTGTCTATAGGGACCATGGATGGGGCTGGCCTAGTGGAGGTGAAGTGCGGTCTCCTGACACCGTGGCAAACAGGACCATCGCCTTTCAGGTGTTAAGGTACAACCTGTTGTGGGTAGACATTCCAGGACCTGCAGGGTTGGGTATGAATCAAAAATAGGCCCAGGACCCCAAAAAAGTGGCCTACATTTGTGGAATAAGCCTTTTCGCAAAACACTGCTTCAGTGTTTTAAGTAGTATAAGAAGGAGAGGATGGATGTTCCCTAAAAGAGGTATGTTTTCTTAACTTTACTGAGATAAAAATAAATGCAAATGTTGCCAGGACTCTTTGTGCACGGGTTAGTTCACACTGGTGAATCACACCGGAATAGAAGTGAGGCCATTTCTGCTCAGGCCCCCTGCCCCTGCTCAATCTGCAAACATTAATGTGTCCGAAGCCAACCCACGTTAGCTTGTTATATCATTTGGGCTGCCCAGTGGTGGACTGGCAATGAAACCTCAGACCCCTTGGTGAAAGGGGGGGCAACAGTGGCCCATCTGCCTCTAGAAAGGCTGCTCAGGCCCCCGCTTGCGGGATCTGAACAGCACAGAACAGATGCAACTCGGATACCGGGCATCGCCCATTGCCCGAGTGCCCGCTTTACCAATCCGACCCCGAGGAAAAGAGTTAGGAGCCGTGCCCTGACGCTTTTGCACCTTTAACAGCAAAAGTGCAGTGAATTGGTCACGTCGTCACATTTTTCAGAAATCAAAATACATTGCTTACAACGGATTCCAAGGTTGATAAGCTCAGCACCATTAAACTGGGTGACAGTAATAACTAGCTATAGTGCTTAGAAGCGGCACTACCGTTGAATTAAACACTTCACAAACTATAGTCATAACTATCTATAGTGCTTAGAAGCAGCCTTACTGTTGAATTAAACCCTTCACAAACTATAGTCATAACTAGCTATAGTGCTTAGAAGCGGCACTACTGTTGAATTAAACCCTTCACGAACTATAGTCATAACTAGCTAAAGTGCTTAGAAGCAGCACTACTGTTGAATTAAACACTTCACAAGCTATTGTCATAACTAGCTATAGTGCTTAGAAGGGGAACTACTGTTGAATTAAACACTTCACAAACTATAGTCATAACTAGCTACAGTGCTTACAAGCGGCCTTACTGTTGAATTAAACCCTTCATAAGCTATTGTCATAACTAGCTATAGTGCTTAGAAGCGGAACTCCCATTGAATTCAACACTTCGCAAACTATAGTCATAACTACCTATAGTGCTTAGAAGCGGTACTACTGTTTAATTAAACCCTTCACGAACTATAGTCATAACTAGCTATAGTGCTTAGAAGGGGAACTACTGTTGAATTAAACACTTCACAAACTATAGTCATAACTAGCTACAGTGCTTACAAGCGGCCTTACTGTTGAATTAAACCCTTCATAAGCTATTGTCATAACTAGATATAGTGCTTAGAAGCGGAACTCCCATTGAATTCAACACTTCGCAAACTATAGTCATAACTACCTATAGTGCTTAGAAGCGGTACTACTGTTTAATTAAACCCTTCATGAACTATAGTCATAACTAGCTATAGTGCTTAGAAGGGGAACTACTGTTGAATTCAACACTTCGCAAACTATAGTCATACCTACCTATAGTGCTTAGAAGCGGAACTACCGTTGAATTAAACACTTCACTAACTATAGTCATAACTAGCTACAGTGCTTAGAAACGGCCTTACTGTTGAATTAAACCCTTCACAAGCTATTTTCATAACTAGCTATAGTGCTTAGAAGCGGAACTACCGTTGAATTAAAAACTTCACAAACTATAGTCATAACTAGCTATAGTGCTTAGAAGCGGCCTTACTGTTGAATTAAACCCTTCACAAACTATAGTCATAACTAGCTATAGTGCTGAGAAGCGGCACTACTGTTGAATTAAACACTTCACAAGCTATTGTCATAACTAGCTATAGAGCTTAGAAGCTGCACTACCGTTGAATTAAACATCACAAACTATTGTCATAACTAGCTATAGTGCTTAGAAGCGGCCCTACTGTTGGATTGCACACATCACAAACTATAGTCATAACTAGCTATAGTGCTTAGAAGCGGCACTACCGTTGAATTGCACACTTCACAAACTATAGTCTTTAGTTTTCCCTTAGGCTGGTTGGTCTCTGCAGGCCCAGGGACTCTCGCCGCCTACTGTACCTTATGAAACAAAACAAAGCCACAATGGCCGTGTCCTCTTATGTAGATGAACAAGTGGCAGGCATCAACCACCCACCCGCCTCTCAGCACGCTGCTCGGGTGTTCTCCAGCAGTACAAGGCGAGGGCCCTCGCCCCGGCCCCTGGGTGTGGCCTGGGTTGGTGTTTAGTTTGTGGTTTGCCAGCGAATACACGGCGGGGTCTGGTGGAAAAAGCAAATCTACATCCTCCATAAATTGCCCTGAAAATCTATCTCACGGTACTTCCGGCCAGCCCGGACTTCCGGTTCTGTCTCACCTCTGCATCAGCAGGCCCAGCCAGAATTTGCATTTAATTTACAACAATCAAAGCCGGCTCTGGAAAAAGATATTTTCTGCAAGAGTGCCCGATGGGTGGGGTCTTTATGGGTTCAGAGATGGCTCGGGGTACAGGCCGCCCCCTCTGCAAACAAAGCCCCAGGGGTTGTGAGTGACGTCCGGAGACGCCTGCGGTCCGGCCAGCCGCAGGGGCACAGAGGCGGGTAGTCGGGGGTGCCTGGACACCGACTGCCATGGATGTATACACGCAAGCAGAACTGGCGCCAGAGGGGCTGGGCGGGGACCCCAGACCGAGCCAGGCACAGTGAACTTTTCACAAAATTCTTTAGACAGGTACAGTGTGGTGTGCCCTCTCGTTTTGGATTATAGCGCTGCAGCCTGCCTCAGGGTGCTTTCAAGATCACGAGTAAAAGGTGAGGCTCCATAGCAGACCCCACTGCTAGGATCACAAGGAGCGTGTGCTTGGAAGAGTGTTCTGTATTTTTGTGAGCCTATGTGGGCAGGGCTTTCAGTGGGCTGAAAACACGGGGGGGGGTGTCAGGGGGCCTGTCAAAGGGGCGTGGCCGGTGTAATTAAGGCTTAAAAACGTAAATCAAAAATCCGTGTGCCGCCAGTCTGGTATGTTGCTACTTCTTTCTGCCATTGCATCCAGATATATAATACAAGTAACATTACACCTACAACAAGCCAGGACTTTTGGCTTTGCCAATGGTCGATAGTTGCATAAGATAAATAAGCAACAACAATGGCTTCGGAAATGATGAGACTGTGAAAGAACTATAACGAGTCTCTTTTAAGTTACCTCTAAGGCAATGAGGGTTGGCACTGCTGCAGAGTTGAGATTTTTTTTTTCCACCGAGAGTGAGGGCGAAAATGGAGAGCCCGATAAGGACCAGTCTCAGCTCCTGCTTTCTAAAACTACCGGTGCTGAGCACCGGCAGGACCCAGCCCACTTTAAGCCCTGTATGTGGAGCATGTTTTGGTGTCATACATGAGTGACCAGAGCCGCGGTCGAAGTGCATTAAAAAAACACAAGGGAACTGTGATGCTGTGCACAAAGGAGGCGTAGCGAGTAAGCGTGGGGGCGGGGTTAAAAAAAAACCAAAATATTCATTAACTTTTTTCAGTCTTTCACCTTCAGAAATGTACATATAAAAAATGTAAAATAAATACAAGTCAAGTTAATCAGTGGCAAATGAACTATTGAACTCTATGAAACCTCTATTAGTAACTGCACTGCAGAGGTCTGTGTCTGTAACCAGAGAGCCCAGGATTGAATCCTGGTTGAGAGAATAGTTAGGGGCGGTGCAGAGGCCTGTGTGACGCCCCTTTAAAAAGCACACACTTCGCCGTTCAGCTGGTAACTCTTTTGCAAAACCACTCAAAAATAATAAATCTGGCATCAGGAAGTGTCAAGTGATTCCATTAATTAAAGCCAATACCGGCTTCAGCTCCCTTTACATTTGCAGACTGACCCGTTGTGCACATTTACATTTCTTTCAGGCAGCAGGCACCCTGGCAAGAAGGCTTGTTTAGCTGTCTGCCCGTCTTTGGTTTCACAGCACATGACACTCCCTACCTTACACTGCAGCTGAAGCAATTCAGCTCTCGGAATTAACCGCCCGAGAAGGTTATCTTTTCACAGAGAGTAGGGGAGCTATTTTCCTTACATTAAAAAAGAATGGGCACATAGTGCCCCTCCGATCCCGCCCACTTCGACCACTGGGCCAGAGATGCATGCATCCAGTCGTGGGTCGCAGCGCTTACTAGTGTGGTGGTGGGAAGAAACACAACAAATGGAGCAAACGCAGTTAGTTAATATTGACGCAAGCACTGGAGGCACTTTTAAAGCAGCCCGGTATTTACACCGTGCAGGACCCATCTACCAGCAAACAAGCAATGGGGCACGGTTTAACAACCAGGGTGTAGGTGCAGATTATCTAGGTTTTGGGAGAGGAGAGACGTAGGTGAACTGAAACATACAGGCACCAACATCACACTATCCTTGCAAAAGGGGCAGAAGGGGGCTGTGTGCATTTACAAAGGTGACACCACTGCTAGTGCTTTACAACCAGGGCCACTGAAATTATGTAGCATGTGAGAACCACATTATGCAGTAGGGTTTAATAAATTATGCGGCAAGAGGGCTGGGCAGAGATCCCAGTCTGAGCCTGGCACATGGCAAATTGATGTGATTTCATGCGGCACATTTTCTGACAGTATTACTTCATTATTTGTATGCTTCTTAACACTGTATGAGCATTCATGAGTTTCACCTCATTAGGACCAGTTTAACAGCTAAATGTAGCAATAAGTAACAGAAAAGTGACCAGTCAACCTTTGCAAGGAGCCTTCCACCACACAGCAACATGTCGCCACATTTTTTAGAACCTTTCATCCTTTTATAGCTAGAAACGAATTTTGTTGTTAAAATCTGCAATTTATGCAGAAAAGGATGGATTATGTGGCAAATCCAAAATTATGCAGAAAATGCTGTTGTTGCAAAATAGCATAATTCAAGTGGCCCTGTCTGTAACAGTGTCACAGCAAAGTAATGTTGGACACATCTGGCAACTGGCAACCTGTTTGTTCACTGATGAACAGGAACAGGGCTCAGCCCAGGCGCCCATAAGGGTGTCAGGAAGGGCTACATGAAATTGAAGTAAGGCATCTGATGAAGTTTGTCCCAGCTGTGAAACTTCGGTTAGTACGTTCGTTTTGACTTCCATAGTTGTCAATCCCACACCTTCGCCGCAAGTCTCATTAAAGGAGGCACTCTCTTCCGTTGGTGGTGAAAGGGGAGAACAGAACCCAGTGCCCAACCCACTGGCCTCCTTCGAGTCCATGTATAAATTGTCACCATCAGTCGTGTTGGGGAAAATAATCCTCCTCATCTTCATCGGGAAAGACTGGTTGGCTCTGATCAGAGTCTAAACCGAAAAAACTGTTGGGAGCGGTGTTGTGCGGTTTGGAGGCAAAGGCATACATAGTTCTGTTTCAGTCAAATTAAACTGGAGCTCGGTGCGTTGCAATGGCTTTGGGATGTAACCTCAGTTGGGACTAATATGAAGTTGGCTTGGAGTCGGATATAACATCAGGAACGGGGTCTCCCTCCGGCACCATCAGCGCAAGTGCTGGCATTGATGTCAAAGGGACAGATGTGGATTTTGGTGCCAGATTGGAAGTCTGATCCACTGTGGAAGTCGAACCCGAGGCAGGTTCAGGAGCCACAGATGAAACGGAGGATCATTAGGGCCCAAAGGCGTGCCAAACTGTGCCAGAAGAGTAGCAAAAATGTTAAACATGGCCTCTATACAGGGCTCAATCTGTTGCAAAATCGCCAATGGACCTGGAACTCAAAGTGCATCGGGATCATTTGCAGAATTGGCTCCTTGGCGGGGGACCAGGAATGAGACTGTGAGGTACCCTGACATACCTGCAACTTTTCTAGCTGAGAGTGACATGACTGGGATGAAGTCTACTTGGCAATGTGCTTCCAATTTGATTTACCGGAAGCCTTGGGCCATGAGGACCTGTCGCAGGAACGGCCTCTAGAGCAGGAACAGGTTCACCCCCTCGACTTCGAAGGGGAGTGGGACTTCCATGACTTCTTTTGGTGTTTAGTGATGTACATCTTTGGATTCCTGGATCGCCTTCAGGTTCATGAGGGCACACTCCTAGCAGGACTTGGGTGTCATGCATCTAACCCAAACACCAGATCAGAGACACACCTCGTGGGAATCTGTCACAGACATTTGTTTGCAACAGTCCTTACAAATCTTAAATCTCATAGTTTTAGG
Source organism: Calotriton arnoldi (assembly GCA_963921515.1). Taxonomy (NCBI): domain Eukaryota; kingdom Metazoa; phylum Chordata; class Amphibia; order Caudata; family Salamandridae; genus Calotriton; species Calotriton arnoldi. Next base: position 2,139,622 of record CAWUFW010000792.1, read on the forward strand.
AGGAGACAAAAAAACCCTTGCACACTGGGAGAACATTTTTTTGTATGAAACACTCGCAACTGATGAGGAAAAAGATAGGAGCAAGCGCCAGATTGGCATATTAAAGCGCAGAAAGAAAGGAAATGACATTGACGGACAGGGGTGGCATTTGTATGTGGCTCCATTGTCGCTTTCATGGTGGAATGAAGTCAACGAGAAGCCACACAGCACCCCCCACCGGCACGCACGAGTAGACTGTTTAAATCTTCAGGATCCAGTCTTACTGGGGATATATTTAAACAGTGAGGAATCTGTATTCAGAAGAATCCATCAGAAGTAACTGCTACAGCACTAGAACGTAAACAAGGAACAAATCTTCTTCCACACGTCAACAGCTTGTGCAAATGTGTCTAAGGAACATAGCGACAAGGCAAGAAGGGAGAATTAAAAGTAAAAGTATTCAACATACCTTCCCGTTTAGTAAAGGAACAGAGAAAGGAAGAACAAAAGAACAGGAGTATACAATAGCATGAAACAAAGGACAATATGGTACAGAGGGGGCTGTTCTGTTAAACACAATCCTTGACTCTCATTGAAGGCGTTCTAATTCTTACCCTAGGGTGAACCCAATGTCCAATTCACCACTCCCACCACCAGAACCTACTGGTGGTGGGAGTGGTGAATTAGAGTCGTGAAAGGGAAGGCTCGACAAGCATTCTGCAATCATATTTGTTTTGCCTGAAACACATTCTACACTGAAGGAATGGTTCAGCAACTTAGAAGTCAGCCTATCTCTTTGCATGGCACAGGTTCGCCGCCTACCGGAAGACATGGCTGCCACAAACGGTTTGTGATCAGGTCTATGAACTAATTGGCTTCCCAAGTTATAGTTGCTAAAATGTTCAATTTCCCATAATGTCAGCAATTCTTTCTCAATCACCACATATTTCTGCTCTGTGGAGGCCCCAGAAGCAAAAGCCACATTCTATTAATCCTTCCTGGCTCTCTGCAGCAACTTTGCACCAGGACCATACATACTGCTTCGTCACAGAAAATGGCTTTAAGGTGGTGGGGGCATGAGCAGTTTCTGACTTGGTTTGGTCAAATGCTTTCTACTGAAGATCAGACCAACAAAACTTCACATCCTTCTGTACCAACCTCCTCAATGGTTCCATTTGTTGCAGCAAAGTTATTAACAAATTTACTGTAATATTTCACAAACAGGTGCAACAGCTTGCACTTCTCCTTGTTGTCTGGGGCAAACGCCTTTAGGATAGCCTCAATCAATGATTTCTTTGGCACCACTCCGTTCCCCAGCCTGATGTGTCCCAGACCATCTAAGGTTACAGAGGAACTTGCAGGTGTCCTTCTTCATTACCAGGTAATTCTCACTCAATGTCTTACAGATCTCTTTGATGTCACCCACATGTTCCTTTCCATGCCTTGAACATATAGTTTCACCCTGGAAGCATTTGACATAGGGTTGAGCTTCCTTAAATATGTAGTAAATGGCCTTCTGTAAAACTGAAGCAGCTGAGGCCAACCCAAAAAGCATTCGCCTGAATTGGAATAATGCCTGTGGATTGAGACACAAAGTAAGCCCTTGGAGTCAGGGAACAACAGCGTGTTGATAAGCAGAACGCAGATTTAGCATTGAAAAAAACAAAACAAATAAAACTTACCACCTTCCAGTGCAGCCACTTGTTCATTTCTGTCGGCAAAGGATCACTATCAATAACAAGACTAACACTGAGGACCCTCAAACCAACACTGAGTCCCAACATGTCAGCATTTCTGGCCAATACAATAGACTGCACCCATTCTGATAACTCCGCCCACTCTACAATGCCTTCAGCCACTAAACCACTCAGCACATCTTTCAATGATTCCTCACATTCAAAGGCGCACCCCTGTGCTTTTCAGTCTAAATTGGCACAGCAATGTTCTTCAGCTTGATTTTATGTGGAAATCCTTTCTGCATTGCCAACTTATCTAAAACAAGCATTGGCAAAGTCAATAGGTCTCGCCTTTGGGATCTTATAATTTTTTAGCAATGTAACAGTTGTTGTTTTTGCACCAAGGATTTTGTTTTGGATAAACATTTTTTTGCTTTTATTGTATATGGAAATAAGTTTTCTAGCAGTTTGGCTTATCCCCGAGTTAATGTGTAAAGCGTTTGCGCAATACGTACATAGCAACACCATACCAGGCACACCATAAAAGGAACTCGATACAAGGTTATATGAAGAATAGCCTTTGTATTTTTATAAAACATATTAGAATAGTAATTGTACACTATACACTGTGCCAACTGGCACTAGCTAATATTTTTAGGGGGCAGGACTTAGTTACTTATGTATATATATAGAGTTAGTGCGAGTTATTGAGTTAGTAGGAGAGTGAGTGAGATAGAGATTGAGCTAGTTAGTGAGAGACTTAGTTAGTGATAGAGTGTGAGATTTATGTAGTTAGTATGTGAGAGTGATTGAGAGTTATTTAGTTTGGGAGTTTAATAGATGAAGATAGAATTTGTGATGTATTTATTGAGTGAGCAAGTTAGTGAGAGATTTAGTGAGCTAGTGAGAGTCAGAAAGAGTTATGGCAAAGCATTGCGTCGAAAACAAATCGGCAATTAAACATATATTTGTTTTGTAATGATTAACAGATGCAAGCTTTTATACATTTTTTTGTTTTATTTACAGTATTTTACAATTATTAACGTCCTGCCGGAGGGACAAATAATATTTTGCACTTGAAGCTATGTGTGCAGTGTAGACTAACTTATGATACACGTGATAAACAGTCAAGATTTGAAGTAAAAGAGGTGTGTGTATCGTAAGGGACTGATTTAAAGTGAACCAAAAACCAGTAGCAGACGACCAGTGTGGTCCGTGCTTCACCTTCTGCGTATGTAGTGATATTTGCCAAATGCCATAGCTAGGGCCCAATATAAAGTTGGTCCGTGTCCGAACTGCCCTCTTGTAATTGTTAGCTAACAAAGTCAGGATGCAAGAACAGTGTTACTAATGTATTTTTTGCTAATACCCTTTTGTCACCAGCAGTGTGCATTTAGTGTACGTTTTTTTGTTTTCTGTGCAAAAAGGCTTATAAATGCACCTCAAATTGCAAAGAAAATAACCCATACGGAAAAAATAGACACACTGAAAAGTAAGGGAGTGTCGGTAAATACACTAATTATAAAGTTTTTGGCCTTAAAACACTTTTTTCAAAAGTACCCCAAAAAGTTGCCTGTAATTGTGTGTTTAACTTTGCTGCGTGGTAAAAGAGTCACCGCGTGCAAGTACACCTCTCCTGACAAAGTACATCATATACACTTCTATAATGCTCTCCTTTAACTACATACTATATCTCAAGCTGAACTAAAACTTAATGTAAAGAATGTTAAAAAAATGGCAAGCAGAGAAGTTAAGGAGAATGTAGCATTTTGTCAAGCTGTGAAGTGGAATCCTTTAGCAATGCATCGACACCTTGTTTGAAAAAGACTCCCAAGTGTAGCCGCCATCCAGTCTGGACTGGTGTGAAATGTCCGAACAGTTACTACCTGTGGTTAAATGGGAGTCTGCCGAAGCTGAATAAAGACAATGGTTTCCTCCTCGTAAAGATCAGTATCAGCGTTAGGAGAGGCAAATGTGGCGTCACTGCAGTTGCACATATGGGTGAAGTTTTAAAAGCAATATAGGATGTTTGTAGCAGTCAAAAGCAGAGACCGAAACAGAGATGTTCAATAATGAAGTCAAAACAAAAACAGTTATTTGTACAACAAAAAGAGAAGCAGGGTTGTCTGGCGTTTAGTAAATGCTTAATCTAATAATAACCGGGACAGAGGGAAATGCGAAAATGAGCTTCAATTAGATAAAGTATATTACTTGTGGACGAGGCTGGCTTTGGGGAAATAGCACATGAGTGCAAAATGCAAAGGCCCGCGCTATATTTATTTTTTAATAACAAGCCGGAAATGTTTGTTTAAGAACGAAAAAGTTTCTAAATCGTGTACGAGGCTGGCTTTGGTGAGAGAGCACGTAAGTTGAAAATGCAAAAGGGCCGCGCTCTATTTATTTCACAATTATGACTAAAAAGTGTATCAATTATGGACAACGCTGGCTTGAAAAAGTGTATAAATCGTGTACGAGGCTGACTTTGGTGAGAGAGCATGTCAGCTGAAAATGCCAAAGGGCCGCGCTCACACGCCACACGCGTGCTTGTAAAAGTAAAACAAAAATCACACTGCTGGCACTGCAATGATGTGTTTGCTGGGGCCGCGCTCTATTTAGTTAACAATTATGCGCCGTAGATGTTTGTTTAATGACTAAAAAGTGTATCAATTGTGGACGACGCTGGCTTGAAAAAGTGTATAAACCGTGTACGAGCCTGGCTTTGGTGAGAGAGCATGTAATTTGAAAATGCAAAAGGGTCGCGCTCTATTTATTTCACAATTATGCACCGGAGATGTTTAATGCCTAAAAAGTGTAGCAATTGTGGACAAGGCTGGCTTTGAGAGAGAGCACGTGAGTTCAAAATGCTAAAGGGCCGCGCTCACACGCCACACGCGTGCTTGTAAAAGTAAAACAAAATCACACTGCTGGCACTACAATGATGTGTTTGCTGGGGCCGCGCTCTATTTAGTTAACAATTATGCGCCGTAGATGTTTGTTTAATGACTAAAAAGTGTATCAATTGTGGACGACGCTGGCTTGAAAAAGTGTATAAACCGTGTACAAGCCTGGCTTTGGTGAGAGAGCATGTAATTTGAAAATGCAAAAGGGTCGCGCTCTATTTATTTCACAATTATGCACCGGAGATGTTTAATGCCTAAAAAGTGTAGCAATTGTGGACAAGGCTGGCTTTGAGAGAGAGCACGTGAGTTCAAAATGCTAAAGGGCCGCGCTCTATTTATTTAATAACACTCCCGAAATGTTGGTTTAATAACGCAAAAGTGTACAAATTGTGTACGAGACTGGCTTTAGTGAGAGAGCACGTCAGTTGAAAATGCCAAAGGGCCGCGCTCACACGCGTGCTTGTAAAAGTAAAACAAAATCACACTGCTGGCACTGCAATGATGTGTTTGCTGGGGCCGCGCTCTAATTATTTAACAATTATGCACCGTAGATGTTTGTTTAATTACTAAAAAGTGTATCAATTGTGGACGACGCTGGCTTGAAAAAGTGTATAAACCGTGTACGAGGCTGGCTTTGGTGAGAGAGCACGTAAGTTGAAAATGCAAAAGGGCCGCGCTCACACGCCACACGCGTGCTTGTAAAAGTAAAACAAAATCACACTGCTGGCACTGCAATGATGTGTTTGTTGGGGCCGCATTCTATTTATTTAACAATTATGCGCAGTAGATGTTTGTTTAATGACTAAAAAGTATCAATTGTGGACGACGCTGGCTTTGAGAGAGAGCACGTGAGTTCAAAATGCTAAAGGGCCGCTAATAATAACGCGACGCAGGTGTGTGTTTAATAATGAAAAAGTGTATAAATCGCAACACAAGGAGGCACGTCTGGCGAGTGGTGTGTGATGTGCGCGCGGAGGCACGTCTGGCGAGTAGTGTGCGATGTGCGCGCGCTGTAAGGGTGCCCGCGAGCGATACGCTTAATGAGCCATGACAAGAGAGGAAAGCCAGATGGCGCCTGTGCGCGTAACTGTGCGCGTAACCGCAAGCTTTAGGCCACAAGCAAAAGCGTGTGGTCAGCTTTTTGAAGCCCCCTTACTAAAAGTCTTGCCAGAGCAGCGCATGCGCTGCCTGAGGCGAGACCTAAAGCGATCCTAAAACTGTCATAAAATCCACTCATCATCCCTCACTTTCTTGCCAACAAGCACCAATTCTCCACTGTGAGAATTTAGCATGGTACCCAATTCCACTGGTCCTTCCACCCCAGAACATTCACACCTTTGACTGACACAAAGTCTAATGTCAGCAGACATTTATTTAAACCCAGTGGTTACCCTGCAACATCTGGGCAAATCAATGTTATGCCCATCAAATGATTGAGCCTCAATGTCAGAAGTCTCAAGTTATCTTTATCTATTATTCACAAAAATACCAGATACACCTCTTTAGTGATGATGGTCCATGGAAAAAAACAGATTCTGCCCTCAAATCAATACCGTTTTCCAGCACAGCTACTTGACATTCATATTCACTGCACCATCCCACTCCTTGCGGTCCCTCAAGGCGAGAACAAAACCCTTGAAGTTATTAGATGAAAACTTGCACTCACACTTATGGCGTGCCAAAATTTAGACAAGGATAAGTGGTTGAGAATGCTGAATTTTAACACAATATCGCTTAGTTTCCTTTTTCCATGCCGGAATCCTCTTTTCCAGCCTCACCACTTACACTGCATGCTTCCGAATACATTCCATCATTCTCATCCCCAATGACCGATCATCCACATTTCAGATTTCTCAATGGCTATCGCAGTGACTATAGCATCTTGCAAGTTTGGATCACCAAACACCCACAACTGTTACTGTATAGTCTTACTTTTCACATTCACTATAATGTGACTCTTAATCGTTTGGCCAACCAGTGCACCAAAATTACAAGACACTGAAAGTGCCCCTAGTGCTGTAAAATACTCATCAATTGACTCTCCCGCCTTCTGGGCATCAGTATAAAATATTTACCTATCCAGAGTTAGGCTGGCATTTGACATTCTCATTAAGGCCTCGTCTAACTCATTCAAATCCATTGCCCTTGTAAGGGTACAACCTGTTGTAAGGTTCTATGTACCACTTGCCCTTCCGACCACCCTAAACAAGGTAAAAGTAAAATATTCTTGCATCTGTCACAGGCACCTTGTCTGCCTCAACTCCTCTCATACAAGTCATAAATCCTTCCTTGCCTCTATTCCACAGGAATTTGAGGCGATGGGGGCAAACTGCATGATTGATACACACTCCTAAGAAGGGACTTGAAAGAGCAAGTGAACTACAGTTAGCAAAATGATCGCCTTTTTATCTTGATTCTGAAAGCAAAGGTTGATATTCCTCTAATATGTGCATACCATAAAAGAACAAGTAGAACAACAACCAGACGAACTGCCGCAGGAAAAACAAGCGCAGGCAATTGAGAGTGGATCACAGGAAGACATGACCAGGAAGTAAATGAAAGTCTGCCAAAGTTAATGCAATGGCACTAACATGCAAAGTCACTTACTGTTGAGTGACAATCGTGATGCTACAGACCAGAAGCAACATCTTACTTTGGCACCAATTTGTTACTGAGTTTTACCTCCAGCGCTGGAACGGTAACTGCCTCCATGCATGCACCTATTGTTCACAGTCCCTATGGAGTGCTAATCCATTATGCTATGCATGCGTGGGTTCACATCCCATCCGTGTCGCCACTTTTGAAAGCAAATTCACACTAGGAGAAGGTATGGACACGTTTTGTTCCAGCACAGTGCACATAGGGATCATTGGCACAGCATTAGAATGTAAACAGGGTACAAAACATCCTCCAAGCGACAACAGCTCATGTGAGTGTTCTAGGCAACACAGAGAAAAGACAAGGAGGGGGGGCGTGGCTTGCCACCACGGAAGATGGCCGCGGGCTAGTGGAGCTGCTCTAACAGCCAGGAATCCGGCCCAAACTCCGGCATCATCCGAGACGCAGCGGGACTCTCGAAACCAATTTTGAGCACCGGAACGATAGTGCCTCCAATAGCGGGACTCAGCGGGCGCGAAACCGGCGGTAAAGCGTACCAACAGACGGCCGGAGCCTATACGACGCGGACGGCATAAAATGGCGGCCGGAGCCGCATAGCGTGAAAACCCTCGGAACCCTCTCTGACTCAGTGATCCTGAGAAGAGGCTTGACCCAGCGTGCCGGTGAGGAGGTCCAGGGGTGACGCATGCACCAGCGGCGGCGCTGTCCCGGTGTGGGGCGCGGGACCGCGTAGACGGGCAGAAGAGCCGGCCGGCGGTGCGGCGCCACACCGGGGACAGTGTAGGGCCGAGTCCTCCCTCCACGGCGCCCCACATAAAGAAGATCAGGCCGTGAGTGGCGCAGAGAAAAGCCGGACGGGGCAGGAGCTGAGGGCGGAGCGCCAGGCAGTCTGCAGGCCTCGGTGACCCGAGTGTCAGCCTAGCGTCGTCTTGAGACCTCAGGGAGGTAGCCACCCGGGACGAGGCAAGAGGTGCTGGAAAGAGGAGCTGCGAAGGGGTGACAGGAGGGTTCACTAGACAGTGCCTGAGCGGGTGAAGACGTGGCCGCCTAGAGTCCCCAGGTGAAAGCAGGTAGAGCGGATAGTCACCCGGGGAAACGAGACCCCCCCCACCCCCTCCCATACAGGCTGTGAAAGGTCCAGCGCCAGCGAAGCCAGGTGAGAACCATCCCCCAGAGAGAGACCCGGCTGAAGGGACAGAATTGAGCGAGTGGGGACCTCGCATCCGGCTATAACCACAGAGGGGGTCTGATAAGCGGAGGGGCGCAGGAAGCCCTTAACGTCGGAGGCAGCGACAGCACAAGGTCGTGTGGTGTGTGCCGACTGGGTGAGCACTGGGGATCAGCAAGATCCGCGCAGACTTGAGCCTGACGGAGAGGCTGCGGCAGAAGACGGGAAGGGGGCCCCTGGACCTGTCCGGACGAGAGAGGCGGAGGTCCGGACACAAAGATATGGGCCGTACCAAACTGCCAGGCCCGGGGCAATCGAATCAGATAGACAAGTACACGGTGGCCATGGGGAAAGATGAGGGGGCGGCAAGCGGCAGCTCGCATGCGGTGGAGGATGGAGACCCTGACCCCTCCCTTAAAGACATCATGAGGGCAATCAGAGACCTCAGGGGTACCCTTGAGCCGAAATTGGACTCAGTTACCGAGGAAGTGAATCTCCTGAGGGCTGACTTCAGGAAAATGTCAGAGAAGGTATCGGAGGCTGAAACCGGGATTGGGAGTCTGCAGGCGAAAACCAAGAGGCTGGAGGAGCAAGTGGTAGCACTCACTAAAAATCAAGACGACATATACGCGCGCCTGGAGGATCAGGAAGGGAGAGCCAGGCGAAATAACATTCGCATAGTGGGAGTTCCGGAGGGCATGGAAGGCCCGTCAATGGACTGGTTCGTCGAGGACCTGGTCCTCAACCAGTTGAAACCCAAGCGCCTATCTAACTTCTTCTCGGTGGAACGGGCGCACAGGGCGCTGGGGGCAAACCGCGGCCGGGCGCCGCCCAGGACGATCATTGCCCGGATCCTCAATTTTAGAGACAGGGACGCTATCCTCCAGGCCGCGCGCACAACCGGAGACCTGCATATCGAAAATGCTACCATCCGGTTCTTCCCGGACTTCACCCTTCGGGTGCAACGTTTGAGGCGGTCCTTCGACGGCGTGAAACGATCCCTCAGAGAACAAGGGGTGAAATATATGATGCTGTTCCCGGCCAGACTCAAAATCATCGACGAAGGGAAAACGCACTTCTTCGAACGGCCAGAGGAGGCCAGCGACTGGCTTGAGGGTTGGCGCACGGTGCGACGGGGGGGCAGGCACGAGCGCCCCGACTCCCACCAGCAACTGGCAGAAACAGAGACGGACGACTGGAGGAGACCAAACGGCCAGAGACCAGACCAACGACCAGATAAGTGATCCCGGGGGGGTGGCGCGAACATTGGGGCTGGGACAGAACTACAGGCCGAGAAAGCCAAGACTATGGGGGACTACTACGAGAGGAACTGCCTCCAATGCCTAGCGACACTAGGGAATGTCTTCTGCAGACAGGGGGATAGGGGGTCAAATGCATTCACACCTGGAGGGGCGCTGAGGGATAGCCAGGGGAGGGGCTGGTGAACCGCAGTCTGGAGGGATCCCGCTGAGAAGGGGGAGAAATGGGCGGATAATGTAGTCATTCACACATACATCTTTCTTGTGGCTGTAGGCACGCAACCCCATATATTTGTTTGTTCTTACGATATGGGGCGACAGGCACTCTGCCAGTTTCATGGGTGGGTGGTTGGGGACTCACCTAGCAGGGTTGCAGGGAGGGGGTGTGGGGTAGACAGGGGTTGTTGTTTTTCTTATGTTGGGGGGACGCGGGAGTTAGCTCATGACCACTATGGTGGGTATCGATGGCAGCTTGTGCAAGGACTAGCGACAGGGGGGCGGGAGCGGAGGGACAAACTGTTACTAATTCCAACAGATGGGAGACCCGGCTAAACTGCAGGTGTGGACGTGGAACGTCCACGGCCTGGGAGATAAAATAAAGCGTACCTTGGTCCTCCAACACTTAAAGAGGCATAGCCCTGATGTAGTCCTGCTGCAGGAGACACACCTGAAGGGTAATAAGTGCAAAGCACTAGATCGCTTTGGCTACAAAATGATCGCACACGCGGGATATTCCTCTGGGGCCAGAGGGGTGGGAATCCTAGTGCGCGCCTCCCTGCCTTTAGTGCTTATTAACACATGGACAGACGCCTCTGGGTGCCTAACGGCAGCTGCGGGCACATGGGAGGGAAGGACGTTGGTCTTCTGCTCCTGTTATCTCCCCCGGGCTTGCATTCCACTTTTCTTCCAAAGTTAGGTGCCTTTTTAACAGACCTACCTGTGGGGGTTCTCCTTCTTGGGGGAGACACCAATGCTGTGATGGATCCATCCACGGACCGGTCCAATCCGAGACTGGGGGCGCGGGAGGAGCGGGGTATGGCGGGGTTTATTTCGGCCATGGGCCTGTGTGACATTTGGCGAGCGCACCACCCTCTGACTGGGGAATATACTTTCTATTCGGCCAGACATGGATCATTCTCTAGAATTGACCATTTTTTCACCCAGCTCACGCATATGGGAGACTTTACGGAGGTCAGGCACCTGGCGCGGGGGATCTCAGACCATTCCCCAGTGAGGGTGTCTCTCCAGGGACCAGTAGTCAATAAGGCCACCTTCCCGAGGATAGATCCCTGGAGACTCCGGGACCCGACCCTCTGCGATAAGCTCAGAGAGGGCTCCAAACTCTACTTTGAGGAGAATCAGGGGTCTGTCGCCTCCCAGATCACGATATGGGAAGCATTTAAGACGGTCTTGCGGGGCCAAGCGCAGGCTTTAATTGGGGGGCAAAAAAAGGAGGAATTGCTGCAGATCAGGGGACTTGAGAGGGAGGTGGAGACGTTAGAGGCGGACCCGGCCTTGACGGAGTCAGCTGACCTACAGCACAAATTGTCTCTGAAACAGAAGGACTTGAGGGCCTTGGCGCGAGAGGAGGCGCGGAGCCTATGCGCTGGCGACTCAGCACCGGCTATATGATGTAGGGGACAAGGGGCTTAAGTTACTGGCGTGGCTGGAGCGCCGCAATAGGGACCGCTCCTGGGTACCAGGGATACGAGACAAATCGGGAGCGTTATGCTCCACCAGTGGAGACATAGCAGAGGCCTTTGCTGTGCATTATGAACAGGTATATTCGCCGGTTTGTGTGAGGTCAGAGGCAGATTGCGGGGAGTTCCTGCGAGACTTTGCCCTCCCCTCGCTCTCGCCAGAGGCACGGGACAGACTTGAGGCTGACCTGACAGTGGAGGAACTGGGGCTTGCCTTGGGCTCCTTACAATCGGGGAAAGCGGCCGGGCCTAATGGGTTACCGGTCGAGATCTATAAGAAACAAGCAGCGGTGGTACTGGGCCCTCTCCTACGGATGTTGGTTGAGGCCAGGGAAGTGGGGTGGCTCCCTCCGGACCAGAGAGAAGCCACTATAGTAACGATCCATAAAGCAGGCAAACCACCAGACAGGTGCGATTCCTATCGCCCGATCTCTCTAATCAATGTGGAGGCAAAGATCCTGGCAAAGGCCCTGGCTGGGAGACTCAGGTCCGTCATCACAGACCTGGTACATGTGGACCAATCTGGGTTCATGCCCCGAAGGAGTACGCGCCACAATCTGAGGAGACTCTACGGGGTGCTCCACATGACGGAAGGGGTGGGCTTGCCCCAGGCAGCGGCGGTAGCATTAGATGCCTCCATGGCTTTCGACAGCATTGAATGGCCCTATCTTTTCATGACCCTTCAGCGACTGGGCTGTGGGCCGATCTTCTGTAGCTGGGTGAAACTGCTGTATACGCTGCCAACGGCGAGGGTGAGGGTCAATGGGGCGGTGTCCAGGTCCTTCCCCTTGAGGCGGGGTACGCGACAGGGGTGCCCGCTTTCGCCCCTCCTGTTTGCCCTAGCATTGGAGCCTTTGGCCCATTGGATACGGAGGGATCCCATGATATGGGGTATCGTGTCGCCCGGGGGTGGGAGGAGCGGATATCGCTCTATGCGGACGACATTGTCCTCTACCTCGCCAGACCGTACAACTCGCTTGCCAGGGCGATGCACATTTTTGAGCTCTTTGGCAGCTATTCCGGGTATCGGATTAACTGGCAGAAGTCGGCGGTCTTTTCACTGTCGGGTCCTCCACCGCGTATCCCAGCTTGCTGCGCGGCACCGCTGGTCACGGGTGGGTTTAAATACCTGGGAATATACATTACAAGGAATAGGGATGTCTTCCTAACTGCAAACCTGGAGCCGCTGCTCGCTCGTATGGGGACGGATGTCGCCCACTGGCGCGCTCTTCCGCTCTCCCTCATGGGCCGGGCGGCCTTATACAAAATGCTTACGCTACCAAGAATCCTCTACATCATACAGAACACGCCGTTCCTGATACCTCCGCATTCCTTCAAAAGGGTGGCTCAAGCGGCGCGCGCGTTGCTATGGGACGGGGGCCCCCCGAGGATTGCGTTGAATAAACTCCATAGAGGGGTATACGATGGTGGTCTAGCAATCCCTGACGCAAAGCTGTACTACTGGGCGTCACATTTACAGGTCGTAAACGACTGGGTGTATGCGGATGTCTCGGAACCAGCGTATCGGGTAGATAGGGAGGCAATGGAGGGGGGTGCATGTGAGTCTCTTCTTTACGCCCGAAGGGTGGGGAAAAACTGGCCAGAGCATACCAGGGTGGTGGTGCAATGTTGGAGGGAAGCTAATCGGCTCCTGGGCTGGGACCGGAAACTAACAGGCAAGACCCCATTGTGGCTGGGAGACCAGCTCCGGGAGGTGACTGCCCTGGCGGGATTCCGGGGGTGGCGTCTTATAGGTGTAGAATACCTGGGTGACATATGGCGAGGGACTCCCCCGGACGTTTGAGTATCTACAGGCCGAATATGACATGAACCCGGCACAGAGGTACCACTACATCAGACTCATGCACGCCCTCAAAGTACACGTTAAACCCGGGGTGGAGATACCCGATTACTCGCCGCTCGAGGACCGCCTGTTGCTAGACCCGATTATTGCTAAACCCATCTCTACGATATACCGTAAGCTGGTGAATAACTGCCCTGATCCACTGATCCCACTGCGAGCGGCGTGGGTGGCAGACCTAGGGGACATAGATGACGACAGTTGGCAGGAAGCGCTACAGAGTCCCAAGGAGGTCGTCATCCGGGCCAGATTCCGATTAGTACAGTTAAAAATACTCCACCGCACGTACTATCCCTGCACACTTTTACACCGCTGGGGCAGGCTCCAGTCGGGACATTGCAGACGGGGGTGTCACCAAGAAGGCTCTTTCTTCCATATATTGTGGGAGTGCCCAGAGATTGCGTCATACTGGGCAGAGATCACGGGTAGCATGTCCAGAGTCTTGGGGAGGGAGGTGCCGTTAGACCCAAGATGGCTAATCCTCCAAATTAAGAGAGATGAGGGATGGCCCAGGTACACAGAGTTGTGGCTGACCCTAGCAGCAGGGGTGGCCAAACGCAATATTGCACGGAGCTGGGGTGCGCTGGCGCCACCGCAGCTGGCTGACTGGAAGAGGGACCTAGACTGGTGCCAGAGGGCAGAGGAAGTGGTGTATAGGAGCAGGGGATGTACCAAAAAGTGGCAGAAGATCTGGTCACCTTGGAGGAAGTACCGTACCCCGAGTATAGTAGAACAGGACTGAGGCTGCAAAATTTAGCGGGGACTCAGGAGGATAGGCATGAGCCCACACCCTTGTTGCTAAATGTACTATGTATGTATAAATTGCTGTTGAGCTGCGAATGTCATGATACAATGTATGGTCTTATGAGCTGTATTAATAAAAAGAGTTTAAAAAAAAAAAAAAAAAGAAAAGACAAGGAGGAAAGTAAAGGAACAGTAAAAGGAAATAAGATGCAATGGCAGACAACCTGGCAGGGAGCAGCTTTGTGTATGACATATCCACATGGTGCCGAAGAAGTGCTTTCATTGCACTCCATATATGTTGAAGCATCCATTGAGTTCAGCAGAGACTGCGGAAACAATCTTTGTACTGATATCTGCGTGCCATCTAAGAACACTTGCTCCTCTAGCTCAAAGGAAAGATGTGGTTGTTGCTACTGTCATAGTCCTTCAACTTTTTCCAGCACCCTGTCCAGAGATGATGCTGAGAGCATCATGACCCACACATGTAAAACAACCAACAGAATGCCGGAGGTAATAGTGGGGACTTGCTGGTCTGTTTCCTCTCCTTTGCCAGACTCCCCTTCTCCACCACCACTGTTCCATCCTGCACCCAGCCTGATCTTCGTTTCCTCACCATCTTTCTGGGCCTTGTGTGCAAACACTCCCACTTCAACCCCTCACATCCATCACATTCTGCTGCCTCTCTGTCTGCTATTATTTCCTCTGGCTTGCCAATATCTAATTCAATGCCACACCCCTCCTCCCATGACCATCTCAGGGACATTGTTTCTGGTACTGTCACCATGAAGTGGCAAAGTTAACGCATCTTAACAGCCTCACACTTTTCTGCCACTGGCAGCCTGTCATATAAAAGTCAAAATTAATAGATGTTTTACTTATATGTAGAATAGAAGGGCGTTTTAAAGGGTGCACTAAAGAAAAACAGATACACGTTCTGGGGCCTAGATAATACAACAAATAGTTCTACTGCTTGCACAAAATAAGCTCTATATTTCAAAATGACATGAGGCATTATGATAAATGCTAACCTATCGAGGACATTTCTACTATGCTAGACTCTTCAATAAGCCTTTGGACACAACTTTTACTACAAAAGTGTTTACAAATGCAGGCCAAGGGTGAAAGGTGCCAGGCAGGATGCATGAAAGTGTCAGGATGGCTTGGATAGGTCTGCTCTTTGCTCTCCTATCTCAACGGAACTGGGTGCAATGAGATAAATCCATTGGGTAGGATTAAGGTTTGAACAGCAATCACTATTTGTTAAAATTCACCAGTTACGGTTACTAACGTACATAACACATACCAAAACTTGTGCTGCCCACCAAGTTGTTCTCCTGATAGCTCTTTCCTCTGTTTCTGTACCACTGGCAAATTAGTGTTTATGAGCGAGGGCATGCAGCAGTAATTACTGTGTTTGTTGTGTGCCTTGTTATCCATAACTCACGAATTTCAGTGGTTTTCCGCATTTGAGACAGCCCATAACTCCGTTTTTAAGTTTTTTTCTTCTAGTGAATTTAATTGTTTTTATGATGCACTTAATTTCCATCAACTGCTGTGCTTGGCGTTTGGCTATAAGTAGAGAAGACAGGCAGCAGCGCCTGGCCTGTGGCCAGCCCCTGCATCTAACCCAACACAGGATGCCAACCATCGCTGCACATGGTCAAAGGGGCTGGCCTGCAGCCAGGCCACGCACTTTGCCTCCCACCCGTGGCCATCCCCTGCTGGAGAAGGCTCTCGGTCTTACGCAGCAGGGGCTGACTGTAGGGCCTGTGCTGTAGCCAGGCCATGCGCCCAATACCCTTCCAATGGTCAACAGCCGCTGCACATTTCCTTTGGCTCTGCACAGCAGGGGTTGATAGTAGGACCTGGCCTGCATCCAGGCCCTACTCTTATTACACTTGACACTCAGAGTAGCGAGGGCAAACAAGGGCACTTCAGGGAGTTAGTGTGGGGGACGAGAATAGAAAACTTAAACAGTCAACCAGCAGACACAACAAGGCATTGTCCAGCCCTTTGGTAATCTTTTAGCTAAAAGAAGGTACTTTAGTGTCAAAGCAAAACAAATTACCACACAGTTCATTTAGTAATGCAATTACGCATTTGTAACCCAAGTTAAGATTCGCAGTAGGGCGGTACACTCCACGCCAGGATTCACCCTACTTGCTATAGGAGACATCTGATGACTACGGTCTCCAATATACTGAGGGCAAAAACATCGATTAGGCACAGGTGCAGATTACTTCACATATTCTCAGTGATCAACTGCGCAGCTCAGTTCACCTTTACATACACTCATACTACAAAGTCTCTAGTCCATGCAGCAGACTATTCTGCACGTTCTAGCCTATCGTTATGGCTGCAGGCAAGGCCATGCTTCATCCTGCTCTAGGCCTTGCATTTGTAGTGGCATGGAGGATGTGGTTAACCATGGCAGCAACTCCACATCTTCTGGGGTCATGGCAAAGACCATGCATTGGAACAGGGATCACTAAATGAATTGGGTATGGCAGGCCTGTGCAGTGGCAGTGGCAGTGGCAGTCACCTTTATCAGTGGTGGCCTTCCTGGCTATTTGCACAGACCGGTTCAGCTCTGGGGTGTCATGTCTTCTGCAGTCAAGGCCTCCAAGTTGCTCATGGCTCTCTGCTTTAGCGACAATGCAGCTCCTCTTTCCGATGTCAGCAGCGGGTGCACTAGTCTTTTAGGTTCACAGTAGCTTGCAGGACAACATGTTGTTACTTAGTCTTGCAAAAGTCTTGCTGCACTTCACAATGAAACTACTCATAGACCAGGGGACTACCTTCATAGCAAAAGGAGTCACTCCTGACTTCATCCTCTGTTGTAGTCCGCATTCTCTGCATGCTCCTCACACCATCAACATGCAGGCTTGTCATCCTACAGTCACTCTTCCTGCAGGGCTGCACACACTCATCGCCTCCCTCAGCAAGCAGGCATGCTTCTAGGCACTATAGGCAGACCACAGCTCCTCCAGCAGAAACTGCAGATTTCATGAGATGTCCCCTCACTCGTTGAAGACTGGCTGCCAAGCAGACACCATCCTGGTTAAACAGTAGCTCACTGAGTATTTAGCGGAGCACTCTCTTCCTCGATTATGAAAAACTTGGAACTGGAACTAAGTGGGGCGGTTTGGAACCCATTTATACACACATTTTTTTACAACAGGGGATGTGGATTTACTGTTGTAGGCTGCAGAACCGGTTTGGTTTGGTTCTCTCTCTCAAATGTCATTATCTGGTTGTCCTCAGTCATAGCCTTTGTGGAAAGTGATGGCTCTAAAAGCAGGTAGGAATAGGGTAGGCTCCACGCAGGAATATAAAAAATATAGGCCTAATGAAGTGTGAGATCTTTGCACCTGGTTGTTGTCATTCTTCCTGAAGTATCAAAGATAGACAAGAGGGAGGGTCCTGATGAGAAACTCTCTCACCTTGAACAAAAGAAACTACAGTTCCACCCCTCATCGTTGGCATGTGCCAATGACAGTGCTCAGGAGATACTAATCAGCAGCCTTTTGTAAACAAGGCCCTCACTGAATTTCTACTGGAAGCCCTGACTCCATCCTCCTCACTTCAGTGTTTAGGTCTCAACCCTCCAGTCACAGGAATGCTGGCAAAAAACTTTTTTTCTTTTTGCAGACAGCCTTCTCCATCCTCTATCTTAAACCGTGCTAAATAAGGGTTATCCAAAATGGATCCTATTGGTCCCGGATTTCAGACTCCTACCACACACAGCCTCCTCCTACCATACATGTTCTATACAGTCAAAGTACATACATCCACACTCAACATGCACACAGAAGACTCTGAGGATTCACATAAAATTCGAACTTGACACCCACAATCTCCGACATACAGAAAACGGCCTGGTCACACTGAAGATTCACAAAGCACTGTACACTCGCAACACACCTAAGGAATGGATATCAGTCCAATGCCCACTACGAGGGTATGCATGGTGCGTCCATCCAAGTCACAGAACAACTTCTGGCTCTTGCATTATCAGGGGCAGGCTTCTGCTTCTACACACACACTAGATAAGTGTGGAGCTAGGTCCAAACAAAAAGGTCAGGATACTGGTTTCACATACAGTCGGGCAATCTTGACGGGGCAACACACAAGTTTACCAATCCGGGGTCATTCCAACACGAGCATTAACATACAAAATGAATAACTTGAATATTTGTCTCTGCAGAACATTTCATGGTTACAATTACAGAAGACAACGGTCATCTGTTCACTGTGAATCCACCTCTAGAAAAGCAACTTTTGACACACTGAATCCAAGTGTGTGATATCTGTGGCTTCATTGAGCCCTAGTAGGAACCCTTTAATCACTCTGACTACAAATAGTCTCTGCTCCAACAGCCACCATGATCCTGTTGAGTTCCTATCCCCCCTATCTGTGTGCTCTAAAATCAGACACTAGGTCACCGTACTGCCAGCTAAAATTTCAGGTGCTTCTCTCTCTACAGCCCTCCACTAAGTGCTACCTCTACTCTTTGACTAAGGTCCAGTAGTTCCGAAAGCATTCTACAGTCCTGCTTCTACCCGCTGCAGAGATACTGCTTATCCTCTCAATACCCCAGCTGTATTTCCTGTCATTACACTAGTCTATAGTCACACTTCATCTACTTAAGACCCATCTGAGCCCTGTTCTGGATCCTTAACTACATAGCAACTACCCCTTTTTATACCCCTGCTTTAATTAAGGATGTTCATCCTTCACTTACTTCCATTGGGGTTCTATGGGAGCCAACAGATTTCAGCAACAGTCCTCTCTTCCCAGGCACCCACTGAGGACGTGCTCCTCTTCAAACTCTCCGTCCCCATCTAAGTCTCCGCTCCCTGCAGGACACCAGCAGACAAAGCTCTGAATTTATTATCCCTTTCCACCATATGCACCGGCTGAGGGATGGTTCTTCCCTTTTATGTGGGGAAAGATTATCTACAGTTCCCCGACTGTTGTCCCACACTTTGTTGCTCTTTAACTCTCCTCTCCCTGTTCCACCTGTTTTAAAAGGATAACCATCATTTCCTCCCACAGCAGTGTGGCACTCAGAAGCACTATCTGCCACACGCCTGCATTAACATTTTAATTTAATTTAACTACAACAGTGTAAGAAAGAGACCAGCCTCATCTGTCAGAGAAAATTCTCAAAGAACCACCAGTGACGCTCGGAATGTAAACAACGTCACTAGTTTTTGTCTGTCTGTTCCGGCTTTAAATAATTGAAAGACACAGAAAACTATTAAAGAAAACTTCAAAGCCGGACTGAAGCTACAAGTCTGAGCTCTGCATTCCACAAATGGACACATTAAAATATTATAGAGGAGCAGAGAAATGAGCGGTTTGAAACTTATACATTAGCCAACTTTAATAAAAGCAAGACCTGCACCATCTGTTATAAGATTCCCTGGATGGAGTCAAGGCATCGCTTGTTGACGCAAGGTTCAACGGATAGAGTCAGGGCCATGGCAGCCGCCACAAGATTCTTTAAAGGAATCAGAACCACATCAACAAGGACAAAATTCACTGGGCTGGGTCAGGGCCATGTCAGCAGTAAGAAGATTCTCTGCATCTAGTCAGGGCCACGTAGGCTACGATAAGATTCCCTGGATTGAATCATGACCACGCCAACTGTCGGATCACGTCAAAATGACACCAGCACTTAGAAGAATCACTGGGTCGAGTCTAGACCATGTTGTCACAAGACCCCATGTATCAACGTACGGCTATGCCAGCTGTCAAAAGAGTCCTTAAATTAATCATAGTCACAAGATTCACAGGATTGGGTGAGGATCATACAAACTGCCAAAGACTCAGTGGACCAAGTCAGGGCCACACCAGTGGTCATAATATTCCCATGGTATGAATCAATGTCACACCAGCTGCCAGAAGATATCTGTATATAAACGGTGCTGTGCCGACCTCTACAAGATTCCAGGGATCGAATCATGACCACTCCAACTGTCAAAAGATTTCCTGAATCAAGGCAGGAGCACCCCAGCAAAAACAAAATTCTGAAGGTTGAGTCAAGGAAGACAAATAGACACAAAATTTGCTAAATCAAGTCACGGCCACGCCAGCTGTGACAAGATTCCCTGGATTGAGTCTGGGTAAAGCCAACTATTACAAGATTTCCTGGATCGGCTAAAGGCCGATGCAGGAGTCAGGAAGTAGATTTCCTAGATCAAGACAGGCCAATGATCGCAAGGTTGCATTAAACGAGTCAGGGCTACCCAAACTGCGAATAGATTCCCTGGATCGAATCAATGCCACTCCAGCTGTGATAAGAATCTCTGGACCGGTTCAGGGCCACTTCAGCTGTGACAAACTTTCTTCGTTTGAGCCAAGGCCACGCCAGTTGAGACATGATTTCCTGGATCAAGTCTTGACCATGTGACCGGTGACAAGATTCCTTTGGTCAAGTGAGGATGGATTCAAGACCACACCAGCTGTCACAACTCTTCCTTGGTCCAATTAGCGGCAAGTAAGTCATCAGAAGATTTTCTGGATTGTATTGGGGTGATACAAGCTATCAGAACCCAAGATTTACCTAGATTTTAAGAATGACGAAGCATGTTGTCAGAACTCAAGACTTAAACGCAACCTTAGAGTCAGGAGCCAGGTCTAAACGAAATCAAAAATGGTCAGCACTTGCTCCTCTAGTTGGGCTTCCCAGTAGGCATAGAATGCCAGACACAGATTACACCTTTACTGGTGCAGTTTAGTCCCGAGTAAGGACCTCATCTGTAAGTGAATTAGGAAGCATATTGCTAACAAATAGAAAATATAGCACATTATCAAGCTTTTCTGTCATGAGACAAGAGAGGAGCAGCACTTGTATGAGTTCAGTTACATCCAATCAATCAATCAGGGAATTAGTACCATTCAATCTCTAAAAAAAATTCCCTTTGTAACAGGGCGAAGGATTTCTAAGCCTACCTGTGTCCTTCTACTGCTGTAATGAAGACCAGTCAACATAGCGTACTGTTTGGCAGGAATGGAGGGATGTTTTTTTTCTCCTATGGAATCCTTGAACTTTACCTCCTTGCTGAGGAGAGCAGAGAGCTACCAAAGAGTGGGAACCCAGTAATGAGCGCAGGGAACCCAGTAATGAGCGCAGGGAACCCAGTAACGAGCGCAGGGAACCCAGTAATGAGCGCAGGGAGACATGTTCCAAAAAATATATGGCACCAAGATCCACAGAGGTACCAGGAAAAAAAGAGTAGGTTCATAAGCAAGATGAAAAACTACACACAAAAATAAAAAGTGTAAGGCCCATGAGTAGACAAATGGTAATATCCTACAGGGAAGCTAGCATGCATGTGAATGGCGGGCCCAGTTCAAGCATCACAAGTTGTTTTCATAAGCCTTGCAAACATGCCCCAATTCTCTTCATCTAATAGTAAGGCAGTCCCAAAGTTCTGGAGGTAGGGTGGCTGTTGATCAAGAGAAAATTAAACCCAAGCAGAGACGCAGCAGCTTGACAGGACTTAAGACTTAACTAAATAAAAGCATCCGACCTCCACCCACCTCCTACCCTGCAATATCAGGAGATAATATTTCACCAGTTCTTTAATCTAAGCTAGTTTGAATCTGGCTTTGTAGGTTAGGAACCTTACAATAAGATCACATACGAGTTAAAAGTAAAAAATAAACAAAAAAGGAAAACGTGAACGCGAAGAACAGGTGTGAGCAACACGGAGAGCATGGGAGGCAGGATGAGGAAGGAGGAGTAGGAGATGCAATAGAAGAGCTGGGAGGGGGCGGAGCAAAACGGAGAGCACAGGGAGGAACTTAAGTGTGGACGCAGCAACGGAGGGAGATACAGAAAAAAAGCACAGGGACTAGTACAGAGTGCTGAAGAAAGTATTGCCTTGATTGACAGCTTTGGAAGTGTGTAAATCACAAGAAGCAGGAGGAAAGTCAACCAATAAGCAAGCAAGCAAATGAAACTGGCAAGAAAGCCAACTAATGATAAGCAATGGGCTGCCCCAAAGCCCACTGTAAGCATTGGTATAGTTCACAATAGGTCTTTTCGACAACAGGTCCGGCTACAGGCAGATAAACGATGTCTGAAGACGAGACCTAAACAGCACCACCAAGGAGCCTGCCATTCAATAAACACTAGTGAAAACATCTGTGTCATTCCTGTGGTGGTTTTACGTACAGAAGCCAGCTTAAAGTATCAAAGTTGTAGACTTAAGGAACTCTCCTAGCTGCTGGCAGAAAGGATGAGCTGATCGGTACATTTGTGCAATCCTGCTTAGGAAAATATGTACTTTCCTACCCAACATTGCAGGAATGTGCCGACACATGCACTCTCAGCCCTCACTGACTTAGTTTGTGCATAGCGGTATTAGAAAGAGTGGCATTTTATGGTTCCCCTCATCACATTTAGTTGTGCAATGCAGGCAATAAGTGCAGTTCCAGGATTTTGCATCATTTTCCACCGTTAAGAAGGCAAAGGGCCCAATGTCCCGACTATAACGTAGGCGCACTCCTGCCACAAGAAACTGCATTGGGTGCCACCCCTGACTTGTGCAACTGCATGAAAGAGCAGGGAGGGGGCTGTCCTCCTCCCATGAGTGGGCACAGAGTTGGAACCCTCCGCTTTTTTAGCGGATGCTTAAGCGGCATCCATGCTTCTCTGATCTTGGGGAGTTGCACAGGAGGAGCCTGTTCCTAGGCAGAGAAGGCATCATCCTATTTCCCATGAGCAGGGGCACTTGGTCGTCCTCCTCTCCTGTGCAGCTGCATTGGGGACGTCCAAGTCTCCAGTCCAAGTGCTCCTTCATGTGTCTGCCAAGGGCGCCCCCTTCTCTGGTGCGGCTCCAAAGGTGGAGCCATTGGCCCCTGTATAGTTCAGCAGTATGCCTAAGTGCCTCAAGGGCCATTCTAGAGCTAGCATGGCGGTCTCTGTATTAAGACTCACCGCTCACACTCCTCAACAAATGCAGAGCGAAAGGAATGGCAAATACGTTCTGTGCATTTCAAGCTCTGTACTAACAGACATTAGAGCCTTACAGTCAACATCTGCAAATCAGTGCAGGCATGTAATCATCAACATTTTACCCTTCTCCAGAGAATTAATGAAATATTGATGAATAGCACAATAAAAGTTGCAAAGGCATAAACATCTGCTATTGAGTAAAAAAAGACATATGCCTGGCATGACCGTAGAATAAGAAGAGATGGCGCCGGCTGTATTTCTGGTTTATTAACCATCCTTTACTTTCTGTTTTACTGCGGTCACTTCTCAGTCTTTGAGCATTATATGGGCTGGTTTGACCTACTATGTAT
This sequence comes from Calotriton arnoldi, assembly GCA_963921515.1. NCBI lineage: Eukaryota > Metazoa > Chordata > Amphibia > Caudata > Salamandridae > Calotriton > Calotriton arnoldi. Next base: position 2,162,850 of record CAWUFW010000792.1, read on the forward strand.
CAGAAAGCCCCTTCCGGTCTGCCAGTGACTTCCAACTGGTCTGTAACTGGTAGCAAAGTAACAACACAGGGCAGCCAATCGATGGTGCCTTGGCCCGATGCTCGTTAATGTATTACCTCGTAATCCTGAAAGAAATCTTGTAAAAAAGCTTTCAAGAAATTGTTTTTGAAAAAGTCATCTTTTTACTAGGATCTCTACAGGAGCCATAAAGTTATTTACTTTGGGATGGTTTTGCGATAGCCAAAGTGCTCACAGGGCGGCTCATGACAGGAGTAGTCTCAAATGAACACATGTGCAATAATAAGATTTTGTAGCACAAAGGCAGCCACAGGGCAGCTGAGGAACAAAGGTGAAACTTCAGATCCCAGGATACCTCAATGACATGTCAAGATTAGCAAGCATTGGCAAAGCCAATAGGTCTGGGCTTGAACTGTCCTAACGTATGCAGCGTTAGCACACTAGAGCAAGTCACACGAGTGGGAGCCAGCAGAAGATGAGCTAGTCGGTGCTTAATTTGAGCCAGTCCTTGCTGGTCAGGCCCACAGGCACTCACTTTTGGAGTCCAGACCCTTATTTTTACTCATCAGACTGTTATCGAGAGCAAGAGAGGGAAAAACGCACTAAGGTGAAAGAAGGAAGAAGAGAAAGACAGACAAAGAAATGATGGGCGAAAGCAGGAACCAGCAAGATTGAGATAAAGGGACAGGCAGTGTCTGGTAATGAATTAAAGAGGCTTGAAGTGGATTCAAGACTGAGCAGCCTTGGTATTCGGCACACCAATGCCCGCCGTGGGTTTCTGAGCAGAGCTTTGGGCACCGGCACTCATTCTTTGCACATTAAGAGCTGGCTATAGTTGTAAAGAGGTCTCTCATGCAGTTCAATACAAGCACACAAGTGAAGGCAGAAGGATACACCCACACAGCCAATAACATCAGGTGAAAGATAGACACTGCAGTGAGCCGAGGCAAGACGTGATTGACAAAGTCTCAAGCCAATAGCTGAAAGAAGCTGGTGTTCGCAAACGATTGAGAAGGATGGACCCAATGCGCACTGTGGATATGGTTAGCAACAGGTCGGTTTGATGACTGCACTGTCTACACTCAGAACGAACATGCATTGGTAAAGCCAATAGGTCTAGCCTATGTAAGATCTACTGGTGTTGTCAATGTCTTTTAGCCATGCTGTACAATGCCAAATGCTGTGCAGCGTGGCTGGAACTGTAGAAAAAAATTGCTATGAGGCAGTCAACGCTAGCCCCATCATGCGTTTGTTTTTCTTTCAACCATGCTGCACAGTAGCCAGGCAGCTGTACAACATGGCTTAAAAACATTGAAAGGGTAAATAGTAGAGCTATTTGGCTTTGCCAAGGTTTTCTTTGCCATCTTGTACAGCTGCATAGCAGACAGTACAAAAATAAAATAAAGCACTATATAGCGACCAGCATTGACCATGTTATAGCACTTTTTATTTTTACTTTTAGCCATGCTGCACTGCTGTACATTACTAAAAAAAAAAAAAAAACAATGACAAAGTCAAAAGACCACACATAGACGTGACCTATTGGCTGTGCCATTGCTTGTGCCACGGGGACATGAGCTTCAGCAACACGGCGAGGCTCGCAGACACAGTCAATATTGTACCCACAAGTGAAAAACAAGTTTCTCGTTGGCTCTACACCTCACCCTTCACTGATGGAGGAGGGGTGTGGTGGATAGTAGATGGTGTGGGGTAGGGCAATTAGGGGGTGAAGCACGGCACTCACTGGAGTCTACACTTCATACTAACAGATTCTTGTATAGCGCTGCATCGCCATCAATACACGTCTCACCAAAACTTTCATTAAAGGATGGCTGTCCAACTTGTGCCACATCCTTGCTACTGTTTCAGGAGAACAACTAGCTTTGTAAGTAAGTTCTATTTAGAGTAACCATATGTGTACATATTCTTTAGGTGTTAAAAGCAAAACAACAATCGTGAACATTACCTGCGCCATCTTGTCTGGTGGAATTCTATGTGCACATAAGTTGCCGTCATTTTAATCTATCACAGCCATTTTGTACTCTGTTGGTCACCTTTGTTTCACCCTGCACTTACTAGCATCCCTCTGACCGACCTGGTACGTGTGCTGGGGGCTATAAACTCTATTTGCCGCAACAAACCTCAGCGCCACTTGCTGCCACAAACTCGTTTTTCCTCTCATCTCTGTTTTCAGGCAAACCTTTGGACACTCTACCCCTCACTGCACCTAGTTACACAAACAGGTTCCAAACACCAAAAAGACTCTTGCAACATGATTTATTGCACTGCAAACAGCAAGACTTGTTGTTACCAACAATGGGACCTGTTTTTATCAACAGAACGGACTCTTAGATCTGGCCGGTCTCACATGTTTTAGACCCTGAAGCAAGGTCCAGCTGCAAGATAAGATTGTCTGTTTGACCTAGGTGGGAAGAGAATTACTGTTGGGCTTGTGTGACAACCTGCCCGGGGCGGGGACACCCCAAGCTTGTGTAACCATGTTGATGAAACCAATGCATTGTGTCAAACCTGTATAAAAGGAAGAGCCAAAGGAGTTATCAGCAGAACACCTCCCTCAGACATCCCGGTGTCTGCAGTTGACGTGATCTCCTCATGAGAAATAAACCTTTTTCTTGTCTTCCAGTTTCCAGCGCTTGCCTCATTATTTTGATAGCGAACCCAAAGTGAATTAGAGGTGGAACCCTGCACCGGGCAGCATTGAGGGTCTTAGAAGACTCGCTGCCTTTCACAAATTGGCGCCCAAACGTGGGGGCCCATCAGCGACGCGTGGGTCCGGTAGAGAGGTCCTAACGACGGAGTGAACGACTAAACGATTGGGATATACCTGCCTGAGAAGACCCTTGTCTGGCTGCCGATCGACTGAACTTCACCGGTTCCGAACGGACCTCTCTCGAGTGACCTGCGGTCCTGACTGGGACCTTAAAGGAACGCCGCATTGATTGTTGGAGTGAGAGGACAACCAGGCGCTGGAAGGGGAAGACAAAGAACCGTCCACACGGTCCAGGTAAGGTCGTGAAAAAACGACTTAAATTGATTGATTGAATAGTTTGATTGAAATACTAGTATTCCTTTTTTGATATTGAGTTATTTGCGACATTTCCCTGCTTGCAAACAACGAAGAATAGGAATATTCTCTCTCTTTGCAGGCAGCGGACAGGTAGTGCAGACTTTTTGTCTAAATTGATTGATTGAGATATTCATTTTTGACCGATAAATACGTCATGCCTGTTTTCTCTAGATTGTTTGATTGTAATTGTTTTGGACCAGACCGTTCGTTAGAGGTCAGTCAGCCGGCACCGCCGGAAGGCACCCCTAACAAGGACATGTACGTAAAGTATGGATTAGCCACCGTAGCTTATAGCAAACTATGGCATAAATACACTAGGAAGGACCGGGTAAATCAGTGGCCACTGACGGGATCTTTCGATCCCGCTAAAATAGAAACGTTAGAATTAGCTCTCCACAAAAAGAAAACTAGACCAGCCATGTTTGACAGTTTTGGTTTATGGCGAAAAGAGGCAGCTCAAAGAAAGAAAAGAGACGAAGCTAGACAAGATAAAAAAACGCGAAAATCAGCTTACCAAGCCTGTAAAAGATTAGAAGAAAAACTAAAAGAAAAGGAAATCGATAAAAAGGAACAGGAATCAAAAATATCAGGTCAATGCCCTGTTAGAACGCCCTCGACTCTTTACCCCAAGTTACCAGCAAAACAAAGGGTAGATGATGATTTATTGTTAGGTCCCCCAATCATATACATGCCACCCCCTTACGCCCCTACTCATCCCTTAGTACAACGCCAGGACCACCAAAGTATAGCCGGAGATGGCACGATCGCCTCAGTCTCCACCGCCTCTGCTCCCACCGAGTCACCCACACCAAATGCCTCATCAAAGGATACAGTAATAGAGGTAGGATCAAAAGAAAAAGGAGCGCCCAGGGTCCCGCGATTAAGTAAAAATGAGCGAGCAGGCATTGATAAAATAGTTAAATCCCTCATAGATAGGAAGGAGACAGAAGAGTATGTAACTGACATATGCAACTCCTATGTTGAAAACCGCAAACGATACTTTATTGTACGTCTCTGTTACCACACTCTTACTGCATATGAAGAGAAGTACCAAGATGTAGGGCCCGAGCGGCTAGTGGCTCTCTATAGGAAGGTAGACACCGGAGATGAAGGCGACAACGATGTTACAGAACTCTTTTCATCCACACTGGAGGTATTCCGTCACCTCGTGGAACAAGGACGGATAGATAAGGACAGGACATGTAAGATAGCAGGACCCCCGGTGGAAAAACCAGATAGCATGATGCCGATAAAAGAAGCTGCCCCTTATTGGGTACCTCCTAGAGGACAAGGGACTCATGACGATATGAACCATCAAGACGCTAGAGGAAGGGTGGTCTACAATTTGGTGTATCAACCATGGGACAGACAGGACATTTTGACGTTCCGTAAATCTTTACCGGATTTACGAAAGAACCCCACCGCCTTTATACCGAGCTAGGTACCGCTCTGGGATCAACAATAATGACACTTGCCGACAGACTTGTTCTTCGGGTTATGTTTGCCAGCAGATGTGTGGAAACAGATTAGGAAAATAGACCATACCGAACTGCTTGGTCATACCTGGGAACAACTCAACACACTAGATAAACAGCGGAACCCTGGTCAAAAACCGGTTAAAGCAATATTGGACCTCCCTGACAAAATAGTGCAGAAAGTGAAAACGCTGATCCCAGAGAAAAAGATAGACTGGTCCATAGTAACCGCGTGCCGCCAGAAACCACAAGAGGATGTCTCAGAGTATTTCTCCAGATTTGAAACGGTGTTCTCCGATTACAGTGGACAAGACATGTCCACCGCAACCGGACACCACTTATTTGTGCAGAACTATGTCAAAGGACTACTGCCAGATGTATCCCAGAAATTACAAGCCAGCGAAAGTAGTTGGGCAGCATCTAAACCGGCGGCCATTCTCCAAATGGCCCAGTACTATGAGCATCAGAGAAACGAAAATGACAGGGCTACAGAAAGGAAAAAGAAGGACTTGAAGGAAAGGGTAATGGTAGCACAACTCCAGGGGGCGAATACAGGAAGGGAGCAATATAGGGGAGGATACCAGCAGAATACCCCTAGAGTACAGCCACCTAGAAACAATTCATCGACATCATATGTAGGACGCCAAGACCTAGGACAGGATCAATGTGCATTTTGCAAAGAATATGGACACTGGAAAACCCAATGCCCGGCTTTGTTAGGAGCTGGTAGGGGCAGAGGGGCGAGGGAAATAGCAAGTGGACAGAGAGGAAGAGGACGTGGGAGAGGGTACGCGAGTGAAGCGAGCGAGGAAAGGCCAGGAAGAGTGAACACATTTGACCATCCCAAACAGAATCAGTACCAACAGACAGATTATGACAATACGTACGACTTTGCATAGGACAGCCAGGGGCAAGGGAGGGATCCAGTCGAGCTCTATGTTGATCAGCAAGGCCCTTATGTTACCGCTGAGGTCCTGGGCACAAAGTCGCCATTTCTGGTAGACACGGGAGCAACACGTAGTGCACTATCCAAACGACTGATTCTAAGGGCACCCTTGTCAGGCTCACGTGACCTCAATAGGATTTGACGGTACGCCCTCCACCAACCCTTTGTCCCGACCGATCCCTTTTAACCTTGACAACAATAGCGTCGAAACGACATTCCTCCTCTCTTCCAACACCCCAGACGCCATTATGGGTCTCGACCTTTTGAAACACTTCCATGCGACTATCAGATGCTCACCAGACGGGGTGCGTGTCGTCCTGTATGACAACCCCCAGCGCCATAGAGAGAACCCTTCTCAGCACATGTTTCCCATCCCCGAGACTGACGCATCCCTACTGGACACTTTGCCATCACACTTATGGGCTAGGGCTGATTCAGACGTAGGACGAATGATGATTGACCCAGTACACGTAACAATACGACAGGACGCAAACCTACCGAAAGTACCGCAGTACAAAATATCGCCAGAGGGTGAGAAGGCACTGACAGAGATCATACACTCTTTGGTAGAGGCAGGGGTGGTAGAGGAAGTAGTGAGCAACGTTTGTAACAGTCCCATACTACCGATTGTAAAGAGACAGGGAGAGGGAGACGGAAAAGCCTACCGCTTCATCATTGACCTGCGGGAGATAAACAAAATCGTAGTGCCACAATACCCAGTAGTTTCCGACATCACGACAATTTTGACTTTAATCCCCTCCACTGCCACCACCTTCACTGTAATTGACCTCAAAAACGCATTCTTTTCCATACCTATACACAAGGACAGCTGCTATCTATTTGGATTCACCCTAAACTCCCGTTTGTACAGATTTTGCAGAGCACCTCAGGGGTACACTGAGAGCCCAAGCATCTATAGCCAGGCGCTTAAACGACAGTTAGACGCCATACAATTGCCAGATGGAGTGGCACTAATACAATATGTAGACGACATCCTTCTAGCAGCGGACACCATACCAATAGCCGTCACAGCCACCATCAAACTACTCCATTTTCTTGCTGAGAATGGTCACAAGGTCTCCCGAAAGAAATTGCAGTTCTGTAAATCACAAGTGACCTATTTGGGTCACCTTTTATCCAAAGAAGGGAGGAAACTCACGCCTGACAGGATCCAGACAATTCTAGACACCCCTGTCCCCAAAGATCAGAAACAAGTCCGCTCTTTGATAGGTCTCACTTCATTTTGCCGACAGTGGTTACCGAACTTTAGCCTCATTGTCAAACCCCTTCTCTCCCTCCTAGCTAAAGACATCCCCTCACCTCTCCCCTGGACCCCCGAATGCCAGTCAGCCTTTAAAGAACTACGCAATGCCCTTTGTTCAGCGCCTGTCCTAGGAACCCCGGATTACTCCAAACCATTCTTCCTCTACACGCACGAGAGGGAAGGATGTGCATTGTCTGTCCTAACACAATCAATTGGTCACAAACAACGCCCTTGTGCATATTTCTCTGCCACCCTCGATCCAGTAGCCAGAGCGCTGCCTGCGTGGTGGCAGCTGCAGCAGTATCGATACGCCAGAGCGAAGGAATAGTACTCTCCAATCCAGTCACTGTTTTAGTACCCCATGCAGTCGACACACTACTAAACCAGACCAAAACCCAACACTTGACTAGCGCCCGACTGACAGGATATGAGTTGACCCTGCTAGCACCGCACATTACCCTAAAGCGATGCACCACCCTCAATCCAGCCACACTGTTACCCCTACCCGAAAATGATCCTAGCGTGACTCCACTACACGACTGTGTGACACTAACCGATGAACAAACAAAGAGTAGAATAGATCTCAGAGACACCGACCTTTCTAGAACCAGATGGAGAACTATGGGTGGATGGTTCGTGCATCAAACTCCCCGACGGCACCACCTCAGCTGCATACGCTGTCACCACAGCCCGAACCGTTCTGGAAACAGCCCGTATTCCCCAACGTTCAGCCCAGGCTGCAGAACTCATTGCCCTCACACGAGCATGTATCTTAGCGACTGACACGACAGTTAACATATACACCGACAGCCAATATGCCTTCGGGGTGGTTCACCATTTTGGGATCTTATGGAAAGAAAGAGGGTTCCTGACTTCACACGGTACACCCATCCTGCATGGAGATTTAGTCTCCGCCTTGACGCAAGCAGTCCTCCTCCCCAAGAAGTTAGCAGTGATAAAATGCCAAGCACATAGGAAAGTGACTGATCTCATTGGACAGGGAAATGCACTAGCAGACGTTACTGCCCGAGCCACGGCAGGAGACAGAACTACGACACGAATGTATGTGACCAGGTCACAAGCTGAACGATGGACTGACGCTAGGACCACTGTAAGGGACATACAGACTACAGGCACACAAGACGAATTGACCGAGTGAGAAAAGGTGGGACTAAAAGACGAGGAAGATTGCTGGAGAACTAAAGACGGAAATAAATGGCTGTTACCCAATGCCTACCTCATCCCCATATTGACCATGGCACATTTACCAGCACACATAGGCTCCACCCCCATGATTGAACTAATCACAAGAGTATGGCATAATGTCAAGATAGCAGAATCTGCAAAACGCCTAGTACAACAATGTATAGTCTGCCTACAACACAACCCAGGGAAGGGGACAGTAGTACCACGGGGAGGGTTTGGAGTCCCTGACCACCCCTTTGAAATCCTTCAAATGGATTACATTCAACTAGAGAGATGCCTTGGTCTAAAATATGTCCTGGTGGTTGTGTGCGCTTTTAGCAAATGGGTGGAGGCATATCCCACCCGCGACAATACCGCCTTAGCCACTGCAAAAGTATTGCTGAAAGAATTCTTCCCCCGATACGGCATTTGCAGAATTTTATGGAGCGACAACGGCCCTCACTTCGTAGCCGAGGTGATACAGAACATACTGAGAGGGTTGGGGGAAAACAAAAGTTCCATGCCGTCTTCCACCCCCAATCAGCGGGCCTGGTAGAGAGACACAATGCAACGTTGAAACTAAAACTAGCCAAAATAGTTGCCACGACCGGGTTGAAATGGCCCGACGCCCTCTCCCATTGGCATTGTTATCGATGCGCTCCACCCCAACCAAACACCGACTGACCCCGTATGAGGTGGTCTTCGGCAGGCCTATGAGCATTTGGGCGGCACCAAGACCCACCTCCATTAACGATGTCCCGAACATATTAATGTTGGATTACTTGCATAAATTGACAAACGAGCTAACAATTATCCACCAACAGGTGCAGCAAACATTGCCTGACGTATCCAGGGGCCCGGGACATGAAATAAAGCCAGGCGACCATGTATTGATTCGCAACTTCCAAAGAACGAAGAATCTGGAGCCTAGGTGACGGGCCCCTGGCAAGTCCTGATCACCACCCGAACTGCCCTCCGAGTGGAAGGAAAACGAAACTGGCTGCACGCTCATCATTGCAAACGAGTCCCTCCAACCCTGGCAACCTGTGAAGGGGTGGAGGTGCAAGAGGAAGTACTCGCGAGAGACCGACCAGCTCTGAGTTGCTACCCACAAGAAGACACCCTCGAACTATCAGAATTTCCCGACCCCACGGTGCCATCCAGGAAAGGGTACAACCTAAGATCGACGAAAGGAGGGAGCTCCAACGACCAGGCCACTAACTAAGTCAAGGTCTCAGATCAGTAGCACAGTCAAACAACGCTACCAGGAAAGCGCCAGACAAAAGTCTGTGGTCCTAACAGTTGTTGAGCTCCTCGAAGATGATGGAAGAAACTGAACACCTGCAAAACCACCGCAAAGACACCAAGACTGCTAACCTGCACAGCACAAAGACAATTGCACTTGTAGCTGCATTTCTCACCTGTCTCCTGCTAATGGTCGCACTCTGGATCATTGAAGAGAATGCACCTGCATACAGAACATTGTCACCCACCATGCAACCAACCACCAAGAAAGAACACTACCTGGTATCACTACCGCCACATCTCCGAGAACGACGCAAAGAATTCTGGAATAATTCTTTCGTGCAGATGTTGCACCAGCACAATCTTGCCACCAATGCTGCCAACTGTTGGGTCTGTGGGCTGTTACCACATGCCACTGAACATTCCATCCCTTTCATCCCTTCGCCCTTTTCTATTCACGGATCTTGCCTTGCCTGGATAATGCTCCTACAAGAAAGTTACAAAGACAATGCCACTTCCGACGGAACAATCGCCCAGTTCTACAACGAGTTCTGGCGAAACAAAACAGGAAGGACAGCCGCCCCCTTCTGCCCTCACACCTTCAATGCGACATTCCAGATTAATGTCCCCTCCAAAGAACGAGTGGAAATGCAAGTGTTCAATAATCCTAACGGAGCCACATTTTCCTACCTGAAGAAAAGAACTGCTGCAACACTGACTGTGGCCCTATCTGTGGTGAACGTCTCTGGACTTGTATGCATTGAAGGCCGTGGGACTAAGAATGTGGGTCACAGCACCTGTAGCATTGTAAGGAATTTGAACACTGCCAACCCCCCAGCGCTTGTTGCATCACCCAATATGTACTTTGTTTGTGGAACCAAAGCCTACACCTGGCTCCCAAGAAACTGGGGGGGCACGTGCTACATCGCCTTTGTTTTGCCACCAACCTACACAGCCCCTGCAGAGCATCATCGAGAAAAGCGTTCTAAAGACATTGATCAAGCAGACTCTGCCTCATCACAGTTCCTCGACGCAGCAAAACGGCTGAGCTCCAAGCGATCCGTCTGGTTACCCTGCAAAATCGCATGGTCCTGGACGTGGTACTAGCGGACCGTGGAGGAGCATGCCGCATCATCGGTGCCAGCTGCTGTGTATACATTCCTGATAATTCACCTTCTGTCTATGAAGCAATCGAACATCTCCATAGACTATCTTCAGAAATTCATCAAGGATCAGAGACTTGGACAATTGGAAGTTGGCTTTGGGGCATCTTGAAGGAGTGGGGTTGGAAAATATCAATGATTCTCTTGGTCCCAGTATTGACAATATGTGGTTGTTGTTTGTGTATACACAGTATACCACCTTTGTGTTCTCTTTGCATAACTACCTTGCACCCTAAGACTATGGACACTCAGCTAACAAAAATGAGAGTAATGTATGATCAAGAGATACAGGACATTATGGAGATCGAAATAGACTGACAAGCTGGCTATTTATGCTCAAAGGGGCCACTGTTAAAAGCAAAACGCTAATCATGAACATTACCTGCGCCATCTTGTCTGGTGGAATTCTATGTGCACATAAGTTGCAGTCATTTTAATCTATCACAGCCATTTTGTACTCTGTTGGTCACCTTTGTTTCACCCTGCCCTTACTAGCATCCCTCTGACCGACCTGGTACGTGTGCTGGGGGCTATAAACTCTATTGCCGCAACAAACCTCAGCGCCACTTGCTGCCACAAACTCGTTTTTCCTCTCATCTCGGTTTTCAGGCAAACCTTTGGACACTCTACCCCTCACTGCACCTAGTTACACAAACAGGTTCCAAACACCAAAAAGCTCTTGCAACATGATTTATTGCACTGCAAACAGCAAGACTTGTTACCAACAATGGGACCTGTTTTTATCAACAGAACGGACTCTTAGATCTGGCCGGTCTCACATGTTTTAGACCCTGAAGCAAGGTCCAGCTGCAAGATAAGATTGTCTGTTTGACCTGGGTGGGAAGAGAATTACTGTTGGGCTTGCGTGACAACCTGCCCGGGGCGGGGACCCCAAGCTTGTGTAACCATGTTGATGAAACCAATGCATTGTGTCAAACCTGTATAAAAGGAAGAGCCAAAGGAGTTATCAGCAGAACACCTCCCTCAGACATCCCGGTGTCTGCAGTTGACGTGATCTCCTCATGAGAAATAAACCTTTTTCTTGTCTTCCAGTTTCCAGCGCTTGCCTCATTATTTTGATAGCGAACCCAAAGTGAATTAGAGGTGGAACCCTGCACCGGGCAGCATTGAGGGTCTTAGAAGACTCTCTGCCTTTCACATAGGTTCCTGAAAATCTGGCATCTACCCAGCTCCCTCTGGCGGACCTGTGTTGGGCATACCCGAAGAGAGTACGGTAATGCCTGTACATCACTTGACCATGTAACACTCTGTAACATGGTGTACTAACAACAATACATTGGTGCAGACCTTCTACAAATGACGTCAAACCCCCCCCAATCAGCGTCCGTCAATGACAGGACAACACACAGATTATGTTACCTTTTCTGGCACTTTATCTTATCTGGCATTTGTCAGAACATCGCATGTTAAATATTTGCTAATAGGATGCGTTAATAGCAGTACAATGCACAGGCACACATTCCATGTGATCCACGTCCATCCTAGTACAATAGTGTGCAGTAATAGGTTTTACACACATCGACTCCATTGAATGTTCATTAAAAGACTGTACAGACACCAGTTCAATGAAGGGGACCATACGCATTTCACTAGTTTATTTTGAATCAAAGCATTGTAATAACAGCACACAACATACTATGGGCACATTAAGCACATTACTACATTTTGTGGTTAAACTAGTTTAATGCACAGGGGTGACTCTACACAAAGGCTGGGCGGGACGATACAGCAACTGACTCTAAGACAACTCTGATCCCGCTACACATCTTCCCCGGACTGCATCTATCAGAGCACAAAGAACAGGCTGAGGACCAGATGAGATATCCGAGCAGGCATCCTGCCTCACTTAGTAACAACAGGCTCTGGGACTTTACGTACCAAAACACAAAGGAAGAATCGATGAATTGAGAAAGGGATGAGCTCACCCCTCCCCTGGCTTGAAACAGATTGATATCTGTGGCACTACGTATCCCAGAATACACTGTGTTTCACCCAGTAAAGTCAATCTACATAATATAGCATCCTAGCGCCTGTAGTATCAGCCCTGTAATGGGCAGCAAGTTAACGAACAGCGAGAGCAGAACTGGACAAGCAACAGCGATATGTCTGTCAGATATTTATTTGATGTGAGTATGTGTACATGTCTTGGTTTCTTTCTGTGTCCACATGTGCCTATCTGTACTTGAATCTGTCTGTGTGTAGGCATCGTTTCATGTGCATGCATCGGTTTGCATATGCCTGCGAGTATCTGCATGTCTTGCTGCCAGTAATTGTGTGTGTGTTTGTGTGTCTGTGTCCATATGTGTCCACATGCATCCTTGTATACGCCTGTTTCCTGGTCTGTCTTAGTATACATTTATGTGCCCGAGTGTAAAGATACGTCTGTGCGTGGGCCTGATTTGTGAGTCTGTGTAGTTGTCTGTATCTGTATGGGTGTGCTTAAAATTATTGTAGCATTTGTATAGCGGTTTCCTCTTTGTGAGCCCAACTGTGACAGTATGTGTGGGTAAGTTATATGCTGCTGCGTTTATGCACCTGTATGTTTGTGTCAGACTATATGTGTGTGTCTCTTAGGGGTTTATCAGTTTGTGTTACATGCCCGAGAGCCAAGAAACAGCTGACAAATTCTGGAAATAAAGACTGGTCAGCATGGCACAATGTTAAAGAGGGTACTCTTGAGGTGTGTGGGCCTTAACCCAAATGTATATCTCGAACTACACATTAGGATGGGGATGTGTCTTATCCTTTGATGCATGCATGTTCATTGCCCTACCATCATTCTGCAGTGATTAGGCTTTGTACAATAGGCTGTGGTAGCCCTACACTGATTGGCACAAGGAAGTAACAAAAAAAGAAAAAGAGTGAAAAGGGAAGCGGTTAAATAAGGTGCTACTCGACTCGCTCTGCTTTATCTTCTGGGCCCTCAACTTTAAGCAGCAGGAACACAGTCAAGTCCAATCTATGGAAACTCCAGCTGTATGCATTCCCCATTTCACATCTGTCACTTAAAAATATTTCACCAAACGACTAACAGGATATTTGGTTCTCAATCCTGTGATGCAGACCACAGAAGCGATGTTGTTTTGTTTGCTGCGTTTTACACAGTGAATCAAAGGACTGATATTTTGAGGGGATTAAGTTGCATTCATGAATGCGGATGAAGGCAATAACCAGCAAACGAGGAAGTTGTGTTCGTGGGAAAACAAAGAAGTTCAGCACCAAGGAGCCCACTCTTCTGTTTGGGTGCTAGGAAGCAACCCTTTCTTTCCCAGCACCCACAAGATTGTCACCAAAATTCTCTCACTTTCAAGTCAGAGAAAGAAAAGTAAACGCTAAGCTCCCTTGGAAGACCGAGCCAGACATTTGACCGCCGTCTTTGAATGCACAGTAAATGTGACAAGATAAGAGCAAGATTTAAACGCCTGTTTACAGAAAGCAAGCACTCGGAAGGATACTGTAAATAAGGTTTGGGCAAGGGAAGGGACAAACTCAAGCTGGACAGCCTAAAACAAACAGATCGAGCAAATAGAAAGCCAGAAAATGTGAGTTACAAACCACAAAGCCAATGGTAGGCAACGGGCAGAATCCATTATCAGGGAAGCTTTCCGAATGTCCCCAAGATTCAGTTAGCATACCGTAAGCTTCGACCTACAAATGAGCCAAAAGCAAAACTCTGTATTGTGCAGTGCTGAACACAAGGGATTTCACTCCAGAATAACACATAGGAAAACCCTCTTGCTGAATAGATTTTCACCAGAAAGCACAGGCGATTTTAGTTATCTGATGCCCAGCAAAAGTGCAACATAACGTAATCCAATCCGGCTTCATACCAGAAGAGGGTGTAGCAACAACACCAAATGCCTCCTTTATCTCATAGATAAAACCTTCAGGTCCCGCACTCCGGTGCTGGTTTTGTCTATAGACGCCGAGAAGGCTTTCGACCAGGTACACAGGCCGTTCCTTAGACAAGTCAGGGAGGGAGTGGGACTAAGACCACAATTCCTGAAGTGGGTGAGGTGAGGATACACCGACCCCAACGCCTGACCCCCAGGCTATTCGCAATAGAAAAGGGCTCCCGCCAGGGCCAGTCTCTGTGTACTTCGCACTTTACATAGACCCATTTGCAGAGAGGATACGACTGAACACATCAATTAGGGGCATCCCTTTCAGAGGTCGAGAAAATAAAATAGCCCTGTACACCGACGACGTCAGGATGTGTCCGGCACAACCTCAGTCCTCCCTCCCAGCTCTCATGAGCGAGCTAGACACCTTCTGGAACGTTTTGGACTTCAAAGTGAACATCCTCAAAACACCTGCTCTCAATTTAACTATAGGGCAAAATAAAAAATAAAAACTTAGACACCACTTCCCCATGGCAGACCATGGGGTCTCACGATCCTTCCTACACTCCGAGAAACAGTGGAGAGAAATTTTGCGGGTCTCATCACTACGACATGCAAAGAACTACAGAGTTGGGACAGCCGGGGACCTCTCCTGGGTAGCTAGGATAGCAACAGTAAAGGAGGACACTGCTCCCCAATATACTATACGTTATGCAGACTCTGCCCCTAAACCTGCCCCCCCCCGCACTCAGTAAACTCCAACATATGATAGAATCCTATATCTGGAGTGGTAAGCGACTCCGGATAGCTAGAAAAAAGGTGTACTCCCGTCAAGGTATCGGCGGCGTAGGTGTCCCTCACCTCATTTATTACTACCACAATGTGCAGCTCAGATACATGGTGGGATGAAATAGACCACTGGTTGTAAGAAAAAGGGAACTGACACAAATTCCTAAATCAGGGAAAATAGCTCAAATGTAAATATCACAATATAGGAATGACAACTTTGATTATAGACATTAATAATGCTTATCAAAACATGCAAACTCTGTGAAAGGTATCAAAAATATTTATTATTGTATTTATTATTTCTGGGCATTCTAAGTAAAATTAATTGAGCAGGACCACCTGTGGAATATTGACATATATCTCATATTTATATTTACATGCATTCTGTTTAGGTCTCCATTTAATACATGGCTTCCTGATGAAGGCGCACAGCCGAAACGCGCGTAGGATACGGAATTTCAAGAGCCATATTAATATTGAATGTATCATGTTTATTATGAAGTGATTATTCACTCAATCTACATGTCTTGATCAAAGGAGA
Organism: Calotriton arnoldi; assembly: GCA_963921515.1. Taxonomy (NCBI): domain Eukaryota; kingdom Metazoa; phylum Chordata; class Amphibia; order Caudata; family Salamandridae; genus Calotriton; species Calotriton arnoldi. The sequence continues at coordinate 2,178,427 of CAWUFW010000792.1, forward strand.
TAATTCAAATATTGTGAATAATTCTATTCTTATTAACACTGATATGATGTAAAATGTAATTGACAGAAAGTTATATAAAAATCGATTTGTATTTTTAAATGTATAATTGAACACAGAGAGGATTATGTTTTTTCCCTCCCTTTTTTTTTTTTTAAATGTACAGACATTCTATACAATTTATAATAATAAATACAACAATAAATATTTTTTGATACCTTTCACAGAGTTTGCATGTTTTGATAAGCATTATTAATGTCTATAATCAAAGTTGTCATTCCTATGTTATGAAATAGACCACTTACAGGAAAATATTGGTGCTTCATTGGCCAATCCATTGCAGGGATCCATATCTGAAAGGTACCCAGGCTCCATAAAACGCATCGTCCAGCAGGGGGTATCACCCATCACATGGGCAACCATAGCAGCTTGGGACAGGCTCATGGTAGCAAATGGCCTCTCTACCCCAATTTCATCCCTCACACCCATAATGGGCAATCCAACATTCCAGCCAGCAACCACTAGCTCTGAATTCCACACGTGACTAACTGCCAACCGCAAGTAAATTGGTGATCTCCAGGACTTCACAGGGATTAAAGATTTTCCACAACTCCAATCTAACTACGGCCTACCCGGAGTGGATAACTGATACTATGGCGCGGTCAGACACTGAGTCACCAACCCTCCATCCGCCCTCACACCTCTAGACCAATGGGAAAATTCGAAAAATGGCTATTCACCACAGCCAACGATAAAAGCCTGCTCTCCAACATATATGATTTTTGAACACCTCTAAGGGCATTAGCAAATCCCCTGCTCAAAGACGCTGGGAACTGGAACCCACCTTGCTAAGCAATGGGCAGATGTTCTCCAAAGAACCCGCAACTCCTCCCTAAATGCTGCAGGGAAAGAATCCCTGCTGAAAATCATCCGCTATTGGTACTACACTCCAGCTAGACGTGCACGATGGTCAACGAACTCCGCAAACACCTGCAGGCGCAACTGCGGCCAAGTAGGCACACTTGCTCTGAAGATGCTCCAAGCTTAAGAGATACTGGGGAAAAGTGCTAAAAGACACTGACGATATTTTTGAGACGGATAGACTGATATTCGCCGCTTTTCTAGCTACACACAACTGAGGCTTCTAAACCAGCTGACATAGCCCTCTCCCTATCACCCTGAGTGGGTATCACACTGGCCCTATGCGCTACTAGACAAGTCAAGACATCTAAATGGGGAACGGATATCACTCCAGTCCACTCAGACTGACTTCATAGATTCTGGGATACTGTGGCGGTGGAAAAGCTCACAGCATCACTAGAACAAACACTGCCACGCTTCGACAGAATGTGTGGGTCTTGAATCCACTTCCTAGCCCACAGCTATAGGGAACTCAGCTGCCCCCACCACCTTTGGGTGCTCCGACTGACAGGAAGCGAGACCCAACACAATTGCTGACCAACCTCTCTCCAAGTACTCTGAGAAAACTCTTCCGTACACTCGAGTGATACTATGACCCAGATCTGGGACACTGGAACCCTCCCCACACCCGACTCCCCCCCCCACCCATTTTGACTCCCTTCCCCCATAAACCCTCCCCTCATTTTCCTCTCCCCCCACCCCCCACATGACCCCTCAGTAATCCACCTCGCCGGCCTCCGGATGTAGGTGCGAGTATGTGTTCAATAAATTTTCAATAAAAAGCCTTGAACCACAGTACAATGTAATCTCCTTTGCTGAGTAGAAAGAGAGACAGCAAAGGTTTTCAACAGTCACCAAAAGGATTCGCCATTGCCCTCTGCCGTGATGTATTTAACATAACTGAGATTAACTACGAAGAAAGAACTCCAAATCTAGGAAGGCAGAAAACAAAAACCAAAAACACACCCAAGGTAATGTGTAGTAGAAAAGTGACACTACTTACCCTTTCCCTCTAAACCCTCTATTTAAAGGCTGTGCGAACTAAAGCAGACAATGGGTCAATCCGGGAGCAGCCCCCGCTCTCCTGGTTTAACTTTTACGTTTTTTATTTCTCTCCGAATTTGTAAAGTTCAAGCACATTTTGAAAACTGCCCTCGGGTGTTGATGAATGCAAAGGAGAAAAAAAATGGAGCGGTGCAGGTATATAGGTATAGGCACACAAAAGAAATGCGCAGACAGTACTCAAACAGAAGCTCCTGTGCCTCAGAAGACAAATAATTCTAATTACTGTAGCAAAAGACACCTGCCAAATGCAGCCTTAATAACCAGGTCACCTTGGCACCCCCAGGCCGGAAACACCAGATACTCTTCTTCAATTCAGAAGCTGGATCACTTCTGTTTATAAAAATTGCTATACACCACAAAAATTATATTTTAGTATTTTATCTGATAAATTCCATGGTATTAGCTAGTTTAAACGCGCTGCCATTTTGCCCCAAAGTCGTATACTTTCACTCTGTTTTGTACCAAATACCACAAGGGAAAAGTAACCTCTTTCCTCACCCCAGCTTTTCTCCATAGTTCAATGCTTGGGCCCAGTGATAAATGGGTCCTGCTTTACTTCAAGTTAGTGTTTTTCACCTCCCCTATATCAAATGGTTTCAGACAATGCCCACCTGTATCAAGCAGTCTGAAAGATTTAAGAAACTGTGTTTTTACATGCCACCAACAAGCTTTCGGTTAGCCACTGATCTGAGCACCCACTGTATGGTCTCACTACATGACACGTGCACAGTGCCAACACTACCACCATCATTGTCCCTTTCGTGTGAACTGTCCCCAAAGCAGAGTCTTATCAAGAGAGCTCGGCCAATAACTCTGGCATGATTTGCTATACCTATGGTGTGATGGGAGGATCCTAGTTGAAATGACGAATACCAGAAGGAGGAAATACCACGATGAATAACCGTCAAAAAACAGAATTTTCACTTAGTATTGGTTGGGCAACAATGCTGGAACATCTATGGTGAACTCGTTAAGAAAATACACTGCAGTCACACTCACACACTAGTATGAACCGTTCCCCTACCCAAATCCTTCCTATTGTGACCTTTGCACTAAAACTTCTTCTTCAACTAACCTAAATCTTAATTATTAACGTTATGCTCAAAGTAAACATAACCATTGCACCAACATAAAAGCTATTTAGTAATATTTCCCTTAAACTTACCCTAAATCCAAATTGTTAACAGTACTCATGGGTTAAACATAACCCTACCCCTAACCTAAATCTTAACTATGAACATTAACTTAAGCACTAAACCGGACCCTAATCCTAACCTAAATCCTATGTAGTAATATTTCCCTCATACAAACCCTAAAAGTAAATCCTATTAGATATGATAAGGAATTTATAACATGCACATACGCCAACAGACTTCACTGTGCTACGACGCAGGACAGGAAGCCACAGCAAGGGGAATCACTGTTAACAACTTATAAGCATTAGACCCAAACTAACAATAACCTTAACCTAGCCTAAATTCTAATTATTAGCATTACCCTTATACTAACCATAACCCAAATCTAAACCTTTACCTGACTGAAACCATGACCCTTCCCCAACTATGTCTATGTTTGAACCCATCACCCTTTTTAACATACATACCCATTTTTACTGAGAAGGAAAAAATAAATGTATTCAATGTTTTTTATTTCAATATTGCAGATCAAAATATATGTTCTAACCACTTTTCTTAGTATTAGACTTTTTAAGAAACTACTTCTTAGAAGTGTTTTTTCGCTGTGGCAAAATTCCATCCAGGATGGGCAATAAATCAGCACTTCAGTAATTAGTAATCACAACCACTTATTAAGATATCAAGGAGTAGGGCCTGTATCAATGCTGTATTTGGAAAGCACACTTCCACCTGTAGCTTTCTTGGCTGCAGTGAAGTTTGAGGTACGATAACCATCTGCTTATATCATAGTTTTTCTCATACTGTTGTACAGGTACTCTGTACTTTACGCTACTATGGATATGTAAATCAACCGACACTTTGAATAGGTAAGTCATTTGTGTAAACTTACGAGTTTATACTTGGACAGACTCAACTGCGGTTGTATCTAGAACTGGAATTAAGTGCTGTGGGCATGCATGTTAGCACATCCTCTGATGATATACAGCACTTTCAGTAGTCCCGAACATTTGAGAAAGAACCGATCGAAGCCTGATTTTTAAGTGCAACAAAGTAAATATTATCGTTGCCTCTATTTATTTTTTACATTACCAAAATTATTGCATTTATCATATTTTAACCACAATCATAAATGCCATTAAATATAAATGAAGGCTTGCATGTAGGTTTCTTACATTTCGTCTAAGGCATATCATGCTATATAACTAGTAAGCACAGACCTTTGTGGACATCTCTATAATACAAGAAATGTAAGAATACTGTTCATAACAAATAATAATAAATAATACTGAAGCTTGTATAGCGCGAACAGCTACCTCAAGAACAGAGGTGTCCCGGCGCTCTAGCAGCAAGCAGCGCATGCACATAAGTTTAGGCACTGGGGTCAGGCCTAATCATTGCTAAAGAGCCAGGTCTTCAGCGCTTTTCTGAAACTGGTCTCAGTGTTAGCTTGGCGGAGAAACCCAGGTAGGGCATTCCACAGTTTAGCCGTTCTTACTGTGAACGCCCTACCACCCAGACGGGCTTTCGCAAAGCGGGGAGCGTAGAGCAAATTCTGAGAGTTTGACTGCAGGGAACGATTTTGCTTATACCGGTAGAGTCTTTGTTTAAGATAGCTAGGACATCTTCCCTGAAGAGCCCGATAGGCCAGGGTCAAGGACTTAAATTCGATTCTTTTGGCTACCGGGAGCCAGTGTAGCTCCTGTAAATGCGGAGAGACATGATGTCGAAAAGGAATGCGCCTAATTAGTCTCGAAGCCGCATTCTGCACCATCTGCAGACGTCTAATCGAGTATTTAGGCAGGCCAAGATATAAGCCGTTTGCGTAGTCCAGCCTGGATGTCACTGTGGCATGGACTACGGATTTATGGCAATCTTCTGGCATAAAATGTAAAAATTTGCGGAGGTTTCTCAATTTACTAAAACACGACGCGGTGACCTGTTGGATTTGGGCCGAGAAAGAGAGGTCCGCCTCCCATCTCACCCCTAGATTTTTGATACTCGTGCTAGGAGAAGGCGGAGGGCCCATTTCTACCGGCCACCACAGATCTGGAGCAGGCACAGGGCCATTACCGAAAAACAGCACCTCTGTTTTTCCCGCATTGAGTTTTAGTTTGTTTATATTCATCCATAGGGCTATGTCTCTCAAGCAACCTTTAAAATTCATAAAAGCCTCTATCGTTCGCTCTTGAAAAGGAAAAACCAGCTGGGTGTCGTCAGCGTAGGAGATTGCCTTCACACCCCAATTGGCAATCAAAGAAAAAAGTGGGGCTAGGTACAAATTAAAAAGTAAAGGGCTCAGCTGGGAACATGAATTCATAAAACAATGTTCATAGGAAGGCACATATATTCAATTACATATAGCTTTTCCAGTTCAACACAAAACTTGTACATGCTCTTTCCGGTCTCTATGAGGGGTCGATTTAGATGTTTAATCATAAATGATGTAAAAATGCATATTCGCAGGTATCGCTATGGTCTCTCTCATTCTTTAGGTAATCTAAGGATCTTTCCAGAATTGCAGACCAACTATTCTAAACAAGGGAACCAAACAATGTCTTTTTTTTTTTGCTCCCAATAAAATCCAACACAGGTTCAAAGCATCTCTACCAAGGCTCTCCAGTAAAAATGCAGAGCGCACAAACAGGCCAGTGTCTTCTTTAACACAAAGCCTTCACAAGAATCCCATGATTTCTACATTGAAGAACACGAAAAATGTCAACTTCCACAACTGGTCCCACAAACTTGCATGATTCTGAGAAAACAGCCGATCAATAGATTCTGGGAATATCTTAATATAAAAGTATTCAATAACCATTAACGGAATAAGCATGAATTGTATAATAAAATGGCACAGTGCATAAGCTTTCCAAGTTTCAAATGCATTCTTGGATCTGAAAGGGCCATTCACAGGGCATACAGAAGGCATGTACTGTGCCATGTTAGAATGCACTGCTTGAGTGGTCCAATCAATGGTGTCAAAATGTGTGTGTTTTGGATTGCTGGAACGGAAGAACACGTGTCAAGGTTCTTTGCTCTTACGTGAAAGATTAGAAGCCCTTGGACGAGACCTCACAAGTGAAAAACACGCTGACCACATGCATGAACAGAACCCACTGTAAGGTAAGGGTTATGCATTAAAATGGGCCAGACTACAGCCTAATAACAAACCAAAGAGTGATGTCATCTCTACAGCAACAGATTACAGTCATAAAAAATATATGCCAAGGTTCTTTAAGGCAAAAGCAGCAATGGGCATCAGCACAGATACTCAACCCATGAGACTGGAGACAATTTCACTCTGCCCTCACATGTGGACCATCTCAGTCTACAAGCATCAGCGTAAACCCCGTAGAGGCCCAATACTGGGTACATGTAATCCCATCATTAAGATCAAGGTCTTTTACGCCAATCTGAGAGCCTCCCTCGTTTTTCATGAGTCTTCGTTACCTCCTCCTGTCCTTCTCAATACCTCCAACACTTGTATTACTTCCTTCCTGAGTTGTTACATTAAGCTTGTGCTAACTCCATCCCTGTCACTCTCAAGCCCCAGAGCTGAGAGAGCACATTCAAGCTCCCTACTGGATCAAAACTATCTTCTGAAATCACATTTCAGACTGCTCAGAAACAGCCTTTGCACTGCACTTCTTTTAGAGCACATATTCACTCATCAAACATGACTCCGCTGTGCTCCTCTTACTCTAGCACCAATCATACTTTATCTTTTTCAGAAGCAAACCTTACGTTCTCCAAGTTATGCCAACAGTAGTTTTGTGCACTACTTTTATATCACTTTTAACATTATTAGAGTGCTAGAACAAGTCTGGTTTCGACTTCTTTCCATTAAACACTTGTCCCACTCCATCTTTTCTTTACCCACGAAGTGTGGGCTTCATAGTGCTGAAGCCCTTCATGCACATCTTCAGGTTTCTTTCAGACAAGCTGGCTTTTACATCTGTGTCCCCAACGTCTGCCAAACAAACATCTAGAATTAAAGTTCCCATCCAGTTTATACTGCAATCAAGTCCATCAACTGCAGGTAAAAGAGCAACACAACTAAAAAAAACACCTCTATGTGAAAAGAACAGTGCACCTTGTTAACTACAACAAAATCGTTCAGGACAAACCTCAACATACAGCATCGGATCAGTCTAAGGGTTCAGATCATTCACCCACAGTATGTAAGATTAAGTCTCAGCGGGTCACACATTGGCCCTAAAAAGGTACCCAGTTTGAAGTGCCATGCCAACCAAATTACAAGAAGAGGTTCACTATCAGCCTTTTTCGCAGTTCGCCTTGGCAATCTCACCTTCAAAATGCTCAAAGAAATTGTCCTTGTACATGCTCAGACAAAGCAACTCTAATGACCTTGTACATAGCAATATTCGATCATAAATGCTTCCTCCATGACACCTCTTTCAGTTTTTATCTGCCAGCTCTCTGCGGACCAATTGTGATTACTTATCAATCACTGACAAGATTACTCAATAAATACCTCTTCATATCACCCTAAAGCTGGCTGGCTTTCAGCTAGAAAACTAGCCTTTTACCTGCTACTGACATTTGTATTTAAAAACGTGAATGGCAGTGCTGTCAACTACGTCTCCAACCCTATATACCTCTCTACACGCTGACTAAAATACCCATGAATGACTAACTGTAATCATATAGTGGGACCCACGCTACCCTCTGCTGCTGCCTGTGCAATATTCACTGGAACAGTTCACCACCAGACAACCTACTGACTCCTGCTCGCCAAAAGTTAGGAAAAAAACTGAAATTAAATTGCTTGCAACTCAAAAGAAGATGTTGCCATGTTCACTTCACATCAAAGTAAATATGTATGCTGCACAATGGTATTACTCAATAGTAAGCAAAATAAAAGGGATAAAGTACCCCCTGCCATACATTAGAAGGATATTGCAAGTCATCGAGGTGTCCATATTCATATAGAGGAACGAGGCCGAACGCAGAGTTCCTTTATAAAGTTATGGAACTCGGAGGTGACTTGCAATATCCTTATCATGGACGCCAGGGGTACTTTATCCCATATAATACACGGTCACACCATCACCTTTCCCACAAACTACTTAAAACCTTAGTGCGTAGCTCATTTATATGAAAGAGCAAGCATGTTTGCAAACATGAAGAATAAAAATAAAACCTCCAGTTCAAAACTAAACACATCAGAAACCTGTTAGATATTTATGGCAAACAGATATTAGAAACAGTTCAATACAAGTCAGTTTTAAAAATATAAACTGCAGTGGTTGGTAATGTGTAGAAACATGCAGAAAGATTCTACCTTTTCTCTATCTAAGGAGTGCAAAAAAATAAACATGCTCTCTCTGCTTATCACTGCAAGCTAAATAAAAAAAATAGAGCAGCAAAAAGAAAAGCAATGTTCGTTTTCATGGCTTTAAACAGCTGCTTCAATTATGCTCCATCACCGGACCTGCATTTCACCTCGGCTGCTGGCAGAAGGAATTGTGACATTGTAATAACTTATAATATTTGAGTTCTGGCATCTTTTCTTTATAACCAGCGACTGAGTGTGTCACAAGTCGTCAATTATAAATAAATCAGAGACTGCCGTTTATACAGGGAATACAGAATCGCATGTATTATAAATTTATAACATGCGTCTATTTGTTTTCTCGCTGACATTTATGTAATTAGCATAGTTAAACACTCCTCAAATGTTTCCTATGAATTAGTACCAACCACCACACCGTTTATTGCTATACTGTCATTTATTGCTCCTGTTGCAAAAAGTGGTTGATCAAAATCTTATGTTTATTCCAAAAACAAAGCACTGCCAAGTTCGCAGTATTCTATCCATGACAAAACCTAGCCTGACCATGGTTATAAAATCTGTCAGGATTATCAAATTTAGAGCCCACCCCAAACCACAAGATTCTTGACGCCTCGACACCCTGTTCAAGACAAACATCTCAGGACACTGTAAGTGAGAGGCAACTTTGTTTGCGATTTTTAAGACTGGTGCCAGTAAAGCAGCCTTTTATGCTGATGGGAAGAGCGCCGTGTGTTAAGGTAGTTTGTTAGAGCTGGATTTTACAGGGCGATTTGGAAAATAATTTAGAAATGGGCTGGTTGTTCTGCAGTAATCAAGTACCAAAAAGAAGTGGGTGCCAAACCGAGGTTTACCACAGGTAACATAAGAACCGTTTTCTATTCACAAGCCAATTAGCCTGTTTAACGGAAAACACGAATCTTTGTGCTTGCGAGAGTGGTACAAACTTAACTACTTCTGGATATGTACAAAACTGATACAACAGCCAGCTATGGACTTTTTAAACCACACTAGTAAAGACACTAATAACATTTTCTACTTCGAAAAGGCGATAACAAGACCTTAAAGCACTTTTACTGGAAATACCATGCGCCCAAATGCAAAAGCAGAGATTGGAGACGTCATACTTCAGGGTGAAGGACTGGCATCTGCAAGATTTCTTGAAACAATCAGGTGATCATGTGTGGAATTACGCATGCCAAAATGTATACTTGTATAAAGAGACTTTCACCACCCGTAAACACAGAGACATACAATAATCAGCAAATTGTGCACCTATCGTTGTGCATGATGCAGAAGGTCAAGTGAACACAAAAATCCTTAAACACCGACACTATCAAAAGCGCAGCCTGCAGACCCAGAATAATCAAGAACTTAAAATGGAACCCTTTCAGTAGATTGACATACGATGATAAGACTTTCAAAAAACAAATTAGACGTACAAAGACAGCTCTGTCAGATACGGAGCTTATCATTACGCATAATCAGGCGTTAGCCAGGACAACCTGGAATACCTCCAACATATCCAAGGATGATATAACGGGGTAACATTGGACATTAAACTTTAAAGTGTAAAATCAGACACAGAAAAGCACCTGATTGACGATCATATGAAAACAATCACTAGCATTTATCAACAAGACCTCTAAAATTAGACCATTTGATTTACAATCCCTGAACACTTCAGACATATTATATTAGAATAATTGCATAGGGTCAATTCAGAAACACACGTAGCTTTCAGACACAGCTTTTTAATGGGTACATGGATTCTGAAAAGATCAAAACGTCCCATCTTCAGTGGAAAAAGGTTTCACTTATCTCCACAACCACACACGAAAAGAGAGGTGTCCAGTGCTCAGAGAAGAGACTGGGAACTCCTTTGCTCCCACTACTCACCCAAAGTCATCATCCATGGACTTGAAGAAGAATTTGTAGTTGGGCTTGTTTAGAATACCCTTGAAGTCGCCGAGGGTGACCAGTTCTGCTGGGATGGGCAACTTCACCAGGTATGGTGTCTCCTGCTCGTCCAGGTGGTAAATTACCTTTGTCTCACCCATGATCGCCAAGTTATCCAAATGTTTACCAAAAATGTAAGTCACTGGCGCCTTCAATAGCCAGAGCCTTTCTTCCAATCAACACAGAATGGACACCCCAAAAATCCAATGCGCTGGTTCATTCAAAGTTGTAGACTCCGTGGCGTAAAGCCCACTGCACTTGACCTCACCGCAAGACATCAGCTGTCCTGGCCAAGCCCACTGTATCAGGCACCAGTGCATAAAGTCAAACATTTTGGATTCAAGAGCCTGCAAGCCATTATTGTAGAGTTTGAAATTCAGTGCACTAGCTTTTTTTTATGAAATCAGCACACTAGAGTTCATAGAACTTAGGGTACCAAACAAAAGGTCCACAGCAGCGGAAGGCCAGCCCCCACGCTGCTGTTCTGAGTCAACTAATGCTAATCCTAGAATGAAGTTTCCAGAGCCAATGCATCCAGGGCCCAAAATTTCTGTCCAAATTCCAAAATGCCCAGCTTCAGATATGCTACATTAGCACCAGCTGCGCATGAGCTAAGTCTTCAAAGAGCCAGTTCGCCAAAGCGTTGAGTCTTCTACAAGAGAACAGTCCAAGATGCAAGAGCTTGCTGCGCTAAAAGCAAGATGCGAAGACACCACGAAGGCAGCAATGTCAACTGCCTTAAAGTTGCCAGTCCCCAAGGCACCAACTCTATAGCATTAAAACTGTCCAAAGCACTGGAAGATACTGCACTTAAGTGAACGATGTAAGACACCAGAGTCAACTGTGCAACAGCCTATCCCAGGTACACAGACTCTTGTGCTACAGAGAAGCAGCCAAGTCACCAGAACCTAAAGTTAACAGTCCAAAGTAACAGATCAAACAGAGTTATATCCAAGACCAGTTCAAAGAACCATGGACTCCTACACCAAGTCTGTAGACACCATTATTAACTGATTTGCAGCCCAGAGTCCAAGGTGGCAAGGCCGGCAGCAATGTAGTCCTGATTCAGTGTGTCTAGGAACAGACTTAAAGGCCGCAGAACTCTGTCCAGGAGACCAGAAGCCAAGGCTGCAGCGCTAGAGACCGGACTTCAAGGCGCTACAGCACAGTACAAGGGTCTGACCTGGAAAACAGGGTCACCGAGGCCGGAAAACAGGCTCTAGGAGCAGCTGTCTTTCAGCCCAGAGATTAAAGTGCTACAATGGCTGCCCTGAGGGCTAATGTACAGGGCTCTACACCAGACGGTACTGGAGAACACGGCTCTTCACGGTTCAGCAGATGGCTGTGCTGGATCCGGCATCCTGATGTGGGGAGGCCAAGCCGAGCTCCTAAAGCGGTCTCGCCTGAAGGCCAGGGCTCTACGGCCGGCTGCAGCGGGGCGCTGCTGCCCTCTTCTTAAATCAGTCTTCACAGAGCGCTGCAGTGCCCGGGCAGTGAAAGGAAGGCTGTGAAGGACTGGCAGGTGGACCCACGTTGACACTTCTTCTCCGGACACCTCTGTTTCTCTGCCTTGGCACCGTTCCGCCTCCTCCAGCTCTGCCTCAGCCTCGGGTCCGTCAGCCTCTGCCCCGGCTCCGCTCGGGTCTCCCTTGTTCTCCTCCGGCTCCTGTCAGTATGAAACGCGCATGCGCCTGACGCCCTGCCAGCTGAGAGCCCTCCTCGGCTGCAGTCCCAAATCACGTGACCGCCCTACAGCGACGGGGTGGTGACGTCCATGACACAGACTGTAGTGACGTCAGTCGAAGGGGCTGGCACGTGACAGCTCCCTCCTCTGTGCTGTAAGACTGAAAATAAGAAGAAAGAAAAGAATCAGAGATGACGCAACAACAGAGCGACACTGGCTCACTGTGGCGGCCATCTTGGAACTGTGCGCTGCACCTTCAGTGTAACGGGACATGCCACCTGTGTTGGAAATAAACAAGGGAAGCTGCCCTGCCTTTTAAAGCCTATAAAATAAATGTTTGACAATTCCTTTAAGGAACAATTTATATTTTTTTCAGTTCATGGTCTATTAAAAACACCTAACTTTGTAAATGCTCTTAGTTAAATGTTGTAATGTAGCTGTTCCACAGCTTAATTACACGGAAAGAATGCCATAGTGGAGAAGAAAAATGATTGCAAAGCAGTCACTTATAGACTATTGTGTAGTGTCGTGAGACTATGATGCGCTAGGACCTTTGTGGTTCTGGGGGGACTCTGAGGAAATACGTAATTTACTGGGTGGTGTTAAGGTGTGGTTATTAACAGTTATGACGTAATGAGTGGGCGCACTGTGTGATTGCTTGCAGAGGAATAAGGACGCCTGTTACAGAGCTCCGTGTAGCATATTCATTGTACAGAGAGGACTCTGTTGGGTTCTCTGTACATTCTCTAGGCGTCTGGAGCTTCCGCGCGCCGAGAGAATGTAGAAAACCTTAGGGCAGCGGGATTCGGGAGCGGGGAGTTAACTGTTGTTGGCACCTGCGGTCAGGAGGACCTGTTTCTGTTCCGCTGACTTTAATAAAGATTTTCCTACCTACTTGAAGACTCCTGGTCTTTACACTGGCGACGAGTTGCCAGTCAGCTGTACCTCCACGCGTGCGGCCACGAAGCAACCTTCACAGCGGGGCTCCTCATTTGAACAGCTTGCCGGTCTTCGCGACGGATCAAGATCCACGAAACTACATACTTTAAGGTATCCTTGCTGTCTCAGCACCACCATCAAGGTACTTGGCTCTTTCTTTTCTGGCGGCTCCTTCCTGCTCGATCCTCTCTGCTGCCCCTGCCACGTCACTGCAGCGTCACCCTTAGCTCAATCCTGTGCGGTTCACAGTGACCCGCACACCGCATTCTCCTATGTCATCACGCATACGCGTTGAGCGTGGTGACCATCTTGGATCCAGGCACATTTTCCAAAGCTGTGTCGATCACGGTGATCTGCACACCATTTCTTATGCGGCCATTTTGGAGTCAGGCCATTTTCTCGTCAGTGCCGATCTCGGTGATCTGCACACCACTTCTTATAATTTACATACCATTTGTGAAGTGCCGATCTCGGTGATCTGCACACCGTAATATATTACTTATCACTTACATTGCAAGTGTTCTCCTACATTGTCTACAGTGCACATGTTGATTCCGGTGATCAGCACACCATACTTAAAGTGCAATTACCTGCATTTTCTTTTCTCATCATTCTACAAGTGTGTTCTTGCGTCCACTCCTGGCATTAATACAGTGGAATATTCTTGGGGCATCCTTTGCGGTGACACGCACACCTCCTCCACGCTACGCTCATTTCTTCTGCTCATCATACCATAATTGTACTATATTATAGTGCACTGTGTTCTCTTCACAGTTTATAAGTGCGTTACCCATTACCTCCTTTCCATCATGCACCAAGCAATTGCCCCACCTGCACCTTTTGTACCCAATCCAGCTTCTCCAGAAATTGATTGGGGGAAATGGAAGGAAGGGTTTGAAGCATATCTGGAGGCCCTTGACGGAGAGTCATTCACTTGCAAAAAGAAATATGCCATTCTAAGACATTGTTTAGGTACTGAAGGCCGAAACATTTTGAAGCACATTCCCAAAGAACTAGTCATTGTTGGTGAAGGTGATAGCGTAGAGGACGAGTATGCTACAGCCATCAAAGCTCTGAACAGTCGTTTCAAAGCTTGTAAAACTGTAGCCTTAGAAAGACACAAATTTTACAAGAGTCCAATTGCAAGGTGAATCAGCCTCAAGTTACGTTGGCGCTTTGCGCATCCTCGCTGCCTCTTGTGAATGCAAAGCATTTGAAGAGGAAATGATAAAGGACCAGCTAGTCGAAAAGACAAACAACAAAAAAGTTCAGGAGGTGCTTTTATCCAAATCGGATCTCACCCTACAAAAAGCATTAGAAAGAATAGAAAGCACTAGTTCGTACATGGAGCAAATGAAAGCAAAAGTCAGAGCGTGCTAGCAGTCAAATCAAGATATAAGAAAACAAAAGAGTTATAGGAAAAGTCAGATAAAAGAGACAATAACTGTACAACAAGGAAAAAACTAGTGTGCTACAGATGTGGCAGTACCAATCATCTTGCTCATGCTAAATCATGCCCAGCTTTTGACAAAATATGCGCCAAATGTTCAAAGAAAGGGCATTTTGCCAAGATTTGCAGGTCCAGTGGAAGTGGACCATCTGGAAAGGTGCACGACGTGGAATCAACAGCGGAAGAAGCTTCTTCATCCAGCGATGAAAATCAAATTCTCACCATTTTGGACATAGATTGTTCTAATGGTATTTGGGGAGTCAATTCTCAAGGACTGAGAAGACCCCTAGGTTCTATAAATGTGAATGGCGTATGTGTCAAGGTGTTAGCTGATTCTGGTTCTCCTTTCACTCTGATAAGTGAATCTGTTTGGAGGGAGTCATTTCCGAAGCAAGCTTTGAATCAGTCTAGTGTACATCCCATTGGATATGGCGGAAAGGCCATCGATGTTGTAGGTGAATTCAATGCCGATTTTGAATTCAAAGACAACAGGTCTAAAGGCACCATATATGTAGCTAGGGACGAGGTGTGCCTTCTTGGATGGAAAGACCAAGGCAACCTTGGTATCATACTTGATCCCAATAATGTTCAACAAGTAATGTTGAAGAAAGATTTCTTCCAAGTGCAGGCCGTCCATGAAAACTCATGGGAATTGTTGTATCCAGAAGTATTTAAAAGGGAATTGGGTCTCTTTAAAGATTTTAAGCATATGATCAAATTAACAGAAGGGGCTCAGCCTGTGGTGCACCAGCTGAGGAGAGTGCCACTGGCGTTGCAGTCAGATTTAAAAAAAGAACTAGACAGATTGTGCTCAAGTGACGTGATAGAGCCTATTGAGTCTTCCGATTGGGTGTCCCCTGTGGTCCTGGCCAAAAAAGCCAATGGTAACCTGCGCATGTGCGTGGGCTTGCACGATCTCAACAAAAACATATGAATAGAGCAGCATCCCCTACCCAACATTACGCAGATGACATCCACCCTCAAGGGAGCCAAGTGGTTCAGTTTGTTGGATATGTCATCTGCGTATCATCAAATCGAGTTGCACACAGAGTCAAGGCATCTTACTGCATTCATCACTCCAGAGGGTCTCTTTCAATTCAAGCGCATGCCCTTTGGCCTCGCCTCTGCCTCTGCCTCTGCTGTTTTTCAGAGAGTGGTAGAGAGCATGTTCAAGGGTATGCCTGGGGTAATGGCCTTTCATGATGATGTTTTGGTGTATGGGGAGGATCAGAGTCAACACAATGAAAGATTGTGCCAAGTGTTGTCCTTATTAAGACAGAAAGGTGTAACTCTAGGTATAGACAAATGTGAATTGAACGTAACCACTGTAGATTATTTGGGGTATATGTTGTCTTCTGAAGGGGGTGCAGCCTGAACACAGTCTGGTTAAAGCTATTGAAGATTTCAGCATTCCTAGTGACAAGGATCAGTTAAGATCATTCATGGGCCTCATTGAGTTTTATGCCCGTTTTATACCCAATTGCGCGTCCAAGACTTACATCAGGTGTCTTCTCAAGAAAAATGTCAGTTTTTGTTGGAATGACGTATGCACTAAGGAGTTTGATTTGATCAAACAGGAAGTAGCTCATGCCATTCCCCTTAACGCGTTCAGTATGGAAGATAAAACCATAATAATGACTGATGCCAGTCAAAAAGGTTTGGGTGCTGTGCTTTTGCAGCATAGAGATGGCAAGGACGAGGTAATTGCATTCGCTTCTAGAAGTTTGCATGGTGCTGAGGCCTCGTATTCCGTGATTGAGCGTGAAGCACTTGCTTGTTGGTGGGGTATCACTCATTTTAAACACTATCTGTATGGTTCAAAATTCGTGGTACGTGTTGAACACAAACCTTTGGTAGACTTATTCACCACAAGGGGTGGGGGAAAAGCGACCCCCAGAATCGCAAGATGGCAGTATAGACTCATGGAACACAATTTCAGCGTTGAGTATGTGCCAGGCAAAAGAAATCTTTTAGCAGATTGTCTGTCTCGCTTAACTCCCCATTACAGTGATGTTGTGGAGGTGAAGGATGCGTGTGATGATTTTGAACTAGTATGCAGTATAATAAGTCAATGTGAAGACGTCATATCTGAGTGGGAGTGGAGAGAAGCTTCTGAGAGTGATCATGAGTTCAAGGAAGTTTTAAAGACGTTGAGCAAAGGATGGTCTCATGAGATCAATGAGCAGAGTTGTGTCAACAAGTACAAACATGTCTTCGACAAATTATCAGTGGTGAAGGGACTGTTGTATAGATCTTCGCTGTTAGTGGTGCCTGATGCTATGAGAAACAAGGTACTTACCTTAGCACATGAAGGCCACATAGGTAAGCGTGCTATGAAAAGGAGGGTAAGAGAAAATTTCTGGTGGCCGGCTTTGGACAGGCAGGTAGAGCATTTTGTAAGGGATTGTATAGTGTGCGATTAGCGACAAGTCACAAGTAACTACTCCCTGTCCCGTAGAGACCATTGAAGTTCCTGACAAACCTTGGGTTAAATTAGCCGTTGACATAATTGGTCCCATGTTTTTGTCTGCCAGTGTACCTGAGTATGGCATAGTCCTCATGGATTATCATAGTCGTTGGCCAGAAATCAAATGGGTAAAAACAACTGATTCCACCTCTGTTATTGCCTTTCTTGAATCACTATTTGTGAGGGAGGGCGTGCCTGAGGAACTACTCACTGACAATGGCCCCCAATTCATTTCTATTCAATTTGAAGAATTTCTACGTTCTCTGGGCACTAAGCATATCAAAACTTCTCTCTACCATCTGAGAAGCAATGGCCTAGTTGAGCGCTTTAACAGGGTCATTAAACAGAATGTGCAGTTGGCAAGAGCAAGTGGTCTGAATTGTAAGGCAGAACTTGAAAAACTACTGTGGGCTGTTCACACGACCGCCAATTCGGACACTGGTGTGTCCCCTTTCGTTCTGCTAAGAGGGCGTGTGCCTGCTTCCAAGCTGTTGAGAAGATGGATGGGGGATAGCGGGTTCATGTTGCCTAGGAAGAAGATTGATGAGGTTGGCATAAGGCGTGTCGAGGCACAAAACAGATACGATCAAACGCGGGTCAAACTGGGCCCCAAACATTTGAATGTCAGTGTGGGTGACATGGTGAGAGTGAAGTGTTCCAGGATTTTACCTAAAGGGGAGTCCAAGTTGTCGGTCCTGAGGAAGGTTGCGAAAATTAACAGAAGTGCTGTTAAATTGGATGATGGCAGGTGGTGGAACAAGGGGAAGATTGCCGTGTCTAAGATGGGTTTGAATGTCCAATCCAAGTACCCTGCCCGGGTTGTGGGTCATAAGGAGACCAATCCCACGTCTCGTTCCCTGTCATCCAGATCCATCAAATTGCCTTCTAAATTCCAAGATTATGTTTTACGATAATATTGTTCATGTGCACTTCTGTTATTCGAAGATACTATATTTCTTTTTGTTTCATGTGTTTTAGATCTTTTGTCATTGCTCTTAGGTGTTGGAATTTTCCCATTTTCAATTGTGTAAAGGGGAAAGATGTGTTGGGTCCTCTGTACATTCTCTAGGCGTCTGGAGCTTCCGCGTGCCGAGAGAATGCAGAGAACCTTAGGGCAGCGGGATTCGGAAGTGGGGAGTTAACGGTTGTTGGGACCTGCGGTCAGGAGGACCGGTTTCTGTTCCACTGACTTTAATGAAGATTTTCCTACCTACTTGAAGACTCCTGGTCCCTGAGAGTTTTCAACGATATAGCAAGCTGCCCGTACATACCACGTGTGCCCAAATCAATGTAAGCAGTTTGAAGTTGGCATATGTGGAATCGAAGCGCAGCTCCAGCTCTTATACGTTCCTCAAAGAAGTTGAAGGCCCTGTGGAGAAGCGCATCCGGAAAGCCCACCAAAAAACTTGCTGGCAAGGCTGAAGAAGGAGATACTGAGCTGCGCCATAACACAGAGCCATCATCAATACAAAGCGAAATGCTAAACGCAGGTACAACCAGGTATGAAGCAAATGCTCAAGGCAGTGATAACCAGGTTTGAGAAACGGAGATTCTCTCTCTGGTGAAAAACAGACTGAACGATAACGACAGTAACGACCAAGTACAGGAAATAGAAGTTCACTTACCAGCACAGGCAATTGAAGCGCCACACGCACTCGAATCGGGTGTGATGACCCAGGCCTGGGTGAGAAGCTGGTGCGTGCACAGCAACCAGTAGCATCCAGAACAGCAAGAGGCATTCAGAATTGTGAAATGTTTCCACAGCTGCAGAAGGGAGCGCAAAGTATGGCACCGCTGTGTTCCTGAAACCACCACCATCATTCGACACGGCGAAGAAGTAGAATATTGGTGTCAGATGGACTGCATGGGTCGAGACCTTCGATGATTTCATAGACGCCCTGAAAGAGGTAGATGATTAGAAAATCATAAAGTTTTCAAAGAATCTTGCTGGGGATGGAGTGAAAGAAGTGCTGAAGAAAATCTCACAGACTGGTGCAGCATCATACCGTCAGATCAAAGAAGCCTTGGGAACCAAGTTCAATCCGATGCCGAATGTCGACTATGAAAAGTACATGTTCAATCAAGCGAAATAGCAAGCTGGTGAAATGATGGAAGAGTTTGCTGAGAGATGTGCTTATCAAGTATTGCCAGTTCAGTGAATTTAATGATGAAGAAACCATCCGCCTCAGAGTCATTGATGTCGGTCTTTCAGACTCGTTCAGAAGACTTATGTTGGGAGAGACGCTCAGTTTAGAGAAAGTACTAATGGCTATAAGGGCAGAGGTAAGAGCAGAGCGACAAGCTGCTGATATGGAAGCTGGAACAGCGAAAAATGAATCACCGTTAGTCATAAAAGGAGAACACAGACACAAGATAGATGTATGAAAGTTGACGTCTTCAAAGAGGAAAAAGGTGTGTTTCCGATGTGGGTTTTCGTTTCTTCATGAATGCAAATGTCCAGCCATGGGATAGACGTGTAAAGGGTGCAGGAAAAAACCCCACATCATAATGGTTTGCAATGTGAAAAAAAAACAAATGCATCACAGCGAGAAGAGAAAATGGGCGCCAGAAGGTTCCAGAAACATTCTCGCCATGCCCACAAAGCCAAAGAGCACCATCAGTTATGACAAGTAGAAACCAGACAAAGTTGATCGTTGTCTAATTCATCTTATAGAGGATCTTCAACATCATTATCAAGCACCAATAAAGAAGATGGATGTGCGATGATGATATTGACCAAGGAACAACAGACACATGCAGGTTTGGCTACCTGCAAGAAAGAACAAAAGACAAAGACAAACCACCAAATGAGACAATTGAATCCGTTTGGACACTGCCCTAAGATCACAATAAAGGTCTACGGTTGCCCCGTAACTTTCAACATAAACAGTGATGCGTCAATCAACATCATGCCAGTCGAAAGGTTCGCCAGCCTATCTCCTGTGCCACACCTCAATCCGTCAAACATAAAGGTGTACACGTGGGCTGCTTCTAACCTATTGCAGAATCAAGGGCCATTTACAACGACATACAGCAGTATCAGTGCAGGCGCCAATCCACATCCTTCAATGAACTTCGTCCAGTGCATGCTTGCTCAGTTTTGCCACCGCTGCTGACATGGGACTGATATCTCTCAATTACAACCTACACACTCAGTCTGAAGTTGTAAGTCAGTTCCCGTTGTTATTTCATGGCCTATGAAGGCTCAAGACATGGAAGTGCTACTCCATATTAATGAGGACATTCGCCCTGTTGCCCAGCAGTATTTGCAGAGTCACTTTTCACTTGCAAGGAGCTGTTGAAAAAGAACTAGAGCTGCTGTTGAAGCATGACATAATGGAGCGCTCCACAGGTCCAACGCCATGGGTCTCGCCCATAGTGGTGGTGCCAAAAAAAGGCAATGGAAGTGTAGTGTGCATTTGGAGCTGACGTCAACCACATATGACAAAGTAATTGAGTGGCTGGATAACATATTTGCAGCGTGGCGAAACCCTGCCGTTCTCAAATCTGACAATGGTCTGCTGTTCAATAGCAAACAATTCAAAGAATTTCTGGTCAGATTAAACGTCAATCATCAAAAGAGCACACCTTTGTGGCCCCCAAGCCCATGGTGTTGTGGAATGATTCATTGGTAACCTCAAAAGGCTGATCCAACGAGCATCAACAGAGGGAATTTAACTTCACCAGGCCCTGTGTGAAGCCCTTTGTGCTTATCGTTCAACTCCTCACTCCACGAATGGTAAAAGTCCTGCCACCTTGCTATTTGGGAGAGCCACTAGAACAAGCTACCACAGTAGACAGCAGACCGACCCCGGAATGCTGATGAAGATCGCATCATGGACACTACTCGAAAACGCCAAACAAAGAACTATGCCCATCGGTGTTGACAAGCTCAGGAAACAGTCTTCAAGGCAGGTGACTTGGTCCTAGTTGAGCTGAAACAAAAGCGGAAAACAGGCACTTTGTTGGCTGTAGATCCCTTGAGGGTTGTAACGTGCAAAGGACATATGGTGACAGAACAAAGTCCCAGTCAGTCCATCACACAGGACTCATCACACTTTAAGCAATTACCGCAACAGCCGTCAGATACTACAATCATGAATGAGGTGACTTCGCCTGAAAGTACAGATCAGACATCAGAACCTGTGACATCGGTGCTCAATCCAAGTGCATCTCAACCTTCTAATACCACTTGATTTGGCTGAATAGTGCGAGGTCCTCAACAACTTATTGAAGAAATGTAATGTAATTGTTGTTTGTACTTTTTATTTAGCAAGCGGGAGAATTGGGACTGGCTTAACTAGTCATGCATGGACCTGGGAAACTTGTCAGATATCTAAAAACTGAATTAGAGCACTGTCTTTAAATTCTGCATTCTCAAAAATTTTGATTGAAATAAAATGTATGTAGCACTTACTACCCCTGACCAGTCACTGAAGTGCTCTGCGGCAAGTAGCACGCTACTCTGGAACCCAAGGTTAGAGGTTTTCCTTGAAAGATTAGTTGTGTTAAATTTGTACAGTTTGTGCTCTTGAGATCTCTTGCATTTTCTTTGGTGTTGAATAGGATAGGATAATTGAAAAGGATTAGTAAAGGGAAGATGTGAGATGCATGCATGCCAACAGACCCAATTCAGGTGGGAGACTCAGTATTTTTAAAGCTAAAATGGCTTTATTTTAGCTGTACCCTGCCTGAAACTGCCTCTGCTTCAACAGAAGCAAAAAGAACAATTGATGGACAGAATGCAGAACGATGTCATACAGTCACCCCAATACAGAGATCAGGGCCTAAATCCATCGTTTTTTTGCTCACCATGCCATTCCAGTTTGTACCCAGCCATATGCAAATCAGTCTTGACCCTGCGCCCAATGGGAACAGTCCAGCCCGAACTGCCAGGCCAGGTCCTTCCTGGACTGGAAACAAGCATCCTAGGACCGGTTTCAGGCTTTCAGCCCTCATCAGCCAGGATAGCTTGACTCCAGTGGCATGGAGAGCACGGGACCCACATCTGGGCATACCCGTCCCACTCGGGGTGACAAATGCAAAAAGAACAATTGATGGACAGAATGCAGAACAATGTCATACATTCACCCCAGTACAGAGATCTGGGCCTAAATCCATCGTTTTTTTGCTCACCATGCCATTCCAGTTTGGACCCAGCCATATGCAAATCAGTCCTGACCCTGCGCCCAATGGGAACAGTCCAGCCTGAACTGCCAAGCCAGGTCCTCCCTGGACTGGAAACAAGCATCCTAGGACCGGTTTTGGGATTTCAGCCCTCATCAGCCAGGATAGCTTGACTCCAGTGGCATGGAGAGCACGGGACCCACGTCTGGGCATACCCGTCCCACTCGGGGTGACAAATGCAAAAAGAACAATTGATGGACAGAATGCAAAACAATGTCATACATTCACCCAGTACAGAGATCTGGGCCTAAATCCATCGTTTTTTTGCTCACCATGCCATTCCAGTTTGGAAGAAGTCAGTTGGGAAAATACATTCTCCCGATTTTTTCCAAAATCTCCCATTTTCTTGGTCTAAAATGTCTAAAATGTATGGAACTGTTATTGAGAGTGGTGCATACATGCCAACATTTTAGAAGAGGAAAGTGGGAGATTAAAAAGAAACATAATAGGAGAATGTATTTATGCCATTGACTTCTATTGAGGGTTGAATCCGGTCTATTGGCATGTATGGGACTTGCAAGTCTGCTGCTGCAGGAGTGGATATCAGAAATGCAAGTATATGTTTTTTTCTTACCTGTCAGGAGCATGGAGAAAGCACTATAGCAGGCAGAGAGCGTGACAAAAATGTTGTGCATTGGCCTGCTGGAGCAGGTTACTGGCAGTCCATACTCCGAGCCATACAAGACCAGTCCTTGTCGGATGAAGCCCCTCGAGGAATCTGGTGTTTGCATGCAGTCTCCCACCTGAATTGGGAGGGTTGGCATGTATGGTGATGGACCTGTGGGCTTTTTAGTTGAATGAATTCAAAATAAGGACATCAGAGTTTGGATAGCAAGTTTGGGAGTCCATTGAAGTCAGAAAAGTTTGGGCTGAATCACAGTGGAAAGGTTTGTTTTTTTAAAAATAAAAAATAATATTACCACGTATACAGAGACACACTCATATTTAAACATATACATATATTTATAATACTAACATGGCAAGAAATACACATGATTGTTGTCCATAAACATACATAGACCGTTATTTTTTAAATTTCTATATACATGTATATCCTTATAAACTAACGTATAACTTCATATGCATATACAGATATATAGAGACAACCTTATCTACATACGCAAACATAAATGTCATTGTCATGTTTAAATATACATACAGTGACAATTGTTTTTTATGCCTAAATATATTGTTATACACCCTTATAGAAAGTACAAAGAAGCATATGCATTGTTAAAGGTACCTACGCTTTAATCCTATTTGCATACATATTTGTATTTTCATACAAAGAAGCATAAACCCATATAAGGTCACCTATGTAAATATATGTTATCTACATACTATGCCACATATATATGTAATACATAAACATACATTTATTGTCATATACATAACCAATGTTTATTAATATTTTTTCTGGTATATCGATAATTCCTATATCCTTATACTTATTTATAAAGTTTTATAAAGTGCGAACATGACCTGTGAGGTTATCAGAGCGCTTTACAGGTGGGGGAAGTAAGAATTAAGCAAAATACACAAGCTCAAATACATGGATACATTGACATGCATATAGCCATATTTTCACACTCAAAAAAGCATGTCTAGTTAATGTCAAATAATACCACCCGCCAAAAGAAACCTACACACTCATACCTGTCATGCTAATGCATCAACACATCGGAAGTGTTCCTGAGACCAATTCTTTGTTCATCAAGATTACATCTCATAGAGATGCGTTGCTTTATTTGCAACAATTGTGTGAGTTAGATCTCTGTGTAGCAGTTCTAAACTTTGTTTGTTGTGCAATAAGCATCAGAAACCTATATGGGGCTGTGTCATGAATCTTTTTGATATACAAACTTTTGTGATCCTATGAAATGGAACCGATTTGTTTTTAAGCATGTTTTTATTATCATTTTTATGCCTGTATTGTTTTAGTCTATGCTTTTATGGCTTGAGATCAACCGAATAAAGAACACTTGACTGACTGCATCAACATGCCAGCATTCTCCTAGTCATATTTTTTTTGTTTCAAATGTATATGTATTCTCACACATGAATATATACATACATATATATATGTATATATTTATATATATATCATATGTACAGATACTGACATACATATGTATGCAGATAACTCCCTATACAAAGTCTAAACCTATATTGATGCACACATGCCTATGCGCATAAGAAGTTACATATCGATACATATTCACATAATGCATAAATATACATATAACAGATGTATATTTTTTATATATATGGACATAGATACATACATGCATATGCATTCACATATAAATTCACATAACAGTGCATCCTTATACAAAGTACAAACCGATATACCTACACATATGTACATACCCCCTGCAATGCCTCTATACCTAGACATATATATGTGTGTGTGTGTAGTTTAACATATAAATAAACATGTATCGTCACATAAATAGCAGAGGTAAAGTTTTTTTTAAATTTATTGTTTTAATGTCTCGTTCATACTATTACTCTGCGTTGTCGTGCTGTGAGTATTGTGATCATGTGGGGAAGAGCCAGCATCTGACTAGTTTTCTCAAGCTGAGATGGTTCTCAATGGATCTTAATCTTATTTTTTGAGGAAACAAATTCCATAGTTTGGCTGCTTGCACAAAGATAGATGTTTCACCCATGTTTTTTGTTGTTTGCTGGGATTTTGAGATGGGGTGCCATATACAGTGTAGGTGCCTTTGTTGGATGTATATTGTGATTTACTTACTGATGAAAAGTGTTCTTTTGCCATTTATTGCCTTGTGGGTGACACAAAGCAGCTTGAAGGAGGATCTTCTGGAAACTGGTAACAGTGGAGGGCCTTCAATGCAGGGCAAACATGGGCTTGTGACTTTACGTGTAAGAGTAGTCTGGCAGCAAAGTTTTGAATTCTCTGTAATCTTCTCATGGCTGATAAAAATGAGCCAGGATATAGACCATTTGCGTAATTTAGTTTTGATAGCACAAGAGAGATTATTGCTTGGGCCTCCTGCTTTTATGCTATAGGACTTAGATGAGAAAGGAGGAGTATGGAACACATTTGTTCTATTGTGTGGGTAAGATGAAATCTAAGTGAGAGCAGTATTCTCAATGCTGGCTTCCTCGAGTCTTAAGATTAGTGTGCCATGATCCACTGTGTTGAAGGAAGCTGATAGGTCCAGGAGAAGTAGCGCTGCAACCCCATTCTAGTTTAATCAGTTTTTAAGGTTGTCCCAGATGGAGATTAGGGCTGATTCAACTCCTCTTCCTGGATGGAATTCCATTTGGAAGCCAGAAAGAAGGGAGTTTTCTTTAATGAATTGTGACATCTGGTTGAAGGCTACGCTTTCTATAGGTTAGCCTAGAAATACTCCATTTGCTATAGATATGTAATTGTTGGGTCTTGAGTGTCTAGATTTGTTTCTTTAACAATGGGTGTATGAATGCCTTTTTAACTCTTCTAGAGAACTTCCTGTCGATAAGGAGTTGTTCATTATTGTTCTCACTGGAATGGCTGCTGAAGTTGTCATAAGAATGTTTTGAGGATTTGTGGGGGACAAGATACACAGGGGTAACTGGCATTCGGGCAGGACGAGAGAAAGTGCAACGAGCGCACGAACGCGGAAGGGACTGACAATTGCAGTCTTCAAATTGGAACGCGACCATTTGGCGCAGGTTCCTGTACTGAAGGTGGTTGTAGGTATGCTGGACACAAGCAATCACTCGATTTGGTGTGAGAAGGACTGAGGTGAGGATTGGTGCCCCAACAGCCCTGACGAAGTTGCCTTGATGGTTTGGCGACGAAACATGTTGGCATTTGGCAAATAAAAGTGGCCAGATACATGCCTGCTTTTTAAATTGGGGACGCTCACAACATTGAATAAAGGTGGTGTTGTATGTGAGTGGTACCTCATTTTTAATTTGTTGAGAACTCAGTTCTCTTTGCACGGTTGGGGATGATTGCACACTGAGTGAATCACGAAGCCTCAGTGTTGTCGATCACACACTTTCTACATTGTTTTGACTCTCCACTACTGTGGAATTCTAGCACACACCTCTTTTCCTTTCTCTTTATTTTTTGTTAAGGTTAAGAAAGCAACCAATGATGATAATGTGGGCACACTGGTGAGTACCATCCAGTAGCCTTGTGGGTTTGCGCACGTGAGGTGCTTTCTAACCGTTCTCACATTTTTTACTTTGATTTGATGAATTTGATACACACATTGATGTGAGGATTTTTCACCACTGTGGTATTCATGTGGGATGTGGTTATTGACAATCTCTTTTTAAATTGGAGCAGCAAGGACTAATCAGTTCATGGATTGTTGAACGGAACTGTACTGGGAAGGTGTTTTCTAAAGGATATAGTAACCCCCAGGAGTCTCTAAAATATGTGACTGACTGCTCTTGGAGGTCAGACCTAGTTGTGTTTATAATTGATGGAGTGGGGGGTGGTCTGATCTCCTGATCCCCCTTTTGCTCCTATTGTTGATGTGCCTGCTAGCGTTGACAAGATCTTGAAATTCAGCTGGTGATAGTTCTTTGAAGGAATGCAGATGCTGTGTGAACCTACCCTTGGAGGAGTTTGTTGGAAATGGATAACTGCTGTCGTTTTTTGGTGTGTTAGTTGTAAATCCAACATGTCTGCTTTAATGCCTGAGAAAGGGGATGGGTTCTTTCAATGCATTTTGGATTAAAGAATTCTGTGAGTATTATAACAAAAGGTACAAGTCAACAGACAAAAAAGATACTACTCAAGCAAAATCCACAACACAAAAAGCCTCAGTGAAGATTTTTTTAGTCTGTCTAAGCATATTTTATCTATGTGATTTTGTGTAAAAGTTTGATAGCTCGGTGGAACAGCTTCATGCAATACTGGGGCCATGTCTCCCCCCCAGCCATGGTTCAGGTATAAGGAGTAACTCTAGTTCTGTGTCGGTCGATTGGCCGAAGATGTGGTACTTGGTTTTGGAGACAGAACTAGTATTTATTAGTAGGCAGTTTAATGGAGCTGTCTTGGAAGTAGTGTGATTTTGTGCTGTGGAAGAGTGAGTATTGTCCTTAGAGAATGTAGGTGGCATGTTATTGGTGCTTGTGTTAGCTGTAGCAGGACTTAAATTGAGCTGTTTTTGTGTGTCGTTATCCTCGTCCAACAGGCTTAGAAGGCATTTTATAGAGTCTGTGTGTGTAGGTGGTGGGAGACTGGTTGTTATTAAGGGGATGCGCTGTGGAGTTGTCTTTAAATAGTAGCACTGGTGTGTGTTAGACAAGGCTATATGAGGTTATGAAAAGAAGTGTGGAGTGGCTTTCTTTTGCGTATGTTGAATGTAGAAGGGATATGGGTGAGATGTAGTGGTGGTGAGCATGAGGGTCTGGTTTTATGGTTCTGAATTCTGCAACGGAAAACAACTGGTAAGATGGGTTATATTGTGCATTTGTGAACTAAGTGGTTGGTGTCTTTGTTGCTTGGAAACTGTGAGGTAGAGATGGGTGAGAATTTGCGTTATTTGTGTTGGCATTACATGCATAGTGGATGTCTGTTGGTATTCAGTGATGAATAGGAATTTGGGAATGTCTCAGATGTTTTATAGAGAAAGGTTGTATGAGTGTGTAGGTTTGTTTTGGCGGGTGGTATTATTTGATACTGGTACAGTGACTTAAAATGTAGGGTTTGAATGTGAAGGATTAGGAAGGTGATGATGTTGAAGGGGGTACAGTTGGGTGTTAAAGGAGAGGCTCAGGAGTGGAAGAGTGAATAAACAGGGTTAGGAGGGTTAGTTGTAGGGTGAGAAGGGGGAAGAGGTAGGCTTACTTGTAGAGATGAGTGTTGAAAGACTGTTGTCATGGGCTTCAGGTGGCAAGAAGAGGAGTTTTATGTAGGGAAAGGTATAGCAGAGGGTTGAGTAAAGGATAGCGAGGTACGGCATGATCAATATTTGTAGTTGGCAGAGGGTAGTGGAAGGATTTACTTAGAAAAGGTAGAGGATGTGTTGGATTGAGGGAGGAATGCGCTGTGTGGGTAGGTGGCATAGTGGGGACAGGTGTTTTGGATTGAGGTTTAATACAGAGTTGTGGCTTGTGTAGGAGTGAAGGGGCCTTTGTGAGGATTTAGGGGTTGAAGGGTATGTAGGAGTGTTTTATAGAGGTGAAAGTGGTAGGTGAGTGAGGGTTGGTGGGAGTGATCTTTTTTTTTCCTTATGTCCCAGAATAAAATATATATTGTTGTTCAATGGAAAACTCACGGTTGCACTAACCCGGCAATCCAGATCCAGCAGGAGCAATGCTAATATACATACTTTCCTGAACCTACTGACGACCATGACTATCTATGCTGGTTGGTGGGGAATGGGTTAAAAAAGAAAATAAACATTGAATAGCTTCACCTTGGCTGTTCTTACTGCAAGATTCATCCAGCACTGCAGAGGCACTGATCTCTACAACAAGAAATCATTCTTTTAGTACTTGGTCAATGATCTCATAGTTCACTATTTCTACAAACACATCTGATAACACCTCATGACAAGAAGTGTAGCACACATCCCCACAGCACAGGTGAGACCCCAGTCCTGAAGGGGGTCCCCTCAGCATGTTTTATGTTATGTGTATTTCTGAAGTGCACTATCATTCACAAGGGTATTCTGACACTAAGCAGGTGAGTGTGCCTAGCCCTGCCTATGGTAGGCTGGTAACTGAAAAGCCAGGTATCAGCTTCCTGAGGATTTCAAGAAGAGAGGAGGCCCTGATATGGAGCTGTAGGCTATTCCACGCTTTAACAGCAATGTAAGAGAACAGCTGTTCTCCTGATCTGGTTCTGTGTGTGAGTGGGATGTGTGTGAGTAAGAGTCCTGCTGAGTGGATGTGTTTGGGTGGTTGGTGGAAGGGCATGCAACTGTTTAATCAGGTGGGACCTAAGTTGTGTAGTGTGTACTCTGTCTGTGTGTGTCAATGTGTCTACAATTCAGCTGCTGAGTGATCCATGCTGATCCAGGTGTAGAGAGAAACAGAGTAATAATTTGTTAATTTCTCCTTCGGGCAGAGCCTTGGTGTGCAGTTAGAGGAGGGCCCCTTTGGCACAGCTGTCAAACTCTCACCTCAAACTGCA
This sequence comes from Calotriton arnoldi, assembly GCA_963921515.1. Taxonomy (NCBI): domain Eukaryota; kingdom Metazoa; phylum Chordata; class Amphibia; order Caudata; family Salamandridae; genus Calotriton; species Calotriton arnoldi. The sequence goes on from CAWUFW010000792.1 coordinate 2,207,654, forward strand.
GGTTAGGTCAAGGGTTTAAGAGCGGGATCTCATTAAGGCAAATGGGAAATAAGAATGTTTGGAGGGTTATATAGATTTAAAAGTGGGTGACTCCATTAAAGTCTATGGAGGCTTATTGCTTGCCTGATGGGTCAACAGATGTAAAATACAAGGGATACCCACAAATGTGTGTGGGTTGAGAGGTAAGATTTGGACAGTGGAAGGAACCCACATATAATATGCCAGAAAAGCTGGTAGGCCTGGAATCCGAGGCTAGTATTCTGTTGCTGGAGTAGCCTGCATGTTTAATTAACTTTCCTCAGTTTTTGCAGACATTTCATGGAGAGGGTACTCTGAGCTGTCATTTTTAGATCTCGCCTAGCGTTGCAGCGCATGCGCTGCTCGCTTTGCGAGGCATGCAGTACACACTATAGCGTAGAAGCTTCTTGGAAGCTCCGCCCATCTTTTTTATTGGCTTGTCTCTTAAATGCTGCCTTCAAATTGGTTGTAGGCTTGTTAGTCCCTCCTTATAACGAGCATGTCGTCATTTGTGTCCTTCCACAGCTACTGGCCCCTTTACGGCGCAGAATACTTTCTTCCCGTGCACATCCCCTCGCCCCCCCCGCAGTCCGATGCCTTCTCGCCGTCCCCCCCTCAACCCCCATCCTTCGTGCCTCGTCGCCCGCATGCATTGCCATTTGCAATGCAATAGGTCTCGCGTAAATGCGAGTCCTATTGCATTGCCAATGCTTGTTATCAGTGGCGGCTCCTCCGCTAAAGCAGAGGAACATTGCTCCACTGCTTTTCAGCAGTGCAAAAAGGAAAAATAAAATGATAATAACACGATGTTATTATCATTTTATTTTTCCATTCTGAAGCCAGTTTTGAGGCAGGTGGGGCTTGGCTGTTGTCACAGTCAGCAGGGGGAGGAGTGGTTGGTGCATTTAAGTGCGCATGAGGGTTTGGCCGGCCGTCTTGGGCCGGCCAAACAGTCATGCGCTCTTAGCATGTTCTCCACCTGGCTGTATTGCACAGGCTGGGTGGACAACAGGCACAGGCTCCCACTCCCTGTCTGAGCTCCGACCAGGCCGCTTAGACCAATCACAATGCTGCTGTCATGCTGGTGACAACAGTGTCCTGATTGGCTTAGGGGAGCCTGTGTACTTCCTGCTACTGGGAAGAGAAGCGGAGAAGAGAAGGCTGCTGTGCAGAGGTAAGTAAAATTTTCTTTTTTTTTTTTTTTTCCAACCCCCGCCACCCTGGTTCCGTACTAGCCGCCACTCATTTTTATGTGGGCTTGACTCCCTCTCTTGCTAATGCTCAGAAAGCAGGTACATGGTGAGTTTTGTGTGCAGGACTTTAGCTCTTTTTATTGGTTTGGATCGCCATAGGGCGAAGGGATTGAAGTCCTCAGATTTGTGAAGGTGCAGAAAAAGCCCTTTCCCTCTGGGGCATTTTCTTTTTTCCTCTTTAGTCAAAGGTCAAAATATGAGATGCAAATAAGATAAGGGTTTAATTTAAATTTTTTGAGCCTGTTCCTATTTCCATACTTGGAGTTCAGTGGACGCCCTCTCCACTGATCCCCAGTACCCATGCACTTGCAGCACTACTGATAGCCACAACCCCGGGGTGAGCGGAATGGGCAAGAGGAGCAGGGGTAGGATGGTGTTAAGAGAAGGATCATGATGGATGGAGATGAAAGAAGGACCACCAGAAAAGAAAGGAAGGTGGAGAAAGGAGATTCATAAAAGAAGAGTGGAATTGAAGAAGTAGAGAAGATGGGGAAATGAGGGTCCTTGAGATAAGTGTTGCCAGAGGGAGACATGGAAAAAAGAGGGGAGGATGGGGTAGGACACGGTTTTCCAAAGTTGGTCCTGGTGGGCCGATCCATGCCAGATTTTTAAGATAACTACATTTATCTGGGGATAAGCTGAAAATCTGAAATGGATCCGGCCCTCCAGACTGACTTTGGAGAACCCTGGGGTAGGAGGATGAGCCCAGGTTTAGTTGGCCTTCTCGCCAGTTGGAGGTTTGAGGGAGAGGGTGTGCTGATTCTTCTTTGTGAGTGTAGTTGCACTGACGATATTCTTTGGATTTACAGTGTCCAGGTCACTGCATGTGCAGGGCAACCAGGTGCAAGCGCAACCTTTGCCTGAGCTAAAATGACGCACATTTACAGATCTGCTTATAAAGGTCGTAGACTAGCAGTGAAAGCGACTACAGACCATTAATGATAGTGGCGCACTGGCAGATGTGCATGTAAGGATCCTGTTCAGAGCAAGCGGGTGATTGTGTTGCAGGTCAGGATTCAGGAACACTACTGAGCAGCTTGTAAAGGCCCTGATTCTGGAACAGCAACAAGTCAGGATTGAGGTGCATTGGAAAAGTTGACTGTAATGATCCTGGCTCTGGATCAGCAAAGGGATGGTGCTGCAGGTCAGGATTGAGTCGTGTTTGTTGAGCTTCTTGTGACAAGTGCACTACTGCAAAAGAAGGAAGCCATGTTTGGGGCCAACTGGGACCACATATTCCAATCCTGGACTTTTCTATTTAACATCTTCCACCTAGGATCAGTAGCCTTGATCCACTTGAATTGCACTAGCTAACTTTGAAACAATGATCAGTAATAGGTTGTCTCTTCTGGCAGTGCTCCCAAAATTGCAGATCAGACTCGAGGCACATTGGCAGAGCAGCTTGTGAGGGCCACAGACTACTCATACTTTGTAGGACTGCAGATCAGACTTGAGGCACATTGGCAGAGCAGCTTGTGAGGGCCACAGACTATTCATACTTTGAAGGACTGCAGATCAGACTTGAGGCACATTGGCAGAGCAGCTTGTGAGGGCCACAGACTATTCATACTTTGTAGGACTGCAGATCAGACTTGAGGCACATTGGCAGAGCAGCTTGTGAGGGCCACAGACTATTCATACTTTGTCGGACTGCAGATCAGACTTGAGGCCCATTGGCAGAGCAGCTTGTGAGGGCCACAGACTATTCATACTTTGTAGGACTGCAGATCAGACTTGAGGCACATTGGCAGAGCAGCTTGTGAGGGCCACAGACTATTCATACTTTGTAGGACTGCAGATCAGACTTGAGGCCCATTGGCAGAGCAGCTTGTGAGGGCCACAGACTATTCATACTTTGTAGGACTGCAGATCAGACTTGAGGCCCATTGGCAGAGCAGCTTGTGAGGGCCACAGACTATTCATACTTTGTAGGGCTGCAGGTCAGACTTGAGGCCCATTGGCAGAGCAGCTTGTGAGGGCCACAGACTATTCATACTTTGTAGGGCTGCAGATCAGACTTGATGCACATTGGCAGAGCAGCTTGTGAGGGCCACAGACTATTCATACTTTGTAGGACTGCAGATCAGACTTGAGGCACATTGAAAGACCTGCTTTGCAGACAAGACCCTTCAGATGTGTGGAATCAGGAGCAGGTATGTGAGAGCAGAGTACATGTATTCATGAAAGGCCTGTGCACTTCTCACTGTGGCCAGAAATGCATGTTACTAATCAGTTCATCCTTCAGCTTGTACCAGGAATTGAGGCGAGGTAGCTCTTGACTGAGGGACAAGCATTTTGACTTCCTGTGGTGACAAGAACAACAAAAGTCAGTTTATGAAATTTCCAATGACACTAATGTTGTATTAATTATCAATTTTGAAACATGAAAAAATATACTTATTTTTGGGCACATAATGTTGGCATCCTGTTCTAGAGAGTTTAATCTCCACAGAGTCAACTGCAATTCTGGAACTAGTCTGAGAGTGGAAGATGGAGAGCACAACCTCACAGGTCACAGTTGGGGCGAAGAAAGCTTGCAGCCACTCTGATGGGACCAGTAGTAATCACTCCTAATAAGGACAGTGTTAGGACGTTTACAGCTGGGTGTGGAATGAAAGGCAATGATGGAGGAGGGGTGACTGGTCGTAGTGCAAAAGGCTCATATGGTGGGCAGTTGATAAGAAAGTGAGACCACCCCACCCTCCCCCCCACCACTGCTCTCCTTTGACAATCGCTAGCACAGTTGTGCCATGCTTGTAGAGTTCTGCTCTGTAATAAGTCTGATGGATTGGCACAGTTTCTGGTACAAGGCTTGCAGCACTACATTCTATCTTGTACTTGTTTTAAAAGGGAAATGGCGCTGCTGCTGCCTGTGCTGTACCACTATAATATGTAGAGTGCTGAAACAGCAATTGCTTATGGTGCAAGGAAGCCTTGCACAGCTACATTCTTATGTGTTGGAGGCTTCCCACCAAACATTGTCCTTGAAAGAAGAGGCCAAACAAGAGGACTTAATTTTCCATCATCCAGCTGCACAGGAAGTGACATCACTGCATTTCCCATCATCCATCTGTGCAGGAAGGGACATCACTAGTTTCCCACCCACCTGCTCTCCTCCCTGGTCCTACTTAATGGCAGCCGCACCACAGACGTGCAGCGCGTGTGCCGCTGGCATACTAAAGGCACGCCAGAGGCAAACCTGTCTACACCAGTCCATGCCAGACCCACGCCCGCTGCCAGGAACCCTGGTCCTCCTCCTACCCACTGCTACCCTGCTGCGCTCCTCTGTACCTCCTGCAAGTTCTCATGCACTCTCCTACACCCACCCCTTCTGCACCAAGAGCACCCAACCCACTTACACTCACTCAAACCAGCCACCAGCTTACACTCACAGAGACTAACCAACACCCATGCAACGAGCAACACTTGCATGCGTGCTCAACACCCACTCGCTCAAACATGCCACAGAGATCGGGGACCTACTGCACGACCATGCTCTGGATATGTACTTCCTCATGGAAACAAAACTAAACCCAACTTCTGCACCAGATAGCACTACAGCATTTCCCACTGGCTACAAGATTGCCAGGCAAGTTACAAACCCGGAGGCGGAGTTGCCATCATATTCAAAGATACCATCAGCTGCTTCACCTACACGGATACCCGCACTAGCTAAATGGAACACCTCATGTTCAAGGGACGCATCAAAGCCAACTTCTCCCTGGGCGGAACCCCTGTATACAGACCACCAGGACACCGCACTAATTTCAGCAGCAACATCACAGACTTCTGTGCACCCCTCATCATTAATGCCAGCACCTTCATCCTCCTCGAACACCCTAACTTTCACCTGGAAGACCACCACACCAGCACAAACTCTGCAGCCCTTCTAGAAAGCCTTGGCCAAACCGAGCACATTACTGAACCCACCTACTCCGCTGGACACCTATTGGACCCGATCTTCTCCTCAATCAGTAACATCACAGTCGACATCCAGCAACTATGACTTGGACAGACCACACCCTTGACAGTACAGCATACCCATCTTGCATCACCAAATACCTACCACCACCGGATCCAGCTATTGCAGCTGGAAAAGAATTACAAAAAAGGTCTGGGCTTCCGCCCTCTTAGAGCACAGGCCTGAGTACACCAGTAACTTGCCTAAAGCTATCAATAACTTTAACAGCTGGGTCACTGCATACACCCTGACTCCCCTCAAACAAAACCCAATGGCAAGAGCCCAACCATAGGCCAGCTGGTACACAGAGGAACTGAAGCTGACAAACCTCCACTGCAAGCAACTGGAGCGCAAATGGAGAACACGTCAAGACACCACGGGTAAAGACATCTTCAAATCTGCCCGAAGATGCTACCACCAGCAGTAACGGAACATCAAGCACCCAGCTCTTGCAGACAGCATCAACACCGGCTCAAACAGCAGCAAAGAAATCCTTGCCATCATCAAAGATTTCACTTCACCTCCTGCCGCCTCCAGCAACATTACCCCTCGCAAGACCTTTGCAATGAACACTCAGAATTCTTCTGTAACAAAATCACCTCCATATACGGCAACCCTCAGCCAGACCCTATCACCGTTGCAACTCAATTATCCATCATGGCCAAAGAAAGAACCCTGACCTCGTGGTCCGCCGTTTCCATCATAGAAACTACTGCTACCATGATGAACATCCACTACGGGTCCCCATCTGACCTGTGCCCCACCATACCTTCACTAAAGGACTTCTAACAATCAATGAAGCACAAACACCCATCCTCAATGCTCCATTGACTCAGCCACATTCCTGACACCTGGACACCTGGAAAGAAACCACATTCATCAAAAACATCCACTGACCCTGCCGCACTCTCTAACTAGAAACCCATCTCCCTCCTATCATACCCAGCCAAGACCTTAGAGAAACTAATCAACTGCTGCGCATCAGCAACCACCAGCTCTTTGACACCACGTGGTCCAGACTCAGGTCCAACCACAGTACAGAAATATCCCTTCACAGACAACATCCACATGATCCTAGTCAGATCATGGACCTGCCAACATCTATCCACTAGATCTGCTGTTTTTTAATGAATAGAACACAAGCTGTCAGGCTGGCACCTTACTCCTCGGAAGCCCTCAAACTCATTTGCGGAGTGCCTAAAGGTTCATCACTCAGCCCCACCCTCTTCAACACATACATGATCCCTCTGGCCAACATCATACATGCACAGAACATCAACATCCTCTCCTACGCCAACGACACGCAACTCATACTTTCCCTCTCCAATAAGACCCCAACACAAGAAAGAAGTTCACCACCTGCAGGACCAAAGTCGCTAACTGAATGAAAGCCAACTGCCTCAAGCTAAACACGACGAGACAGAAGTACTGATCTTCAACAAGAACACTTCGCCTAGGGGCTCCAACTGGTGGACAGTCAAACTTGAATGCACACCCAGCACCCACGCCCCGGAACCTCAGGATCATCATCCACAGCAAACTGGGCATGACCGCACAAGTCAATGCCGTCACTGCATGCGGCTTCCATACCCTGAAGATGCTGAGGAAGATCTTCAAATGGCTCCCAAGCAACACCACAAAAAAGTCACCAGCAAGTTGGACTACGGGACACCCTCTACGCCTGTGATCACCAAGGAACTCACCAGAAGACAACAACCCATCCAGAACTCGGCAGTAAGACTAACTCTCAACCTCCCACACAGAACTCACATCATACAACACCTCATGAAGTTGCACTGGCTCCAGATACACAAACACGCTCATTTCAAACTCCTCCACACAAATTCACGGCCCTACACAACTTAGGCCCACCTACCTGAACAGTCGCATCTCCTTCCACCAACCAACCATACTTCTCTGGTCAACAGGCCTCCTACTCGCACACATTGAAGGCATATACAGACCAGATCAGGACAGGTATTCTCTTCCATCGCTCTTTAAGTGGAGAACGACCTCCTACTTCACATCTTCCCCACCACGTCATCAACAAGGCCAACAGCTCCATCGCACCCCACCTATGCAACATCATCAACCTCTCCTTCAAGACCGCAACCTTCCCTGAGAGCTGGAAACACGCCGAGATCAACGCCCTACTGAAGAAACCCAAGGCGGACCCGAGCGACCTTAAGAACTTCCGGCCCATCTCCCTCCTTTCGTTCCCAGCCAAGGTCATCGAAAAGATAGTCAACACCCAGCTCACCCGCTACCTAGAAGACAACAACATCCTCGACCCCTCCCAGTCAGGCTTCCGCAAGAACCACAGCACCGAGACCGCCCTCATCGCCGCCACAGACGACATCAGGCTCCTGCTCGACAACGGGGAGACAGCAGCCCTCATCCTCCTCGACCTCTCCGCTGCCTTCGACACCATATGCCACCACACGCTACGTACACGCCTCTACAACGCAGGGATCCGCGACAAGGCCCTGGACTGGATCACCTCCTTCCTCTCCGACAGAACCCAAAGAGTCCGCCTCCCCCATTCCACTCCGGAGTCACCAAAACGATCTGCGGTGTCCCACAAGGATCATCCCTCAGCCCGACGCTCTTCAACGTCTACATGGCCCCGCTCGCACGCATCGCCAGACTCCACGACCTCAACATCATCTCCTACGCCGACGACACCCAACTGATCCTCTCCCTCACCAACGAACCCCACACCGCTAAAGCCAACCTCCACCGCGGCATGAAGGCTGTCGCCGACTGGATGGAAGAAAGCCGACTCAAACTCAACACAGACAAGACAGAGATCCTCATTCTCGGACCCAACCCTTCAGCCTGGGACGACTCATGGTGGCCCACCTCACTAGGCACCGCTCCTACACCAACCAACCACGCACGCAATCTGGGAGTCATCCTCGACTCGAAACTCTCCATGACCAACCAGATCAACGCCGTCTCATCAACCTGCTTCTACACCCTCCGCATGCTCCGCAAGATCTACAAATGGATCCCCACCAACACACGAAAGACCGTCACACACGCCCTCATCAGCAGTAGACTCGACTACGGCAACGCCCTCTACGCCGGAGCCCCGGCCAAACTCATCGGCAGACTCCAAAGAATCCAGAACGCCTCCGCCCGCCTGATCACCAACGTCCCCCGCCGAGACCACATCACCCCACACCTGAGAAACCTGCACTGGCTTCCCATCGACAGAAGAATCACCTTCAAGCTCCTCACCCACGCACACAAGGCACTCCACAACGCCGGCCCGGCCTACCTCAACAACCGACTGTCATTCTACGCACCCAACAGGAGTCTCCGCTCCGCCGACCTCTCCCTGGCCGCCGTCCCACGCATACACAGATCCACCTCCGGAGGCAGATCCTTCTCCTACCGCGCCGCCAAGACCTGGAACTCCCTCCCCCTCCACCTTCGGCAGACAGAGGACCCTCAGACCTTCAGGAGACTACTCAAGACCTGGCTCTTCGACCTCTAGCTGCGGCACCCCCCACAGCGCCTTGGGACCCTCACGGGTATGTAGCGCGCTTTATAAATGCCTGATTGATTGATTGATTGATCAGAGCCTCCTCCTGTCTTCTTGAATTCCACAAGAAGCTGAAGGCCTGGCTTTTCAATTAACCAACCTACCCTAGGCTGACACACCTGCTGTCAGGTCAAGATACCCTCAGAGGTGATAGATGGTGAGCTTTACAAATATACATAACATAACACAACTGCTTTAAGTTCTGTGCTTGATCTGGATGAATGCTGCTCAAGCTATACATTTACTATATGAAAGGATACTTGCAGTGTTGTAGCCTTTCCTGTACACAATAATGTGGCAAAAGGGATATTTTTTTTATCTCTCAAAGCTGGCTTTTCCACATAAGTGTAAAACAAATAAAGCTGGCTCAAAACTATTCCCAGAATGCATTAGTCTGTTAAACACAGGCCTAGGGCTGGCAGACAGATGGTGGCCTCCTTGACCTGGAGTCACCTGATAACTAACCCGGAAGCACTGCTGCTAGCCCCGCCCCTGCGCGCGGCCTCTCTTGCACGTGTTGTGGTGCTCGGCGAGTGAGCAGCCCTTTCTCTCGGCCTTTCGTTTGCTGCTGGGCTGTGCCTTTGGAAATCCCAAGGTAGGCAGCGGCGGTGCGCCGGCTGCGGTGGCCAGAGGCAGCATGTATTAACAGGTTTGCTCCCAGAGGTAAGTACACATTTTATTAGCGCCGGCAAAGGTTTAGGCCACATCTTTGGGGGTTCCAGAAACCAGTGAACCGTGAGACACAAAATCAATAATACTTCTCCAGTTCTCCCATTCGAGATTCCCCTGAGGATATCTGATTTCTTTCAGGATGAAATGCGGTTTACCGAGCGCTCATCTGCTTTGCACCAGAACAAGTGGAACACACACATGTGGCCCCTAGCACAGCCATTGACTGCAGTTGGTGCCGCCATTTTTAAAACATTTATTTCAGGTTTCTAATTTGATATTTTTCCTCAAATTTAGCGCCCCACTTTTCTCTATGGATGAGCGGCCCTGGATATTTCCCAGTCAGCAGGTTGTGTCCCATAAAGGCCTTGATGTTGCTGCTGGGAGCTTACGCTGAGGATACAAACTTTAGGAAGCTCACCCGGCAGACCGCTCAAGACACCTTTCTTGGATGCAGATCTCGTGGCGGTGTGTAACTGTTGAATAACCTCGGCAAAATCTGAAACCTCGGAATTGTACCTTTTGTTCTAATAGTAGCCTTTGGTCCAGAGTTTTTGGACATTATGAACTCTGACCTCCCTCCATCCTCACTCCTGAAGTTCTGTTACAGATGCATGATGAATTTCCATGCCAAAGGCAATGAAGACAAATCACCAACCGAGGAAGACATGCCTGAATGTGCAGTAAATTCCTTAGGATGGTGGCCAGAATATTACTCCGTACTCTGATGGCAAGTAGCGGGCTGATCTGCGGAACCCTAAGGTAATCGGAGTCCTTCCAGCGGGGAAGATGAGGAGTTGTCCTGAACATGTGCCTACCTGGAATGGAGATGAAAGGAGGGCCCTAGTCCAAACAGGAGCAACCTTCTAACCTACCTGCCCTACCAGAGAACCTGGAAACTGTCCACAGCGTGGGACTACATTACAGTGGAGAGGGCTGACTGGACTGCAAAAACAAAGTGGAGGTGAACATCCTTGACCAGTGGCTCTCCTTGGGGACGGGGTTGGGTAGTACTCAAAATCAAGAGAACATTTACCTCCCCACCAGCAAGTCCCTGGGGAGGGGCGCCCATAGTACCAAACATCAACAAAAGAACATTTGCCTCCCCACCAGCAGCACACTGCCTTTCTGCTATCGAGCTGGGGGCCAGTCAGTCCTTGCCTATAAGGGTGTCTGACGACACCTGGTGCCCCACAGCCCTCCTCCTCACGTCACAGAGACCCAACACCCGTGTACCAATTTCTGATCTATGCCTGATTTGTTGACTCAGTGGCCTAATGTATCCACTCCAGGGATCTGTGGTTCGACCACTTCTAAGTCTGCTGCGATGACTTGTATTTCTGAAAGTAGATCTGCATTTTCCTAATTAAATAATTAGTTATTTTCATCAACAGCACATGATGTTCCTAAACATGCTATACGTGGAGGCTGAATATATGCACGGTTAAGGTTTTTTTGCCTGAAAGGCCCATTGTTGGCAATGCCTTAAAGTATAGATAGTATGGACTTTGGCTCTGCCCAGAGACCTCTTTTTTCAGTTACCTTGCCGCTGTGTCCCAAGTCTCTGCTCCTGCTCTCCTGCCTCTGGCTTCAGGAACAGGAAGCAGGCAGCCAGGCTCCCTCCCCTAAGCCAATCACAATGCTGCAATGCAACGCAGCGTTGTGATTGGTCCGAGCGCCCATGAGCTGGAGGCGTGGGCATGTTCTCTATGCAGGCTGTAATGCAACCTGCATGGAGAACGGGGAAAGTGCGCATGACTGGTTTGGGAGGCCCGAGAGGGCCGACCAAACAGTATTGCGCACTTAGGAGTGGGCAAACCACTTCTTCCCTGCCCTGCTCCGTTAGCAGAGCAGCCCCGCCCACCCGCAAAGGAAACATAAAATAATAACTGAAAGTTATCATTTTATGTTTTTGCTTCTCGCACTGCTTGAAAGCAGTGGGGCGATGCTCCTCCGCCATAGCGGAGGAGCCGCCACTGCCTATAGTTCAAAAAGTGGTTCAAAAGGTACTAAATCCTGTAGGGTAATGGATCATGACTTCTTCTGGTACGCAAAAGAATTGTACAGAACGTTCTATTTTCTTATATCGTATGGAACCGGGCAGCTGAATAAAATTTTAAATATATAGAGGTCTGTGCTCTCTTGGGGCATGAATCACTGGTAGTAGACTTCCGTCTTTGACAACGTACTGTCACAATCGGTCACATGTATATATTTTGTATATAACACAAGCGCACCACTTTGTCACTTTATTTACTTTCACTGCGCCGACAAACTATAGGAGCACCAGATTGTCTATTTATTTTATTAATATTTTTTGAAAAATACAAAATGAAAAAAAGATTAAAAAGATAAAAATGCTGTGCTATTTTTGGCCAATAATCTAAATAAATAAATGCACTTACTGAAATATCAAAATAAGATCTGTTTAATTTTCTTTATATCACTTTTGCCGTGGAAGTCCAAGGCTACACTTCTCCCTTGGGGACCACTTTTTTGAGAATAATTGTCCTGCCCAGGTCCTGGGTTGCCCCTTTTTTTCTAAACCCTTTCGTAGTGTAAGGCCTATTTCTTTCACAGCTTAGAAGTCCGGATTCCACACACACCTCCCTTTTGTAAATAAGGCCTATTTCTTTCATGGCATAGAAGTCCTAGTTGTGCCCACCCCTGCCCTTTCATAACGTAAGACCTATTCTTTCTTGGCATGGCAATCCTGGTTGCGCGCATACCAATGTCCTTTCGTAATATAAGACCTATTTTTTTGTGGCATGGAAGTCCTGGATCCGCCCACCCCGGCCCTTTAGTAATGCAAGGCCTATTACTTTCCAGGCAAGTCCTGGTTGAGCTCACACCTCCCTTTTGTAATGAAAGCCCTATTCTTTCGTGGCACTGAAATCCTGGCTGCACATGCAGCTAGAAGAATGACTTGGCCCTGCCAGTTTGTTTTGCCAGTGTTTTTAGGGCACTGCTCTAGAGTTCAGCAGAATATTAACAGTTTAAGAATATTTGGCGCTGTAGAAAAATAACATTTTGCCTATGGAGCCCTCCCAATCCCCAATAAAAAGGCACTTTTGCGCCTTTTCATTCCAATATGAGACCACTGCTAGGTGGCTCCCTACTCCTGTCCTGGATGGTGTTTACCTCATGGAAGCGCCCACCCCATGTAGATTTACTCCGTTGTGTGCAAAGCATCCAATGTACTGCAAGTTCCAAAGCCATCTTGCAGCGTTAACCATAAGGCTGAAATCACTGCAGTAAGTGGTCTGTTCAGACCTGGAACGGACGCTCACCCATGTCCAGATGTCAAAACCCTAAGTGAAAGGTGAAGGCTCGTAAACAGCCCCACCGCAGGGGCTGAAACCAGGAGTAACTGGGGCCGTGGGAGTCAGGAGGACACCCAGGCTTTATAGATGAAGGGGTACTAATACATTTTATAACATTTAATCAAAAACCAAAGCAGGCCGTGCCCTCGGAAAACCAATAATGTCACGGCTGCACGGTCTGGCCCATGGACAGCAGCGTTATGCTGTGTAAAAAGGCTCTTACATTTGCACTGAGGTGTGTAAAATGCCTCTCACTTTTGCACTGTAAGGTTGCAAATGTAAACAGCATAGAATGGGGTTCATCATTCGAGCAATGCCCCTTCTTTAAAAGAAGGCCTTTAGTGCCATATTTTGCAGGCTGGTGTCCTTTTGTGGTTATTTGGGGTTGTCCGATAACCAGGGCCACTGGATTTATGCGGCAGAGGAAGACCCAGTTATGTGGCAGGGCTGACTAAATTATGCGGCAAGAAAAGGCAAATTATGCAGTATAAAGCGCCATATTTTGTGGTAGTTTTACTTTATTATTTTGTCAGTTTTATACCTAATAAGTGTCAGGAAAAGATATCACCTTCTTAGTACTAATTTAACACCCAAATACAACAATAAGCTACTGAAAGCTGACCAGCCAACCTTTGCGCAAAGCCTCTGGTCCGCAGGAACCAGAGTTGCCATATTTTTATGTAGCTTTTGATCCGTTTGAGCTACAATTTTTTTTGTTAAAATCGGCAGATTATGCAGATCATGGATTATATGGCAAATCCATACTTATACGGAAATCGCCACATAATTCCAGTGGCCCTGCCCATAATTCACCTTCGTGCAGTGGCTTTACTAGTGGCCACTGAAATATGCGGCAGGGTCGACTTAATTATGCGTCAAGAAAGGAAATTATACGGCATGAATGTGGCACATTTTGAGATGGTATAACTTCATTGTTTTGTGTATTTTACACATGGTAACACCGAGGAAAGATTTTACCTCAATAGTACTAGTTTAACATACAATCCGATAATAAACAACTGAAAGGTGACCAGTCCACCTGTGCGAAGAGCCTTCCATTGCATGGGAATATGTGTTGCCACGTTTTCACTAACTTTGGATCCTATTGAGCTAGAAACAAATATTTTTTTGTTAAAATCTGCAGGTTATGCAGCAGATCAAGGTTTAAGTGGCAAAAGCGGCAACTCCAAAATTATGCAAAAAATTAGACAGCCGCAGAATCGCATAAATCAGAAGCAGTGGTATAATGCAGCATCAGCTTTGCTTTTGTTTCCAAGACCTTCAAATGCAGTGGCCATGTAAACAAAAAAAACATTGCACACACAGCACAAACCTACACTAACAAAAAAGGAGTAAACTGGGGAAAGAACTGATTTGCACATGAAAAATAAAGTAATGTGCACCAAGCAGTCGATCCCACTAGTATCGATGATGTCATCACTTGTGCCCCGTTGGGAACCAGGCCCTAATCTCCTGCCGGAGAGTCCCTTGCTAGTGATCTTCTACTTTGAGGGTGAATCACATGGGGTGGATGGTTTGTGGCGAGCCAGAGGGCATTGAGGGGTTTGAGTGCACGCACGGTTATGAAATTGTGAGTTTTGTGTTTCTACCTGACGAAGTGGTGCAACGTCTCTAGTCGCGGTTATTTGCAGAAACCGAATACATAGTCATGCATAGAGTTGTGGGGGCTTATTTACAAGCCCCTTGCGCCACTTTTACGTCACTTTTCCCATGTTAAAAATGACGCAAAAGTGGCGCAAGGAGCTTGTAAATCTGCCCCGTGGTCTTTAAGCTGCCAACTGTATGTTTTTTTCTTTTGAACTGTCAAGGAAAATGTTGCAGGTATTATTTGGATGACCCTGTGAAATGTCCAGGGTACAGGAAGAATGCACGAATTTTCAGCGCACCAGGCAAAATAGCATTTCCCCTGCTGTAGCACTCGCCACATACTGAGAAAGGGAATTTTCAGGTCTTTTGTAATAATTTGGCACCACCACTAGATGGAGCCTTCAGTCTGCTGCTTTATCTCGCCTTACAGACGTTCTGGTCCTTCCTAGGAAATATTGTTTTTTATGTTGCTACGGTATTTTTTGTCTCCCTCTTTTTTACACCCCTAGCTGTATTTCTGATGAGTAAGAAGGCAATACACACAAAGCAGCAGCTTGCTTGATTCAGTGGAGTAATGTCTGTGTCCAGGTGACTTTCCGAATAAGAGAGGTTTTCGAAGCTGCACAGCAAGGGTGCTATTGATCTAGCTGGGCAGTTCATAGTGAGCTATGTATGTGTGACTGTAGTCTTTCATATAGCACTGCTTGCAGATGTGGAATGCTTCATGGCACTAGACTCGCTG
Organism: Calotriton arnoldi; assembly: GCA_963921515.1. Lineage (NCBI taxonomy): Eukaryota > Metazoa > Chordata > Amphibia > Caudata > Salamandridae > Calotriton > Calotriton arnoldi. The sequence goes on from CAWUFW010000792.1 coordinate 2,222,778, forward strand.
ATGCAGAGAAAACAGATATTAAGAGGAGAAGGCTTTCCGAAAGAAATGTTTGTAGAGCACTCGCCTGGATGCTAGCTGTACCTGCTTAGATGTCACAGAGGCAGTGCTCCCTCCCCAACCAAGAAGTCTGTCAGAGAGCCATGGAACCTGATATCTCTAACCAATGAGCCTGTCAAACAGCCATGGAACCCACAGCTCTCCAACCAATGAGCCTGGCAGAGAGCCATGGAACCCACAGCTCTTTAACCAATGAGCCTGGCAGAGAGCCATGGAACCTGCAGCTCTCCAACCAATGAGCATGGCTAAGAGAAATTGAGCCCACAGCTCTTTAACCAATGAGCATGGCTAAGAGAAATGGAACCCGTAGCTCTCCAACCAATGAGCCTGGCAGAGAAACAATGGAACCCACAGCTCTTTAACCAATGAGCCTGGCAGAGAAACAATGGAACCCAAGGCTCTTTAACCAATGAGCCTGGCAGAGAAACAATGGAACCCACAGCTCTTTAACCAGTGAGCCTGACAGAGAGCCATAGAACCTGCAGCTCTCCAACCAATGAGCCTGTCAAAGAGCCATGGAACTCACAGCTCTACAATCAATGAGCCAGAGAGAAAATGAAGTTTGCAGCTCTCGGACCAATGTTTCATGTAGAGAAAAATGCAACGCAAATCTTTCAAACCACCAATCATGTTAGAAAACCAGTGGAACGTGCAGCTCTCTACCAATGAGCCTTTCAGAGAACAATGGAACCTGCAGCTTTCTAGCAAGTGAGCCAGTCAAGAGAACAGATTAAACCTGTAGTTTGTAACCAACGAGCCAGACAGAGAACCAATGGGATCATCAGCTCTCACATCAGTCAGCCCAACAGGAAACCAATGGGTTCCTCAGCTCTCTCATCGGTGAGCCCGACAGGGAACCAATGGGATCCTTGGCTCTCTCATCAGTGAGCCCTACAATAGGATCCTCAGCTCTCTCATCATTGAGCCCGACAGGGAACCAATGGGAACCTCAGCTCTCTCATCAGTGAGCCTTACAGGGAACCAATGCAATCTGCAGCTCTCTGACCAATTTTCAGTGCAGATACAATGCAACCTGTAACTTTCTAACTAGGGCCTTGATGACGTGTGCATTTGTCTGACGTAGGACGGCAGACTGTGTCACATGGTGTGCAGAAAGTGGTCTCTTCATAACATTCAACCTGGCGGTTCCAGGCAGAGCACCCACGCCTGAAGCACAAGGACGACAAACATCCTCCGGTGTCAGTGATTCTGACTGGACTTGCTCTCAGCTCGCTGGGGTGGAAGGCCACTGGTGGATGCACAAGAGAGTGTGGTTGGGCCAGGGCAGAGGCAGGCATTAAGTGGGTGGACAGCAATACAGTTGGAGGGGGCTGTGATGGGAAGGAGTCATGGACATCGATTTACATACTCCAATGATGGAGGAACTAATATCCAGGGCCACTGGAAATATGCTGTTGTACGGCCACTGCAATTTTTGCATGATTATAGATCTGTCGCAAATGCCACATAATCCTCCATCTGCCGCATAATCTGCAGATTAACAAAAAAAAAAAAATAGTTTCTAGGTCAAATGGTTTAAATGTTACAAAAAAAATGCGGCGACACGTGTTGCTGCGTGGTGGAGGCCCTTTGCAAAGCTGGATTAGTCACCTTTCAGCGGCTTATTCCTATATTTGGGTGTTAAACTAGAACTAATGAGGTGCAACCAATGCTCATACTGTGTTACCAAGTTTAAAAATGATGAAATAATGTAGTAATGCTAATACAAATGTGTCGCATTATGCTGCATAATTTGCCTTTTCTTGCCGCATAATTTACTCAACCCTGCCACATTATTTGGCCCTCTCCTGCCGCATAATTCCAGCGGCCCTGCTAATATCACATCTTTTGACCAACATGCCGCACCCTATCCAGATGATATCATAAGATTGCCTGTGCCCCCCCATCCCCAATGTTCCGACAGCAACTTCTTATTTGCTGCTGAGAGGCTAGGGAAAGGAAAGTAGGGGAAATTACAGAAAATAAACAGGGATCTTCGTGTCCGGTGTCCTTTTTTTGCTCCTGTAGCAACCTATATGACCCTTGAACCAGGGTAGCAAGGGCTGTGTGAGGGTACCAAAGAGCAAGCCAAGGGATGTAACTACCTCCCATGGGTACCACTAAGTGATGTGCATAGCTGGAGGAGGATGCTGATGGTGCATGTAAAGTCAGATTACTTATCAGTACACTGAGAATTGACGGAGTTGTTCCAAGCCATGTCTTCCCTGGACCGGAAACAAGCATCCTGCCCAGACGTGGGTCCCTTGCTCACTTTGCCACTGGATTCAAGATAGCCTGGCTGATGAGGGTTTTGAACCCGAAACCGGTCCAGGGAAGACATGGCTTGGCAGTTTGGGCTGGACTGTTCCCATGAGGCACAGGGTCAGACTGATTTGCATATGGCCATGTCTGAACTGGGGTGGTGGAGTGAGCTAAAGAATGATGATGGATTAAACCAAGATCAGTTGACTGGGGGTGAGTGTTTGATTTGTTCTAGCGCTCCGTCCATCATTCCCTTTGGTATCGCTTTGTTCGCCCTAAGTTGGCAGGGTATGCCCAGACGTGGGTCCCTTGCTCACTTTGCCACTGGATTCAAGATAGCCTGGCTGATGAGGGGTTTGAACCCGAAACCGGTCCCAGGATGCTTGTTTCCGGTCCAGGGAAGACATGGCTTGGCAGTTTGGGCTGGACTGTTCCCATGAGGCACAGTGTCAGACTGATTTGCATATGGTCATGTCTGAACTGGGGTGGTGGGGTGAGCTAAAGAATGATGATGGATTAAACCCAGATCAGTTGACTGGGGGTGAGTGTTTGATTTGTTCTAGCGCTCCGTCCATCATCCCCTTTGGTATCGCTTTGTTCGCCCTAAGTTGGCAGGGTATGCCCAGACGTGGGTCCCTTGCTCACTTTGCCACTGGATTCAAGATAGCCTGGCTGATGAGGGTTTTGAACCCGAAACCGGTCCCAGGATGCTTGTTTCCGGTCCAGGGAAGACATGGCTTGGCAGTTTGGGCTGGACTGTTCCCATGAGGCACAGGGTCAGACTGATTTGCATATGGCCATGTCTGAACTGGGGTGGTGGAGTGAGCTAAAGAATGATGATGGATTAAACCCAGATCAGTTGACTGGGGGGGTGAGTGTTTGATTTGTTCTAGTGCTCCGTCCATCATCCCCTTTGGTAAGAACATGATAGAAGCACAAATCTGGTCCTCACGCGTGATGCACACATCCATGTAGTTAACACGACACACTCATCCACAGCACTCCCACGGTGTAGCTAGCATTGTACCCATCCGCAAATGTTTTTCAGCGCCTCATCAGGGATACAAAGCAGTATATAAAGTGTAATTACACATCAACACAACACCAAGTTGTGTCTTCATATTGTTTGAGTGGACACTGCTGTACGAAGTCCTTTCCCTCCTGCCTTCCACAGCAAACCCCAGTCAAGGCCACGTAAGTGATGGCCTGTTTTTCACTACAAAAATCTGCTGAAAAAGCAACTTGTGGAAGAGAGTAGCACATACTGTGCCTGTTTGCAAATGTTTTCCTTACAATGATTCATCAAAGGGAACTGGGAGAAACCACAGAGAGCAGAAGCAGCACTGATACCAGTCCAGTCTTCAGCCAGGAGCTGAATAAGGGATACTGGATTAAATAAAAGCAAACTCCCCCTTAAAGCTTCAGCTCTCTAACAAGACCTGCCAGAGCATCTGCAAAATGGCCGACAAAGAAGGTACTTCTTTAAGCAGTGCTGCGTGAATCTAAAAGACTGCAGACCACTCACTGTAGGCTATTGAAAACACAGCGGCATGACCAGCTAGAAGCATCTGAAAATGTGGCACAGCTTCCTCCAACATGAAAAGCCTGCATTTTGATGTCTATCCACCAAGCCCAGGCACACAGTGTTATCCTTATCAATTGACTAACTCATGAAGTGGGGACTCATTCTACACACTCCAACTTTACCTCTCATTCAGTTTGTAGAAGGGTGCCCCCTGGTGCTCGCATGAGGGTACTTCACCGTCTTAGGAGTCCCCCTGGTCTGCTCCATCTTCCTACATCTCATCCACAGCTCTCATGGTTCCCACAAAGTATTGTGAAAATTGTACGTTGACTCCTGACTATGGGCAGCTGAGTGAGCTCAGACATTACCCCCACCATCCCTGACAGGGTCAAAGGCTAGTAGAAGCCTGAAGGGCTATCCTTGTACCAGGGGAGAAACAGCCCACACTCTCCATTTACCATCTGCGAAGATGGAACCCATTATTTTGCCACAGTTGTTCCCCGTGTGCCTGAGAACTTTACCTGGTGCCCTGGTCTTGGACCAGCTCTTATGTAGGGTAGACCGCTTCATGGAAGAACTATGTATAGAGAATGGATGCAGGGCAGCATAATCATGGTCACATCAGACTCTACTATACATGGTTATGATCATCCAGAACACATCACCTGGAGGAGATCAGCCTCTGAGGTGGTCACAAAAACCAACTGGGAACTGGCTGTTACCACTGGGGTTGTATGACAGAGGCACGCATGGCTAAATCATGCGTGCCTCTACAACGCAGCCCGAACAATGAATGCGTCTGAACAATACATTCCTTTACCACGCAATTTCGTGGTAAAGGCATGATTGGTAAAGAGATGTGTGGTAAAGATCATACCCCAGCCCCTCCGCCCTGAGCCCTAAAACCCTGGCCCCTGCCCTACAAACAACCCAACTCCCCCTGAGCCCTAAAAACTACCCCCACCCCTAAAACTGCCCAGTCCGCGCCACCCTGAGCTCTAAAACCCTGGCCCCTGGCGTATAAACAATCTGACTCCCCTCCCCCCCCCTCTAAAAACTACCCCATCCCTAACCCCCCCTGCCCTGGACCCTAAAACCCGGCCCCCTGCCATATAAACAACCCCAACCCCTAAAACTAGCCCCACTCTCCCAAATCCAGCCCCAGCCCCTCTTACCTGTCCGCGTTGCACTTTCTGTCCCAACGCTTCCTGTTCCTGCCCATCCGGACATCTAGACTGCGCACTGCCTTAACCACGCATATGCGTGGTTATGGCATATGCGTGGTTAAGGAAAGCGTGGTTGCTCTTGCGGGAAACAGCACATGTGGCTCTGCCTGAGTTGTAAAGCCGGTTTCCTACCTATGGCAAACACCTGGGGGTAGAGCCATCGAATCACAAACTCTCTTTCTCTCTCAATATACTTCACTCTCTGGTCCTATACCTTTGCACTTTACATAAAGACCACCCTGTCGCCCCATGTCCTCAGAGAGAAACTGAAGACCTGGTTGTTTGACGATTATAAGGTCAGCGCCGAGAGACCTTTTTGGGGTAGTAGGCACTAAATAGGTGTTGTCTGTCAACCCAAGCATTGAATGCGAGCAGGTGGTGTGCTGTTGAGCTGCCCACCTGAGGTCCTGCCTCGAGTTGCTAGCACGGAAGCCTGAACGGTGCTGGGAAGGGCTGGACCTCCATGGAACTGCTGTAGGAACACTGCACCTCATCAGCTGAGAAATATTAGTATTAATATAAACAATAGTAATAGTTATAATATTTTAATTTCTGAAGTGTTTTAAGTAATGTCATTGAAATCAAAATGGACATTATCCCAATAAAATACCTATCCTGAACCCTAAAAATCCCATCAACCCATAAAAATAAAAAAATCTCTGAACCCTAAAGAAAGAAAACACTCCCCAAAACTCTCTCAGTAATGGAGACAGAAAAGTAACAGGAGAATGAAAGATAGATCTGGGATTCATCAGCATAGAAGCGATTAATAGATGAAACTGATGAAGTCAAGGTGGTAGTGGATATAGATAAGAGGAGGGGACCGAGGAAAGTCCTTTGAGGAATGAGGAAAAAAAAAAAAAGATTGCAGAGGAAAGTAAGACCAGATGGGAAGAGAGTGATAAAAATGTATCAAGAGCGGGAAAATACTTGAGAGAAGAGGCATGAAGAAGGAGAGGAGATCAGTGACTCATGGTGGCAAAGGCAGCAGAAAGAGCATGTATAGCAGATGTGAAGTTTGACAAGGACAAGCACAAGGGAGAAAGTTGGTGACAAGCAGGAGCCTGGCTCTAGTTATGAAAGCCAGACTGAAGCATGTAGAGGAGACAATAACGAGATGATAATAGAGATGAGAGGGTAACTGATTGTAAGCTATCCGTTTAAGAAGTTTCTAAGGAAAATCAAGAAGATACATAATTCTATGGAGGGGAAAGATCTAGAGAAGGTTTCTTCAGTATAGGAAGGATAGTGGCAAACTTGAGACAGGAAAGATGCCAGAGGAGACAGAGAGGCCAAAGAGTTCCATGAGGTAAGGCAGTAAGATAGAATAAACAGAGGGGATGAGTGGACAAAGTAGCACACCAGTTGGGACGGCTGAAATGTTGAGATGCTACAGGCAGCGAAGGAGTTCAAGGTCAGAGACGGCACTGAATGGAGATGGTGATAATGAAGATGGGGAAGAAAGTGGGAAGGAGGTAGAAGGAACTAATGAGTTGCAAAATTAGTCAATTGTTCAAGTAAAGTATGATCCAGAGTCAGACGCCCTGAAAGAGCGGTGTGACCAGGTAGGCGTAGAGGAACGCAGGTCAAGTACAGATAATAAGTGATTAACGTACAGTGTGAGAAGTTATGAGGGGATGACAGCACTCTTGCCGTGCCTTCAACAGGCTCATCTCTCCCCTTTGACCTAGTTAGTTGTCACAGTTCACAAACTATCACATGAAAATGTGGAACGAAAGGAGAGACATGTTTTAAGTTATGAGCCTAGTGTACAAGAGCCCAGGACCCCCACTTTCCAAGGGGCCCCTGAGAAAGTTAACTTTTTCTCTAGCTCGCATCTATTTCTCCATCTTTACCTTTAACGTATTATTCAATACTGTTTGACATCAGGAGGCTTGAATTAGCAGAAAATGGGTAGTAAAAATAAGTTGTCCTGAACTGGGTCCCCCAAAATGTCTTCTGCAGGGCACCCAAATCCTTAAGATGACATTGAGGGGAGAGTTCTGCTTTCTGATTTCAGGAAACTGCAAAGAGTTGCAAGCTGCAAATTCTTGCTCTGAAGGGGACTAAAGTAATCAACACTTGCTCTAAAGTGTTCCACTCAAGACCCTTTGCTTGATGCCCAAAGTTCTACATGTAGCAAAAAAAAATGGGGCACCCTGTAATCCCAAGAACAAGGGTAATAAAATTACGAAAAAACAAGTGTTTTACAAGGAAATCATTTTCAAAAAGATTTGACTTAAAAACGTTCAGTCATGGGTTTCAAAAGTATACATCAAACGTTTTTGTAATAACTGAAGAAACACGTATAAGCAACGACGCAGATATTTCAGTTCTGTATTTGAAGCATTGGATTAGAGACTGACCATCATGCTGTAGTCAAACAAAAAGGTTCTCCAAGTGAAGGTGCAGTGAGAAGTGAAAATCAGTGAGCCTTAACAAATAATGGAAAAAGTACAAGGATGGATAAGTAATTACAATATGTACAAATGGCCAATACCCATTGAGTTTAAGACTGAAACAATTACAAACACAATGATATGAGCGTTTCGGTATCCAACAGTGAATGATATGGGTAGGCCCTTGAAGTGTTGACGTTTCGACCCCTAAATAGACAAATCATCCGGGGTCTCCTTCAGGACAAACATTTTGTAGTCACCTACAGAATAAGATACACACAGAAGGCCAGTTTCAACTCAGTAGGAAATCTGACTGAGCAAATAGAAGACACAAGGAAGAACAAGTTGTCTTACACAGACCGAGCAATCACAGGCATGTTCAAAATCAGACCAATAGTATATGATTCTTTCTATATGGTAAAGAAAGAGGAAAAACGAAACCCATACATCTAGTCACAGGGGAATGAATCCCCAAATAAGAATTTCAGAACGAGGTGTCTAAAGAGCGTAATTGGAAACTCTTCCATAAGTGGAAACATGCACATTTGTGGTAGTGTGCATGAGGACATGCTAAACATGGTTACAGGCATCCTAAACATGGTCGCAGGCATGAGCCTTATTGTGATGATGGAAGACATGCGGTTCAAAGATATTATGTAAACTGAGGGTCCCACCTTGCGCAGGGGCATGCATTAATATGACTGGCATGCAGATATCACCATTGTCTACATAATCTATATAGGTCACAGGGATACACAAAAATGTATACAGGGGAGGAGAGTGTGGCAAGCGTTTAATAATTGTGTCAGGTGCATGCCACATGTGCAAAGTGCTCCAAGGAGCGTACTCATCCAGAAGAGGAGCTAGATAGTGGAGGTGAGCTCTATGGATTCAGAAGGTTAGCTTCATTAAACTAGAACCTTGACTAGATCACTCCTCCATGCCATACTTTCTTTCCCCGCAGTTCCTGGGGGTTCCCATCATGGAATCTGTGCTATTTTTAGAGGATGTATCTGGAGTGCAGTGACGTCACTCCAAGGACTTTTCCCTAGGGCTTCGGTCCTATGGGCCAGAGCATTCCATGGACCACAGGATTCACTGACTTGCTATTATGACCATTAAGGGGATTACACGTACTGCTTAATATATTCTTGTGGTTGAGGGTGGTGGGCACTGGCTTTTGGCTACCGGGAATTTGATCCAGAGAAAGAGACAGAAAAGCATAAACAGGAGAAATGAAGAGGAAGGGAAATACAAAGACAAGTGAGAAAGGAGGGTTGAAAAATAATTTGTAAGAGTGAGATACAGAGACAGAAGTGTAGGGTGGCGGTAGAGGCATGAGGTACTTGCCAGCGTTTTAGAAAAGAAAAGTGCAGATTTAGAAAAATAAATAGTGGGAACGCATTTTCCCCATTGACTTCTATTGAAGCAGAGGCAATTTCAGGCGGGAGACAGCTAAAAGAAAACCCTATTTAGCTTTAAGAATCGGGTATGCAGGAGGTGGAATCAAGACGAGGCAGCTTTGGTATTCCTCACTCCAGCATTCGAAAAACTTTGGGCCCCCGAAGTCATTGTTTACAATTTCAGCACTAGGCCCATGGGCGTGGGTGGAGTTCGTGATGGGCCTCTTCTGTCTGCAGTTCAGCAGAAAAATGACTCTATTTAATGTGAAAGGGTGGGTGGTTGGTTAAGTGAGTAAAATGACTGGTGTATAGGTGTGTGAGTAAAAGGGCGTTAGAACGATGATGGATAAAAGTGTAGATGGATGGATAAGTGAAATAATGGATGGATGGATGAATGAAAGGGTGGGTGGATGAAAGGGTGAATGCATGGATGAATGAAAGGGAGGGTGGATGAATAGATGGATGAAAGGGTGGATGGATAAGTAAAAGAATGGAAGAGAGGATGGATGAGTAAAAGGTTGGACGGATGGATGAGTGAAAGGGAGGGTGGATGGGTGAATGAATAGCTGAGTGAAAGGGTGGATGGATGAGTGAGCGAAAGGATGGAAGGCTGACTAAAAGAAGGTCGATGGATGGGGTGAGTGAAAGTGTGGATGGATGAGCAAAATGATGGGTGGATGAGTGAAAGGATGGATGGATGAGTGAAAGGATGGATGGATGAGTGAAAGGATGGATGGATGAGTGAAAGGGAGAGGGAATGGAAGAATTTACAGGTGGATGGATGATTGAAAGAGTGGATGGATGAGTGAAAGGGAGGGTGGATGGACGGATGAGTGAGTGAAAGCATGGATGGATGAGTGAGTGGATGATGGTGAATGAAAGGGTAAATGGATGGATTAGTGGTTGGGTGTGAAAGGATGGATGATTAAGTCAAAGGATGGATGGAGTGCAAGGGGGATGGATGGAGTCCAAGGGTAGATGTATGGATGGTTGACAGAAAGGAAGGGTTGAGGGTTGATGAGTGAAAGGAGCGATGGATGGCTTGGAGATGGATGCATAGGTTTGGATATGGATGGGTGGACGGACGGAATGGTGAAAGACTGAATGATGGATGAAAGATCGAATGCATGACAGAATATAAAAGGTGATATTGTGGATATCAGCAGGTGGATGGAAGGATGAATGGATGGATGGAAGAGACAAGAGAGCTCTTCTGAGAATGGTCGTGATGACTTGCTTTGTTCCCTTGACTAGGACTACCAAGATGGCGGGTCACCGGGCTGGGCAACTCTGTCCCACACCGCAGACTCGTGTGCAGAGATGGGCTCCTTGTCCGCGCTCCAGCGCTTCCATACAAGCCTTCATTATAGCGCCTGGCGCCAGGGGAGGGGAGGCGCTTTGGAGAAGGTCCAGCGAGCCGGCTCATTCAATGCAGGGCCGAGGAGGAGGCCTGCGGGGGCGGGAGGGCCGCAGCGAGGCCACTGTCGCACGCAGGCTCCCAATTAGAAAGATATTTGGCACACGTTGGCAATTAATGCCAACATGGCGGAGGATGAATGGAAACCGCACAGCGACTCGCAGGGATGATGTGGCGTCTCGGGGCGGTGGGGTGAGGGGAGAGAAAGTGGGTGAGAGAGGACGGCTGATGGTGGGGAGAGTGAAGAGAGCGGGAGAGAAAAGACTGGAACAGATGAGGCACACAGAAAGGAGAAAAGGGAACAGAAAATAGACAGGAGATCAAACTCATGATACCGAACTGTTTTCACAGCTGTTAATCTGAAAAGCTTTCACAACACTGGTTGGAGCCATGTCAACCAAGGAAACGGAGAGAGGAGGGAGAAAAGGGAGCAGGAGAAAGAAAGAAAGAAAGGCGGGAGGAGGGGAAGAGAAAGAAGAAAAAGTAAGAAGTAGAATGATAGAGGAGGTTGGGAGAGTAAAGATGGGGAGGGAGAAAAAGGGAGACAAAGAAGAGGAAGTGTGGCGAGGCGGGGGGGGGCAAGAGTATATGGGGAGAAAGATGCAGGATCAGCGACAAGAAAGAATGGGACAATAGGCGAGCAAAGGAAGACGAGGGGGGCCAGGGAGCGATATGAGGTAAGAAAAGTGGAGAAAGTGACAGGCCACAGAAACGAGAGAGGGAAGAAAGGGACAGAGACGCTATGGAGAGACAGGCAGGGAGAAAGGAGTGGGAGATGCTAGGGATAAAAGAGTGGGCGAGGGAAGAAAGGTGCAGAAAGTGAGGGGTCAGAGAAAGGTGAGAGAGAACAGACGGCTAGAGACGATAGGGAGCCAAGTTAGACAGAGAACGAAGCGATAGATGCCAGGTCTGGTTTCCACAGGGAAAGAAGGACGAGGAAATAAACAGGGAGAAAATAAGGGGAGAGAATGAAAAGAGCGACAGTGTGAAAGAGAACAGAAATTAGTATAAAGTGAGAAAAGCAATGCAGAGAGTGGACGAAAAAGGAAAAAAGAAAGAGTGAGAAAGTGGAGGAGAGAGACAGCAAAGCACGAAATATAGAAAGACAAAGAGAAAGGAGACAAAAAGGGAGACAGAAGAAGGACATGAAAGGTGGAGAGTGAGACGAGAGGGGATTGCGGAAGAAAGGAGAAAACCTCTCGTTGGCAGAAATGGCGGCAAAGTACAGCTGGGACACTATCAAAGGTGCAAACAGCCCTACTTAAAACTCTAGCAATATCAGCGAATACCTATAGAGGTGTAATGCTTTGCTAGCACGTGCAAACCCATATTACGCCTACAAGGGATTACTCCGCTGAAATAAGTGAGGGAGGACGTGGACCCAGAAAACTGAATAAAATACTAAAATATTCGTTGTTTACAGTTATTTCCTCTCTAATGAAGGGGAAACTAAAACCGACCTGCTGTTCTACACTCCATAGAGACTCAATTCTATCCCCTTATCCTGCTGCAAAGAAATCTGACATCTCTCAGGGCATCAAACTCACCGCCACATTATGGGGAGATGACAGTACGGATCTAACCTTAAACTCATATGATCACATTAAGGTTATGAGCCAAGGAAATGGTGGAAACCTTCAGTTGTTTGTTATGCGATTTTAGTCTCTTAAAGTAAGTCTGTTAAGCCTTTAATTTTATATCATCGCCCTCTACATGTGCACCCTCTCCACAGGATGTTCCTCATCTAGCTCAAGAACTCTTCTAACACAAATAACACCCCCGGCCCGTCTAGTGCGGTACACACATGACACCGGACAGCCACCCCCTTTCTAGATTTTCACCCTTTGCTACATCTAAAGGTTCCCACTGCAAGCCCGTAAGTCCTTCAGACGATTCAATGAGGGTGTCAGACGTAAATGGAATTGCTTCTGAAAACTGCATCCACCCAAGCTCTCAACCGGACCCATCACAAACTCTACATGGTACCACACTTGCCTGAGAAGCAATGGTAGGTCATGGAGATAATCATGTCTTAAACATCATAATATATAGTTGATCAAACTATCTCAGGAGCCAGAACATCCTTTCTCATGTTCTAGGATGATGTTAAACCGAACATAAGGCCTGTATCTAAAGTACACGTTCAACCCACCATAGCCAAATCCTCAAAACTGCATATAACTATGAGGCCCAAATTGACTCTCCAACTAGTTCACATCTTTATTTTTAGTAAATGAATGTGGTCTTTCTCCAAACACTTTGCAGCTACAAACTCCCACTGACCATGAAATCCAGAACGCACAGCCATCTCTAGACACCTACCAGTAAGAGACCAAAAACTACTAAAGCCTGTACAAAGTTTACATAAGCACCCTCGACAAGCTAAAAGTTCAAGAGGCGACATGAACGTGCCAAGAAAATATGCTGTGCCATCCATTACTGAAGTTCTGCAAGTACCCATAATACGAAATAGCCGATTACATCATGGTAAGTAAATTAGACCTCATGGTACTCATTGAAACGTGGTTATTAGGAAACTCATAACCGTATGTGGACTTTTTCATTCCTCCTGAACATTAGTTCATAAGACTTGAAGGAATGGGAAACAGGGGTGGTGGAGTCAGCTTTATTTTTTTAAACATTCCTGAAGAGCTCATAAATAAATATCCCAACTGAGATTCTTTTCAGGGCCTATAAGTGGAGGTTCCCTATCTAAAGGGTTTAAGACTCCACATCGACTACCTACTGGATGATGACTATGACAAGCTAACTTCTGACTAAAACGTCCTTGTCGGAGTCTTCAAAACCCCTGGGGATCTCGCAAAGACATGCCCACTCGAAACTTAAATTCCTACCTAAATACTGATGATCTTTTACAATTTGCTGGAAAGCACACCCAAACCACAGGAGGCCCGCTCACCCTCCTCACTGCAAAACCAGACATTCGGATTACCAACGACTTCCTTACAGTAGGCTGTCAGATCTCTGTGTGCTCCCGTTCACCCTCCTAAATATATACACACCCAATGTATCTGGCAACCACTGACAAAACTACCCTGGCCGGAAACCTAAAGCTCCTAAACTTTGATGTAGCAAGCCTTCTGACCCAGCATCCTCACTTCACTCAATACAGTGACCATGCATTATCCTCTTCCAACAGGTAAGGCCCTCTTAAAGTGAAAATAAGATGAAAAGGTCTACATTTAGGAACTCTGCTATTCTTATTGACAAACGGAGAACCGTTCGAAGTACGGAAAGAAGATGAAGGAAACTCCTCCCTACCTTCGACAAAGAATTACATGCAAGAAAGTGTTTCCCTGAGACATACCCAACAACTTTAATAAACAGCAGAATGAAGCTAAACATAGACCTAGAAAGCGGTTTTAAATCCTGAAACGGTTTGTCTAGGCATCAACGAAGGTCAAAGAAATGTGATTAATTTTACAAGTTCTTCCACAATAAAATTAGTGTCATCAGACAGGAATTCTGCTTCGACGCTAGGATATCAAGGAAAACAAATACCCCATTTCAAGTTTTGGAGGATGTAGTCAAAGATATAGTCATGCACATAAAATCCTCCAGCAGTGAGGCAAACCCAAGACCGCAAAATTTGGGCAAAACTTAAGCATGCTTCGATACCCTACTGCCTTGAATTCATCAACTCGTTCCCGACCTCTTGAAAATTGGGATGTCACTCTCTTAACTCATCCCTGTGACTCGTGGAGTAAGCCATGGATCAATATCAACACTTACTGTTCAATAGCTATGTTGAACCCATTGGGTCAATACGAACAGAACTAGGGATTAAGTATTATCTCTACGCAAATGATACTCAGTAAACCTTGAAGTGACTACAAACTGGATACTCATTCTGTCCTCCTGTGTCACTAACACACAGGAGTGACTGAAAAGTGAACACCTGAAGCTGAATGAACTAAGAACAACATTTATTCTCCTCTTATCAAACCCAGACTTTCCAAATAAAAATTTGGTGACTGATATTTAGATTGCAGGCTTTCATCCTCCAATTGATGAATCAGCCACATTTTCTGGATTCATACTAGATAAGACAACATTTAAGCCTACATTAAAAATGTGGCTCAATTGGCAATTTTCTAACTTAAATTATTTCATAAGTGCTACGCTTTTTTACAGTGAGATGACCTAAAAACTGCAGTGCAACCAGTGAACTCTCCTGTGTCGACAATGGCAACGCTCTTCATAGTGGACATGCAAAGAAGAGCCTGGTACCTTTAAAGGTACTGCAACAGCTAGGCTTATTTTAAATACCATAAATTTCCATGATTGTACAAGGTCCACCTACTAACTAAACCCTAGCATCTTTAACAGAAACTAACCGTTTATACAGGCTTCTGTATAGTTAGGAGCAAAGTAGATCAACGCCTACTGATCCAAAGAATCAAGAAAGATCCTCCATTGTTCAGTCTTTTCCAGGAATCTGCCTAAACCATGCAGCCCTTTACCCATCTTCTCTGGAATGATTAACCCCTTCAATCTATCCATGAACATGCACCTGCTTGACATATACCTTGTTACCAGATACTCCACTACACTGAAATGACCAGGTCACCCTTAAATGGTCGTTCAGATCACATATCTAATGACTGGGGAACTGAAGAATAGAGACACACGGTTATGCCTTGTGAACAAAAATCTGCTGCATGGAATAACCTTCAGAAAAGCAATACAAGGATATAGCCAGCTTCTTTTAATCTGTCAGATGCTTAGCAACAAGTATGTAACTCAAGTTGGTATAAACTGTGCTAGGAGGTATAGATAATCGGGTGTTCTGAATCCCCTCCATGGCTTTGTTCTCATCTACGTAACTCTTAAATGGCAAAAGGCAGAGAAGAGGAGGAAAAAAGATCAATAGGAAGTTGTAGGAAAGAAAGATTGTCTGTTTTTTCAACCTTTACTTTTGCAGTGAAATGTTACTCACAATTTAAACAAAACAGAACATGGTGAACTATAAAAGGTGTGCACAATGACTGGAGTGACTGTTGCATAATCTGAACACACCCACCTACAGAAAACGGCTGCCTGTGGAGAGGCCTGTGCAGGGAGATATTTGGCAACCTGTTATACCTTACTGAGACATTCTGCACTATCTAGGACCGTACTAAGACTAACATAACAGCACATGCTAGTGACTCAAAACTTACCTGTAATGTTTGGCGGAAAATGTTGAATAGACCACCCTAGTATACAGGAGTTTCATGTGCCGGGCACAGTTTGCACAAGCCATGATGGTACTGCTTAGAAGCACAACTATCTTAAGGAAGGTGGCAGAGGCCCTGTAGCCTCCCCTTTCTACAGTTGAAGCCACATCCTAAATAATGGAGTTCCTAACACCTCATTTCGGTTGTGTCTCAATCGCTTCTTCTGTTTAATGAGGTACTATTGGAATCTATGAAGCCATGGCTGCTCTGTGAACAGACCATTTGCCCTTCACTATAGACTAGCACCAGAGGACCTGGAGTTTTATCAACCCATTCATCCCCTGAAAGCTTCCTGCTCCAAGCCTCTTCTTGCTCCAAACAGAATCTGGGAGCACCCCATGGTTCCTGCAGACATGGAGTTGAAAAATCTGGAGGGCATGAGAAACTGTTCTCTGCTGGAAGCCTGGTGCTGCAATCAATGAACGGCACATGCCTGATATCCAGGTAAACCCACACATTATGGGAGAAGGCTATAATGGTGGTTAAGACTCTACCAGAACACCTAAAAAACAATTTCACTTGTGGTCATGATGCTGCCAGAAAATCCTTAGAGCAGGTCTGGGCGTACTGGACTTGGTGGGCAGAGCCATGGGCTCTTCGGTTGCCTTAAAGGAGGCATGCCTGGCTCCACGGGGTTTTCAGGCGATGTGCAAGGTAGCCTAAGAGACAAGCCATTTGATGGCTCTCGCCTCTTTTGCAATAAGGCGGAGTCTGCCCTGGAAAGGTTCAAGCTAGGGAGAGCGACAATTCATTTCCTGGGTTTAGCGTCCACAGACAATGCAGGAAGTTTGAGGCTACTCAAAAGGCATCCCCTTTCACCAGCAACAGCCCTTCCAGCCTGTCCAACAGCCCAACAAGTCCCTCAGGCAGTACAGAGTCTGCAGGTATCCAAAGGCCGTCCGGCCCAGCCGTAGTCCTCCTCCTGTTCCCCTGCGCCACCTAGAAAGCCAATTTAGTTTCCCCACATGTACAGCCTGTTGGGGGAATGGTCTTTATGTTGACTATTACAATGGACCAGTGAGTCTCACAAATCACTGAAAGGAGCTATTGTCTTCCCTTCCAACAGAAGCGCCCTCCCATTCCCCACCTCAGTCCCTCCATTTGGAAGACCACATTCGCATTCTCCAGCAGGAGGTGGCAGTACTTTCGCAGGATGATACTCACCATAATTCCTGGTTCCCAACACGGACATTGGTCTGTATCCAATCCTGGACTTCGGGGTCTTGCAATTTTACTTTCGCAAAGAGATGTTCAAGATGTTGTCCCAGGCTTAGGTGCTCTGTCACTGGAGTTAGAAGACTGGATTGTGTCCTTCGTCTTGCAGGTCACGTATTTCTACATATAAATCCTGGAGTTACACAGGAGGAACATGTGGTTCATGGTATGCTCTACTCACTACCAGTTTGTGATCCGCCCGATCGCACTGAAATCGACACCCAGAATCTTCACCAAGGTAAGGGTGGTGGTTGCGGCGGGAAACATTGGTTACATCGCGGTGTTTACACCGCAATACCTTTACAACGCGGGTATTACAAAGCAAGTCATTACAATGACTTGCGCTGGATGGCGCTCTAAGCTAAGGAATAGTATGATTTACTATTCCAACACCTTCCCTACTGTAACGTAGGCTGGAGCTGGAATAGTAAATCATACTATTCCTACGTCCAGCACCCTCCAGCGCAAGTCGTAACGACTTGCGTTGTAATGCCTGCGTTGTAAAGGTATCGCGGTGTAAACACCGCAGTGTAACGTCGTATATTCGGTTGCGGCACATCTACCCAGGTCGAGGATATCAGTGTTCCCATACATACTGATTGGCTGCTCAAGGTGGGCTTGCTGCATTTGGTGTTGGACCACCTAAACTTCACAGCATCTCTGGTCCGCTGTCCTACTTGGGATTCTCCATCAGTCTCCCCAAGTAATACCTTTAGCCTTCTCAGTCCCACTTGCTCATAGGGCAGTAGTGGATACAACATCTCTCCAGGCTTTCTCTAATCCCCAGAAGATAATAACATTTGGGATAGGATTCTGATGTTTCAGAAGGGAGAGTGGATTCTAGTTTTGAGTGTTCTCCACCTGAAGGATCTGCTGGCATCCTGCTGGTCACTTATGCTTGCTGGCACATGAGGATTCTCCAGTGTTGCCCTCTACCATGGTTCCAGCATGTGGGTGATCTGATGGACATCAGGATCCCCCCAGATCCTGGGACAGATCTTCTTTGGTGGTTAACAGAGGAGAACCCAACATGCAGAAAGTGTTTTTTCCCACCACCAGTAGTGGTCACAGTGATGACGGATGCCCCCACCTTAGGGTGGGATGCGCATCTAGAGGAAATGGAGGAGAGAGGATTCCGATCTCTGAACTGCAAAAACTCATCAATTTTCTTGAGCCAAGGACGATTTGCCTGGCCGTAAAGGCATTCCTGTCCACCCTTTGCAGTTGGTTAGTCCAGATCATACAACACAACTTCAATGTGGTATATGAACAAGCTGGGAGGCGCTGGGTCTCATTGTCTCCATTGGGAAACTCTGAGCCTGGGCCCAAGTGCATGGAATCTGGTTATTGCAAACCATATGGCAGACTCCCCAAATATGAAAACGGCCAGCCAGGGTTGGCTCAATCTTCCTACCCGCAAGTAACATCTACAGATAGTTCAGGACATCTTCGATCTGTGGAGCAGTCCACAGGTGGAAGCTTTGGCCACTTTGGAGAATGCACTCCTGAGGTCTTTTGAAGTGGATCAGTCTCTAGACGTGAAGGTTAGGAGATAGATGGCCTCTGAAATACAGGGACATTGCCTCCTGTCTAGTCTATTTTTCCTGAGAGGCGTTATCCGAAACAGGTAGAGCACAAAGGCACTACTAGAGGATGACCCAGGAGACAGCAGGGAGGGGCAGAGTCAGTAGCTGCTTAATATAAAGGTACAGTGAGGAATCAAGGTTGCGGGAACCACAATCATCGACAGACCCCAAGGCAGCTATAGAGCCCAAAAAACAAATATACTTCGCAAGCCTTGCTGCTGATGCAAGTGCAGCCTTGGGAGTGAAAAGAAATTGTGCCCCACTAGCCCTTGGGGTAAGTAAAAGTGTTTGGGCCTTGATCCTACTCTGCTACCCGTACCTTTGCTACCCGTAAAGGTGGCAGTAGGAGCAAGGTAGTACAGACTCCCACACCTGTCTGAAACACATTTGCCCTCTGCATTTCATGTGTAGTATTTCTAAACAACACATACAGCAAAAAGATGTTGTGAAAGAGCAGCATTATTGGCTACATCAGTACATACTAAATTGGTTAATGGGACTAGAATGGTGCATTACATACATGGGTGCATCAGTGTATACTAATGGGACTAGAATAGTCCACTACATACGTCAGTACATACTAAATTGGCTAATCAGACTAGAATATTGTGTGTACCTTAGTAGCCTGACACTTGATTTTCTTTTACAGCTAATTCCAAACATAAGGCAATTGAATGAACTAGAACTATTTTTGTGAAATGCGGATAGTGCATGCAATGGATATTGTTTACCTTATTTGCCTGTGTTGATTCCCTTTATTAAAAGGGAGGATGATATTCGAAAGTATTGTTCAGATGGAACCGAAGTTGACAAAAACATAAAATCCTGAAAAAGGCATGGAATAAAGAGGACTGCAGTTTAAGGAATCCATTGTGTTTATTCTGTAGCTTTGGTTTACTTTACTGGGGCTTCCTACAGCGACTAAGGAGTTGGCCGCGATAGAGTTTAATTAAAAAGAGCTTGTAGCCCGGAGGTAGGAATTGTGTCCAAATAATTCCCTCTGTAATTGCCTATTTATTCAGTACACCAGTTGTCAACGAGAGTAATTTGGAGATGCTAATCCAATTAAAGGCAAAACTGATCTGGCTGAGAACTGCTGCCCTTTTCACACCCAATGAACGATAATGTTAAAAAATATACATTTTATTGAATTTATTCTCCTTAACTATATGGGTAAGCGGGACATGAGGCCTGGGATTTACATTTTTTCACCATAAATGAGCCCTGCGCTTCAGGCCACTCTGAGAAGAGCCTTGAACTTAAAGCATCTCCTTCAAGAGATGAGCCCTGGGCTTCAGGCCTCCCCTGCAGAGATGAGCCCTGGGCTTCAGGCCTCCCCTGCAGAGATGAGCCCTGGGCTTCAGGCCTCCGCTGCAGAGATGAGCCCTGGGCTTCAGGCCTCCCCTGAAGAGATGAGCCCTGGGCTTCAGGCCTCCCCTGCAGAGATGAGCCCTGGGCTTCAGGCCTCCCCTGCAGAGATGAGCCCTGGGCTTCAGGCCTCCCCTGCAGAGATGAGCCCGGGGCTTCAGGCCTCCCCTGCAGAGATGAGCCCGGGGCTTCAGGCCTCCCCTGCAGAGATGAGCCCGGGGCTTCAGGCCTCCCCTGCAGAGATGAGCCCGGGGCTTCAGGCCTCCCCTGCAGAGATGAGCCCGGGGCTTCAGGCCTCCCCTGCAGAGATGAGCCCGGGGCTTCAGGCCTCCCCTGCAGAGCTGAGCCCGGGGCTTCAGGCCTCCCCTTCAGAACTGAGCCCGGGGCTTCAGGCCTCCCCTGCAGAGATGAGCCCTGGGCTTCAGGCCTCCCCTGGAGAGATGAGCCCTGGGCTTCAGGCCTCCCCTGGAGAGATGAGCCCTGGGCTTCAGGCCTCCCCTGGAGAGATGAGCCCTGGGCTTCAGGCCTCCCCTGGAGAGATGAGCCCTGGGCTTCAGGCCTCCCCTGGAGAGATGAGCCCTGGGCTTCAGGCCTCCCCTGAAGAGATGAGCCCTGGGCTTCAGGCCTCCCTTGAAGAGATGAGCCCTGGGCTTCAGGCCTCCCTTGCAGAGATGAGCCCTGGGCTTCAGGCCTCCCCTGCAGAGATGAGCCCTGGGCTTCAGGCCTCCCCTGCAGAGATGAGCCCTGGGCTTCAGGCCTCCCCTGCAGAGATGAGCCCTGGGCTTCAGGCCTCCCCTACAGAGATGAGCCCTGGGCTTCAGGCCTCCCCTGAAGAGATGAGCCCTGGGCTTCAGGCCTCCCCTGAAGAGATGAGCCCTGGGCTTCAGGCCTCCCCTGAAGAGATGAGCCCTGGGCTTCAGGCCTCTCCTTCAGAGATGAGCCCGGGGCTTCAGACCTCTCCTTCAGAGGTGAGCGCGGGGCTTTAGGCCTCCCCTGCAGAGATGAACCCTGGGCGTCAGGCCTCTCCTTCAGAGATGAACCCTGGGCGTCAGGCCTCTCCTTCAGAGATGAACCCTGGGCGTCAGGCCTCTCCTTCAGAGATGAGCCCGGGGCTTCAGGCCTCTCCTTCAGAGATGAGCCCGGGGCTTCAGGCCTCTACTTCAGAGATGAGCCCGGGGCTTCAGGCCTCTCCTTCAGAGATGAGCCCGGGGCTTCAGGCCTCCCCTGCAGAGATGAGCCCGGGGCTTCAGGCCTCCCCTGCAGAGATGAGCCCGGGGCTTCAGGCCTCCCCTGCAGAGATGAGCCCGGGGCTTCAGGCCTCCCCTGCAGAGATGAGCCCTGGGCTACAGGCCTCCCCTGCAGAGATGAGCCCTGGGCTTCAGGCCTCTCCTTCAGAGATGAGCCCTGGGCTTCAGGCCTCTCCTTCAGAGATGAGCCCTGGGCTTCAGGCCTCTCCTGCAGAGATGAGCCCTGGGCTTTACGCACCTTCTTCTGAGATGAGTCCTTGGCTTCCAGCATCTCCTTCCTAGAGGAGCCTCGAGCTTCAAGTACCTGCTTCTGAGATGAGCATTAGGTTTCCAACATCTCCTTCCTAGAGAAGTCCGGGCTGCTTCTCCTTCCCAGAGGAGCCCTGGGCATCAGGCATCCTTAAGGCCTGAGGCACATGAATTCCAGAAATCAGACAACTAATTGGGATCAACCCCAGGCATCATGCATTTTCATCTTAGATGAGCCCAGGAACTTGGGTATCTATTACAGATAAGGGCCTTAATGTCATGATGACTCAGGAATGGAAGCCTATCTCGCCCCTCATAAAATAGTTCAAGGGAACTCTCTTTGATGCAGTGTCAAGCATTTTTTTGGGAGCATCTTCTAGGCAACAGGAGAGGAAAAGTTTGCTGGCAGGCTCGAGTCAAAGAACTTCGAAGGGAACTGTGGAATTGAGAAGCAAGTCTTGCGATGTTAAGTCAAGTCTTGGTGGCCATTTTGGCTGAAACTGTATAAACATGGGTCATACCCAGACATGCTTGATATTCTGAAACCACAACACACTCCGAAGCAAGTTCTCGGTCTTGAAAGAAAAGTAAGCCTTTGCTTGAACAGAGGTGACTGAATAAGTGCAGCAGTATCTGAACCTGTGCCGCAGGGACTGAATTACGATTGCGTGGAGGCCCATAATCCAGGATTATGGCAGGTGCATTTTATATTAAAGGAACTAATCTTGATGGGGAGTTCTCTGGCAGCAGTACGGAGGGTCCCCCCTCTGAGGTACTTTAAAAAGACAGAATTTTAAATTAAAAAGTTAATTACCTTTGGTAAGGATTTTCTGGTAGTGACTATTTAACTGCAAATTCCTCACCTTGGAATACTCCCCAGGCATCAGATTGGATCCAGAAAATTCAAAGCAGTACCCTTGCATGCTGGCAGATGGCACTAGTGGCTTCGCGTCAACATTGCTCTGTACCGGAAGTGACGTGCAGGCCTATATAGGCGCCACTCGCGCACACGGACATTGGTTGCTTTCTTGAGCCTTTCGTTGCGCACGCAGATGGGAGCAATAATTGGATGGGTTGTGACCAATGTGCAGATTCCCAAGTTAAGATCTTTTTATGTAAAAAGAGTCCAGTCCACATAACAGAGAGGATGGAAGGGTCAATGAGGAATCGGCAGTTAAATGGAGTTTTTACCTGAAGAAGAGTTACCAAAGGTAAGTAACTTGTTTTCTGAAAGACTTCACACCCTAAATTCCTCACCTTTGAATAGATGCCAAACCTAAACCTACCAGGAGGTGGTTGTGAACTAATGAAAGGGATTGTCTATGAAGAAATCAGGTGTGACTTCAGCACGTTTATAGTGAATCACCAGGATGTCAAAAGGTTCGTCTTCAGTTGGAGGTGGGCGACGACTGCCAGGGGCAAGGCTACCTTCAAGCAGCCAGTTTTTGAGATAGGAAAAGACGTGAACTCCTCACCTCTAAAGTTGTAAAGAAACCACCACTGTTACTTTCGTGAACATCCGGGGTACACTGGTGAGGTCAAGGAGAGCACAGCAAACGGAAAATGCTCCACCCCACCGTGAACCGCAGACAGCATCTGGGAGCCTGCAGGACGGGATTTGGAAATAAGCATGCTGAAGGTCCAACGCTACCATCTAATCTAGAGGGTAGGCAATACCTGGGCCAGAGTGAGCATCTTCAATTGTCCTTCTGAAGAAATGCGTTGAGCGGACGCGTTGCTAAACTAACAGAGGCATCCATCCTAATTGGTCTTCAAAGTAGCAGGAGTATCTTCGACCCACTTCTGACACAGGCACCCTCGAGATAACCCCTTTGGCCAAAAGGGTTTGCCCTTCCTGTTGTAAAATGGACAGACGATCGTTTGTCAGTCATTCCGGAGATATGGAGGAGTGGCCAGGAAGGGTAGAGTGCAACCCTTCGGGACAGTTTGCAGGAACCACCTGTCTAATGTTATGGCCTACCAGTCCGGTAAAAATCGTTGGATCCTGCGTCCAAATGGGTGGCAATGCTCCAGTAAGGGAATGCTAAATGGATGTGGCAGGTGTGGCTGCAGGGGGTGTGGGGGTTAGGTGGGCAATGGACTGAGTAGTGCTCTGTCCCAGACAGCAGGGCTGATGAGTGCCACAGTCTCGAAACGACTGGGAACCTTCCTGAGGCTGAAGTGGTTCTCTTTATGGGACACTCCCGCCAGAGCAGCGGAGAGCTCGAAAGAGCTGATGCAGTTGGCGTGGCAGTGCAGACAAGCCCAAGGAGCGCTCTGTTAAAAGCAAAACGACAATCATGAACATTACCTGCGCCATCTTGTCTGGTGGAATTCTATGTCCACATAAGTTGCAGTCATTTTAATCTATCACAGCCATTTTGTACTCTGTTGGTCACCTTTGTTTCACCCTGCCCTTACTAGCATCCCTCTGACCCTCTGACCGACCTGGTACGTGTGCTGGGGGCTATAAACTCTATTGCCACAACAAACCTCAGCGCCACTTGCTGCCACAAACTCGTTTTTCCTCTCATCTCTGTTTTCAGGCAAACCTTTGGACACTCTACCCCTCACTGCACCTAGTTACACAAACAGGTTCCAAACACCAAAAGACTCTTGCAACATGATTTATTGCACTGCAAACAGCAAGACTTGTTGTTACCAACAATGGGACCTGTTTTTATCAACAGAACGGACTCTTAGATCTGGCCGGTCTCACATGTTTTAGACCCTGAAGCAAGGTCCAGCTGCAAGATAAGATTGTCTGTTTGACCTGGGTGGGAAGAGAATTACTGTTGGGCTTGTGTGACAACCTGCCCAGGGCGGGGACCCCAAGCTTGTGTAACCATGTTGATGAAACAAATGCATTGTGTCAAACCTGTATAAAAGGAAGAGCCAAAGGAGTTATCAGCAGAACACCTCCCTCAGACATCCCGGTGTCTCAGTTGACGTGATCTCCTCATGAGAAATAAACCTTTTTCTTGTCTTCCAGTTTCCAGCGCTTGCCTCATTATTTTGATAGCGAACCCAAAGTGAATTAGAGGTGGAACCCTGCACCGGGCAGCATTGAGGGTCTTAGAAGACTCGCTGCCTTTCACAAATTGGCGCCCAACAGTAGGGCCCATCAGCGACGCGTGGGTCCGGTAGAGAGGTCCTAACGACGGAGTGAACGACTAAACGATTGGGGTATACCTGCCTGAGAAGACCCTTGTCTGGCTGCCGAACGACTGAACTTCACCGGTTCCGAACGGACCTCTCTCGAGTGACCTGCGGTCCTGACTGGGACCTTAGAGGAATGCCGCATTGATTGTTGGAGTGAGAGGACAACCAGGCGCTGGAAGGGGATGTCGAAGAACTGTCCATACGGTCCGGGTAAGGTCGTGAAAAAACGACTTAAATTGATTGATTGAATAGTTTGATTGAAATACTAGTATTCCTTTTTGATATTGAGTTATTTGCGACAATTCCCTGCTTGCAAACAACGAAGAATAGGAATATTCTCTCTCTTTGCAGGCAGCGAAGGACAGGTAGTGCAGACTTTTTGTCTAAATTGATTGATTGAGATATTCATTTTTGACCGATAAATACGTCATGCCTGTTTTCTCTAGATTGTTTGATTGTAATTGTTTTGGACCAGACCGTTCGTTAGAGGTCAGTCAGCCGGCACCGCCGGAAGACACCCCTAACAAGGACATGTACGTAAAGTATGGATTAGCCACCGTAGCTTATAGCAAACTATGGCATAAATACACTAGGAAGGACCGGGTAAATCAGTGGCCACTGACGGGATCTTTCGATCCCGCTAAAATAGAAACATTAGAATTAGCTCTCCACAAAAAGAAACTAGACCAGCCATGTTTGACAGTTTTGGTTTATGGCGAAAAGAGGCAGCTCAAAGAAAGAAAAGGGACGAAGCTAGACAAGATAAAGAAACGCGAAAATCAGCTTACCAAGCCTGTAAAAGATTAAAAGAAAAACTAAAAGAAAAGGAAATCGATAAAAAGAATCAAAAATATCAGGTCAATGCCCTGTTAGAACGCCCTCGACTCTTTACCCCAAGTTACCAGCAAAACAAAAGGTAGATGATGATTTATTGTTAGTTCCCCAATCATATACATGCCACCCCCTTACGCCCCTACTCATCCCGTAGTACAACGCCAGGACCATCAAAGTATAGCCGGAGATGGCACGATCGCCTCAGTCTCCACCGCCTCTGCTCCCACCGCGCACTCCACAGCCTCAGATCTCTCTGGCAAAGAGTTCTTAGCTAATTGCAATTAAAACATGTGGGCAGGAGAGCCAGAAACAGACATCTGTTGGACGACTTTCAGAGACAGTTTCACAACCAGAGGTGAGGTGGCTTTTCCTCGACACTTCAGAAACGCCTCAAATGACTTCTATTTGAGAGAGGAAAAAACAGCAGCATTTCTTTTGCTGATTCTGAGGGGACACATCCGGAATCATTAAGGATAAATTTGGGCAATCGTTTTTTTTAGCAGTGATAAAATGGCAAGCACATAGGAAAGTGACTAATCTCATTGGACAGGGAAATGCACTAGCAGACGTTACTGCCCGAGCCACGGCAGGAGACAGAACTACGACACGAATGTATGTGACCAGGTCACAAGCTGAACGATGGACTGACGCTAGGACCACTGTAAGGGACATACAGACTACAGGCACACAAGACGAATTGACCGAGTGGGAAAAGGTGGGACTAAAAGACGAGGAAGATTGCTGGAGAACTAAAGACGGAAATAAATGGCTGTTACCCAATGCCTACCTCATCCCCATATTGACCATGGCACATTTACCAGCACACATAGGCTCCACACCCATGATTGAACTAATCACCAGAGTATGGCATATCGTCAAGATAGCAGAATCTGCAAAAAGCCTAGTACAACAATGTATAGTCTGCCTACAACACAACCCAGGGAAGGGGACAGTAGTACCACGGGGAGGGTTTGGAGTCCCTGACCACCCCTTTGAAATCCTTCAAATGGATTACATTCAACTAGAGAGATGCCTTGGTCTAAAATATGTCCTGGTGGTTGTGTGCGCTTTTAGCAAATGGGTGGAGGCATATCCCACCCGCGACAATACCGCCTTAGCCACTGCAAAAGTATTGCTGAAAGAATTCTTCCCCGATACGGCCTTTGCAGAATTTTATGGAGCGACAACGGCCCCCACTTCGTAGCCGAGGTGATACAGAACATAATGAGAGGGTTGGGGGTAAAACAAAAGTTCCATGCCGTCTTCCACCCCCAATCAGCGGGCCTGGTAGAGAGACACAATGCAACGTTGAAACTAAAACTAGCCAAAATAGTTGCCACGACCGGGTTGAAATGGCCCGATGCCCTCCCATTGGCATTGTTATCGATGCGCTCCACCCCAACCAAACACCGACTGACCCCATATGAGGTGGTCTTCGGCAGGCATATGAGCATTTGGGCGGCACCAAGACCCACCTCCATTAACGATGTCCCGAACATATTAATGTCGGATTACTTGCATAAGTTGACAAACGAGCTAACAATTATCCACCAACAGGTGCAGCAAGCCTTGCCTGACGTATCCAGGGGCCCGGGACATGAAATAAAGCCAGGCGACCATGTATTGATTCGCAACTTCCAAAGAACGAAGAATCTGGAGCCTAGGTGGACGGGCCCCTGGCAAGTCCTGATCACCACCCGAACTGCCCTCCGAGTGGAAGGAAAACGAAACTGACTGCATGCCCATCACTGCAAACGAGTCCCTCCAACCCTGGCAACCTGTGAAGGGGTGGAGGTGCAAGAGGAAGTACTCGCGAGAGACCGACCAGCTCTGAGTTGCTACCCACAAGAAGACACCCTCGAACTATCAGAATTTCCCGACCCCACGGTGCCATCCAGTAAAGGGTACAACCTAAGATCGACGAAAGGAGGGAGCTCCAACGACCAGGCCACTAACTAAGTCAAGGTCTCAGATCGGTAGCACAGTCAAACAACGCTACCAGGAAAGCGCCAGACAAAAGTCTGTGGTCCTAACAGTTCTTGAGCTCCTCGAAGATGATGGAAGAAACTGAACACCTGCAAAACCACCGCAAAGACACCAAGACTGCTAACCTGCACAGCACAAGGACAATTGCACTTGTAGCCGCATTTCTCACCTGTCTCCTGCTAATGGTCACACTCTGGATCATTGAAGAGAATGCACCTGCATACAGAACATTGTCACCCACCATGCAACCAACCACCAAGAAAGAACACTACCTGGTATCACTACCGCCACATCTCCGAGAACGACGCAAAGAATTCTGGAATAATTCTTTCGTGCAGATGTTGCACCAGCACAATCTTGCCACCAATGCTACCAACTGTTGGGTCTGTGGGCTGTTACCACATGCCACTGAACATTCCATCCCTTTCATCCCTTCGCCCATTTCTATTCACGGATCTTGCCTTGCCTGGATGATGCTCCTACAAGAAAGTTACAAAGACAATGCCACTTCCGACGGAACAATCGCCCAGTTCTACAACGAGTTCTGGCAAAACAAAACAGGAAGGACAGCCGCCCCCTTCTGCCCTCACACCTTCAATGCGACATTCCAGATTAATGTCCCCTCCAAAGAACCAGTGGAAATGCAAGTGTTCAATAATCCTAACAGAGCCACATTTTCCTACCTGAAGAAAAGAACTGCTGCAACACTGACTGTGGCCCTATCTGTGGTGAACGTCTCTGGCCTTGTATGCATTGAAGGCCGTATGCATTGAAGGCCGTGGGACTAAGAATGTGGGTCACAGCACCTGTAGCATTGTAAGGACTTTGAACACTGCCAACCCCCCAGCGCTTGTTGCATCACCCAATATGTACTTTGTTTGTGGAACCAAAGCCTACACCTGGCTCCCAAGAAACTGGGGGGCACGTGCTACATCGCCTTTGTTTTGCCACCAACCTACACAGCCCCTGCAGAGCATCATCGAGAAAAGCGTTCTAAAGACATTGATCAAGCAGACTCTGCCTCATCACAGTTCCTCGACGCAGCCTGATAATTCACCTTCTGTCTATGAAGCAATCGAACATCTCCATAGACTATCTTCAGAAATTCATCAAGGATCAGAGACTTGGACAATTGGAAGTTGGCTTTGGGGCATCTTGAAGGAGTGGGGTTGGAAAATATCAATGATTCTCTTGGTCCCAGTATTGACAATATGTGGTTGTTGTTTGGGTATACACTGTATACCACCTTTGTGTTCTCTTTGCATAACTACCTTGCACCCTAAGACTATGGACACTCAGCTAACAAAAATGAGAGTAATGTATGATCAAGAGATACAGGACATTATGGAGATCGAAATAGACTGACAAGCTGGCTAGTTATGTTCAAAGGGGCCACTGTTAAAAGCAAAACAACAATCATGAACATTACCTGCGCCATCTTGTCTGGTGGAATTCTATGTGCACATAAGTTGCAGTCATTTTAATCTATCACAGCAATATTGTACTCTGTTGGTCACCTTTGTTTCACCCTGCCCTTACTAGCATCCCTCTGACCCTCTGACCGACCTGGTACGTGTGCTGGGGGCTATAAACTCTATTGCCACAACAAACCTCAGCGCCACTTGCTGCCACAAACTCGTTTTTCCTCTCATCTCGGTTTTCAGGCAAACCTTTGGACACTCTACCCCTCACTGCACCTAGTTACACAAACAGGTTCCAAACACCAAAAAGACTCTTGCAACATGATTTATTGCACTGCAAACAGCAAGACTTGTTGTTACCAACAATGGGACCTGTTTTTATCAACAGAACGGACTCTTAGATCTGGCCGGTCTCACATGTTTTAGACCCTGAAGCAAGGTCCAGCTGCAAGATAAGATTGTCTGTTTGACCTGGGTGGGAAGAGAATTACTGTTGGGCTTGTGTGACAACCTGCCCGGGCGGGGACCCCAAGCTTGTGTAACCATGTTGATGAAACAAATGCATTGTGTCAAACCTGTATAAAAGGAAGAGCCAAAGGAGTTATCAGCAGAACACCTCCCTCAGACATCCCGGTGTCTCAGTTGACGTGATCTCCTCATGAGAAATAAACCTTTTTCTTCTCTTCCAGTTTCCAGCGCTTGCCTCATTATTTTGATAGCGAACCCAAAGTGAATTAGAGGTGGAACCCTGCACCGGGCAGCATTGAGGGTCTTAGAAGACTCGCTGCCTTTCACAGCTCTGCGGCCCTACTTTCTTTGAAGCGCTCCACAGCCGAGTCCGATTAATCCCTAAGAAGGTGAGTTCTATCATAGGGCATGTCAATAAGGGATGAGTTAACATCACCCAAGAAACCCCTTCTCAACAAGGCATAGGGGTGGATGGCAACACTAGTACCAATGGCATGCCCAATGGAATCAATGGTATCCAAGCCACAAAGGATGGTAAATTTAGCAGCGTCATGGCCATCCTGTGTGGCCTGGGTTATAAAAGACAAAGGCCTTTCGGGCCACTGGTGAGGACTTTAGTGCCAGAATCCCAGAGTGTTTGGGAATAGCGGCCCAAAAGTCAACCAGCATTGACCGGTCGGAGAGTCAAACTTGTGGAAGAAAAAACTCTCTTCCCGAAGGTCTCCACTCTGTTAGAATTCCTATCCGGGGGATTAGTAAGGAAAGCATTCAGGTTCGTCCGACTGGTGGAAGCTTGCACCACTAAGCTCTCAGGGGAGGGGTGCTGAGTCACAAAAGCGAGGTCCCCGGAGGGGAGGGCAGGGCAGGAGGGGGAGGAAATCAGACGATGGTGCCACAGATTCTGGTTTTTCACAGGGGCACCAGAGCAAGGTTCGGCCCAGGCCCCTAAAAGGTAGTTGGTGAGGGCCTCATTAATAGGCGACAAGGGCTCAGTATTGGTTTGCCTCGGCTGGAGGACTTTGTTTAGCACATTGGTCTTGACCTCCAAAGTGGGGAGCTGGAGGTCGAGAACTTAGGCCGCCCTCTGCATAACCATCGTAAAGTAAGTACTTAGTTTCAGGGCAAGGGGTGAAACTAGACCAGTGTCCGGATAAGTGTCAAGGCCACTGGAATCCTAGAGGTCCTCATACCAGTTTTCTTCATGGTAGCGTTGCCCAAATGAATCTCCTGCATCATACTTCTAGTCAGTCTGTCCCAAATAAGGAATGTAGTGTATGAGATCTGTCCTTCGGAACCCGGGATACTAAGTGGCTCATATGGAGCGGGCAAAGGCTGCGGTTCGATGGACAAGTGTGGCCTCGGTCAAATTTAGAGTGGTGCTGACTCGGAGTCAGAGCACAGTAGGACACCCTTCCTCCTCGGACATTGATGGAGTGAGCATTGGCATCAACGTTCCGGGAACCGGTGTGAAGCCGGAGCTAGAATCAGCAACGGCGCCAGTAGAGGTCCAGGGATGGTATCCGACGGTCAAATTGGTGCTGAGGGCGAACCTGCTGGCGGTATTTCAGATGGAGGACCTCTCTGCTCTGTGTGGCCTGCAGACATTGCGGGGATGAAGGGGGGAGGGGTGGATGTGAGGTGTGAAGAGGGATGGGTTGGAAGAAATCTGAATGGCCGCAACATGATCTCGTGGAACTTTTGGATCGATCTCGGCGTCACAGACTGCCCTGGAAACTAGGGTTGTGCAAGGGGGCAAGTTGCAGTATTGGCTCGGATGTCGGGAAAGGGACAAATCCCACTTTAATTTTTTTAATGTTTTTTCTTGAACTTATCCGAGGATTTAGGGCGTGACAACAATTGACCTCAGGTTTGACTTCTGGACCACAAATGGGATTGAGACCGATGTTTGGACTTGAACCAGTGCATGCACGGGGTCTTCCGATGCTTAGCATCATATAGCTTACCCTCACGGTCCTGAATGGCTTTTGGATTAACAATGCGCAATCGCAGCAGACCTTACGAGTCATGGCCTAACCCCAGGCAAACATGAGCTGGATCTGTCACAGACAATTAATTGTGACAATCCTTCCAAGGTTTTAAACCTGTCATCTTTGGAGGGGACATTTCCCTTGCACACTGTGTAAAATGGAGGTAAAAAGGGTCTAGAAAGAGATGAGAGGTAGCTCTGTATCCGTGTCTGGCGGCGCAGAAAGGAACAAACTGACAGCACGTGGGAGTGGTGCCTATATTGGCTCTGCACGTCATTTCTGGAGTGCCGGTGCGAAGCAGCATGGCACCACCTAACGGCACACAGAGGTACAACTGAAACATTTACAGATCCAGATCTGGGGAAGTACTCAAAAGGTGAGGGATCTGCAGTCAGAAGTCTTTCTGAAAGTACAATTTCCATCAAAGTAGTCTTGGAGGCTAATTTGCTGCTCTAACCTCTGCCCAATTTTCAATAATATTTCTGAGCCTGCTGCCCTGAAGGTACCACTGAAAGCAAAAAAACAGCAATACTTTTATTTAGCTTTATCAGGATTGCAGCAAGACTATTAATGTGAATCTGGATGCAGTTACCTGATGAAGGAAAACACAGGGACAAAATAGCTTTCTTAGCCATTATTCAAAGGCTTTTTTTTTCCAAATTCAATAACATTTGTGCAGTTTTCTAAGCAAGAAGATAGAGGGTCCAGTATATTGAAATAAAGACAGAGGAAAGTGAAGGGGACGCGAGGTGAAGGATAGTTCTGGTACAGAAGCAAGTCATCATCTGGTAAACAAAAGCGATACCGGTACTTCACCATTAGCCTCTCTAAAAACATTTATCAGAAAGTGATGTATTAGGCCATGGATAGGGCAAAAGAGGTTCAAGAGAAGACACAGGGGCCAGATTGATTATTCAGTGACGTTAGTTGCCTTCCAGGGAACTTTGAAAGAGAGGAGAATGGGCAGGAGATTAAACGGATGGAGAGGGGAAGGAAGACAAGAACAAACTTGCACTGAGAGGTGAAATTTGTAAATATTTAGATACATATTTAAGGATCACAGTAGTTTTGTTTTCAATGCACAGTCTCATCAACAGGAATATCTACTGGCACTGTGCTAAATGGGAGTACAGGTAAGCCATGGTTTACGTTATCCATGTTGTTAAGGTGGGGGGTGGAGGATTCTAAAAGCACTAGTTCACAGCAGTCTATGCACCTCCCTTCACAGTAATTTATGCACCACCAGCATTAAAGAATGCTAGCAACCAGATCCTTTTTAAAACAAAATAATGGTTAAGTGGAGGTATAGATGTTGATAAACTGATTTAGCAAGTGCCTAATTTGTAAAAATAAATTAATAAGAGCAGGAGTCCAGAGTTCATCCTAAGAGCCTGCCGCTGGTACTGCCAAATACCATGGTGCCCACTTTCAATGCTCCACCCTACACTTCTTGAATTGTTACCTCTGTGGTGCAGGTTATTTTTAAGCTGTGCTTTTTCCCTTTGTCACTGTTTTTCTACCATTCTCTTCATCATTTTTATGGTCTGGCTTGATAGCGCAGCTGTCGCCTGACAATAGAATCACAGTGGTTTTGGCTCCGCCCACATGTTGGGAGCAGGGAGTACATGTTCTGATTGGCCAAAAGTTGTGTGCTTCCACAGAAAAAGTGCTTGCACTCCATACAGCTGTGATCAGTTTGTTTATTTACCCAGCTGTCTGAGCTCGAACTTTCTGGGCAACACACATGATGTCGTAAAGTTATTAAAGTGTCTTGGACAACTAAATAATTTATGGTATTTTTCTCTGGCAGCAGCACAGATCGTCAGAGAACAGTAATTAACCTACACAGATATTTAGGTCTGGCTTGGCAGTGCAAACGTCACCTGACCTTTTAACCAACACCAATATTATTCTACAGTTCTTTGCTTCAACACAAATACAGATCCATTCCCTTGCTATCTACTTGCAATGCTTCACATTAACATGCAACATTCCTTTAAAGCCACACCTATTGACATGGCCAATGCTTGTTTCTGTCTGTTTTGCCTCTCTCTTGCTCTGGGTCTAAGTCTGTTGATGAAAAATATTTCCTGGTCCCCTAAATTGAGTGCTGATGCTCACTAGCTGCAACCACCGTCGCATATTAAGCAAGGAGTACAGGAGCCCCCCGATGACATCAGGAGGAAGGGTATCTGTCAAGTGTCTGCTGTGTCCTCCTTTAGCCGAAATATCAATGGTGGAGGAGGATGGACAGAGTAGCTGTTTACCCCGAACTGGAGAGAACAATGGTACATTGGCCTAACGTCCCATGCAGAGCATGACATTTTTTTAATAGCATGGTGGATAAATGTATGTGTGGGCATGGCTTACTCGCAGAGAATCATAGAAAAAAGGAGAGAAAAACATAAAAATGCTGTTTTACTACTAGGCTCAATTCAATAACTCATTCTTTGAATAAGGCATTATTAATATAGTAGCCCTTGACAAACACTAAAGAAAATAGAAATAAATGGCAGGTTCTTGGCTCTTTGGTCTGCATATCCTGCATGGCCTTGTGGGCCAGACAGTGTCAAGCCTTCACAGATTGTAGACCATGACCAAATTAAATTAGATAAATTACGAAAGCAGTGTTCTGCAAGGCTTCGACTCAACACAGAAATAAAATAAAAATAAATGTAGTCAAAAGTTATACGGTCAAATAATAAAGCTCCGAGGCCTACTCACTTCGGAGAGCAAGAAAAAAAATTCCCAAAACAGCAAAACACATAATAAAACAAACACTGGTAAAGTCACCTAGTCTGACTTTGTTGGCGTACTCAGTACTAGTTGGGAGACAGTGTTGCAACTAGATGTCTTTGAAAGAAACTTTAACAATGAAGCAACATCTGCACACTCAAAAAAGAGCCTTATGAAGAGGAGTCCGAACATTAGGTTTGAGATGTAAATGTTTAACAGTAAAACATTTTACCCCAAAATATACTGCATATAGACATTTGCCAAAGGGCCACAAACACCTCTTAAATTTGTGAACCAAAAAAGTTGTAAATCCAACAAGTCATTGTGACAGCAAAGTAAGACAAATAAACATGCAAGGGTGATTAGTGAATAGCACCGTGTATTTAGGACAGGCTAAGGAATCCAAACAGTGGAGCTTCCTAAGCAAAAATGCCATCAATGAGAAACTAAAATGTCATGATGTCAGAGAAGTAAACACATCTCAGACGATACTGGTTCTATTCTAACAAAAGAACAACTTGATGCTCATCACTCAAACCTAAAGGGAACACTAATGGAACAAGACAACCAGACAAATAATGCCACTCAAGAAATAGCAAACCAACATGCATTAAAGTCAATGCCTGAGATGGGCTTACCTGAAAACCTACTCTGTGCACTTGCTCTAATTATTTGAAAAATTTATGAAATTAGATTGTTAAAACTAAAGCTGTCCTTAGCCAGACCTAAAATGACTAAAGCAATGAAAAATCGAGCACTAAGAAATAATATGCTCAAATCTGGATCAGAGCTCCTAAGGATTCCTTCAAAGAGGTGCAGTAGATAATGTGACTGTCCATGAAGGTAAAGGAAAACTCAATGTACCTCCACCAGTGTCCATAGTGTGGATGATATAATGAGGTAAGCAGACCGTATAATGTGTATTACTGGGTTAGGGCTTGGGTGTGGGAGATCGTGCCCCAATTTTGCCCATATATTCAGTGATGGGGATACTAGCGTAGTCCACCTGGATGAGCCTTTATCTCAGTTTTGTCAGACTGTATAGGTCATTGTAGGACTCTAGCACCTATGAATAAAGGCATATATCAGATTTCTAGTAGTAAAATGGATACAATATTTAGTTAACAGATCATTGCATCATGAGTATCCACATCTTTATTCACAGATACTACAATCCTACCATTTTCATATAATCTTTATGACGGTGGCCCTTTTATAGCATAAATCTATGCACCGCTGTTATAACGCTTTGTAGCGAGATTATGTTGTGTCATTACACTGGGAAGCCAAGTAAGCAAATCTATGAAAGATACAATGCTGAAGAAGCAGGGTTTGTGTGTGGAATGACGCCCACTGCAATGGGGACAACAAAATAAAGAGATCCTGGTTTTAAATCAAAGAATATCTGTGGCAAAGTTTGCGAACAAAGGAAGAATCTTGAGTAAATGCTGCTGGATTCGGTGTTGCAAATATGCGGTTCACTGCAGTCTATTACCTTTCATACCTCTACGGGAAAACATTCCAGCCATCACTTTTTTGTGTGCTTCAGTGTGTTGCCTGTAAGTGGGACGGGTATACCCAGATGTGGTTTCTGTGCACACTGTGCCACTGGAACGAAGCTGTACCTGGCGAATGAACCCTAATCAAGGCGAAACTGGTCCCGGGTCGCTTGTGTTCCAGTTCATGGAGGACATGGCCTGGCAGCTCAGTCTGGACTGTTCCCACTGGAGCAGGGTCAAGGATGATTTGCTTACAGCTGGGTCCAGACTGAGGTGGCATTGTGTGCGCAATAACAATCGACTGGGATGCGGCCAGAGTAATTACCAGAGGCTGAGATTAATTCAAGCATTTCATCCATCACCTTTTGGTATGTTTCAGGGTGTGGAGTGCTTGTCATGAGAGAAGGGCCTTCATTATGAATATCCCTTTCCTGTGACTGGTCTACACCCCTGCAAGCAATGGCTCCACTACCTGAAAACGGGTGATGGGAAGCCTCCACTTGTGCAAGGTCATTCTCCAGTCATCTCCTGCACAGATAAAGACTTGTGGTCCCCCCAATCCATGACCTCCCCAGAGAGACTGATATGCTGGCACCTTGAGACAGGCGATGTTAGCAGGGCAGATACAAAGGATAGTGCCACCTTTCACTATAATCTGTTAATTTCTGGCAAACTTGTGAGCAATCAGAAACAGGCAGCTATCAAAAAACCTTGGAATGCAACTGAAACAAT
The DNA here is from genome assembly GCA_963921515.1 of Calotriton arnoldi. Lineage (NCBI taxonomy): Eukaryota > Metazoa > Chordata > Amphibia > Caudata > Salamandridae > Calotriton > Calotriton arnoldi. The sequence continues at coordinate 2,258,798 of CAWUFW010000792.1, forward strand.
TTAGTACATTTGATTATCAAATGATTAATTTAAACTGAAAATACAGTTCCAAGCTCCCATTATTAATGTGCCTAATAAAAAATGCTGCAAAGTTATCGTGCCTGAAGCTAAACTTGCCGCTGAGGATCTGGAAAGAATAAAATTACGAAACTGAACAACACTGCAAAAAAAACCTTGGAAAAATAAAATCCCAATATTATGTTGACTGGAAACTATCTGGCTTATGTTTGGCAAACAATATTTTCTGACTCGACTAAATGGATACCATTATGTAATAAATATCTGAAAAGTTCTTGATACAGGCAGTTTTTGTATTTCATTCGTTAGGTCTCATATCCTGGACTTTATCCAGTACAATTTCAGTTCCAAATTTCTTTTAATTCTACTTTCTATGATCAGAAATATACTCTTGCACACCCAGAGATACTCAAATATTCTTTTTATTTGTCCCAGTAATAAATATTTGTATGCACACATATACAATTCAAATGTACTTTTTGGAGAGAATTTATTTTTACAGGTTTTAAAATTTGGCGAAAGAGTTTGACCCTGTGCCCTCTTCAATCCCAGATACTATTCACTTGATTGACAACGTTACAACTTCATCCCTTTTCCGTACCAAAGTCTTAATGGCATGAAGCTGAACCCAAGCGTGAAAATGGGGCACCTATATCACTTTCAAAAACAAAAACAAAAACTAAGGTCCAAATTTTACACTTTTCATAAAGAAGAGTACAAGTAGCGCCTCCCTTTCTGTAATAATTTGATCTTTAGTTCTTCTTATACCTGCGTTACCTGAATGCGTTGTTCTTTTATGAATTTACATTTTAAGTAACTGGGTCACTGTTCAGCTGGGACCCTGGCTTCGCAACTTGTGCTACTCCCTTAATGCAGCTTATAAGCTTTACTAAAACACACGGGCTTGCTGTAGCAGCTGAGGAACAGCATAGGAAACAGAATTCAACACACTGCTTGAGCGCGGGCGTAAAAGCTTCTAGTCCCCAACATCACTTGGCCCCTCAAACCTTCTTATTTGTTGAGGGAGCCAGCTGAAGCGGTCTTCCGGTCACATACTCAGAAACCAGAAGTCGGTGTGTGAGCAGCATGTGTTTTCTCCGGTCATGGCTTTCCCCCACAAAACAAACGGGAAGATGCATTTTTGTGAAGGTATAGTTGTTTGAGATTCTGTGCCTCTAAAAAGGCATTGAAAATGTATTGATCAGATGATCACCAGACATAAAATGTGCTCCAAATGTTTTTAGAAATTAGCCATGTAATTTTTTTTTAAATATTGCAGTTTGTTCCCTCAGATCATTTGGATCAGGACCATATAGTATGCCAGCTGGACTCTGATAGGCTGACAGAAGTCTTGTAAACCAATTCTCTGAAGTCTGATCAGGTGGGCAATGTCTAGGAACAGGAGGCCTCAAGGGCTTGTTCAAAGTATGTGTGCAAGGACGTGAAGGGCAAGTATGCACCTTAATTTGGGCTCAAAGATCAATGTCTACACTTTACACAAGATCACATTTCAGTACTAAATCACTCTGTGGTTGTCGGACATGTATGAAGCGATCCACAAGTTAGTCCTTCATTAATAGAAGGAGCCTGGCCAATCGTGGATCCCTCAAAACCCAAGAACCGGACTGAATATTCTGAAGCAGATTTCCAGATTACATTGAAGGCTGACATTGTTTATTAGTGGTTAAGGGTTGAAACGCATGCTGCCTACGATGCGAAGCTGCTAGCCACAACCTTAGTTCAAGAGATTCCTCAGTGGTCGGAAATCAGGCTCCCCTACATTCACCAGTAGTAGAATCAATTCACAGGGTTTGGGGATAAGCAAGCAAGGTTCTCTGCAATAATCATGTAACCTGTCCTGTTTCTGTCTGAGAGGTAGTATTGGTTCAGACATACAGAAACTAGTAGCTACAAGTCGTGTCAAAGGCCACAGAAGGCTCACTCCAGTGATCTAGTATACAGTTTGAACAGCAGCTTATTTAATGTCAGAGGACCTCATACATTCTTGGTGTTGGAGAATGTTTAGGAGGCAAGATATTTCTTCCCCTACCCGTTTTCTCTCAAGGATGTGCTCTTTCATCATTCTATTCACAGGCCAGGGATCCCCTGGTTTAGGTCTAGCAAATAGACCAATCTCTGCATTGCTCCAATTTCTCTGCCTTGCCAAGTACTCACATGATCACAAAAAGAGGTGAAGCTGTTTGTGGCCTAGAACGGCATGGGTTCCCCTGTACAAGTGGATTTTACCCCTGTTACATCATCTCTGGTACCCAGCGAGTTAGTACGCTGTCTATGTTTCTCGGCATGGATACATAAAACCTATACTTGCAGAAGAGAGCATTGCCTATATTCTTGACATACATCAACGATGAAGCTGAAGCCTAGCGTGCTGTATGTTCTCCACTAAAGAACTGCAGTCAAACTCGGCAATCTTCCATCTTAGGCTTTTTTTTGTTGGCACATGCCATGCCAACTATGAGGATTCGGTGGAAGTATCCATGCCATTGCAGCCTTTGTAGAATAGCACTAAAAGGGGGGAAGAGGAGGGGAGAACTGCACAATTTTGTTTTTCAAAGTGCTCTATTCTGCTCCAGTCGGGCCGAATTTTCTGCTTTGGGATTCACAACTTGTACTTAAGGCTCAACTACAGGAGAGGCCTTTTGAAGTTGTTGCCCCTGAAAGTTGTATTTCTGGTGAAACTCACTTAAGTGAGATGAATGGATGAGCTGGTCTCTCTTTTGTGTAATAAAGCTTACTTAACTTTCCCTTCTGTAAGAGTTAGTGCTAGGCCTATTCCAGTCTTTTGTGCCCAATTTATTACACAAGTTTCATTTGCACAAGGATGTGGTTTTTCCAAAGCCATGTTCTTGTCTCTCCAAAAAGTAGAGTTTTATAGCTGAAAGATTTGGAAGGGCAGTCAGGAGTTACTTGGAGAGGGCTGCTTCATTCACTTATTGCTTCTCTTGGCCGGGTCGCACAATAAAAGAAACGTCTGGCGACTGATTATGCAACACCTAGCCACAATTATAGTTTATGCACAAGGAAATTCCCCTGTCTCAGCTCATTCACGGTAGAGCAACAAGAGGGATCCTGGGGTCTAGTGTAGAATTTCAATGTTTGTTTAGTACCTAAATTGTGGTCCTCGATTCATTTCCATATTTCACTAAAAGCTTCTGCTAGAAACATGTCCCACATCAGAGTTTGGATCTGTTCTCAGATTATGTGTTTGACGGTTGGACACTACAGTATCACTGATGAAAATGTACTGTTCGTGCTTTGTCCATCACCACGCCATTAGGACTGTAATAAAGAAGAGGGAGCTAGTAATGTCCAGATATTTACCAGTGGTCTTCATTACACAGAGAACATAGATAGTGCGTTGGAATCCTACGGCCTGCACAATCGCCCAGACTCCACCGCTCACTGCCTCCAGGTGGACTGTCAAGCTCTGACTATTTGTATCTACTGCTTGGGAAGATGAGGTCCAGGAAAGGGCCTGGCCCCACGTAGCCAGATTTTGGAAATTATATATGAAATAAAAATGAAGGCAAGGGGGGAAAATTAAATATAACTTTCAAGGCACTGAAACACATTTGAATGGAATATAAACCGGATTCACAAAAGTAAAGAAAATGCTATAAGTGTAAGCAAGTTTGTAAAGAACCCACAAAATAGAAATTTACAGGGTTTCTTAAAATGTCAGTTAATATGACCCTATTTTCCTTGAGTATACGGTGCAATGACCATGATACCTCCATTTAAAAGAATTACTAAATGAGTTATAACCTATTCATCTGAAGACAGGACATGAGCAATCACAGACTTCTGCGACCGCTGAATGATCTTGCGGGACCTGGGTTTGGTAAATGCTACAATAGTTGTTGTCAGAGAGAATTTCTAGAAGAACCTTTAAGAATGAACACAAGATAAATGGGTAATACTGTTCAAGAGGCTAAAATTCTGGGTAACCCACAAACCAATACTACGTATCAGTGAGGAAATGGTCTGGTGGGCTAGGAGTTCCTCAAGGGCGTCTCCAGCCCATGCACTATAAATGAGGTGGGGATCCTATCTTTTTACTCTTGTGATCTACAGGGCCTATTGCTATATCCAAGATCAGCCACTGGCACACTTAATCTCACTAACTAGCACTGGGAATTCAGGTCACATTGTCATCATCGTTTTTACTCATTTGATGCAGACCTGTTTGAAATTGGGGTAGCCATGCCTTTGCTCAAACAAGTAGGAAATGCTAAATGTAACCCTAAAGATTTATCATGTCAAATCCCGTTTTGATAATGTATTATTTGTGGTGCTGAAATATACAGCTTGTAATTAACCACCAGAATGAAAGGATTATATTTCAACAGTTACCATGTGTCGTGATGTCTTGAAATCCATCCGAGATAGTTGGAAAGGTGCTTCTAGGAGATTTCAACACTGTGATGAAATGGACTTCAGGATACTTTTAGTGAGCAACAACTCCTGCATCATCATATTTCACAAGAACTAAAGAAATTGGACCATATTAAATGCCTTGACTGATGAAATCAGATCAAGCATTTAGTTTAAGGGCCCAGAAGGCACTAAAGTTCTTAAAATGCTTCTTTTCTTCTCTGATTTTGGGAGCTTTGCAAGTAAGTTTCCCCAAGCCACTTCCATTTCAGATCAAGTCCTCACGGCCACGGCAGGGGCCACTGTTTGCATTGGATTTTTGGATCCATGCTCTGGACACTTGTTCCCTTATAAGCTCTGCCTATCTAGTTTGAAAGTCGTCCTACAAGGCCAAATTTATCACCAAAGCTTCAGAAAAAGTGCTGCTTCTGTTCAATCCTCTTCTGAAGACTCCTCTTCCGCCTCCTGAAGCCACTGGATAAACTTCTGAAGCTGTTGATAAGAAAGGACAAATTAATTCACTCCCTCTTGGTTTCACAACTACATTTTCAACTTCTTTTAAAATGTATCTATACTCAGAGTTCTCGCACTTCTGCACACACTTATCAGAGTTAGCCGATCACAGACACAAGCAGCCACAGCAGTGTGGTTTTCTAAAGCTCAACTCCAGGGGGTGTACAGCAATGTGGTCTTCTAAAGCTCAACTCTAGGTGCACAGTCCAAAGGCTCATTAATTTTTGCTAGAGACTTCACTTTTCAAAATTCTGATTCTATCATCAGGACATAGGCCAGTACAGGCAAGCTATGCAAAAAAATATACTGTTGCTACAGCATAACCATGTACATTTCTAAGAAATAAGTCTATGTTTCATTATTTCATTCAAAGGATTGTGCACTAAATTCTGCATAAAGGGCCAATTTGACAGCCTTGTCAGTACACTCTTAAATGCACTCTTCGATGGGGGTTTACAATATTGTTCTTCTGAAAGCCCTACACTTGAAATGCCCTGCAATAAATATGAGCACAGAGAGATGCACAACAATAACCTGTTGATATGCAAAGAAGCGTCCTTCTCAATTCATAGGATAACTATTGCTACTCACTGCTTGTCGTTTGCGAAGCTGTTTGCCCTCTTCGGAGGTATCGGTCTGCGAAAACCAGCGCACAATCATCTCCTCGGCCACGATTTCCTGCTGGTAAAAGGTCATCAGAACCTACAAAAAAGAAAATCGATTTTTTGAGCTAATTAAGACGTTTCTGAAGTTTCAGAGCTGGAAAACATGACCATTCCATTGCTAGTAATGAGTGGGTGCCTGGTGTATAGGTTTGAATAGTTACAGAAATGCTTTTCAAAAACGTCTTCCACTGAGGACATGCTTGTAATTCGGCCTTGCACCTCTCCGCCTGAACACTGTCAATCTCGGCCACCCTTGCCTTTTTAGGATTGCTCCATTAAGGAATCAGTGATATTACATATCTGCCACTTGAGGATAAAAATTTATAGACACCATGTCATTTGCAATCTAAAATAAAAGAACGTGGTGGTATGACCTCGCCTAGCCTCAGGCAAATGGGGGATAAGTTGATTGATCTTTTCTCAAAGTTCTTTTTAGGAATCTTGATAGAATCACTGAAGAGAATGTCATCCCAAGCTGAATAAAGCAGTTCCGGAAACTTTGATTCCCACTGAATCACGTTTCCTTCCTTTCACCATAACTTAAAATTAAATTTGGGCAAAGAGAAATCGGATACTTGCAGTGACAACTGCATTACGAATATTACTGAATATTCTATTACAGAGAATGAATGCTCCAATTTTGGCTTTATGAGATCTAAGTATTCAAATTATTGCATTCATGCTCTGACGGATCAGATTACCCTAGGCAAAAAAGTGCACAAAATAAAATAGAAAATAAATAAAAGAGAAGGAAATGCCAGATAGCGGAGTCATGGACACATGACGAAGTCACTCACAGTTCTGAAACTGGAGGCATAACAGAGGACCAAGATGACCAGTTCCTGTAAGTTGGGTCCATGCAAACAGCTAGAGTGTATTAGGGTAAGGTGTGCTGCATGGCATATCATTTTTATTTATCAGTCTAGCCTTAAACGCGCATGCATCAATTAAGGAAAACAACCTAAACAGTATTTACCTTGACCATTGAGGCCCACAGGCTCTCGTGTTCCAGAAAGAACTCTTCAATCGCACAGAGCGTGTCCAGGTGATCAGAAGCCCTTTTTATGTAATTCTTAAACACAGGTGCCCACCTTTTCAGCAGCTGTTGAAAGATAAGCACATGTATGAAACACGTCTAAGGTAGGATGTCACCAGCCCACCTCAGCAGACAGACATTAGCCTTGAGTTTAGGAAGTTTAGTAAAACAAGGAATTCAAAGGATAATCTACTTTTCCTTAATGCGACCCCTTAGTCCAACTGCAGGAACATCACTTGAACAAACGGGTCAATTTGGGGGAACAAGTAGAAGATGTGTTGACTGTGTGGACATCTGATCTTTGCAATAGTCAATGGAATAAAGCCTTCTAAGCCATTTACTGCTTATACCTATTCAGGTTCTGTATTAAGTCAAGGACAATGGGTGATGTTCTGTGCCTCCCCGTACTCCTTTCGATCACACAATTTAATTTGGGTAGATATTCATCACCTTCACTGCTGGATAGAGATTAAGCCCGATTGTAGGAAGCTGGCTCTGTATATACTATACCAAAGTGAGGTATAGTGTGCACAGAGTCCAGTGGAACCCCAAAGGTAGGCAGAGGTAAAGTTAGATAGCACCTCACTCTCTATTTGTGGTAGTGTGGTCGAGCAGTAAGGCAGTATCAGAGGACAGTGTTAAGCATTTGTTGTACACACTCAGTCAGCAAAAGAATTCACACACTCAAAGACTGAACTCCAGACCAATTGTTTTTGTATCAAAAAATATTCTTTTAGTTATTTTATTTTCTAGAACCAAGCAAGCCTGGCACAGGTGAGCAATACATACTTTACAGTGTTATATCCCGCATAGAGGCCCTAATGTAGACCCGTTCACACACGCCCTAAAATGGACGTATTCATATTTACCCTAATATGGTCATAATCGTACTTGCCCTATTATGGTCATGGCCGCATATGCCCAATTATGGTCACAACTGTACATGTCCTATTATAGTAGGATTCCTTATATAGGCATGATCTTTCACCTACATTGGTCCCAGCTAGTACGCAATGAGCTCTGAGGGCTGAACGTTATCTATCCTGTGGTTTTGAATACAGCAGGGTTTTTCCAAACACAGGCCCACACTGTACTCATTAATTATGCATGGCTCTCTAAGAATACACCACTGGCATAATATGTATGTACAAAGTTCACCCCTGACGTCTTCCTCATGTCCAATACAAACCATACTGAGGACCGAGACTCTTTAGGGTATAAATACACCACATCTTGCCCCAGTAAGACAGAGGGAACCGAGACTTCCATGCTGACACACTGACCAGAGACGCTGAGGCTCCTGCATGCAGTCGCTCCAGCTGACAGCGGTCTGACACAGCCCTGACTGGGTGTCCAACTCGAGACCAGGACGGGGTCCCACACCCTCTCTATTCAGGTATGGGGGTTCGACTAAATCCTAGGAGGATTCTTGGCTCTTAGCTTTTAGACCTACACACATATGCTAGGTACACTCGAGTACATCTAGTTAGGCATCGTAGGAGTACGCGCACTTGCATAATGCTTTTATATTCATGTATGTACTCATGATTATCGCAATATGGTAGAACTGTTCTATCCCTTTGCTTTTATCGTACTGCTGATAATATATCTCTGCTATTGTCTGCTGGTTACCGCAGCACATATTTTACACTAGAATAACAACTGTTCAATAAATACTTATTGAAACGCCCGACTGTTTATTCTGTGTAACTCTCTGAGACAAACCGAATAAGTGAGCACGAGTGACTGAGCTAAAGGTAGTACATTGTTTCCACGATTCTGAGGGATCAGGGTTGTCATGATCTAAGGTTGCCAGAAACTAATCTCTCCCCAATAAGAGGAGACACTAGTGGCACTGCGAGCTAGCTAATGCAAACCAGGCTAACATATACGGTGGGGGTGCACGGAGTCAGTCTGCCACCAAGCCCGCAGTATATGTTATCCAAACGCGCAGGTCCTGCAGGGGTACTATAGGAGCTACACGACATGGCGCCACCAACGTGGGTTTGGTACTTATTTAACAGTAGAATCTGAGTAGTTCAGTCGTGCTATTCTCAGAGAACCTACTCACAAAACCCCAGAGACGTCTGGAGTGGGTGGGCACAAAATCCGCCGCAGCTGAGTAGTACGAGAATACTATTTATTGGCAGTTGGTTATTCAAGCTTGAAGGACATATAGTTCCTACAATTGTGCATGTACACCTTATCTTAAAAATTCTTTAACCTCCCTTCTTCCAATTAAAATGGTGGAAGAAGCAAACGACACGAGGAGAGTTGAAACAGACCTCTTCGGTTTAGGAGAAGACCCTGAAGATGCAATACAAATTGCACCAAATTTCAGAAGGGCAGTCACCATAAAACTTCTAGAACGTGGCTTAAGAGCCAGGGGTGGTGAAGTAATTTTCGTGATTGAGGCACACGAATTCAATAAAACAGAGGTGTTCCATTCTTGGGTTACATTCCCAGCAGCGAATGCAATTACAAATGTATTTCACTACTACCTAGAAGATGAAACACCAGCGGACTATACTCCTTTTGAGGAGTTAGAGGTTCCGCTCACTTACCAGGAGCATAATTACTGGTTTAAAGGTGCCCTACCCCACGTACAAGGAAGAGCAAGATTAGGCCCGCTCGGAGGAGCAGGAGCCACATGGCCCATATTAGCGGCATACACACCGCATCCTGATATTGGCACAATGTCACAGCCAGACTTACTCGTACAACACAGAGATTTAATTAAAATCTACAGAAACCTCACACAATTTGTGATGAGGACTTTAACAGTTCAGCCTGCACCAGCTGCAGCACAAGACACTCCAGTCCAAGGTACAGTTAATGAAATAACTCTACAAACATTACACGCGATAATGGGCAAAATGCCAGCAAAACGCGAACAAATCCCACTCTGGATAGCTCAGAAAATAACTCCGCTTGAAGCAGTATTCCCGAATACTACCACCAGTGATAAACACAGAATTCTAACAATCTGCTTGCCCATGGGTCTCACACCACAAGTAGAGGACTGCACCTCTTGGGGTTCAGTCTTTGCTGCCATATATACCAGAACACATGGTATCCCGTCAATAGCAGTAGTACCTGAAGTATTGAAACAGATACAAAATGAGTACGGATCAGAGCCTGCCCTTAATTTAGGGATGAAGGTGCTAAACAACTTTGAACAGGTCTCAGCCATAATACTAGCTAACATTAAGGGGGAAGCAGCTTCTGTGGCGATCCGCCAACGCCTAAGGGAGTTCAGTCCAGTAGATCAACAACATGAACTACCCAAAATAATTGAAACTGCATATGCAGAATTAGGCAGAGACAGTCTAGGTGGGAAAGCATTAAAACCACAACTGATGGGCAGTCCTGAAAAGGACACTACAAAGCAGACACCTACTTCTTCTAAAAAGAAGTGGGAAAATAAAAAACAACAAAAGTCTAAAGACACCAGATCTCAGTCCAGAGGTAGGTCTCCTCAACAGGAGCCCTCTGAAAGGAGGTATAACCTCAGGAATAGGGATAATATTAAAAAACTTGACAGGTATCAGGATACTGATACTCGTTCCTCTCGTTCCTTTCAGGGTTCATCAAGAAACTCCGAGAGGGAAGGACTGTCAGAACACAGACAAGAGGAGCGTACAAAGTCCAGAGACACGCAACGCGCTGCGGACTACGCACCTAAAAAAAGAAGATAAACAAAAATCAAAACCTCAGTTCAAAAAGAAGAAGGTAGCAGGTCTCAAGATCAGACATGCCCAGAATTCGGAGGACACAGCTTCTGAAGGGGGAATGTGCTCTGACGATGCTAGACAGCGCGGCAGAAGTAACGATAGCTCGCCAGAACCTGAAGGAATTTCTGGTGACAGCGGAGTTGAGTGAGTATATCACGGTGGAAACACCTGATACTCGGGTAAGTGTCCCACATAAGTTACATGAGATAACTCTCCGGATGGAGGGGGACAAGGCCAGAAAAGTTAAAGGTCTCTTTTGGAAAAATCTGTCATCTGGTGATGACATTCTATTAGCAGAACATGACTGGCTGCCTGCATTCGTCATGGAGTGCCCTAGGGGAGAAACTGTAATTTTTCCAGCCTTTTCCGACCTCGTTCCCATTCACCTAAAACATGCAAATGCGCAGGAGTGGGCGGTTGCCCTAGCTCCAGCATTGTATAAAAATCATGCTGGTTGGGATGAGGATTCAACCCACCACGTGATCCCGTTAAAAGTTTCCCCAATTGCCCAAAGGCAATACCCTATAAAGCAGGAAGCTAAAAAACAAGTCAGGGAAATTCTAGATCAACTTGAATATCAGGGGGTGATAGAAAATTGCACTTCACCTATGAACAATCCTTTGTTCCCCGTAGCCAAACCTGACAATACATATCGTCTAGTTTTAGATTACAGACATTTAAACACTTGCACAAAGACATTTGCAGTTCAAAATGCACACAGTGCCGCAATAATGAACATTGTGCGCAAAAAATACAAAACACTTGATATCTCAAATGGATTTTTCTGCCAAAATATAGCGCCTGAAAGCAGGTATCTAACCGCATTCAGTGCGTTAGGGTCTCAACGGCAATTTTGCCGACTCCCCCAAGGGTATAAGAATAGCCCGGGGTTGTTTTCAGCAAGGGTAACAGAGTTACTCCAAAATTTGGATGAAGAAGCATTGTCCTATGTGGATGATCTTTATCTGACGGACGATGACTTAGAGGCACTTGACCAGGGTGAGCACCATTATTATGGGATTCGCCTCTGAGGGCTATAAATTTAATTTAAAAAAATCAAAAATTGCCCACCTCAATGTCCTGTTTTTAGGATACGAGCTGTCAAGTGAGGGAAAAAGTCTGGCAGCTAACTTTTTAGAAAAGTGTGCGCTGCTCCAACCTCCAAAATCATTTAAAAATTGACAATCAATTCTGGTATTCCTAAATTTTGGTCGAACATACATTTTGGATTACGCAGAAAGAGTAAAACCTTTCTACGACTTAATAAAACCTGGCTTTTCAGTCAAACAATGGACACAGGAACACACAAATATCCTGCGTTCCCTACAGGAAGACATGATAGCTTCTAAACATTTACAGACACGCGTAAACGCACAGAACTTAGTGATCCGAGTCATAGCGGGTCAATGTGGGTACACTTATTTAACTTTTAATGAAGGTGAAACAGTACCAATCGCATACAAATCACACATGTACACAAACGCAGAGATGCGTTTCACTTCAACAGAAAAAATCCTGACAGCAGTGCAGACCGCTGTAGCAAGAGAAAGAGCTCTGGCTCAGGGAAAACGCATAATTGTCGTGACCCCAGTACCAGCTTTAGAAGCTGTTACAAAAGCTAGCATTCCAAATGCTAAAGCCTTACATCCAAGATGGATACAATGGGCTAATTCTCTTACTGCAACGGATGTTGAATACAGATTTGATCCAAGTTTAAAAACACAAGCATTCCTGCAATACGAACAAGAATATCCTCTACCAAATGAAATTTTGCCTCTAGATCAGTATGAATACATTATTTACACTGACGGATCTGCTCAACCAGCCACAGGGAGTAAGCAAGCTTACAGCGCGGCGTGTGCGATTGTTAAAGGTCGCATGCACGATGGAAAGTTCCATCCGAGTTGCACTAAAAAGCAATATCTAGGAGACTGCACGGCTCAGTTGGCAGAACTCAAAGCACTTATACTGGCACTTATAAATATGGATCACAAATTCCCCACACTTATTGTGTGTGATTCCTTTTACTGTGTACAGTCGTACAGTGAACATCTACATCATTGGGAACAAAACAGGTTCAAAGATGCAAAAGGTGGCACAATTAAGCATAAAATGCTATGGGAACAGGTAGTGGAGTTGAGAAACGAACTACCAAGGGCTCACGTGATACATACACTGAGTCATCAGCGTGATGGCGTTCACGTTGAAGGGAATTCATTGGCTGATGAAGCCGCAAAGGGGCTGTTCGCACAGCCGCCGTAGCTGCAGTTACTCGTTCAAAGACGAGGGTAGACGGCGAGATTATGGTAGCTGTCAATGCTTCACGCAAAGGCAGCACAGCAGTACCTAAAAAATTTCCACTCAAGTACTTCTACAAGTTAGATGCACAAAACATTCCATATGCTCAGATTCCTGGAGTGGGGGATAGAGTAATACCAAATATGGATCGTAGGCTAGGCTTAATTGTGGCAGCACACGAAGGAATAGGTTCTGTACATAACGGAATTAGGGAGACTGTTGCTTTGTTAAAAGAACGCTACTGGTGGCCCGTGATGAGAAGGCTGATTAGAAACTACGTCTGGAACTGCGACATCTGCAAGCAGATGAATGGGTCCACCGCAACACGTCCAGTACAGATACCATTGTTAGACAGCTTTAGGTTGTCCGTTCGTGCGCGTCCAGCTCAAGTTTTCTCAAGGTTTGGCCTCAGCGCTCGGCTGACGCTCGAACTGTTATAAAAGATTTGCGAGTCTTTATTGGCACATACGCAGTTGGCACGTTACATTCTGACCGTGGTCCGGCGTTTAGCTCTCGGGCTTACAAAGAGGCCATGGAAGGAATGGGCGTAGCATTGCGGTACTCCTCTCTGTATCATCCAGAGGGAAATTCTGTTGTGGAGAGGAAAAACCGAGACTTAAAGCAATCTTTAACAGCTAGGGAATTAGGCAAGGGCGGCAGATGGGTCGATCACCTTTATGGGGTACAGCGCGCGCTCAATAATCAGCCAAGAAGCTCTCTAGGAGGTGTCACTCCTTACGAGGTCCTATTTGGGACAAGAATGTGGGTACCTGATCTTTATTGTGAAGGCACAGTGGCGGATGAAAAACCATTTGATATCCATGATCGTTTGGCTGTTTTACAGGATCTAAATGAATCTAGGACACAACAAAGTAACGTGCTCCAGAAACAGGCCGCCACTGAGGAAGTCAAGGCAGTAACGGCAAGACCCATCTGGATCCCAAAAATCGGGGATCTAGTCAGAGAGAAGATTGCTGACAAGAAAGAATTTGGGGCATCCTACAGAAAGCCTGTACCAGTCCTAGCAATCCACGGCACAAGAACTGTACTTCTGCCGCCTCTTGCCGGGAAAAAGGAGAAAAGATTCGTCTCAATTGACTTGCCGATACTAAACAGTAGGCCTCGTGGACTCCACAGTAGCAGATGCCCTCCTCTCGCTACAATCCAAGAAGTTCAAACAGAAAGACTCATCACGTTTGAAGAGCCACCTGTACGGAATGAAGGACTAAGCAACAATGCTATGGTACTCGTTCCACTTCAACAAGAAATTCATCTTCAAAATGAAAATCAACTTAACAACCAAGTTGCAATCAGACCTAATACAGACATCTACGTCAACATGCCTCGTCAAGAGCAAAATCCGATTTCAACAAATCCCGATGCAATTCCAACAATTGATCGAACTGCTTCTGGCTATTTCATCAACTTTGATACGTTTTCACTGGATCTAAGCGAGCCGGAAACTACCCCAGCCAAAAAAATCACTCCAACAGAAACTCAATGACCTTTTGCACTTTTTTTTAGAAAGACTTACCTGGTGTCACCTTGGATAGAACTATGGTATATCACTGGGATTTTCTGGCTAGGTTTAATAATAACTTTTAGTATGCTTATTAATGGACGAAACCTCCAACCAAACTTTACAGCACAAAGAGTCAATTTGATTTTAAAACCACACCAGTCTTCACATCGTGAACCAAGAGACTTGTCTTCAGTGAACATTACAGCAGTTCCTATACCCCACGGTATAGTATGGGACAAGATTGATTATGATATATTAGGTCGGACTGAACTTTTAAAGCTAAAACATGTATTTAAATTTTTTTTAAGTGATATCATTACCTCCAGTGCATATTCGGATGATTGGGACACTGAAACTGTAAATGCTATGATGTCTGATTTAGAAAAAACTGCAGCATTTCCGAACAATGAAATGTTAGAAGGTACTTCAGACTATGATACATTGTACTGTTACCAACATTTTGGTGATCATTTCTTACACAAGTCTATAACACCTAGAAATGTATTTGAGTACCACCAGTGGGAACACTGCCCAACACCTCCAAAAGGTAGTTTACAAGCATTTGCACAGAAATTCACATACTTCTCAGGGTTTAACACATCCGACCCAATCATTTTATTATAAAGTGGCGAAAATTTCAGCTCAGAAAATTATGTTAACAAACACCAAACATATTTACTCTGCATCCTTTCTGAACCAGTTGTCTAAACAGGGTTTCGATCTATGGAAAGACAATAGAATCCAAATCAATCTGGGGTTCTAGGGACTGGCAAGTCCAGGGAATAGAAGCACTTTTTAGAGCATGCATCATTCCGCAGCAGATTTTATTTCTGAATGAAACTGTGCAACAAACAACCTGTCTTGGATTAGCCAAAGGCAAGGAAACTAACACACCGGGGATTCCAACACCATCGCAGATGGGTGGGCGGCAGAATTCAACTACACAAGGGGTAGGACTAAATTACATTTTCCAGTACACCAGATCAGATCCTGATTGGACAGAATGGCTGGTTTGGCCCATTGACAAACGTCAACAGAGATTTATGAATACAACCAGAGGGTTTAGTATCCATAGGCCAGATCCACACTATGTACAAAGACAACACCCAGGGGTAGTGACATCGTATAGTGTTGGGAAGTTGTGCCTTGATTGGCCAGAGACCTCAACACTGACAGAAGTAAAGCACCACTTGACCTTACTCACACCTGACCTGGATCTTAGAGATTTTCAACTAGGTCCCAGGAAACAATGTCAGAAACGTTTCATATCTGCAGGCTTTTATGCCTACTATAATGAAAACTAGAAAATATCCCAACAAGAGGCCGCAGAAAGGATACAGGAGATAGACCGTATTAACTTAGAAAAGGCATTAGCAGTAGTGGATAATGGGTTAACTACTTTGACCTCCAGGATTTACTCCTTAGGCAACATTGTGTCCTCGGCAATCGACATATTAGAACAAGATCTGGCCTTGTTACAACACGGGCAATCTCAGCTACGTTCTATTATGATGTTAAGCTGGACGCTGCAATCTTTGCGTGCAGGCTATGTGCCATGGCGTTTTATAAACACCACGTCTCTGTTCTTAGAATACAATCTAACTGATAAACAGACAGAAATGGCACAGAAGGTAGCCAAATATACAATGCTGCGTATTGAGAAACTGGAAAGGTTACCATTCACTGTAGCCGAATCACCATCAACAGAATGGCTAATTCATGGCCAAATCACTCTGCCGGTCACTACGTTTCAGTTTCAATATTGCCTTGAGCAAAGGCAGGCAGGCAAATATGTAAAAATGGGTAAGGGATACATCAAGGAAACTTGGGAGTTACCATATAGATACCGATGCCGGACTGGGGATCGAGAAGTGTATCGGAGTGGTACAAACTGCAAGAACGCTTTGAGCGGTTCTCTCATGTGTCAGGATATTTCTCTGCATGGAGCATGTAGTGGTTCGATAGCGAATCTATCTGGTCACATGTCAGGGACCCCAGCGGCCATGATCACGCCGGTTTTCCAGCTGCTCTCGAATGGGAGTTACTTAATGCTAAATGATCAAGGTTGCTGTGGGATGCTTCCGGGCATCGCATATCTGGTCACTGTTAACTCCAGGGTTACTTGCTCTATACAAGTATTGTTTCCGCCACTGAACACAGTCGGGGAGGCGCCGCTATGGCCTTCGCTGAATGTTTCTTTTATACAGTTTGATACTCTGAGCAGATTGAAAGCCATGCTTTTACAGCAACCCGTGCCCTTAACCTCCGCTCGAGAAACCCATGAACTTCAAGTTGCAAGGACCTCGACCGAGATGCAGGCACTCATAGGTACAAACTGCCCCATTCATTTCGCAGAAATGGTGGGACGTATCTTCAATATGTCTGATACAAGCGGTATCGTACACCTATTTAAGACCATAGGGTCCGGACTGTTAAGCACCTTTCAGACAGTCCTCGGAGTAATCCCAAATTTTATACACTCCGTATTGGGAAGTGTATTTGGAGGATTCCCGCTCATCCTGTTCCTAATCGCAGGAATCCGGATTGTAATATTGCTGCTACGCAATGGACGGCCCACTTCCCCAGGGAATGGTGAACACGCTCCTGGAGCGGAAATACCGTGAACACATGGTACAACTTCTGGGCATTTCCTGCCTGCGAGAACTCAATGCCTCCTGGTTTCTATCATTTAGACCAGTCTGGGTAGACTGCATCTTACCTGTTCTTCGATGCCTGTACTGCGGAAAAGAATGCACGTTGGATCTTTGTCTAACATTTCCATCAGATGCGCCTCCGGACACGGATGCAATGCTGGACCCTATAAAGGCCCATGCTCTGCGTTGTCCTCAGCGGCTTCCGATTCTGATGAATGCATTCCTGGAGAATCCACAGGTGCCGTTCGCTCCTGCTGGGTTAGGTGATTCTTCCACAGGCACCCAGGTTACAACTGCCGCAGCACCGACTGTTGGCAGTGCTACATTCCATCTATGCGCGATTGACGTTCTCTGTGAGGAGTTGGATTTGTCATCTACAGCAGCTGGCACCGATAATATTGAGCTTCCCAGCCAGGACGTGTAATCTTGAATTGGCTCATCGTGTCCTGGGAAAGAATTCGGCTTCTTCACTCGTTTCAAAATAAACGATCTAAATTTGGAATTTTTTTTTACATTGACACTTTCGCTTGAGAAAAGCGTGGCCTTCTCCTGCTTATGGTAATACAACTTCTATAGAGAGACGATATTGACTTTAAGTGGCAACTAGAAAAGGCTGAATTTAAACATTTTTTTTTTTTTTTTAAGCACCTACATTTTTAACGATTTTTTATAACCATGTTTTTACTTGCTTTTAAAAATGTTTTTAAATTGTCCAGATTTTAAGTATGGTCATTTTTATCCAGTTCGGAAGAGGAGTGGGTGTTCTATCCCGCATAGAGGCCCTAATGTAGACCCGTTCGCACATGCCCTAAAATGGACGTATTCATATTTACCCTAATATGGTCATAATCGTACTTGCCCTATTATGGTCATGGCCGCATATGCCCAATTATGGTCACAACTGTACATGTCCCATTATAGTATGATTCCTTATATAGGCATGATCTTTCACCTACATTGGTCCCAGCTAGTACACAACGAGCTCTGAGGGCTGAACGTTATCTATCCTGTGGTTTTGAATACAGCAGGGTTTTTCCAAACACAGGCCCACACTGTACTCATTAATTATGCATGGCTCTCCAAGAATACACCACTGGCATAATATGTATGTACAAAGTTCACCCCAGACGTCTTCCTCATGTCCAGTACAAACCATACTGAGGACCGAGACTCCTTAGGGTATAATACACCACATCTTGCCCCGGTAAGACAGAGGGAACCGAGACTTCCATGCTGACACACTGACCAATATGCTGAGGCTCTTGCATGCAGTCGCTCCAGCTGACAGCGGTCTGACACAGCCCTGACGAGGTGTCCAACTCGAAACCAGGACGGGGTCCCACACTCTCTCTATTCAGGTATGGGGGTTCGACTAAATCCTAGGAGGATTCTTGGCTCTTAGCTTTTAGAACTACACACATATGCTAGGTACACTCGGGTACATCTAGTTAGGCATCGTAGGAGTACGCGCACTTGCATAATGCTTTTATATTAATGTATGTACTCATGATTATCGCAATATGGTAGAACTGTTCTATCCCTTTGCTTTTATCGTACTGCTGATAATATATCTCTGCTAATGTCTGCTCGTTACCGCAGCACATATAGTTTACACTAGAATAACAACTGTTCAATAAATACTTATTGAAACGCCTGACTGTTTATTCTGTGTAACTCTCTGAGACAAACCGAATAAGTGAGCACGAGTGACTGAGCGAAAGGTAGTACATGGTTTCCACGATTGAGGGATCAGGGTTGTCATGATCTAAGGTTGCCAGAAACGAATCTCTCCCCGACAAGAGGAGACACTAGTGGCACTGCGAGCTAGCTAATGCAAACCAGGCTAACATATACGGTGGGGGTGCACGGAGTCAGTCTGCCACCAAGCCCGCAGTATATGTTATCCAAACGCGCAGGTCCTGCAGGGGTACTATAGGAGCTACACGACAACAGTAGTAATGCATTTTGTAAACAGTTTGAATGGAAATTGTATATGCACTTTGTTTTGACTTACAGTATGGTTGCAGAGAAATGCAATGCTTTGTAAATACATTACATAGACTTGAATAGGATTTTCAGTAAGATTACAGGTAAGTTACTTTAGAGATTACTTTTCTTACACAGAGTAGTATACCTGGATACTACTCTGGGACATTTCCTGTAAACAGGTAAGTAAAATCGTTTTTGTTAAACAGTACAATTTTAAAGAATTTCTTTAGGTTTTCAAACTCCACACAGAATTTTTTTTCAAGGAAAACAGTCAATGTTATCATATGGAGGAAAATAGTGTTATTGGTTTTAGGGTAAGTATTCGTTAGTGGGAGTTGAGGTTCTGGGGGTAGACTCAGGGGTCCCCCAAGGTCAGGGCTGCACTCTTGTTACACCCTCAGCGGCACTAGGGCAGCCGGGTGCAGAGTGCTGAGGCCCAATGTTATCCAATGGGGGATAGGGGGCCTCCGGCTGGTGGCTGCTGGCGAGCAGGCCACTTGGTTGTGGGAGCAAAGCTCCTGGACTTTAGCTCATGGCAAATGGGAAAACAAAGTAGTACCAAAAGTGCACCCTCAGCGGCACTAGGGTGGCCGGGGGCAGGGTGCTGTTTCGACGTCGGGCGCCCTGTTTGCAATGGGGAACCTCCGGTTTGCAAAGGCACTGCAGGCTTGGGGACGAAGGTCTTCTGGGTGCGACCACCACCTCGAGAGGTAAGTTGGGAAGTTGTGGGTTGGTTAGGCACCATCAGTTTGGCCACCCAAGGCCGTGGGGCGTCGGGTGCCGGGGTGCCTTTTAGTGTCGGATTTTCTTACCAGCTCCTGGTCGCGGTTGGGGGGGGACCTTCCGGATTTAGGCTGCAGGTGTCGGCTGGAGGCAGGTCGGGGGTCGCCGGATCTCGGGTTAGGATCGCTAGGGAGACCTCCTCGTGGTGTTTGCCCACTCTAGCTCGGGCCGTGGACGGCGGGTGCAGAGTGGGGCGGATTCGCGTTGTCCAGCCAGAGCCAGAGGTTGCAGATGAACAAATCCGGTGTTCACGGGAGACACAGTCTTTGTGGGTGAAGGCAGGCAGGTCCTCCGGGGTTTTCGAGGTTGCTGGCTGCAGGACACACCAGGATTTCACAGGAGCAGGTTTGAGGTGGAGACAGGCCGGTAGGGCTGGGGCCCAAGTCAGTGGGCGTTTTCCTCTTGTTAGCTTCGGCACGGCTGTTCGGTCCTTCTTTTCTTGTAGTTTCTTCTGGTCTGAGGAAGCAAGGTTCAGGGTTGCCCCTAAATACTAGATTTAGGGGCGTTACAGGTAGGTAAAAAGTTGGGACCAATGGGTCCCTTCCCTGGGGTGGGTACACCCACTATTATGCCATCCTCTAGTGGGAGGGGGGCATAAGCCTTTTCCTGGTTGGCTGGGTCCCCGCATCTGCAAGATGGCAGGGACTGAGAGTTGTGCTTCACCTCGCCTCCCCCACCAGAGGGGTGGAGTTGGCAGAGGTGGGCACACCTCTCTTCCTCACATGTTTTTTCCGCCGGTTCTCCCGCCCAAAGTGGGGGTCAGAACCAGTGGGGACCAGTTGCTCAGTTGCTGAAAGCAGCAAGTGGCCTGGGGAAGCTCACAAAGGTGGCAAGCCTTTGAAGCTTCCCCTTCGTGGACCCTGCCCATCCTTGGGGAGGAGGCTTGGCACCTCGTCCCAGGATGTGCATTGTTTCGGCCCCCGAGAGCAGCAGGCTCTCGACCCAGGGGTCCAGAAACATGCCTGCAAGTGGCAGCTGAAAGCAGCCACTCAGCCTGGACACTAGGGGCAGGTAGTTTTTCAGGGGGCATCTCTAAGATGCCCTCTGTGTGCATTTTTCATTAAATCCCACACTGGCAGCAGTGTGGGTTTAATGTGCTGAGAAGTTTGATACCAAACTTCTCAGTTTTCAGTGCAGCCATTATGGTGCTGCGGAGTTCGTAATGACAAGCCCCCAGCACCATATACTCTTAATGGCAGCACTGCGCTTACAATATCAAAGAATGGACTTAGACACTGTAGGGGTACCTGTACCATGCACCTGTACCCTCAGCACTGCTATAGGGCACCCAGCTAGACGGGTGACTGATCTATGCCAGGGCAGTGGTTTGTAGGCATGGTACACAGGGATGTGTGCCATGTCGACTCATCACTTTGTTCTGCACTAAGACACACAGCCTGCAAAGGCAGTGTGTGAGTGTAATGGTACAGGGCCTCTAAGGGTGGCACAATAAGTGCTGCAGCCCTTAGAGGTCTTCCCTGGTCACAGTGCCCTGGGTACCTGGGCTACCATTTACCAGGGGCTGACCTCTGGCCAGAGATGCCAATTGGGTACAGTTTTTGGGAAAGAACATTGGCCCTGGGAACCTGATTGGCAGGGACCCAGGGCACATCAAGTCAAAGTGCATCAGTAGTCTAGCTAAAAGTGGGGGGGTTACTGCAACAGAAACCCAGCTTCTCACACTGATGAAAACGGTATTCATCACCACATGAGCAAGTGACTAGTGAGGATTGATGGCAGTTCACAACATTCAGAGAAAGCACTGCTTTTGCTCCTGCCTACTGGTCAGATCTAGAGCAGGGCTTATTTAGTGCATCATCACAGTTCAAAATTGGCTTTGCTCACAATTTCAAATTGAATCCACGTTCAAGCTGCTTTGTATCACCCACAAAGCAATACATGGAATGGGACCGCTCTTCATCAGGAATAAAATCACCAAACACATTCAACAGAGGAACCTCCGCTCTAAAGGAGCATCTCGCCTCAAAATCCCAAGATACAAAAAAAAAAAAACCATGGGTGGCACATCCTTCTCTGTTCAAGCAGCCAAACTATGGAACTCTTTAACCCCCAACATAAGATCCACCGACAACCACCTTATCTTCAGAAAACTACTCAAGAATTGGCTCTTCCCCACATAAGCACCATACGCAAACAGAAATTTACAGCATATCCCTCTGTATATAAGCATTTGTTCTCACTATAGACATGTACCTATCTTTGTGTATTGCTTTGTATAAACATGTAGAATAATTATGTTGTTGAGAGGGGAAAAAAAATAATAATAAATAAATAAATAAAAATCATCCTTGGTCTACATGTACTTACTTCCATTGTGCATCTATGTACCTTCCATGTACTTGGATCTGTGTCTTACTTTTCTCCTGAAAAAGCATATCCAATGCACTACCCTATTTCTCATCCTGTGCCTCTCTCAATATCTTTTAATCTACATATACTTACCTCCTTTATGTATCTATATACTTACAATGTACTTATGGATCTATATATTTATCACTTTCTTCTAATTTAGCATTTCCAAGGCACTACCCTATTTCTCAGCCTATATTTCTCTCAATATATCTTCTAGCCCAACCTTCTGACTCATCTCAAACTTCTCTCTACTACTCTACTCTACTCTCTCTACTACACTAATACTTATGGGTTCCAGAGTAGCGTGCTACTTGCGCTTCAAAACCCCATCAGGGGTAGCAAGCGCTATATAAATGCAAACCTCTTTCCCTCTTCTATCCCGCCACCTACCCTTCTCTACCCAAATAACTGAATAACATATCCACTACTCAAATTACTTCATATTTTACTATACTAATTTTCAACACTAATCCTAATGGGTTCCGGAGTGGCGTGCTACTCGCCAGAAAAGCGCTTCAACACCCATCAGGGGTAACAAGCGCTATATGAATGCAAACCTTTCTTCCCTTTTTATCCCTCCGCTATCCTTCTCACTCCAAATAACTGACTAATATCCACCACTTTCATATTTCACCATATTAATTCACCACTAATCCTTTATGGGCTTCCGGAGTAGCGTGCTTCAACACCCCATCAGGGGTAACAAGCGCTATATAAATACAAACCTTTTTTCCTCCTCTATCCTTCTGCTATCATTCCAAATAACTGACTAACCTATCCCCCACTTAAAATGTACTTGCATGTTTCACTATACTAATTCAACACTAATCCTCTATGGGTCCCGGAGTAGCGTGCTACTCGCCGAAAAAGTGCTTCGACGCCTCGTTAGGGGTAGTAAGCGCTATATAAATGCAATTACAATACAATACAATGTCTTTGAAGTCACTATGTATGAAAGTTACTTACTCCCTCCAAACTACCCTCCACCCCCAATTCAATAGGCTAACCCTCTGATCATTCACTTGGTCTAAAAGCCTGTTTGGTTATACACATGGAAAGTCCATCCACTGGATAATTCCAGGCAGCTACATAGCATTCCGACACCTTAGAAGGCTAATCCAGAGGCTGGCTCCCAAGAACCTCCCACTATTCTCAGGCACCCCATTTCCCTTCAGTCTTCTTTTCATCACCTGTGGGTGAAGGGGTTATTTCTCTTATGGACCAGATGGGTCATATGTCTGAAAGTGCTGAAGGAATACAAATACAAGAGTTACTATGGTAGATAACTTTGACTAAATTCCCACTTACTATTCTATTCAGTCCTCTGTACGAGAAGATTCTCAAGAATTAAGAAAAGCCAGTAAGATGGCAGTAAGAGTCGAGCCCTTGATCAACCCCAAACCTTTTCTGCTTTTAGACAAACTAATTATACATCTGTATTGGTAACTTTTTTATTAAACTTTTTATTGAACTTTAATCGCGTTACAATACAAGCATTCAATTAGTACATCTTGGCATAGGCACGTTAGCAGTATACATTTATAACAGCCTAGCAGGGGTATATAGTGACAGGCCATTTTGCAAGTTATGCGGGTATGAGTGAGGCGGTCCAGAGTATACGGTATATGGCACCACGAATAGGGGACTTGTGTGTGTGCTCCCCTTGTGACGTTGTACGACGGTTTAAGGTGGTGTGCGTTGGGCGTCTTCCCTTGGGGAGTTTGGGCTGGCATCAGTGTCGTCTAGGCAGTGGAGGTATGTGACCACAGGGCCCCAAATATCATCTGGCCGGCTCGCAAGGGGCATGAGGTTCCAATATTCAGTCAGACATGTCTGGCAGTGTGCAGCATCAGCGAGCCAAGTCTTGGTCGATGGTGCCTGTTTTCGACCCCAGTTGATCGCCACCTTGCGTCTGGCCAGAACCAGCAGCATGTCCACTAATCGGCAACTAGCATCAGGGATCTCGTTAGCATACCCAATAGGCATGTGAGCGGGTCTGGTGTGATGTGGTCGTAGGTGATGGCGCTGATGATCATGCACACTGCTTGCCAGTAATTGGCCACTTTTGAGCATGTCCAGGCCAAGCGTATAAACGTGTCGTCTGGTGCAAAGCACCGCACGGATCTCGCGTCTGAAGTTAAGCCCATTTTGTGGAGGGCCACGGGGGTACGATATAGTCTATGTAAGAATTTGAAATGTATCAGTCTCTGTATTGGTAACTTTACTCAGAAAATAAAGTTACTCACATGTAACATCCAGCTCTCTGACATTGTTATACTTATTAAGTTGATAAAAACTGGATATTAAAACTGTTGAGAACCCGATATCCTGCAGGAGGGTAAGGAGGGAAACGTGGAAATTGTACCTACCAAGGACTGGTGGACTGTTCCTTCTGAAACCAGTCCCCTCATCTCTTTTCAGCCGGACGACTGGACTATCACCCAAAACACTACACGGGATACAGACATCCCCTTTATTGCGCACGGCTCCTTTAAGGGACACGCTTCCCACGACGACTCCGCACAGGAGCTTGACGTCACTCTCCCAATCTCTGAACAACGGAGTGATCGCCTAAAACCCGGAAGAGGAGACAAAGAGTGGCCCGTGAACGCCTCGAAGAAGACGGAGACGCCAGGAGAGGAATCGCCACTTCGACCGGAGTACCCTGGGGAATCAAGGACAACTGGAGTGCCAGGAGGCCAATGACACGGCGCTGCGCCCAGCCACGCTCCTGGAGGAGCGTGGCTCTCCCAGGTACTGGAACGATTTGGGTCGGGAGGAGGGAGAAAGCCGGCGAGTAGGGTGCCCGAGTCCTTTCAAATCTCCCGAGAGACACAGACACAGACAAACACACACACACCCCCTCCCTTCCTCCCTCCCTCCCTCCCCCTTAGACGTTCGGCTGAGCACAGGTGATCCCTCACTCCTTTTCCCCAATACTGTAATCGGACAGCCATCCTGACACTTGCCTTTCTTCTCTCCTTTGCACGAGTACCCCTGACCTCCACGGGAAGAGGAAGACGAGAGCAGACTGGGTTATTGAAGCCACGACCGGATAAGAGGAATTATCCGTTCCCTCCTTCCTGAACTCTGGCTACTCATAAAAGACGGGTGTACAGTAAAATAAAACCTGCTTTAACACGACTTTGCGTGGACCTTGATCCTTGCCTAGATCTCGATCCCAGCCCCATGTTACATAAACATTCCTTGATAGAAAAAACTATGTAGTGGTCCAGGACTAGACATTTTTGCAACACGTCTTAGAAAAATGTCATTACATTTTGCGAACCCACCACATGTATTTTGATATTTATGTATTACGGTATTATCCCATTAGGAACAAGATCATATTATGCATCAACCCAAAAATAAAATAAATGAAATATGGTCACTATATAAAATACCCAAAATAATAAAAAAAAAAAACCAGTCTGGTTAGAAACACTTAATCCTACGAGCTGGAAGTGCAAAGTAAATCCCAGAGGTGTATATAGCCGACCAATTAGTTACAATATGAGAGTGAAAAATGAACAGCTGCTTAGACAGTTATGTTACCTCTAACAGAAGGCAAGAAACTTCTTTGCACTATTTGTAACTGACAACAGTACGTAAGCTTGTGGTTTTCCATGTTTCACAGATGTTAGCTACAGGAATGGAGGGAACATGAATGTTTTGTAGCCTTTTCTAAACAACATCTAGCTAAATTGTCATTCATTCGTATTATACATGGCGAAGCAAACTTTCTCTGGATCACTCCAGCCTGGATAAACACGGACAGTGTTAACTAGTGTGACCCACGTTTAAGAGCAGAAGCTGTTATTTCGGAGAGAAAATGGTGTCTACCAATAAACAGAATGAAATCTGGAATCTTTTCTAGAAACAACAGTTTTAACTTTTTAGAATTGTGTAGGTTTGGAGCCGAACCAACCAGTGCCAGAGGAAAGTAAAGTTCTGAGATTAAGTCTTATTGGTGGGGTCAATCTAGTAAAATAATACTGTTAGAAGCATTTTGTCTTTAAACTGAATTCCTACCAACTCCCAGACTGTTGAACTTGTGGCAAATTTAGTGGTGAATGAAGATAAAGAAGGGAGCCCTACATTAATCATGTCCAAAAGAAAGGTCTGATGTTGCTGGCTGAGCCAAAAATATTGGACTGGGTCCTATCACTTGAGGACACATGAGCTCTTCATCTCTTACATAAATGCTTTAACTCAAGCCATCGCTCGTTCAACAATGACTGAAGTAAAACACTCCCATTTCAGGGCACGACAGCCAAGGTTAAGTGTGCTACTGTGGAGGTTTCTAATCCCATATTTATTTTACAACTTTTTAAAGCACAACTCAACCTAAGCAGGTTTTCAGAGTGCTATACAATCAAAACGATAATGAAGAATGGAAATCTTCTTTCAACCGCCTCGTTGGGAGAGTCATCACACTATTTTAAGATCCTTCATAGCCCTTATAGCGACCACAATCCCTTGACATTACTGCTCGAAAGGGCAGTTAATCAGTTGAAGCACCCTAGTACATCTGTGGGCTCACTATCTGTAACTGATCAGGGGAGACGCCTTCGTTGGGCGCAGGTAGATCCTAAGGTTTTTAATCATTCTCTTTTTAAAACTAGACAAAGGTAAATCCAAACCTGCCTAGAGCCATAAGCATCGGAAGAAGAGATTATTAAATAATTCATTGCCATAACGCAGTCAACTGCCAGTTTATTATTAGTTTCTGGAGCCCAATCCATTCCAGACCATCCAAAATGGTTTGACGATAAGTGCTCACGGGCCATTCGCCTCCTAAAGAAGGCCCTGAAACAGACCCCTAGGGATAGAGAGAGGGTGATTGATTGTCGCGCCATTTATAAAGCGCCATCAAGGACCGGAGGCGAACATTACAGGGGCAGGATTGGGAAGAATTAACTCAAGCTAGTGAGCAGCGGGATAGCACTCTATTTTGGCAAGTAATAAATAGAGTTTCAGTGGATCAGAAAATCAGGGTCTATGTCAACACATCAACCCGGAAGACTGGATTGCCCATTATGAAGGAGTTTATAATTATGGAAAAGGCGAGGGATTTGGCACCGAGATATGGTCACCTCAGTCGGATACTCCTATTATCTTCACCATGGATGAAGTAAGGGTGGGTATTGAAGGACTGGCCCGGAGCAAGGCCCCGGGTCCAGACAGGGTTCCACCGGATCTCTTTCGGGACAACACTGATGTGTGGGCCCCGGTTCTGACGAGAGTGTTAAATGCAGCTGTAAGCAATAGGTTACCATCGTCGTGGCCTACTGCCATGATCGTGCCGATCTTCAAGAAGGGGGACAAGAATAATCCCCTTTGTTACCGCCCCATTTCGCTTATCGACTCCACAGTCAAAGTCCTGTGGCGGGTCTTACTTAACAGGCTCTTTGAGTGGGCCGACTCGAATAAAATCATCTCTGACACGCAGTATGGCTTCCGAAAGGTAAAATCAACCACGGAGCAATGTTTGAATCTTTACTTAATAATTGCTAAATACATGGTTGCTCAATCTGGTGCCCTCTTTCTGGGTTTCATGGATCTCACCGCGGCCTTCAACTGGGTGAATCGCAAAAAACTATGTGCCCTACTTGACTCCTTGGGGATTGAGCCTGCTATTGTAAATTTATTGAGGACCATCCACGCCCACACTACAGCCGCAGTTAGATACTCACAGGGGGGGGGGGGCGGGAACCACTGATTATTTTAATTGCACCAGGGGGGTACGCCAGGGGTGTATTTTAGCCCCTTTTTTATTCACCCTATATATTAACGGCCTAGAGGCGGCTTGGACATCTTTGCAGACAAACTGTCCCCGAGTGGGTAGGAAAGCAATTCCAGTTCTTTTATATGCGGATGACGCAGTGCTGATGGCACGCACCGCGAGGGGCCTACATGCCACGATTGATGGATTTGTAGCTTTTATGAGCGGGCTGGACCTGCCCGCCAACTTCACAAAGTCGTACGTCTTGGAAGTTGGCCCCCGGGGAACCCGCTCTAAAACATTCAAAGCAGATGCCCATACTTTAGCTAAGGTCTCGGCTTTTCATTACCTAGGAATTTTATTCGACGAGAAATTGAACTGGAAACAGTTGCTAGAGGTGCAGGTAGGTGATATGAACAAATCAATGGGAGCCATTGCAAGCTATGCCCACAGACTAGGTACATGGACCCCGGGTGTGGTTATAAAGCTCTACCAGTCATTTTGTATATTCAAGGCCTTGTACGGAAGTGAGGTGTGGGGCTATATAGCGACCAACAAACTTGAGATCACAGAAAATAAGTTTCTGAAACGTATATTGAAGGTCCCACAGGGCACTCCATCGTTTCCCGTGCATGAGGAACAAGGGGTCAATTATAGAACGGACATGGTGGCAGTAAAACCCCTGACCTGTTGGGTGAAAATCTGGTCTAATAACGAGTTGGCCCTCAATCGACTGATTGTATCAGATTGTTGATCACTAGACCATGCACTAAAAATCCCCTGGTTGACCTATATTAAAGAGATGTCTGTTGCTTTGGGAAGGGCAAACATTTTTTTAAAGCCTGACTCAGTGAATCCCCGGGACTTGAGTATAGTGAAGGAGCCATTTTTTAAACACACCATGGCTGCCCGTGAAAACACCGAGCTAACCAAGCCAGTGGTGAGGGGGCACGCTCTCCTAAAATCAGTACAGGGCATGGAGAATTACCTATGCAGGTTGAGAAATGCCTCGGATAGATTATTAATATCTTGTTTTAGATTTAACCAGCTCCACCATCTTTTAGCTCAGCCGGCTGGTTTTGTATTACATGATGAGATGAGAGGCCCCTGTGGTTGCGACAATAGGTCCTCGCAGGAAACCTTACATTTTGTACTTTTATGTAAATATTTTACTTACCATAGGAGAATATATCTAAAACCTCTTTTAAAAGCGATAAGTTTTAGGCAAGCCCGTGTTGCCTTAATGTATCTGCAGCTGTTGCCTAATGATTATACGCTCTTTTCAGTAACAAATGTTTTAAGAGCAGCATTTAGATCTAGAAATTCCAGATGTATTAATGATTGATTGGATTTTGCTTTTTTTGCACATTATTTAGTCTGATACGCAGTTGTACTGATGAAGTGTTTTAGGGCTTGTCTTTGTCTTTTTATTGTATCTTTTATGGATGTGATTACCTCCGAATAAAGATTATTATTATCCTTACAATGAAAGAGAAGAAAAAAGCTGAACATTAAATGTGATCATAAACCAGTCACCCAAGGAGGACTCCTGTAGAAAATCACTTCTTAAACCCAAGATAAGAAAGAGGTGGAAGTGGAAGGAGAAGCAGCAAAGGGCTAAAGTGGCCAATAACTAATGGAGAGTGGTTTGGTTTTGGGTGGAGGTGATCGGAAGAGTAAGAGGTAAGCTATCAGATCAAGATGGGGGAAGATGTTTGAGAAGTGTGGAGGAGAGGAGTGAAAAAGAGAACAAAGCACTGACCAACAGGAGAGGTGAAATGCATGTATGAATAGGGAATTGTGGGAATGCAAGCATTTAGGAATGACAGAAGAATAAGTGGGAGAAAAGGGAATCTGGAGGAGGAATTAGTCAAAAGCATAAGAATCACAGGATGGAAAGAGATTAATTCAGTCAGTGCCATCAATCATGCATGCCCCATATTAAACATCACTAAAACTGACAAAATCCTCGAGAGTCCATATTAGTAGTAGAAAAAGTACTAATTTATTTGAGGGTGGTTTAACCCCTTGACCGCGATCGGAATTCCGCTCCTGTGCTGGACATTCCGATCGCGGGTGTGGTCGTGACGAGCTCAGCTCGTCATGCGCACAGCGCGACCGCGCAGCATGACGAGCTGAGCTCGTCACGAGCATCGAAGGGGTTAAAATATTGCATGGATTAATCTAGTAAATACCAAATGACTCAAGAACTACATCTCCCCTGTCAGAATCCTCCATCCCATGTTTGTTCGAGCAGTACAGTATTTTTAAAATGTCTGTCTGAATCAGTCCAACCTGTCCAACAAGGGGGGAAATTATTTTATTGAGAGGTAAACCATTTTAGCACCAACATATTTAGGGTAGGTTGATTGTTTTCGTGGATGGTTGAAAGAAGCTCCTCCTTTCCACAGCCACTACAGACATAGAGCAGTTTCAATGTATCTGGCTGCTACAATCAGGTTCCACTGGTCCTTTCTGCCCTGTTGCAGAGGTCTCATTGAAAACTTCCAGGCAGAACAATGAAGATTCAAGAATCTGGCAAGATACTGATGAGCATAAGAACGACGAAGAGAAGACTTCTTCAGGAAAGCATATCACCTTTCCTCCAATGGATACACAGTTGCTTTGTTTGTATGTTTAAAGTGTCTATATATTGAACTGCTTGTACCAAGGCTGGAAGCAATTAGTGTTAGACAAGCGTCCATTAATCTGGAACTCTTACAGAGGTCGGCTTTTAGCAGGCAGTCATCCACAAACAGGTAGACTGGGAAGTGACTTCTACTGACAAACCATGCCATTACTGCCAGGCATTTGGATAATGCACTAGTGCCAGTTTCAAACCCAATGGAAGAACTGTGAACCAAAAGAGCAAATTACTTATCTTTGGTAATGGTTTTTCTGGTGGATACTCTTTCTAACCGCAAACTCCTCACCTTTAGAATATCCTCACATGCCTGGCTGGATCTGAAACCCTCTATAAAGCAGTGCTCCCATACTCAGATAGGTGACGCCATGGGGCTCCACGCTGACTTCGCTCCATCCGAAGTGATGAACGGAGTAGCTGATAAGCGTAACCTCTGCACGCTGACATCAGTTCCTTTCCATGTGTTCAAACGCAGACCCAGAGATCTACTACCCTATATAATAAAGTTCGCTTATTGACACAACCTGAAAAAATATGAGGGATCCTGCTTAGAAGATGTATATTTTATCATTAAATGCAGAACGGCAGACTATGCCAAAGCTAGCGTGAGGAATAGGCCTACAATGAGTCACAGGAGCCTTTTTTCCCAAATGCATCACAGGTCTAGTTGTTTTCTTCTGTAGAGTCTTGAAGATAATGTTCAATCTCAAATGAAGAGTCGAGAACCTCTTTTTGCCTTTGTGGCTTCCTGACGATGGCCATGTGATAAGTGGAAATGTAAACTAACAGTGTGAGGGGATCTCACTGAAGAATTCATAGAGTATGTCCCCCATAATGACTGAGTCGTAGTGTCTTGTATTGATGTCCAATCTCTATGAGAATGTGTCGTTGCTTCATAGGGCAAGGATGAAGGGAATGTTTGGAAAAACGTTTCTAGGTGTGCATCTTGTTCTAGGAGCTTTGGGGGCATTTTCTTCCTTTACCTAGGGGTTTTTGGTGGTAATGCTTTGGAAAATATTCCCTAGGCATATGTTTTGCAGATGGAAACTAGAAGAAGTGGCATTTCTGTATTGGAGTTTTCAAGCAGAGGACCAGCTTGACACCTAGATTGTTGACAGCACATTCTTAGTTCTTCAAGGCTCTGAAAGAATAGGCCTGCTGATGCCAATTCCATTGGTAATTCCTCCTCTACAGCCAATGCCTTAATGGTGACTGACCAAACAGCCTCAATGTACTTGATGCTGAGGAATCTGAAAGCAAAGCCCTAGGGTCTTTAAATGGCAATGGATTCTCTGATGTCATACTTCCTGTCTTTGTTCTTGAATGGCAACGAAATCAAGCATTCTCTTTACTGAGGTCACCTTGATGAGGGGTTGGGTGGTGTTAAGCAAGAGAGGCTTGGAATAGTGCCATGCTATAGATGAATATTCTCCAACACTGGGACTGTTAGGCTGGCATATGATGAACAGGGTACGTGAATCCTATTTGGATTCCTTTTTCCCACAGGATCAATCATATCATTTGTAAAGCGCACTATTCACCCGTGAGGGTCTCAAGGCGCTGGGGTGGGGAATGCTGCTACTGCTCGAAAAGCCAGGTCTTGAGGAGTTTTCTGAAGGTCAGCAGGTCTTGGGTCTGCCGTAGGTGGATGGGGAGGGTGTTTCAGGTCTTGGCGGCGAGGTGGGTGAACGATCTGCCACCGGAGGTCGCTCTTCTGAAGCGGGGGACAGTGGCGAGGTCGGCGGAGCGGAGCTGGCGGGTGGGGGTGTAGAAGCTGAGTCGTCTGTTGAGGTACGTTGGTCCGGTGTTGTGGAGTGCCTTGTGTGCGTGGGTGAGGAGTTTGAAGGTTTTCCTCTTGTTGACCGGGAGCCAGTGCAGGTCTCTCAGGTGGGGTGTGATGTGGCTGCGGCGAGGGATGTCGAGGATCAGGCGTGCAGAGGCGTTCTGGATGCGTTGGAGCCGTCTCAGGAGTTTGGCCGAGGCTCCTGCGTAGAGGGCGTTTCCGTAGTCCAACCTGCTGCTGACGAGGGCCTGGGTGACCGTTCTTCTCGTTTCAGTGGGGATCCACTTGTAGATCCTGCAGAGCATGCGGAGGGTGTTGAAGCAGGCGGAGGAGACGGCATTGACCTGTTTAGTCATGGAGAGGGTGGAGTCGAGGATGACCCCTAGGTTGCGTGCGTGGTCGGTGGGTGTTGGGGCGGTTCCCAGTGCGGTCGGCCACCAGGAGTCGTCCCAGGCTGAAGGGTGGATCCGAGGATGAGGACCTCCGTCTTGTCCGAGTTCAGCTTCAGTCGGCTGTTCCTCATCCATTCAGCGACGGCCTTCATTCCTTCGTGAAGGTTGGTTTTGGCGGTGTGGGGGTCCTTGGTGAGGGAGAGGATCAGCTGGGTGTCATCGGCGTAGGAGATGATGTTGAGGTCGTGCCGACGGGCGACGTGGGCGAGCGGTGCCATGTAGATGTTAAACAGAGTTGGGCTGAGGGAAGAGCCCTGGGGTACGCCGCAGATGATCTCGGTGGCTTCGGAGCGGAAGGGGGGGAAGGCGGACGCTCTGTGTTCTGCCGGAGAGGAAGGAGGTGGTCCAGTCCAGGGCCTTCTCTTGGATCCCGGCGTTGTGGAGGCGTGTTCGTAGTGTGTGGTGGCAGACCGTGTCGAAGGCGGCTGGCAGGTCCAGGAGGATGAGGGCCGCCGTTTCTTCGTTGTCCAGCAGGGACTTGATGTCATCGGTGGCGGCGATGAGGGCAGTCTCGGTGCTGTGGTTGCTGCGGAACCCGGACTGGGAAGGGTCCAGGATGTTGTTCTCCTCGAGGTAGCGGGTCAGTTGTTTGTTGACGGTCTTCTCGATGACCTTTGCCGGGAACAGGAGCAGAGAGATGGGCCGGAAGTTCTTGAGGTCCTTGGGGTCCGCCTTGGGTTTCTTGAGTAAGGCGTTGATCTCGGCGTGCTTCCAGCTCTCCGGGAAGGTTGCTGTCTCGAAGGAGGTGTTGATGACTTTCCGGAGATGGGGTGCGATGGCTGTGCTGGCTTTGTTGAAGATGTGGTGTGGGCATGGGTCTGACGGAGATCCGGAGTGGATGGTGTTCATGATCTTGATGGTGTCGTCGTCGTTGATGTTGGTCCAGGAGAGCAGGCGGTTGGTGCGGATGGTGGTCGTGGGGGCGGAGGTCTCAGTGGTTGTCGGGGCGGTCGTGGGATTGAAGCTGTCGTGGATGTCTGCGATCTTGCGGTGGAAGAAGGTGGCCAGCGAGTCACACAGGTCTTGCGAGGGTGGGACGTCGTTGGTGTTGGAGCTGGGGTTGGAGAGTTCCTTCACGATGTTGAAGAGCTCTTTGCTGTTGTGCGCATTGTTGTCTAGGCGGTCTTTGAAGGAGGCCCTTTTGGCGGATCTGATGAGGTGATGGTGTCTGCGGGTGGCGTTCTTGTGGGCTGCGTGGCTGTCCGATGTTCGTTCACGGAGCCAGATCTTCTCCAGCTTTCGGCAGGTTTGCTTGGAGGCCCGGAGGTCTTCAGTGAACCAGCTGGCTTTCTTGTTGGTGTGACTGTTGGAGGGTTTCTTGATCGGGGCGAGGGTGTTGGCGCAGTCGTTGATCCACTGTCTGAGGTTGCGGGCGGCGGTGTCGGGGTCGGTGGGTGGGCTCTGGGCGAGGTGGTGGTTAGCTGGTCTTCGGTGATTTTGCTCCAGCAGCGGCGGGGCATCTGTTGGGTGCGGTGGTGCGTGGTGGGTTTCTTGAAGGTGAAGTGGATGCAGCGATGGTCGGTCCAGTGGAGTTCGGTGGTGTGGTTGAAGGAGACGTGGGGGCTTGCGGAGAAGATGGGGTCAAGCGTGTGACCGGCGGAGTGGGTGGGTGTTGTGACGAGTTGTCTGAGTCCGAGGTTGGCTAGGTTGTCGATCAGGGTGGTGGAGTTGGTGTCGTTGTTGTTCTCGAGGTGGAAGTTCAGGTCCCAGAGGAGGATGTAGTCCGTGGAGGCGAGGGCGTGTGTGCTGACGAAGTCGGCGATGGAGTCGCTGAACTGTGGTCGGGGTCCGGGGGTCTGTAGATGAGGGTTCCTCTGAGGGTGGTGTTGGGATCGGTGTGGATCTGGAAGTGCAGGTGTTCGGCGGTGCTGAGGGTGTCGTCGGTGTTGGTCGAGACTCTGAGAGTGTTCCTGTGGACGATGGCGATTCCTCCTCCTGCTCCGTTGGTGCGGTCCCTGCGGTCCCTGCGGGTGATCTTGTAGCCTTCCGGGACGGCTATGGCTATGTCGGGTGTCGAGGCGGGGTTCAGCCAGGTCTCCGTCAGGAAGGCGACGTCTGGGGAGGTTGAGTCGAGTAGGTCCCTGAGTTCAACGGCGTGTTTGTGGGCGGAGCGGGTGTTGAGAAGGATGCATCTGAGGTGGTTGGGTTCTTTCCTGGTCGGCGGCATGGTGGGGCGGATGCTTGTGAAGCTGCAGTTCCGGCAGGTGAAAGCTCCGTGGGTGCGCTTCGGGGCGGCCAGGAAGCAGGTGTGTGATCGTCCGGTGTTGAGTGCGTGGAGGGATCTGGCATCGTAGCGGTGTCGGGCGTCGTGGCGTTCGTGGGGTCCTGGCGCTGGGCGCGGTCCAAGCGCAGACGGGCTTGCCTTAGGCGCGCCAGCGGCGCGCCCGCTGCGCGGCCTCCATATGAGGGGATGTGGGAGGGAGGAGCAGCTGGGAGGCAGGAGCGGGGCGGCGAATGGGATTGCAGGGGGGCGGGGCCGCAGGGACGCAGCTGCGGGAAAAACGGGAGGGGGCCGCGGGAGAACTGGGCACAGGAAGGAAAAACAAGTTTAGGCAAGAAAACAAGTACAGGCACAGAGGAATAAAAACAAGTCTGGGCAAGAAAGCAAGTTAGGCACAGGGGGATAAAAACAAGTCTGGGCAAGAAAGCAAGTTAGGCACAGGGGAATAAAAGCAAGTCTGGGCAAGAAAGCAAGTTAGGCACAGGGGGAAAAGTACAGGATTAGGCAAAAACAATGCAGGCAGAGCCGTGCAGCAGCGTGGGGCGCGACCTGCCTGCGAGCAGGGTCAGAGGATGAATACTTTACAAATAGTGAGGGACCTGTTAAGCTGTGAATACACAAACAAGGAACCACAACATAGTGTGTCAAATGGGTGACAAAAGACAGAAAATTGAAAGAAAAACAAAAAGGTAAAGGCAAGTGTCCAGGGGATCAAAGTCAGCACTGTATAAAAAATGACCCCCCACAGTAATCTTGGACAGAGGCTAGATGCCAGACGAAGTAGCGTAAAGGGAAAGTACAGTTCTTTACCATTTGAAGATTTTCCACCCATCTGCTCACTTTGGTTCCTTTTTAGTTTTCAAAAAAGTAAATTCTATATTTTTTTAAGGCTGTAGCCTGTTAATGGTTTACAGATTTTCTTAACTGGCTCTCTAAAAAAGAAGTTGGGGGGAAAAAAAGAAAAATATGTGTCTTTGGATAGGCAGTTATTAAAATAGAACGTTCTCTTTCTGAAGTGCTCTGAGATTCAATGCAGCTTGTGGAAACAAGTTAATTTTGGTTTCCAGCTTAAATGCAACCGGAAACTGCCACAACTGAAATCCTTACTGCACCCTCAGAATCCTGGAGGATGTAGGAATCCATCTACTGACCCTGCTTGATTTATAGGCAGCATCCAATACCATCAATTGTATTTCCCTACTGACCACTCTCTCCTAAACAATGGGAGAAGAAGATAAGATATTGGATTGGGTCTAGTCATTCCTCAAATCAAGATCAATTTGAGAATTGAGACTCCTTTAAATCCAAAATACATCCTTATACAACGGCGTTCCACACTGTTCAACCTCCTTCCCACACCTATTTAAGCTCTACATGGAACCTCTGGTCTCGATAGTACAAGAAAAGAAAATGTGAATGCATCAATATGCTGAGGATTGTAAGCTACGCCTCGTAGTTTGACAAACATCACAACACTAAAAAACGTCCTGGATAAACTAATGAACTGGAAAAATCAATTCTTTATAAAACTGCAGTCCAACGACACTGAATTCTTACTTCGGTATTACAGTGATTCCTTTCTCCCAATTTAAAAATGGCTCGACGTCCTCTTTCACTCGGCCTCACTCGTACCTTTTGCAAAAGCTCTGGGCTTCACAACTGACACTAACCTGAATATAAATGTACATTTCGCTATCTGATAAAATCTGCTTTCTTTCAAAAATCTTGCCTAAGAAAAATCAAATCATTCATCCCATTTGCAGACCTCTGGACAGTAGTCTCATCCGCAGTACTATCCCATATATAAGGAGGCACTGCTCGATTTTCAGTCCTACCCAAACCCAAAACGGCACCTCTCTATACCATAGTACATAAAGCAGCAGACCTAGTCTCCAAAGCAAACAAAATAGATCTGGTCACACAACCAAAAAAGGTACTCCACTGGCTTTCCCAAGACCCAAGCATTAACTTTTAAGTAGCACGAATAACCCCTTACAGCTCTCCACTTTGGGTTTACATCATATCCAAAGGCCAAAATGCAAATCAAAGAAGTTGAGAGACAACAGGGGTAAAATGACAACTCATACAAGACAAAGAAAAGCCCTACTGTAGACCAGGTATTTTATTGTGCAGGATCCAGACTGTGGACCTAGATCCCTGTAACCATTAGACTCAATCCAAATATCCTATTGTTCTCAAAGACTTGAACATTCACCTGTTCAAGCTGCATATCGACCTAACAAGATGCCTTCTACCTTCCTCTCCACCCACACTATCTAACCTCTTTTCTTATACTGCATATTATTATGCTCCCTTGCTACAAACAATGGTTATACTCAAGCATTCCCTCAAGTTCATTTGTTGAACGAATGTACATAGCTGTCTGCTGTTAAACTCTGTTTAAGTGACACCCTTTTAAAGTACATCTCTGTTATGTTTTAAGACATGAGATCCACTTCTCTTGTGGCTAGGTCTGCCCTTGAGAGAGAAAAAAAAAATTAATTAAATGAACATACGAATATATCCTCTGGATTTGCAGTCTAAATTACCAAATAAACTGGCATGGCTAGATATCGCATATGTACTTTTAAAATATACTTTTGAAAGCCCTCAAATGGAATTTCAAGTTTTATTTAAGGTTTTAGCTGTGAATCAGCTGTCATAGTTTGTGTGCTAAATCCTTTAATATCTCCAACTCACAGCTGAACTTCTCCAACCTTGGTTCAGGAAACCTCTTAAAACTAAACTCAAATCATAGGCCTGAATTCATTCTTCCTCGTACTGCGATCTAAGGCCAGTTGGCAGTTTTAATCTCATCCTAAAGATATTTAATAAACCAAATTGTTACGGTATGTTCTTTTGCCTGCTATTCCATCTGTATGTATCAGCCATACGAAGATACCACAGGACAACAACCAAGGTTTTACATAAGGTCTATAGTAAACAAATTAAATAGATTTGGAATCAGAATGCCGTTGTCAGGATATCGCCTGACAAACATTGCATCCGAAATATTGTTTTAAAAAATGTGGCTCAACTGGAGTTAATTAAAAATATACACCTAATGGGGCCATATCTTTGATAACGATATGCAAAAGTAATGTGTTAAATGGCTGCTAAAAGTGCCAGTGGACACATGATTACTCCCAGTGAATCTACTGTATTTTCTTTTTTTAAATCCCAACACTACACTGTAGCCTGTGGCAGGGGTTATGCTTAAAATTGCTTCACTCTTCATAGACGGACAGGGCACAATTGGGTGGGAGGCATTTACATAAAAAGCATCAGGATTTGACAAAAGGCACAAAGACATACTTTTTGCGGATGAAAAATAGAGAAGCAAAAAGTATTGGGATTCAGACAGAAACAAATCTCCTAGTCACTCACTGGGATCAGTGCTGCAGTGTATTGGCTTGCATCAAGCGTCTCGTCCAGCTGATTCAGGGGGTACTCCAGCACTACCTTGCAGAGTTCCTGCATCACTTCTTTCAGGGTGATGTTATAGGCATACCTACGAGAAGAAGAAAGATTATTCAGTAGGAAAAAAACACATTATCCGACTTGCCAACACTTTGCTCATTGAATGGCTCCTATAACATAGCCTGGTCAGCGATATGTAAAGTTAAGCAAAACACCCATTGGCTGAAACTGTACACTTTTATTACGTAACCCTTTGAAACTATGAGGAAGCATGTAGGCTTAAGAAAATAATCAAACCTAAGAAAAGATCTGCCAATTATGTTTGTACTTTCAATTTTTAACTGCACATGGTCTAGCAATGACTTGTGCTGAAACTACAGCAAATCAATAATTTAATTCTGCTTCAAACACCCAAAGAATGAGGAAACCGATTCAAATGGCAGAAGGGAAGGCACAGTAATGCTCCTAGT
The DNA here is from genome assembly GCA_963921515.1 of Calotriton arnoldi. NCBI lineage: Eukaryota > Metazoa > Chordata > Amphibia > Caudata > Salamandridae > Calotriton > Calotriton arnoldi. Next base: position 2,297,493 of record CAWUFW010000792.1, read on the forward strand.
TGGTTTGGTGTATATGCAAGACAATTTAAGAAGGGCCAAAAGACAATACTGGAATCATATACAGTAGACATTCATCGCTCAGCCCTCAAGATAAAACCTTAAAAGAGCAGACCATCCCTCAGAGTGGGGGAAAAAAAAATCAGCCCTGGTAGTCAAGAGTACACTAAAACTCAAAGAGGTTCACTTGATCAGGAGAACAATGAGGCTGGTTGTGGCACCTGGAAATGAACCAGCTCAAACCATTGCACTATTAATAAGCCAAGAATGTTCGACTACTCTGAGTGAGCTGACAAATGAGCCTCTAAAAACCATACTGTCAAATCAGAGCAAAGAGAGTAATGTAGAGTTCAGATAACCTTTGACCTAGGCGGGGGAATCGAACCTTCAAATCCCTTACACAGTGGGCTCTTTCTTCAGCTGGCAGGTGCCAAAAGTAAGCCCAGACTGACAATGAGAAGAGTATTACTTGTTTGCTTTGGCAGGAATGCATTGGACAAAAGCCTCTTCAATGTACAGGTCAGGCACGCAACAGAGATAACTCAAACAGATGGAAAGAGGCGAATGCCGGAGAAGTAACAAGTAAACCATACTTTAGGGAGTTGATTTCCAGCACAAGGTTGTCGCAGGAGATGTTTTCTTCAACGCCTCTTTGTAATGTCCCCAGCACTTCATTTTGGAAAACTACAAAAGCAATGGAGAGCTGTTAAGCAAAGGCTAACATATACATCAGCATAGTGCAAGAAAAATTTCAATAACACACAAGAAAAATTATATACATACTGATTTGGGACTCTTAGTCCTTTTTCCTCTGAACTCATTCAGTATTGCTCGACACCCTAGAAATGCATCATAGTGCTCCACACTATTTAAATATGTGTTTCAGTAAAACAAATGTATAGCAGTTACTATTGTCTAATTGGCACAATTCGAGAAGGAGGACTTAAAGAGTAACAGAACAGCTATGAAGGCGCAATGCACTCATTAAGATGTCAGAATGGTAAGTGTCTCTGGTAGGTCACCACAGCAGCCTTTGATCAGGTGGAATGAGCATGAAGTCTCGGATGAAACTGATGTCCCCATGCTCCATATGAAGAGGAATGCACGAGGCTATCCAACTGTCATTAGTAGGTTTTGCCTCTTAGTAGTCCGCGGTAATCCCATGGTAGGTGGTAAATGGTCCTTAGAAAAGGAGACTTTCAATTTAACAAACCTGTAACAAGAGTTCCTACACTCAAATGTTACGTGCATGAGAAAAAGTAGATCAAAACGTAAATCCCAATGAGGGGGGATAGATCTTTTAGGATGAAGATTTAACAAGGCATGGATGACACAAATTGTAATGGCTCGCAGATATTCGCAAAAATCTTCTACAAGTCTGTATCCCAAGTAAAGTGATGAAGGACAACACACTATTTATAGAGCTTATTAGGGAATTCAGGCTACTTTCAAAAGCCTAGCAGCAGAATCTAAAACAATTACTCTCATCTGCCTCCTGGTTGACATTTTGGGGTCACAAACATTATGGCACAGCCCTGTTTTGAAATGTCCATGTGCGGATAAAGTAACGTTTCATCAACATTTGCTCTCAGCAACAAAAATGAGGGAAAAGTATAAACTCATCCTGATAAAGAAGATTCAGGACCTAAAGAAACACCAGAAAATTGCTCTGCATTTGGTGCACTAATAGACAGAATCAATATTATGCATTCCAAAATGGGATATTCAATCTCTTCTCAAGCCAATGGCGCACTAGAATTTCTGAAGCATAATGTAGGAAAGGAGTTGTTGGGAAAGCATAAAGAAACTTCGCTGGCCAGTCTAGTAGAGCATTTTCCAAAACGTTTGTCCAAAATGCAGATGAAAGCCATACTTGTGAAAGCAAAGTATGTGGGAGGAAAGAAATAGTTCTTTAAAAAATAAATAGAAAATCAGCACTTGTACACTTGTTGGAAGCAGGATTAGGCCTGCTTAAAACGGATGCCATATTTGATCCCTCAATGTGGGATGGAACCAGAAGAATATTGATTAGGAAGGATCAAACCATTTGCTATATTAGAATAGGAATCAGTCGGTGCCCCAGTCCTCTACACATCTATTTCGCACCCATGAATTCCCCACAACCCCAACATCATCCTCCTTTGTTCGGGAAAAACATTAAAGCTCTAGTATTCATCAGACACTGAGCAACAGTTAGGCGGATCAGTAGAAACGATGCAGCAATAAATTTGGTCTTTCATTTCTCCAAGAACTTATCAGTAGAAAGAGGGAACACAGTTAAAGGGTAGGTCTATAATTTTATAGTGGTTGTCACTGTACAATTAAAACATGTGCTGCTATGCAACTCTGCACACACAACAAGAAATAGAATTCTTCATTTACCCTAGGGTAAAGAAATTCTGCAAATGTGGCAAGATTATCTATGTTTTGGAGAATATAGTTTTTCAATGCAAGGACTACATTAATCTGCTACGCAAAAAAGATGCATTTTATTATGGTTTTCTGCATTGGGGTTCCCACATTTTAGCTTCTTTGCCCGAAATAGAGGTTAGGAGGAGAGAAAAGTCTTTCCCACTTGCCCAGAGGTGCTGTATTCACAGCAGTCTACAATAGTTATTTGCCTGCAACAATGAAGACGTCATCCTTTGGTGTTCTGTAGTTCTAGATACTATTACACAGATGTTTTTTGGGTGTGTGCTTTAGTTGTAACTGAAACATATTTCCACATTTGCATGAGGCAGTAACTCAGCATATTATGATGTTCAAGGAGGGTCAAAGTCATCAGTATTGCAGGGTTTTTACCAGATGTACGGATTCCTGTCAATGCTACGTATTCAAGTGCAGCCAATTTGGAACCAACTTAAGGACTGTGTATTATTTGGCCTACAAGAATCAAGCCTGCAAAGGGTGTTCACTCCAGAGAATATATTGACCAATAACCTCAGCCATTAGACCTCTTCAGGCCAAATAGTGGTTTCTTCATGAGGACCTTTGTGACTGCTGGGCCTTGTGGGATCTTGCCAATATATATGGCCCAGACAAAAAAAAATATCAAGCTTTGTAGTATCTATAAAGGGTATCATGTTATGAAAACAAATACAGAGAATTCACCACAGCAGAAGTTTATTACTAAGAAAATGTCAGTATGTTATTACAACGATTGAGGCGATTTCACCTGCAGTTGAAGTAAGGAAAATAGTTTGATTATGGTTTGCATTTTGGGCTGGTGTAAGGGAGAGAGTTGGGTTGAAGATTACAGTGAGGGATGAGTGATCGAGAGGTTTAGAGTATGATTTAGGGTAAGGGTTAAAGTTAAGTGTACAGTGAGGGGCACATTTAAGGTAATGAACGATGTATCCCGGAATTATCTGCAGTCATTTTGTTCTACTGGCATTTTTTGCTGTAATGTAGATCCCCTAAAAAGGTGGTGATTTTGAAACCAATAAGTGTATGTTTCTCTTAGTAGCCATTTTAAAGTAACTGGATATTATGATCACAGCACAGAGTTCAGAAGATGAGGCAAATCTTGAAGAAATACAAACACCACAGATTCCATTTTGTGTCATAGAAATCTCTGGATCACACTTTTGATCCACAAAACCAAACTTCTTAACATATTTTAGCAACGAGAATCTACTCATCATTAGTCCAAAGGGGATAAATTATTACATTTAAATTAAATAGGACATTATGCTTTAAGAAAGATAAAGTGCTCAACATTAAAATGGTGACGCTATTAGGCTGATGATTCTAGGAGCACATAGCTGTTATTTATAGAAGGCTTAACCTCTTGCAATACCGTTCAGTGGGAGACTTTATTGCATTCCCTAATTTCTTGGCTGATTTGCAAAATATTTTTTGTAATGCTTCTAAGGAAAAACTCACTTAAATGATTTTTTTGAGAAGCATGAAAATATGCATCTTTGTTTACAAGATAAAGTAAAGAACTCTCTTTATAACGCAGTAGTAAAGTAGGTAAAATTTTGTGCAGACTTATTATATTTTTGGGGAATTAATCCAGGTATTGTTCATTCGTATTTCAGTCATGAGTGAAATCACAATCCAAAAGTGACGTTCCAAATGTTCATGTAGTGACAGAAAGAATTTTCAATAACACACTCTAGGTTTTATTGGACGGTGAAGTGAAGTGTTTTTTCTGAAAATTCACTATAGCAGTTTGTAAAGTTTTTAATCAGTAAAATATCACACTCTGTTTTGTGCACAGAAATTATCCTTTGTTTGCCACAGAGAAGAGACTGTTTCTTTTAACGATCCGACAGCCTCCCTTCACCTCCGCACCCAAAGACATCCTATGCGGCGTACCATAATGATCATCCCTCAGCCACACCTTGCTCAACATTTACATGACCCCCCCACCCACCCTCGCAGACGTCGTCAGAGCCCACGGATTCAACATAATCTCCTATGCAGACGACACTCAACTGATCCTCTCACGCACAGAGGACCCCTCCAATGTCAAAACCAACTTCTGCAACACCATGACCAACGTAGCCAAATGGATGAGAGACAACTGCCTCAAACACAACCCAGACAAAAACTTAAGTACTGATCTGCGGGAAGAACACCTCCGCATGGGGCCACAGTTGGTGGCCCGCAGAACTTGGACCTACATCCACAGCGACCGACCATGCACACAACCTCTGCATCATCCTAGACAGCCAACTGACCATGAAACGACAAGTCAGCGGAATCGCCTCCTCCTGCTTCCACTCTCTTCGCATGCTCTGCAGAGTCTTCAGATGGATCCAACCAACACCAGAAAGACTGTCACTCAGGCCCTCATCATCAGCCACCTAGACTACGGCAACGCCCTCTATGCCGGCATCTCAACCCAGCTCCTCAGAAGACTCCAGACTATACAGAACGTTGCAGCCAGACTCATCTTTGACATCCCCAAACATTCCCACATCGCCCCCACCTAAGAGACCGCCATTTGCTACCCATCCAGAAGAGATACCAGTTCAAGACCCTCATGCACGCCTACAAAGCCCTCCACGACCTAGGACCTGCTTACATCAACCACTGACTGAACTTCCACCAACCCTCTGGACACCTGGGTCCTTTTCACTCGCCCTCGTATACACCCCCCGCATTAGTCACAGCAGTGGCCACTCCTTCTTCTACAACGCTGCCAAGACCTGGAATGACTATCCCCTCCAGCTCCGTTCAGCCCCCTCTCGCTGGCAGGCTTCAGAAAGAGACTCAAGACCTGCCTCTTCGACGGAGACACAGCACCCAGATACCCCTAGGGGTGACAGTGTTAGGCTCTGCAAATGCCGTTTGATTCGATTTAACCGGGTTAGATTCTTCGGGCATCACTTTACAGCCTGAACTATCATCCTACAGTGAAGAGCATATTACAATTACAGGACTGTTCTTTTATACTGAGAGGGATTTTTAAAAAGCACAGATCAAATGTTGCTGATGCGGAAAACCTCACTAAAAATGCCTAAGTGGCTATCTTTTGTTGTACTAAAATGAGTCAATTTTGGACTTGGGCAAAGAAATCACGCCTCAATTTTTTACTAAAATTAAGTGTTTCTTCTTCACCACAACAAGAACGAATACATTCTGCCATATTCGTGTCTTGATTATGATAAATCTGCATATAGTGCACAAAACCAAACAGAACGGGTAGCCGTAGCTTTTAATGACAAAATGCACTACTTTGGGGCCTAGACTGGACAATGCGGAAAATCTATGTGCTGCAAATGCATAATATCTCTTCACAAACCTGAATTTCAGGCTTCCAAATGCACACAGTATTCAGCAATAATTTCCGCAGTATTGACTGCGAAAATGGTCTAAACACACTCTCATTCAAAAGACCTAAACCCCCTTTAGTCTGTGTACAACCATGTAACCCAGAAGCAGGAGTGAGGTTCACCTTCAAAATTGTACTGGTCCACCGATGGACCTCTGAAGGTGGCTATGCATGAAAATAAGTCCCTCGGTGCTCACCTTTGATATCATCCAACTGAGGGGACACCGTGCGACTGTCCATCTGCTCCGATCCTGCACTCTGCTCACTTTCAGTCTCACTCTCCTCATCTCGATTCAGAGTCAGGCCTGAGCAAAATCAAAGAAACATTAATAGGGATCTTCACCACAAGGACCATGTGATCTCATCTGAGACACTGTGTTATCAGTGTAATTTTGTAATTGGACAATTGTTAAATTTTTTCCATCATAATTTCCTGCTTCATAGGAGGAATGGATGTGGAAGACGAATGACAAGAGGGAGACGAAGCTACAGTTGCTGTTAGCGATGTTCATTGTTCAGGCTCGACCATGAATACTCCCACCCATGAACCTGATCACAAGGCACATTCATAGAGATAAGAGCTGCTCTAAAAAAATGATTTGTATGTACCCATTTGCAGCAAGGTTGAATAATAAAATGGTCCCCCCCGGCGCCGCCACACACACACTTTTTGCCTGGTATTAGATGCAACTTTGAAGGAGGTGTGCTGGGTTCCTGCTGACCAGGTCCCCAGTATCAGTGTTCTTTCCCTAAAAATGTACAATTGTTCCCCAAATTGGACAAACCTTTAGCACCCCAAGTCCCTAGTAAATAGTAGCCTGGTACCTAGGGATTGAGGTACTAAGGAGGGTCTACTAAGGGCTGCAGCACGAATTGTGCCACCCTAAAGGACCCCTCACCAAACGCATGCAAGGCTGCCATTGCAGGCTGCGTGTCTTGGTGCAGACAAAAGTGAAAACACAACATGTCACACATCCCTGTGTGCCATGCCCACAGGCACTGCATGCAGTATAGGCAAGTCACCCCTACAGCAGGCCTTACGGCCCCAAGGCAGGTTCACTATCCTACATGTGAGGGTGTACAAGCATAAGCAGATATACCCCTGTGCTGGTCAGTTCCATTACTGCCAGTACAAGTGGTCAGAGAAGCCATTTTAAACGCATGTGCTGGACACTAGTGAAAACAAGTTCCCCAGCTACATTATGGCTTCACTGAAAATAGGGATGTTTGGTAACAAACATCTCGTATTAATAAACCCACACTAATGCCAATGTTGGATTTATTAATACATGCACACAGAGGGCACCTTAGAGGTGCCCCCCTGAAAACCTACCCACTACTGGTGTGCTGACTGACTGTTTTTTGCCAGCAGCCTGCCACCAGAGATGAGTTTATGACCCCCAAGGGTGAGGGCCCTTGCTCTCAGGAGGCGAGAAACAAAGCCTGCTTGGGCAGAGGGGGTTCAAACCCCCTCCCAAAGGATGACCTGCAGATTAGGATTCCAAGGCAGGGGAGCTTCAAAGAGCCCACCGCCTTTGGTATGCGACTCTAGATTCCCTCACAGGAGAGGATGCCGCCCACCCTTTGGCACCTGGACAGGTGGGAAAATTAGCTAGTCAGATAGGTGTGTCCACCCTCAGGCTAGTGCCAACCCTAAGGTGGTCTACCTGAAGTAGACACTACTTTTCAAAGTTAGCCATCTTGGTGATGGCAAACTTAGAAATTCTGGGACAGGGGTATTCCCACAGGAAGTGGTCATAGAGGGGGCATAGTGACCCCAAAGGTAGGTAGCCCATTGCATACTACCCTACACTTCCCTAACGCCCCTAAATCCTGGCAACAGAGAATCAGATCCTCCTGACCTACAAAGAGGAAGGGCACGGAAGAGCTGCAAAAGCAAAGACTGAAGAAGGAGCAACCAACTTGGCCCCAGTCCTGCCGTCCTGTATGCGGTTTCCTGCCGAATCACGCCACGGTCATCTCGTCCTGCAAGCTGTTGTGCCTCTCAAATGCAAGGAGGACTGACTGCTTTCAACAAAGACCCAGGGACATGTACGAAATGCCCTCTGTCTAGCCATGGCTAGACAGAAGGCATTTCATACACGAACGGAGATTATGCCAGTGTGGATAGAAGGTAATAATCCTTAGAAATCCAAGAATTAACAGATGCTACGGGAATACCGGCGTACATGAAGTGCATTAGAAGATTGCGTTGGTGATCTTCAAGAGCTAATTCCAACCCTGATAAAGTCAATTTTTGGACGAAATGCGTTGGCTGGGCTGATGCATTTGATTGAAAATGAAAATAAAGATGAATGGAAGAAAAGAGATCCCAAGACTCTTTGCACTATAATTTGGTGTGAACTGCGTGGATCTGAAGAGACTGTTTATAAATAAATTATACTTTACTACATTCTCCTTTTCATTATTTCATTATATGTTTGGTATACTTTGAGTTTTTAATGTTTAAAGCAGACACATTTTTTAAAGGATTGCCACAGCTAAACCATACAAAACATGCAGTTCTCAGTATGTTCGTTTGCTTGCCCCATTTGAAAAAGCAATGATAGTCGAGCACTCTTCTCTGGTCACTTAAATTCAAATTAAGATTGCCAGTTAGGAAGTGCTTTAGATAGGAAATAACAAGTAGAGAGCAAATTACACCTCTAGACGTCAAGCAGGGAAATCAAAGACGGCAGGAAAGGTTGCTTGTTTGGAGATTTTAACAAAAAGCAACAGAACATGTGTGCAGTGAATTTTACCTTACTGCAATGATGTAACCAATTTGTGTTATCCAGAAGCTCAATATGTGGTAAGAATCGATTTCTTCAATTAAGTTCTGCCTAAAGACACATGCTTAAATGACATGAAAAAACACACTGACACTTCAAAATCCACAGACGCACAATGCAGAGGCACACTTCTTTAATCGAATTTGTGAAAGCCTGCACAGAAAAAGTAAACTCACCCCAGAGACTCCGCCGCAATGCTTCATCGTCCTCGTCCTCTACCTCGTCTTCAATGAGATCTGCAGCTTTCCAGGTGTAACCTCTGCCTTCTAATCCAACCTCATTTGTATTGTAAGCTGAAAGAGAATTTACGTGTTAGGAGTAAACCCTCCCATATCACTTGAAAACTGCTGCATCCAGTATAGCTGGTCCTATTCCAGTAACAACAATCTAGAGAGAAAAGGGGGGGTGGTGGGCACACAAATGCACTCCTATTAAAGCTAAGAGGATGTAACTGGGTAGAGTACTGCTGCTTGCCAGGAAATAGAAAGCTGTATAAGTACTGTGGAAATAAAGTGCAAAGCACGGTATAAGAATGAGAAAATGCGATGTCTCACTCAAGACCGAGTCACTCCATAGCACAAATACACAGGAATAAATCTGGGAGAAAGTTGGTGTGAAAAGGAGACTGGTTCATGGTGCTCCTTATCTGATATCAAACTTAAGCACAAAGCTGTTCATTCTCCACTACAACACATGAACCATTCCTGTGTGCACAGCAATGAACAACTGTTATGTTCAAGTTACCCAAGAGCATGACTTTATATCATCTATAGTGCACCCTATTCAAAATATGAATAAGGCAACTGATCTATTATAATTAATGCAACTTTGAATTTGAATTAATGCCAGTATATCCTTCCAAGGAGTGATTGTAAACTTTTACCCTATAAAGTCCATCTCAAGCCCACCTTCAGAGACTCCCACACCCAAACGTCAAACTGGCTGCATTCACGAACCACATGAAATTTATCACAAACCCTTTAGTGTTTCCCTTCATCAGATGCACAACTGCTGCACCACATAAAATCCATTACTACATTTAGAGTTTTCCCCCACTAACAAAAACTTTCTATTGCCTTTCTGTGCTGATCTGCACAAGTCCACTTATTTCCTGCCTTAGGTGAAACCTAACAGGCCTTACCTTTGAACTTGGACTTCTCCTCCTTGGTATCTGCACTGTCATCACTGAACTCGTCGTCATCCTCCTCCTCTTCTTCGGGATGGTGTAGGGAAATTACTGTTTCTTCAGGAAGTGTAATGTTTGGTCCCACTACCACCTGGCAGAGTTTCAAACAATAGTTAGTCCTGAATGCAAAAAATACATTGCCTGTTCCATGTAAACTAACACCGTGAATGCCTTCCCTCTGAAGCTGCCTCTTACAGGGTAGAAGAGATGATATCAGTAACAGAATTCTGTAACAAGTAGAAAACCATGTGGAAGGATTAGAACTAGAAAAGGAGTAGCTGTGAAGCTAGAGTATTTTTCCTTCTAATTTATGTACAGAAGCAGTATGTTTCAAAGTCTTTGCTTTCAAACACAACCTCTCTCTGGGAGTGTTGGTCTCGACTGTGCAACTGTCAAACAGACCCACTGCTAACAATATACACAGAGCAGACTTTGGGCCTGCCCCCTTCAACCACTGGCTTTCTTCGACCAGACTCTTTTAGCCAATGGCTTGAGACTTTTTCAATCATGTCTTGGCTCAACCAGACTATGGGCGTATCCCTTCCCCTCCACTTTGAATTTACATTGAACTGCTTGAGGGACTACTTTACAACTACAGCGCTCTGTATTCAGTCCCGCTGGATGCCGTCTGCATGTCTTACTCTAAAATGCTAAAGCAGCATGGTTAGGACACTGAACTAAGAACTATGGACTTTGCCAATGCTTATTTTTAGGTTTTAATTATTTATATACACACAGGTGCACATGTCATTCACAAAGTCATAGCAGGATCTAGCCAGCCTAAGAAGAAAACAGTGCTATGTTCCAAGTCTTATATAATTTTAATCAGTCTCGACCACTTCTACCATCACTGTGAGAGCAGTGGTGATCTCCAAAGGAATGCTCAATGTGTCAGCAACCAGAGGACAGTAAAATACTAATGTTATGAGAGGGGTAAACGTGCAACTGTGATGTACAAAGTTACACACCTGTTAAACGTAGATCTTAACTGGCCCGGTCCTCTTCCACACCCGTGGGGGCTCATGGATAGTGGCGAAGGTCAGCATTACACTCTTTTGGGAGCTCTGCCCCTACCTGGGAAGGGTGGTGGTAGCCCCAAAAGCTAGTCTAACAAAAATGAAAAGCTGCTTTGAACAGACTTGTTTTAACTTTTCCTTGAGCGCTGCCAGAGTAGTGATGTTGCTATATTCAGAATACATTGAATTCCAAAGTTAGGATCCAAGAACATGGCTGTGTCTCCCTCCATGTTTACTACAGTTAAACACTGCTTGTAAAATCAAGTTTTAATTGCTTGATCTCAGGTTTGGAACGTTAAAGTAGGTACACAGGAGTTTTAATTCCAATTTCAGCTAATGAAGATCATGGAGGGCTGGTTTCTTTAAATTGAGACAGTCTACCATCGGCTCCTAGACTCAGAGTAGAGAGGCCATGTTAGGATACTTCTAAACACTTAGCATTAATAAAGCAATTACAGCTGTGTGATTAAGATGTATTCATCCTTTCCCTGTAGTCTACTGGCGAGCTGTATTATATTACCCTTTGGCTACTGACACAGGAGTTACAGGGTATACTCTAAAGTGGCAGCAATTGCCAAAATGTCCAGGCTGGGCAACCAGCTTTGGAAAAAAATGCAGGCTGGGAAATTTGGTTATTCTATCGAAATTCTGGTATAGGTGTGCTTACAGTATTGTGTTGTATTGTAATTGCATTTATATAGCACTTACTACCCCTGGTGAGGCGTTGAAGCGCTTTTTCGGCGAGTAGCACACTACTCCGGAACCCATAAAGGATTAGTGTTGAATTAGTATAGTGAAATATGAAAGTAATTTGAGTGTGGTCTGGATGTGGACACGGCGGAAAGACGTTGCACAGAAACTTCAGGGGTCAAAATACACCCAAATGACGGAAGCATCACCATTCAAACAAGAAAAACACAGACTACAGCAGCAAGGAACAGACACCATAAGACTCTGGGGCTCAAGTCATGCAGACATAACCCCTACTACAAGCAAAATGTGGGAATTATATAGCAAGTAACAGTGATATTGCGAGTTCTGAGAGACAGAATGACCTGCACAGTGTGTGCTAGACCCAAACTGTCTAGTAGAAGTGCACAGTAAAAAAAAGGACAATGCTAAAATACTTTAGCTACCACAAGAGCCATGACCTACTGGCATTAAGAGCTCCGACCCTGATAATGCCAGTACAGCGACCACCTGTCATGTTCACGGCCCCTGGTATCCATGGCAATAGTTTGCTCTTCCTGCTTTCTTCTGGGCGAAATACATATTAAACCTGTTCTATCTCCTCTGTGGCACGCTGGTGTCATGTCAGGCAAGCAAAGAAGAGAGATGCTGAAGAGTAAAATGATGGTGTGGAGCCTCAAGTTTTTAAGGGGATAAAAGGGGACATGGACGAGGCCAGTATCATCTACATATATACGTCTCTCCACTGTTAACATGATAATAAAATTACAGTATTTACTTCAGAGTTTCAATGCCTTTATTTTACTTCTTTAATTTCCCCAAAGCACAAACCTGGTACACAAGTTACTATGCCCTTAAATACGCCTCACTCAAGCACCTCTGTAACCATCTCCATTAAACTCATGGTCCTAAATATATTGTCTTGGTAGTCGAAGGAAGGATGTGCATCTCAGATTTATAAAAATGGTAAATGTACGAGTACTAAAGCTGCACCCGTTTCTGTGATCATGTGGTCCTTTTCAAATTGACGACGCCTCTGTTGGAACCTATGTATTAGGCTTCATCGTAGCATTCGTCTTGAAAAACTGTATTTTGATTTCAAATACATCTGCTGCACGGTTAGCACAATTCAGACTCTTTCACCTTCAGGAACCCTACACAATTTCTTTTATTCAAAAAGACTGGGAATGACAACTCATCTTTCATTACTTTGTCAAGTAGTCTCAGAATTTCACGTTAATCGAATAATTTAATTGTCAGCGTTCTTTAAAAATCCTGCATCACTGTTGGACCGGTCTCTACATGTTAGAAAGATGTATTTAGACAGAACCTATGGCATGATGAAGTCTGGTCAATGTTTTTGACAACTATTAGAACTGATTTTCATTCTTCTAAGTAGTATATCCTCAGAAAGATTGTAATGTGCTAGAAGTTACCAAATAAGATGTTGCCAAGTAACCCAAAGAGAGTGAAACAAGCTACTGGGGATTGCATCAAGAATGTGCCTGAAGATATCTGCAGAGTATCTACCTAGAGATCACTCATACTTTCACAAAGCACTTTGTTTGGACTCACAACACAAAGACGACCCCACAGTGGGTAAAGCTGCTCTACAAATCCATTTGGCTAAGACTTTCCTGCTGTTCCATTTAAAAAAAATCTTTATTCAAGGAAAGAAAGCTAACCAAATACAACAGTCATGAAATCACCTTGTGAGGAACAAGGATTTGCAAAGACATTTCCATATCATCAATGTATTACCTCTAGGCTGGGGTACGTCATTTCCTGCTGTTACAGTAAGCAATTTTACCATCCTTTGGCCTGCAAGCTAGGGGATTTGGGATAATTCTTGCTATTTTATTCTAATGTTTATGACGATCAGTGACGATCCTATGATGCAGATGGAAAGGTGTCTGGCTTTTAATCATTGCTCTGCATCACAGGAATCTTCATAAACTACTCTCAGAATCCTCCCCGCCTTTATCATTTGGATAATAAAAGAATAAACAGCAGGGATCCTTATTTTTCCATCGAAAGAGTACAAAACATAACCAAACATGGAAGAGGCTGGCTCTTTAAAAGAGCAGGGTCCTAGTTTCAAGCTTTCCAGTGCTGCCGCCTACCTGGCTGCATTATTCTTCTGCCTCATACATGCTTTTTCCTTGCATTTAGGAAGCAGAGCGAAGAATTATGCTGCAATGTTGTTTTAAATGATCATTTTGAAGTTTAATTGGGCTTAATTGAGAAAAGAAAAACATGAAAGTCAATCTTTTTGCCTTAGAAAGGATTCAGTTTTTCTGTATTTAAAAATGCTGTTTTGTTACCATTTAAATGAGATCCTCCGATGCAGAATTAAAGGTAGTGCACAGATTCAAATACCCTGTGTTTGGCTACACATGCAGCCACATTGGTCATCCTCACCAGGAGGCTTCAAATGAACTAGGCTTTCGTTGCCCCACAGAGTCAGCATTTTGTTTTTTGGGTAAGAGGCAAAGGAGAGTGCACCAGAGAAGACCTCTAGCCACCACTGCAGTGATACGCCCCTAATAAAAGACTCAAATTGCACAATATTCTATAACTGCGCCCGACACAATTTACTTTTATATAGTGGTTGCTAACATTTCACAACACTGTGAATAAAAGTGTCAATTACCAATAACAGTTCCTACCCAACTCAACCTAAAGCGATTAACAGACCTAGAAAGAAAGAATTGACTGCCTGGATTACAATGCGTGGGCTGCAGTTTTAACATGGATCTCGCAACAAGAGCTCCACTCCCTGAGCCAAGCAATTTGGGAGGTTATTGTTTGCTTATTCTGGCAACCACAAGACAAAAAGACCAAGTTGGAAAGAACCACAAAAATTTAAAAACAAAGATTCATCATAAACAGCAGAACCGTATTTTTCAGTGATGCTTTTCTACCATGAGTCAATTAATGTTTGTGTTTCTAGAAAATGGACTTATAAAAATAAGCAGTCTGGCGCTCCGTATAAATAGATACAAATATGGCCCCTTTGCCTGGTCTCTTGAAAGAGGCCATACTAGCACCCATTTATAAGTGGCGGCACACTGTCTGTAAATGTTATCCTACTTCACTAAAATACTCACTGATATTCTGCAGGCCCATGTGATGGACTGGGTTAATTAGGAACGGATCTTGCCAAAATCCCAAAAAGGATTTAGGCAGGGGATGTCGACCATGCACAATGCAGGCAACCGCGTCCTGTGGAGGACTATACTTTTTAATTCCGTATATTTCTTGACTTGCGCCTATTAATGGAACAACATGTTAACACTGGGGACACCTCATTCGATGGATCGCATATCAGAGGCAATGTACGAAGGGACCTGGTCAAAGATATTAAGAAGTTGTTATGGCCAGTATCTAGCACTACAGGAGTAAGGCAAGGTGGGGTTTTGGCCCTCCAACTCTTCAGCATTTTGATCACTCATTTAGTTGAGGAGCAGGGGCGTTATTCACCAAAGCTGGGAAGTGAAACCCTATCAGCTGTGTTTTCAGCTCATTAAAAAAAAAAAAAAATTATTATTTTAGTTTTTAAGGGATGGATGGAATGCTTGAATTAATCTCAGCCACTGCTAATTACTTGGGCCGCATTCCAGTTCATGTGTTTTTTGCCCACAACGCAGAATCCAGACACTTGCAGTCAGCTTTGGGCCTGCTCCAGCACGAACTGCCACGCCAGGTCCCCTGGAACGCAAACAATCCCAGTGTGGTTCTGCCCTGTTTGGGCGTTATCAATAGGGTGAAGCTTGAGTCCTAAGGGAGGGTAACCAGAGGTCCCAGATTTAGCGGGACACTCCCAATTTTTCACCATCTCGCCCAGCAAATTTCAGAACATTTAGTACATGTGCCAGTTTTCGGAGAGTGTATCAAATGAATAGAGGGGAACCACATTTCTGGAGTTCTAGTACAAAATTAGTTAGCAGTCCTTAGCAGAATGCAACTTAAATTAACACAAAAAATACTGTACCAACAGTTCCATTTAATTTCTTTTGTGCCTCACTGTCTTTGTTTTCTATGTTGGTGAGTGCTGTTAATCAAGTCATTCTGTGCCTCCTTGTTGATACAAAATCCTAGTCCTGCGTCTGTCTGGGGAGTGTCCTGGTGTTTGGCTTTCAATACCTAGTCACCCTAACCTATTGCACATACAGTACTCAAGCTGCACCCTACAGATGAGGCCTAAATAAGCCGAATCCAGCGCGTACTTGACAATGAACAGGAGTGCATCCAATGTATGGGCTTCATTCAAGCATTCCAACAATCACTTTATTTTCTTCATGATTTGTTGCTGATGACATGGTGGCGACAGAAACAGCTTTGGGGATCTTACAGCAGGGACTGGACCATTTAGAGAGATACACATTGAACGAGCTGTCTGTGAAAGTGTAAAAACCCAAATTCATGTGTTTTGGTAAGAACAGGACCAGCTATAGATGGCACATTCAAACAGACAATGTAGGGATGGTCTCTAGTTACACCTACTTGGTAGCCTAGTAGACCATAACTAACTTGGAAACCACTGGTGGCTGCCAAGAGACACAGTACCGCAGCATTGGCATCTGGCCTGACTACATTTTTCAGACATGGGGGTAATTTAATTTAAAGAGGGCCTATGCGGCAAACATCCTCCCTGTTATAGTCGAGCAGCTGTCTGGATGACTGGACAGATGTGAACTGTGATAAAGTAGAAGGCCCTGTATGGTGGATTTGAGCATGTCCATCTCTTTTCAAAGCCATTCATCAATGACCCCTTCTCAAAACAGGGTGGTATGCCAGACCATCTGGGTCACCCACAGGTGACTACTTGCATTTATTATGGGAGAAAACGAGATGTCCACTGAAATATTTGAGATGAAATGCTCCATAATCTTTAAGAGTTACTGGGTCATCTTAACACAAGGGAGAAATTCTACAAGGAGCATGCTCTAAATTAACTGAATATCTGGTAGAAGCTGAATTTAGATCAGAGGGCATGAAACACTTTTATGCGCGGTATGCTAGGAATTACAGTCATAAGCGTCTATAGCTGTAACTAGATGGAACAAGTCACTGATGCAAGACAGTCCCATATATAAAATACAGGCTGGGAACACACCACTCCCAAGCATGGCGTAATATTGAGAAGGGGGGGGGGGGACTGCTTAAGCAGAATGTGATTCGTGGGGAACAAAACTGCATGACAAATTGTTTTGCAGTGTATTGCGTTCCAAGAGGAAAGTGATTGGAAGGTATATGTGATGATTTATGGTTTGAGTTATGAAACTATTGATCACTGGAAGTGTGTCAAAAACACCTTGGCCAATCTGGATAATAGGAATGATTGTATTCACTATATTACCTTTCTTAATCAGAACACCATCTTGTCTCCTGGAGCAGGAGGGAAGGTCGTCATGGGGAAGGCAGGCTTGTGTATAGTGCAAACGCTATACTATACTATGCTATTTTATTAGTAAGAATATTTTAATGTTTGGGTGTAGCTCTCTTAAATAATGGATTTGTTTGTTATCACGATGAACAAGTTATGTTTTATGCTATATTTAATTTTAGTATAAAATGTACTTATTAATGTTTAATTGTCGTTACAAGCGATACAATCAAACAAAATAAATGAGCAGCCCAAAAACTAAATCCCCCTGTTCAAATCCAAGCCTAGAAACCAATGACTACCAAACATGTAGCGACCCGCGATCTAGAATGAGTTGATGATTGCAATTAATAAGAAAGGCCAAAATGGAGTGCCATCTACCCACAGTAAGACCCTTCTCTGGTGCATCTTTTTCAGAGGTTTTACTTGATGCTCCAAAAAATGCCAGTGCTGTAAATTTCATTTCAACATATCATGCTTTGGTATTTACTTTGTAAGTATCAGTCGCTCATTAGACATTATTGTTCCTGTTTAGGACCTTATCAAGTCCTTTTCATTCATATGTGCAACATGGAAAATTATCTACATTTGGACTGCGAGTAAAATCTACATTTATACTCAGTACTTCCCATCTTATCATTATTAGAGGTAAGCGAATAGACCTTCACAGGTTCATTAGGACATCTTAAATTGTTTCTAGTGTTTTAGCATTTAGCAACAAGGGTGTGCACTGTGAGTTGGCAGCACCCATATGTCTTTATATCCATTACCTTAAAGTCCATTTAGAAATTAAATTATTTCATCTATTTTCATATTGCCTATTGGCATTTTCTGTAAATCATTTTCTATTCACTTGCATTATATTCCAGCAGGTGATGCAATACATCTTGTCTCTAGTTTAGGATCTTGGGATACTTATTTGTACATTGGCGATATATAGTATTTAAGAATCCCTTATCTTTCATTGCAGACGCGTCATCATTCTTATTGTTTATTTTATACTCAACTTCTCTTCAAAAGACGATATTTGCTAGTTTTTAAGGTACATTCATTATATACCGCACATTTTGTTTGGAACTGTGTTTTGACGTTGTCAGTTTTATCACACTATCTGGTTTTTAATTCTATTATCATTTGAGCTTGAAAATAAACGGTATATTCTTTATTTTTTGCACAATCTTTTGGTGATTCTAGCTAACATTAACTGGATATTAGCTTTATCTTTAAGCACTGGTTTTTCACCGTTCTGTCTTTTTTCTTATCTTTTGCTTACACTAGCTGTTCTAGTTTAAAGCAAATTATTGTTCTTTGCTGTGACATTTTTAATTATTTTATTGCTATATAAATATGTCTGACTGTATCTACAGCAGTACTGTTTTGTAGGACCTTCTATATGTGACCGGAATCATTTTATTTTATAATTTTTCTCCTTAGACCAAATATGGCTACCTGATGAAGGCGTTCCGCCGAAACGCGCGTAGACACGAATTATGTTAGCTATTATTGTATTGTTTGTATTGTATTGTCTGTATTGAATTCTTTTTGGTTCGGAATTGCATATGCTATCACAATATTGGTTTAGTTTTGACATCTTTTTAAATAATATGATGCATATCATTAGGCCATGTATAATTACATAACATTAATCATGTGCAATTAGATAATGCTAATTATAAATGCATTTTTTTCGAAATATATGCATAGGCAAAGAATAATAGATATTTACAATTGATGCTATGTGTAATTCTGCCATCAAAAAATTTTTTTGTTCACTTTAAAAAATTACATCTAAATATTCTCAACAAATGTATATATAAAAAAATAAAATAAAATATATTTTTGATACTCAACTGTTTCTGGTCACCATGGTTGTTAGTTAGTAATAGGTCCACTTTTTTATTCATTTCCTAATTGTTTATTTACATTCCAAAAAATGCTGTCAACATGTTTCAGAATGAACAATCTTATAAGTGGCATATGATGGGGGCTAATTTACTAATTTAACAGCACGTACAGCTCTTTTAATACGAATGCGACTATCATTCCAACGTTAATCCTTTCAACGTTGAATGCCAACTTGAAACAATCCATGTTACCTAGATCTTATTGAAGTAAGACTTACCTTGGTTTTAAGGTGGTGTCCTAGCTAAATTTCTGCTCAACAACAAGTCCAGCTGGTCTTGTCATAGGTTTTTAGTATCTTGGAGAGGTAAGTCAGCCTAAATGGACTTTAGTGTACACTGTTTGGCAATGGGTTTCCGTGTGTTGCTCCGTGTGCGCGAATGGTAGGACAATGCACTTAATATTGACTCTCCATGGCTAGAGCAGGTCATTCTAGTCTGGATGCTCCAACTCCCCAAGTATTTTTCCCATTCAGAGGTAGATTTATAGGTTTTACATACTTTTATTACACTTATGCTCAAAGCCTGGAATCCCTCCCTGAAGCATGGAGTCTTAGATTGACTCCTGAAGCAACTATAACTTCTGCCAGGGTAAGTTGCGTCCAGACCCCTCCCCGTCCCCACTGGATGTTAGCCTCACCTATTCCTCAAGAGCTTTGCACTCTGCCCAATTGTTAGATTTTACCCTCACATGTTCTATATTTGACTTCATTTTCCATATTATAAACAGAATGTGTGGCTCCTGTGTTAGTGAGTTTAACTGAAAACACTACATGTAATTTGAATTTTCCATCCCTTTAGACTCATTTTTAGCCTTTCTTGGGGAGTGCGGTGGGACAGGGGGGTGCATGAGAGAGAGAGAGGGACCTACTTCTGGAACCTTACAATTTACCTCTGGGTCATTACAGATAATGGAGTAGGGACCATCAATAACATTCCGAATTTCATTACTGTAAGCACAACAAAACAATAAAATGAGACTAAGCCGTGGGTTGGAGCACCGAAAACAAAACAAGGCTTTTCTTACTTATTTTACTCTATGGGTGTTGAGTTCATTCGTCACGATCTGCATTGAGCTTGAATAACCCTATACATCGCACGGGGATTATTACAAGGCATCCAGTCTTCCATGCGAGAAGGCTCAGTATCTTTCCTCCCCATCTACATCCTCATCATAAAACACTTTGCTGTACTTGGTATCAAATACTCGCATTATTACTACCTTCCAATTTCAGCACACGCCTACTAAAACAAATGTCTGTACCTGTGGTGAAAAACAAGCTGGGGGTCTCAGTCAGAATGAAAAATGAGCGTTGAAGAATGCGTGTCCCAACATGTCAGAGTGGTACTGGTCACAAAAATCACTAGGGTAGATTCTTATGCCTCACTGCCTAGTAGTCAATACTGCTGCAGTTGAAACCTCAGCTCTGGACTAAAACCTGGGAAACAAATTTGGATATTGACTCACACTTGAAAGTTGGCCCACTTAAGAACATCTTTGGATAAAACGTGTACAGGCTATAGCATATACAGACCTGCAATAACGTCACAAAAGCACTTTCAAGTACGACTTGTTTGGGGATCAAGACACTCCTTTCAATAAATAAGACACGTTTGCAAAAGGATGAGGGGTTTCCCTACCAAAAACTTGAAACTTTTGAATACAGGTAATAAAGCAACGTTAAGCAAATCAAATGCCTGCCCTTAGATTGGAGTTGACTCAAATACCACTCTTGGATCTAGTAATTACCAGGTTCATTATTCATTTTTGAAAACACGAACAGCCAGAAGATTTCCAGGAATGTATATGACTATTTGTGAAATCCTAATTCCTGCATTAACGTTTTTGGTAAGTCTGTTTTGCCGTTTGGAAGGCATTACCTAAGGAATCTTTAAGAGCAAGAGAGCTTCCCAAGCAGGCTCAAAGCAACCCATCATTGCACTGCCTTCTTTACCTGAGAAAATCTGCCTGCCACCCGTCAGCTACTCACTATGCACAATGACGTGCACAGCCCCACTTTAAGAAACTCTACCTGGTTGGTCACCTCCAACGTAACCCTCCCTCCCTTAAACTTCACTACCCACTCTCGAGGCTGATTTAAAAACAAAAACAGCTCAATAACCTAGAGTATGACCAACACAGTATAAATTGTATCTTTCTAGGACCCACTGACTATGCTCCACCCAAGAAACGCGTATATTAAATATGTTAATATGTATGTCGCTCGTCTTAAACGCCAATCTTCCCATGAGATCAGCGTCACTGCCCACACCGTCTATGTTAATCGTCACAAGCGACTGCCCTATGAAATAAGATTCTTCTTTTGTATAGTATGTTTTAAATGCCAAGGCTGAAAAATAAATACATGATGAAATGCCAACAGCCTTCAGTCAAGGCTTGATATATTTCTCAGAAAAATGAAAAACTGCAACAAAGGGAAACTGAAAGACATAAGGTTCCTACATGGGGTACCAAGCTTGGGAGAAACCTTGCTAGGAGATCCTCGAAGTGAAAGATTTGGTACAGAAAAAAGTTACTGCTGTAGGACACCCCATACTGGTTGTGTGGCAAGCAATATTCAAAAGACTGAAATACATCACGTTACGCAACACCTCAATAGAGTTTGGGTCATTTCTTGAAAGTGATAAAAGCACAGTAATACAACAAAGCATTCAGAATCAGATAAGGAATCAAATGGCATATGAACACCTGAAAGACAGTAAATAAGCTTCAAGAAGCCTGGTATTAAATATAAGTTACTAAATAAAAACATTTTGTATTTATTGAAGACTGCTATCGCAAAAAGGATATAATTGAAGAAACCAGTTTATTAGCATCCTTTTGCCAAAAAGACGCACATATAAAAGTGAACTATGAAAAGAGCTCACCTTGGACGTCAATACACAGTGAGGCATTAATGTAACTCCCTTCTTCACAACAGCACCATCACAAACCAGCGACTGCGTGATGACAACGCCATCTTCCACATGAACACCATCCCAGAGATGGGCGCGGTCCAAGATCACTTTATTACCTGGCCGACAGAAGAGTAGGATCATGGATATTAACAGCTTTTGCAAAGCCACACTGATTCCTCCTTCCTTTCTTAGCCATCCTCTATGAAGCATTTCTCCATAAGATGCTTGCTTTCACCTGGAAGGCATCTCTATTTTCATATCAGCTCAGATTTCCCACCCACACTACTCCTTTGCATTTAACTAAGTCTTCCTTGCTTGGTATTACTCCATTCAAGTTTTACATTTCTTGGAAGCCATTCCTCTCTCGGGCTCTTGCTCTACCAAACCCACTAAGCTCACCTTATTGAGAAGTTCTATTCTCCCTCCCCATACAATGTTTATCCTCCACTTCTCACACACATCAGACGCTCACATTTAATGAACTGCGCTCATTCCCTCCATGTTCTCAGTCACCATTAGTTACAAATGCACCACAACCATTCAATTTTCGTTTTAATGTTGCACCTGTACACCTGCTTGGGGACTGGAATACTGACTGTAATGACAAGCATTGGCAAAGCCAATAGGTCGCACCTCAGGAACCTCTGGCTTTGCTAATGGTTCTACCTACGCTGCACAGCATCCCTGATGCTGAGCAGCATGGCTAGAGTTAAAAAAAAAAAAAAAAAAAAAAAAATGGAGCCTTTAACGTGGACACACATACTTTTGAAAAGGAAAATGTGCGCACAACTAATGCACGCACCAACAAAATGACACGGGCGCTGTTTTTTAAAATTATTTATTTATTTAGTTACCGATTCGAGTTGGTGGGTAACTAAAAATAAAATGTGCAAAAGCGTTTTCTTCTTAAGTGGGTGGGGGAGCTGAAGCACCAGGGCAGAAGCAACACGGGATGCATAAGCAACACAGAGGAGGGCGGGGTACAAGGAAGCAAAAAGGGATGCAGAAGAAACATGAGCTAGGGCAAGAGGGACACAGACGCAGCAAAGGGGCAGAAGCAACACAGGGGTTGGGAGAAAGCAACACAGAGGGTGCTGGTGGGGGAAGCAACAACTGGGAGAGAGAGAGAAAGCGGGCATAGGTGGCGTGAAGTAACACGGAGGGCGAGAGGAAGAAGTGGGGAGAATGGGCGAGTGCAACAGGGGACAAGGAGAAGCATACAGACGATAGAGAGCTACATGGAGTACAGGGGGAGAGAAGTACACAAGGGAGACAGCTCGAAAATAGAGGCACTCTTACTGAGTGCTTAACACAAAAGAAACAAGCATTGGCAAAGCCAATAGGTCTCGCCTCCAAAAGGGAAGTGCAGACTATGCCACTGTGTTTTTGCATTGGCACTCCTTGGATATATATTTTTTTAATTTAATGTTCTAAAATCGGCCTTTGGCCATGCCAAAACAGTGAATTAGGAAAAGAAATACAAAACTGCTGCCAGTATGTCACTATGTAGGCGCATGCATGCATGCCTGTTGTAGCCATTTTGGAACACCTAAAAAAGGCGTTTCACCATTCCAAGATGCCTGCCATATGCATGTGTGCCTCCCTCATAACACACAGGCAGTCATTTTGCCACTTTTAATTTACCATTTCAATATGGCATATGAGCATTTTAGAATGACAAATTGAAAAAAATAAGTGTGTGAGCGCTAACACAATTAAACAGACAGCCTGGTAGCAGTGTGCAAGTGCCGGGACCTTAATGGAAAACAAATGGTGCGTGTTTTAAAAAAAATATATATATACAGGTGAACCAATTGAGTGCAAAGTGGCGTTCCCTCATCTCACCGGTTATGATGCCATGCTGATCGATGATAAAGTGCAGGCTTGATTGAAATAACCTAACTATATTGATTCACAGTGCGTATCCATGTGAGAGCGCTTGTCATTGTCCCATCATTAAAGGAAAGATGGCTTGACACACTTTATCAGACACGCTGTATAAAGCATTAATAAGAACATTACACCGTGTCCCAGAAAGATCGCATCTGTGCTCCATCCTTTCTGTCTCCTGGAGTATAATGGCTTAGACGTGCGTGGTCAGTTTACTTGATGCTGGTGACGTACAAAAAAATGGACGTTTATCCAAATACGCTCGAAAGCTTTAAAATAAAGGTGCCCCAATGTTGGAACGGTGACTAAAGAATAGAACAGCGGACCGTGTCAGATAATCTGTAAATTAATCAAAGACAACGCGGTAATGTTATTAAAAAAACAGACCATTGTCTAGTCTTGAAATTTGGTGCCACCTACTGGTGTTATTTAGAGCCACTTTGCCTTATGGAAGCAGCTGCCCCGATGCAGTCGTACACCATATTGCAGGCATAAATGGCCTACTCTGAAGGAATGTAAATTTGACGTTGGGAGCAGCGCTCTGCTAATTGGATGCTTTTTGGTGCTACAGTGATCATGAGGCGCTTCAATGAATAATGTCAGAGCTTAAGCGAAAGGCATGGTCGGGTAGCAGGAGGCGCTGTAGGACTGCCAGCAGCAAGCCCGATATCGCAGGAGTGGATCTCACCGACCCCCTGGGCACCGTCCTGAGACCCACCCACCCTTCGCAGAGTCAGGGGTACAAGCAGCGCTCCCGGTCAGTTACGGGGGCTTGGAGCAGCGAGACTGCTGCAGAGCTACACACCTGACACAGACCGAGAGAGCGGGTGAAGTATCACTGGTGTAGAAGAATCCTTTTCTGCAACGATTTAATTATGCGCTTAATTAGCGGGATTAGTCTTGCAGGGTTGGGGTCAAGCTTGCGTTTACAGAGTATTAGAGTATTATGGAGAATTAGAATATTACACAGTATTACACAGTATTAGAACTTTACGGATTACTAGAGTATTACAGAGTATTAGATTATCAAAACGTATTACCGTTTTATGGATCAGTGGGTTAAGGGACACGTTCTCAGTTGCACGCTGCTAGGAGCCGGGGACGTTGAGGTGACCACCTTTAGAACGTTGTATAAACATTAAGCAGCAGTGACACGTATAGCTGCAGTGTTTCACTTCCCCCGGCAGCAGACTGCGCATGCATTTATAAGGGGGAGAAGGTGGAGCAGTGCGTGGCCAGAGCGGCGAGTGAACAGGAACCGCATGAGCCTGCCGGAGGAAAGATCTTTGCGACTGCATGGTGCTAAAGGGGCTGAAAGAGCCACGGCTATGGCTTTTAGCCCGCGTTAAGAAAACTGTGGCTTTGCGTGCATTAGTGCTCGTGCAGACAAGGGAGCAAGTGAAAACATAAGCGCACGTGAAAAGCGCTGTTAATCAGAGGAAATAAGTAGTCCCCAAAACATTTTCTAAATGGGACAAGTGTAAGGCTACAAGTAATGGGGCGGTGCTCCATGGGAGGGACCAATCCACGGAAAGGAGGGACAACTAGCAAAGATTATCCACTTGGGAGCAAGGTTTTTAAAAGGAAACTCAGAGAAACAAATGAAAAGTAATGGGTGGCCTGTAAGCCCACAAAGTATATACAACAGGTTTCGAAGAGACAGTGCAAGCGCTGCCTAGGCTCGACCTAAAAAGTAGTACTTGAAAAGCAAGCAGTGGAAGGAGAGATGCCAACAAATCAAAAGAGATGGTAAATAGGAAATGCACCAGGGGAAGGACAAACAATACTGACAAACTGGGACACTTGTAAGAAGCAGGCAAATGAGAGTGAGAGGAAAGCCAACCAACTGTAAGCAACAGGTGGGCTCCAAGCCCGTATACATTCTTGGTAAGCCTCAATAGGTCTTGCACAAAAGTTGGCCGCTGTGCGGGCTAGTAGGCTAGGCTAAAAAAAAAAAAAAAAAAAAAAAAGCGGCTTCAAAATAGTGCTAATCTTTCTGGAAAGGTAAATCAGCCACAGCTTTTAACGGAGCAAACCAGATCTAACAACAGAGTTTTGATGTTTTTGAAAACTAGGTTGTTGTTGCGAATCAGAAATCACATAGTGGCTCTAACAGGCTGCTGGCTTACCGATGATGCAGTTCTGGCCGATGGCGCTATTTGTTATGTTGCAGTCTGATCCGATGACTGTCCCGTGTCCGATAAGCACATTCTCATCCAGTACGCTGCCATGCCCCAGGCTCACTCCTGCCCCACGATAGATGTTGTGTCTGGAGTGAGTGTACCGCTGGGTCTCCTCGTCTGTTAAATTCATCTCTGGGGTTATGGGGTACACCCAGCGCCGGATAATGTCAGAGCACACCGATTCATACATTAGGAGATTTGAGACCCGGGCACCATACTCCTCCGTTGTTACATACATATGGATCTGGTTACCTAAAATCTACACAGCACAAAACAAGTTAGAGAGAAAAGACAACACGAGCCATAATTTTTATTTCACATTACTCCTGCACACCAGAAAAATCTCTTTTGTAATGATGTACACTTAAGAACGGTATCACATCTCAATACTGTATGCTGTGCTTTTGCTACATACAAACATAAATCAACTCAAGGACAACTGTGTAGGACTTTCACAAAATACTGCATGCATAGCCTGCAGAATGTGCATGGATCTGTAAAATAACCACCTTGCTACCCTTGCCATTTGCCAAATGCTATTAATAACTCCAAAGCCTACAGCTTTGTTCTTTTTTCTGCTACAGGTTATGTATCAAACCTCATGCAATGCCTGCATTACCATCCTCACGCTCAGCAAGAGGCCATGAAGGTGCAGTGATGCATGCTGCACTGTGTTTGGATCATGTTTCAGAACCTCAAACAGCCCAACTAACAACTCAAAGAATACCACATCAATGGAACCAAGCGCTATATAAATACAAGACTTTCCTATTATCTGCCACATTACAATAAGCTGCGTGGTAAGGTCTATTCTCTCCCAGACACCATTACGCTGTGGTGTGGCGCCGCGGCCAGGGCGACTGACGCTGGGGATCACGGTTCGATCCCTGGCTCCGGCGGCAGGGGTCTGCCCAGCACCATGCGACTCTGGGCAATAGCTCGCTTAATCTTCCCAACGGCCCCCAGCGCCGAGATACCCCTTCGGGGGTGATTCGTGCGCTATACAAGTACTGGATTTACATTTACATATCTGATTCCATATGCGCAACCTTGGCACATTTTCTTAGTGGGCCCCACAACGTAAGAAACATTTATCTTTTTACACATGTTGTGCTCATTCTTCCACAACCAAATACCCATATACTAGCACAACTACAAACATTGTGCCTATTGTACAGTAAACGAGTCTCTCACAAACAATTAATGCACAGTTACCATTACTTTTCTTAATGCATCATACTGTCCACAACCTTTCTCTGGTAATAAGTAGTAATTGTATGCAGCCTTGGATACTCATTGCTCTTATGACACACAACCACAAGCTCGGTCTACAGTACTTTCATTAATCTAATGCAAATGATGAGATTACACACTTGTGGCATCTTGACTTTTGTGCTTTGTCCTATTTTCTTCAACCAAGTGTGGGAACAATGCCACCTAGTGGATGATGGAAGTAAAAGTGCTAAAGCAAGTAAGGAAAGATTAACAAGGGATTACTTGATATTATATCAGCTTTGTGTTGCAGAACATATCTAATACAATGCATTATTTTTAAAAACCTAGATATTAGAGTGTGGTACCTCAGATCAACAAGATCGAAAACTGGGTTTTTAAGATTAGTGGAATCCAACAATAAGAGAGCAAAAGTTACTCCAAGATAAGTGTACCGTGTCCTCACTCTTACAACCACTACCTTCCACCCCAAGACAGTTCAAAGTAGTTAAACAGTAGGCTGACAGCAGTCACATCTAGAACAGGTCATGGGAACAACACTCGGTTATATCACCTGACCAAACTATGTTCTAACCAATGCTGGAATTTATAACGCAGTGCTAACAAAAATCAACAACTGTAGCAGGTGTTAGCTCTGCAAATAGCATGGAGGGAAAGTGTCTCAAACCAGTGACCAAAGCTGTCTTAGCTCTGGGGATGCAAAGATTATCTACAGGTCTCCTAGCCAAGAACCCGCTAAAGACGTGAATTAACCTGGGTGATTCAAGATCTCATTTTGAAATACTTCTGATGTCTTAGTTGTGACCAATGTCTACTTTTGGAAGGCACGAGCCAGGGGCCAGTGGGGGAGAGGGACACTAGAACATCTTTGGTTAATATGAAAGTCATAAATCCGTTTGGGGAAGGCAGATCCCAAGTACAATTTCACCTTTCTGGAACACAGTTTGCAACTATTTTCAGAACAAGCAGATGAATGTCAATCTGGGGATGTCTTAATGCAGATAGCTGATGTGGGCCTGATTTGACGTAGTTAGGTCTTTTATTATACCACACATGCTGTTTTGTTATGCTCTTACATCTAGGAAAGATTAGATTGTGACAGCTGATTTGACCCTGATTAGATGCAGAGACAATCTCCTGGCAGCAGATGCCAGCTATGCTTAGATAATAAATGAAGGTTCTGATTGACGTTTCTGCTTTGCGACAATATTTTAAATGTGCTCACCAATTGGATAGATGGATCATACTTGAGCTTACATTGCTTCAGTTCCACTTTGTGGTTCATTTATAGTATACAGTGTCTTATGTTAGTTACAGTTTAACAAAATTTAGTTTATGTATACATTTCAAAGTTTGCAGTAAACACCTGGGATCATCTGCATTAAAGGAATGATTTATTATCTTATTTAGACAACTGTAATTATAATAAATTTGACATGCAATGAACAACAAGCACATGAGAGTAGTGCGATCCAGAATGTGGACCCTTTCCCGTGTGTGAAGAACAGAGATCTATGGTTCAGTGAGCTGCTGTGCTCCAAGATTCATCTCATGATGCTGAGGAGGATCCAGCCATTGATCCAAACTGAAAGCCCAGCAGCTCACCCACTAGATTACTGCAACACCGTCTAAGCAGCCAATGTTCAGTTAACCCTCTAAATGGACTTCTAGCGCTAAAGGAAACTAGATAATAAGAACATCTAAACGCAGATTGATTCATTAGAAATGGAAGGACAACTTCAAGTGTCTCTACAGGCGCCTATCACAGCGGCTTGCCATCTAATGTCCGTGCTTGCCTACCATGAGGTGAAGGCCACTTACAGGACAGGAGAGGACTCATCTTACTTTACGAAGCCCAACATCAGTAGTGAATCAATAAAGCTGTGGCCCAGTGGGCAGCCACATGGTCTTCTGACAAGTTATGCCCTGGTCTTGTGCAGTCTGTCAGAATTCCATCGAGACGGTGCTCTTGGATGTCATTAATAGAATTAAGCCAGTTGGCTAGCAGGGATTTTGCCAGGTTCATTCCCTCCTCCGGGGTTGGACGCATCCAATAAGGCCCATTTTCCCCCAGTTTGCTTGGTGAGGGGAAAGATTTTGTGCTGGCAAGCATTAGACACAGATTTTAAGTCAATAAGCTTTCTTATCTCAGGAGAGCAGCCTGCAGAGGGACGGACCCTGGCACAATCGTGTTCATTACAAGCAGTACCACACACCCTTCTCATGGTAGCAAGACTCAAAACAACATCAGGGGCAAAAGAAGATTTCTGGTATCAGGATATGTCTTTGCAAGTATATGCCGTCTGAGTCACTAAAAACTGAAGAGACACCCAACTGCATTGAAGGAGTTACTCCTGCTACCTCCACGACCACAGTCCACAAAATTTCTTAACACTACAGTGGGAAAGGTTAGAATCCCTCAACGTAGGTTGATTTCTCTCACACACAAAATCTCATTAATGAAGGATTGCGTTATGTACGTTGTAGTTGGGTGTAAAGTCTATGTGTGTGCCTAACTGAGTGCATTGTGGAGTCCATTTTGGCTATGTGCATGAGTGTGACATCCCAAAATGGTTGGGGCTTTGTGCAAGATTGCCCTGGTCTCTGCTGACCTGAGAGTCCATATTTAAGCATTCCTCTCCTTTTAGCTCCGAGTACACTGTACCTGTGGGCAGAGTGTCACACCTTTAAAGTTGTCTTTCAAAAGGGATTAGTTCAGTTTTGGACTGAAGCTCTGAAACAAGAGTGGCAAACTGTTTTAATTTCCTTTTGGTAGTACCTAGAAAAGCAACCAAGAAAACCCAACGAAGCAAGAGACTACAGGTTACCCAAACTATATAATTAAAAAGGGGAATAAGAAAGAAGAATTAAATAAAATCAACTTGAGAATTGCCAGCCACAAAGCCTTTCTTAAATGAAATGCAACGAAAACAAAACAAAAATGCAACTGAGTGCTGCAATTTCGAAATTTTTGATGCAGCTAAATTTGACAATCCATACCGCAACATCCTAGGGGTATGCAGAGAGCTCAAAGTCCCCTCATCCATATCCTTACCCGACTGGCATCTCGGAGATGCTGTCTGGTCTGGGTCCAGTACCCACTGCACCGAGGAAAAGAAGAAGCAATCCAGGAGAGGCTCCGGTTATACATGACTCTTGAATGCGCTTATCATGCAGTGTCCAAAGCCCACTTTGACTGAAGGAGTCCTCCAAATTCAAACACTGCAAAAGAGCTGATTGACTCTCTCCATGAGTGATGACAATTTTGATAAGTATTTGGTTCTAAGATTTTCCATCAGCCAAGAATGCAGTGTAGCTGAGAAGGACTGTGTTCCAGAGTCTTGTCTGATTGCTATCTCCTTGAGAGCCGGGGGATGCCACTGACCTGAATCATGTTCTGTTGGGCAGTCTTGTGAGAGAAGAGTCCTGCCTGCTGTGGAACACAGCACTGGACAGTGCCTTGCAGAGGACTGCCTGCATCAACGTTGAATTCAGGAGCCCAGATACGTGTGAGGACTACTGGGAGCTGTGGTGAGAACTGTGCTGTATCAGGATACAAGGTCACCAAGATGTTGACTGAGAATATGGATGCAATCATCATCTGTGCGAGGGAAGTCATCACCCAATGTGTCTGCTGATGAGCCTGTTTCAACCCTGACCTCGGGACGCACTGCTAGGAAGTCTTTGCACGTCTTCCAGTTGCATCCAAAGACTTTGAGGAATATCTCAGCTTCAAACTGCAGCTTGGGGCGTCAGGCAGATAGGTGGAGTAGGGAGCCCCAAGTCCAGAACCACACACAACATCCAAATCTGCCTAGTGATCTAGGGGAGAGTTGACTTTGAGCCACTGGTCTTCCCCTGCACGTACACGGTCTTCAGATTTTTCCTTGTGCACTGAGTGACTGTATTTGGTGTCCCCAGTCCTGAAAAAAGCCTGCTCTTAAAGGTTTTCAACCTTGACTGACTGTGCTCTTGGAACAAGAACATTATGAGCCCACTGAAAAACATTTGTCACAGGCCCCTGCTTTTAACTCTTTGCTTAGGCACATAACTTACATGTCTCTGGAAAATGAGATAGAGGGGTCTTGTTTTCTTTGATTATGCTCATTTTATGTATGTAATGGTTTCTTGTGTGCAATAAAGTACTTTTCTCTTTTAAAGTAATGCACCTTCTAAACACATAATTATTAACCAATATTAAAAAAGGCATAATGTATTCCGGACATTTAATGTACACCACATACCTGAGTAATCCTCGGACCATTGTGCATAGCTACCATGAGAGAGTCACGCTCTAAAGGGTAGTGCTTGGTTGTCTAGGGTTCAATAATACTGCATGCCACAGGCCACCAGTAGTAAAGAACTCCTCCAGAAGCTCAGTGACCTACGACTGCCCTGGGACACCACGGAGAACTACATGGCCTTTCGTAGAGCTATTAAAACTCATCTTTTTCCCACAGCCTAGTGCCTTCGTCTGATTTCCAGCCTCTATGTTCTGCTTCAGCGCTGGGACGCCTCTTTGCTGAGGCAGCTGTGCGCTATACAAAACATGCTAGCATAACCTAACAGGGTTTCCAAACAAGTATTCTCTGCAGCTCCTCCACATCTGTGTTATTCTCTTCAACTAGATACTTGCTTTATCCGGATTTTTATGGCCTTTCGCCGAGTCTCAAAGTCTTACCTTTTAAGTGGCCTTCTTGTGCTGTATTATTGAGTCCTGTTCAAGGTCCCAGGACCCATTTCATGGGCTTCACTATAATAAAGTACACAGACTAGGAGGTGTTTGCTCCAGGTTTTTGGAACAACCAGCAGGTTGTGTGAAGATAGCCAAGTACTTGAATCTAAAGATGATCACCTGCTTGCGGGAGATGCATTGCTATAAAACCTCTCTGAGAAAGCGTCCTCATATTACTGCATTCTGGCCTACTCTAAATCATCCAAAGGAGCACTACAAAAATAGCACTTACCTCTTCATTCACCAAGATCCCTCGTACAAAGTCATCCCGCGTCTGGTAATCAAAGTTATCAGTGAACAGTTCAGCTACCTGTATAAGCAAAGGTGCAAAGGGTCAGTCTAAAAAAGTGACATTATGTTTTTTTAACTCACAGGAAGAACCAGTGCTTTATGACGATCGCTAATGCAACTCAAAGAATTGGTATCCCCACTAAAGCAAACCTGTGGTCTATAAGTAAAGACTCCATACTCCTTATGTTGACGGCTGATGAAATAACCCATTTTAGAGCAGGCAGCATGGTTATCTGCAATTGTATGGGTTTGTCCTTCGCTGTCTCCAGCCCCAATGCTTGGTTCTTTGATGCTGCTACTAACAACCTACTGCATACCATAGAAGCTAACCACCTGCTTCCCTCCTGAAAATTGTAAGTATGCCACTACCTTCAGAAAGACCTCCTCCAGTCCCTATCACCACTTTAAGTACATAAAAGAACCAAGTCAATGTCCCTATAGACTGGTGCCCCAACCATGAATTTCTCACCTGCGGAGAGCAGATGCTTATATGACAATCCAACAAATCATGGCGCAGCTCCACTTCTCCGGCTCCACTATGGAAAATACTCTAGAAAACAAAATGAATATTGAAAGTGTCTCATATATAAAAATATAACATGCTTCAAATTCAGCTATTGTGGACTCTTGTCTGGGCCCTCAACTACATGTTACAGTGCCAGTTTGAGAAACCAGCTCAACTTCTTTTGGGTTTCAATGGTAAACTACATAGCGAGCAGGAAGGTGTCATTTACCGGTAGTGAGCTATAATGCTCAGACCACAACTACAAGCAATGCACAAAGAAACATATTTGTGGACCACAACAGGGAACAGACAAACCCCCACTTTGAAACAGTTTCTCATTTGTTTTCCTATTTGAGAGATTAACAGTTCTGCAGCCTATTGGTCATTCAAAATTTGGCATTAGTGTCTAAACTAGATTTGTAGGCAAAAATGAGGAAATTTGCTTTTCAACAAAAGTCTGAGATGCACGAGTTATGCCAAATCAGGTTTACCCTTTCTTTTTTTTTTTATCCAGCAGCAGTATTACAAGCCTGCTTGTATTCTACCCACATACACAATCTGCAATTTTCCATTTTGCCAAGTTTCAACCTAACATTTCCTCTAGCTGCCAT
This sequence comes from Calotriton arnoldi, assembly GCA_963921515.1. Classification (NCBI taxonomy): domain Eukaryota; kingdom Metazoa; phylum Chordata; class Amphibia; order Caudata; family Salamandridae; genus Calotriton; species Calotriton arnoldi. The sequence goes on from CAWUFW010000792.1 coordinate 2,330,616, forward strand.
GTCCATTATAAAATTGTAAACATGAGGAACAGGAAAAGAGAAGAATCAGATCCTAAAAAAAACCCATTGACTTGCTGCTCCCATGGTGTGTGCATATTCACGCCTTGTTCGCCGGTCAGTCTCCGGTCACCTCTGCATTGCTCTCCAGTAGTTTTTGTTCTCGTTCTCTCTCTCCGGAAATTCATTGTAGTGCGATGGATGCGAGTAACCTAGTGGCTCTAAGGAGTTTCCATATGGAATGCCACAATGTCTGCATCGTCCCCAAAGGGAATCGCATGAGCAGGGAGTTCCTACTCATCAATACCCGTGTCCCTCCGTCCTACTGGCTCTCTTAATGACCCGAATATCTGTACCGTCCCCAAAAATTAGTTTCTATAACCCATCATGATATGGCAGGAGCCTTAGCCACCTTCTACAAAAGCACTATTTGACTCTTGGCCAAACAAACAGTCAGATTGATAAATTTACATTTGGGATTCAGGTGTCTGGGGCATGCTATCAATCCCAGCAAACCAGACTCTAGGTGCACAGATTTCTGCCTTTCACCTTAGGGTAAATAGTGTAACTGAGACCCCTGTTCAATAGTCTCAAGAGGCCTGGCAAGCCCATACCAAGTGGAAGAATCCTGTGTTGCAATTCCTGCAACTGGGGCAGGTGCATTGTGTGTTTGGGTAAAGCTTTTTTTTTTTAAGGGTATGTGGGAATCTGATCGAGAAAACAGAATTAGATGCATTTGAATCAAGCTTTTCTAGACACACTGCTTACAGATTTCCTAGCGTTGGCCCAATCTATTACCGGAAGAAGTATCTGAAGGTCTTCCTCCCAGTGGGCCCAAATGTACTCGCCCAGCAACAATGCATTTCTGGTGAAGGCCCTATAGAGCAGCTTGACTGCTTTGTGCCCCTGTCCTTTGCCTAATACAGTCCAGAGTGCCCAGTCTGTGAGCAATTCTTATGTCTTGTGCCCCCAAGTCATAAGAATGTTGATTGCAGGTCGGTTATAATGGAGAAAGTGCCTTTTCGGTACACTGTATGTTTGATTAAATTCTTTAAATGTTATAAGCTGCCCTGCGTCATAGCTGGCCTATAAACACGACATCCACTTCTGCCTAGTCAGACGGTTACTCTGATGATCATTCCGAATCCAGCTACTGACTACAGTGGCAAGTCTGGGACATAGGATATTTTCAGTCCGGTCTTTAGGATATTGTATTTAGCATTTTTAACTGTCACTACTGACGCGGAGAGAGAGATCTTCCCAAGAGGGGAAGTAGCCCACAATACGGCTAATACAAGGAGTGCTCCATAGGCCCTCTCTATGTAGGTAGCTGCAGGAGTAGGGGGCGTTGCTAACCGCCTCGCCGGTCACTGTAGTTAAGACAGCGAGGAAGTAGTTCTCCAGGTCAGGTAGCCATAATCTACCCTCTGATACAGACAGGTTTAGTTGGGACAGGGCAACTTGCTTTCAATTTCTCCATTTAGGTCACGGTGTCGGGTGTTTATGTCATAAAAAAAAAATCTTTCTGGGTGTTGTCTGTCGGACACTCGCAAGATAGTGAAGCAGTTTAGGAAGCAAGACAATTTATCAGTGATACTCTGCCCATAACTGATATTGGGAGCTTTCTAGTGCAGACTCAGAGGGCAGACAGGTCTCTTGTCTGATTACTGTTAGCACTTCAGTAATCTCTATATAAATATGGACATCTAGGTACTTAAATGTGCAGGGCCAATGGAACTGTGTCCTTTGTTTACTGTGCACAAACTAATAAAGGTGTTAAAAAAAAAAAAAAATATTTAAATAAATAAATGTGCAGGGCCACTTGCATGCCTACGTTGATCACGTATGGTTTGGATTATGGAATTCCCGAGTGTGAATAGAAGGGAATTACTTTTATTATTATTATTATGGCAGCGTGTAAAGCGCAATGGTTACTCCATTATGGAGTGTTTATTCATGCTGAGTCTTGATAGTCAATCAAACTCTTTGAAAATGTCTATGAGAGGCTGTAGTTCCAAACGAGGATCAAATATACTAGCACATCCTCTACGTAAAGAGGTAGTTTATGGTCTACAAAGAATAGCTTTATCCCTCTGTGATTTGGGGATCTGTGCACCCGGCAAGCCAATGGGTCCATGGCCAATGCAAAGGTCCGTGGCGACAATCGTCAGCACTATCGCATAACTCACTGGATCATCCAGCTGTGGGAGAACGCCTGTGCTATCTTTACCTTTGCTGCTGGGACCTATACAGTAGTTTCAGCCATGCCAAGAATCGGTCCCCAAATTTCAGATGCCTAAGAGCCTCCCATTTTAAACCGTGGCTGATGGCATCAAATACATTTTCAGTGTCTATGGAAATCACCGTGGGAGTTGGGACCTTCTCTGGTAAATCTATCAATATAGTAAAGAGCTTCAGTAGGTTCTGGCAAGTGCTCGTACAGATTGGGCATAAGTGACAGCAGTGTGGTTGTCTGGATTTTTCCCAGAAATATACAATCTGTATTCATCAGGGAGAGTGGAAGATGAGCGGCAACATCAAGCTTCTGCTGCCGAGTTGGGGAGCATCGCTATCAGTTCTTCCCTAGTTTTAAGGGGAAGGGTACCTTGTTTAACAGAACTGAGGTGCTAGCAGACACATATTCAGCATACAATTCCGAAAGTAGGCCATCTGTGCTAGGTATTTTATCCCCGTATAGATAACTTATGGAATTTTTTTTATTGAGTCTACAATGAGCTGGGCATCTAACAAGCCCACATCATCAGCTAATAGGGTTGGCAGTTGGGCCTTGTCTTAAAAAAATAAATAGCAGAAGCTTGCCCCTCTTTGCGCTTTCTCACTTTCAGGTCAGACTACAGCAGGTAATAGAAGTAGCAAAAAATGTGGTTGATATCCATCTGTGTGTGTTTAAGCTCCTCTACCCTGTTGTGCATGGCCATTAAAGGGGTTCGGTCCATGGACCAGTTAAGTATTTGCACTAGTAGGAGGCCTTCACTGGTGATGCTCATCTATGATGTTTCATTTGCATCTCCAATCAGCTCTGCCACTCTGTTGGCCACACTCTGCTCCTGGGTGGGTCACTGCGCTTATCTGTTCCTCCTTCTGGTGTGGATATATGGGCTGGCAGCACCAGGTTGCTCTCTGAGAAACTCATGACCCAAATCCATTCGAACACTTCAACACTTGTCTGTGAAAAAATGTGATATACCATTCTTGAGTAGGTCGAACAGAAGTCATGGAGCTTGTGCTTTATCTCAAGGAAGGATCTTCTTTGTTGCTGGACAGCTGCCAAGTAGACAGGGAAGAAGGACACTTTGGTCTCTTCATGTGCACCGGCTCCTTCGGACAAGCTTCTCAAAAGGATGACATCAGCTTTGCGATGGTAGGCATGAAGGGGAGCACCTGGTAAGGGTTGAGGGACAGGTTCAGGGCCCGATAAGATCTCCCCAAAGCCCTCCAGAGCCCCCTCTTCCCCCATCCGTTCATTCTGGCAGGCCAATTACAAGTAGGTTGTTTATCCTTGCTCTGCATCTTCTGACCACTACTCCTGGTTTCTGGTCCTCTAAGTAGGTCTTCCAGCTGTTTAAGGCCTTGCCCATATCTGGTTCCATGACCGACATTCTGGTTTCCACTATGGTCAATATTTCGGATATTTCCTTGTGGTTGGCTCTCAAGAGATGAACACTGAGCGGCATCATGTTAATTTTATTCTCTACTACTTTGAGAGGGTCCTCCAATTCTAGCAGGATTTTGGCTAGCCTCCCCGAGGTGTCGATGGATGTTTACCTCCCTATGGCGGTACAATCGCTACTCAATGGGCACTGTGTATGTGGACGTGTGTGGCATGTTTTGGATTTGCCACTGTTCTTCCTCAGAAGTAACCAGTTTCATTTTCATGTGTTGGTACGATCAGAGAAAGGCGATGATGTATGATAGTCGCTGCACTGTCGTACCTTTCAGCATATTTGTGTACCCAACAGGTGCATCTTGGAGATCCAGCAACGCAATTGCACAACTTACCAGTGGAGTGTTTGTGCCCTTGAGACTGAGAGGTTAGAGTATTTTGAGAGTGCAGCTCTTTATAACATTAGCAATTCGAGGTAGAGTTCAGCACACTGTGGTTCAGGGCGTGTCACACTAGAGGTCCAGGTGAATCGACTGCTATCAAGCAACTGTTTGAATTTCACAAGGTTGGAAAATCAAATCCAGACCACAGCGACCATCATGCCTGAGGCACCAGCACCTCCCACAGACCTCGTCTGCTGCCCATTTCTAGCTAACCCAGGGATCCAGGCACCATAACAGCAGAGAACAGGGATGACTTGCTTACCTATATTTGCAGGCATCTATGTAGCGTGGACCAAGGACAATTATGTGCAGGATTTGCACTAGACAGAGGGCAGTAAAATCATGTCCCGTCAGCCATGACTCCCCATCCTCCTCTCCTGGAGTATGTTATTGAAGCACTACTGTACTGTGAATTATGAACTTCACTTCTGTTTTTACTCAAACTATTCAAGAGACTTACTGAAATAAAAATTAGCACTGTCTTAGGCATCATCTCTTTCACACAACTTCCTTCTTTTCTCTGAAATGTTAACTCCTCAGCATTTCATGAATACACTGGTATGAACTTTCATTGTAAAAATACTTGCATGTTTACCACACGTGGGATGAGTATCTTGTTGATATGTACTGGGCCAGCTACATTCGGGGACTAGGTCTGTGCTTTATAAATACCAGCAATAAAGTAAAAAGAGAAAAAAAAAAAACGCTACTAAAATGATTGCTTTACTTTACATTTTAAAACTCATTAAACTGTGAGCACAGTGTATGGCGCAGTGCCAAATTCATCAAAAGGCTGTTTATATGTACTAAGAAATAATTCAGATAACTTTGAAAGGTCATAACAAATTTTCAAACAGAATTGGGTCTCAGAATTCTGGGTTTTAAAACTTAACGCAGGCATTGGCTTTGCCAAGATCCCAACCTACGTTACTGCCCCTTCTGCACCTGTGACTCTGAATCTTCTCACTACAGCTCCACTCTCCTGTCTTTAGTACTGACCATGGGGAAGCCGAAGCGCTTGAGTCCACGAGTTTTTTGGTAGTGCAGCACACGGCATGTATTGCTGTCCATGGCAGTGATGACATCATCCTCCTGGCACCTGGTGCGGTGACCTGGAGAAGCCTCCTTAAATATCATAGTCATTACTGAAATATTCTTGTCCACCTTACGGCGAGTCCTAAAAAATAAGAGGAAAGAATTACCAAATTTTGTATGAAAGGACAATAAACCAAAAATCAAACGCACTCAATGGCCTGATGGTGTGACCCTTTAGAAAAAAAGTCAAAAGTTTTGATGTAGCAACCTTTCTGCACCGGTGTGCAATGATAAGTTGAGGAGCTCAATGCTTGAAAAGGATAATCACAGTAATGAAGCAATAAGACTAACAGCTTATGCTACAAACAACCATTACCAAAGATGTAAAATTACCAGGAATACAGTAAAAGCACGTTTGGGTCCTGGGTCTCTTTCCATGCTTATGGTGAAAATGCCTGTGATACCAGCCTACACTATTTTATATGGATGTATTTTGTAATAAAGATATTACATACTCCCAAGTTATAAAAGAAAAATGGCGTACCTTTTGTGCCATTTATACCAAGCCTTACACACAGGACAGAACTCGTTTCCTGGTGTTTTGTTTTGCGGGTTGGACACTGTATTGGGGTGAGAAGTGGCTTTCTCGTTGTCTTGAAGATATTCTCTTCCAAGACATTGTTAATGCATTTATGTAGTCCTTCGCTAAAGTAACTGTAGCTATCTGTGCCCCTATACATAAACATCCTACACCAAGATCTAGACTTGCATGCTCGAACTATTTGACTTTTTCAAAAGCAGCATTATACAACGAAATGCGGCAAACTGATACTGCTTACCAATCCAAGCGAAAAGAAATTACAAAAAAAAGCTGTGTTTAAGACATTTTATTGTCTAAAATTGGGACTTACTGACTAGCAGAGACTGTAGGATAAAGAAGCTTTGTGCTCAACTGCTTTGTATGTCCAAACTATGTCTGAAAGAGAAGTCTCACTACAGAGCACACTATCAACTAAAGCTATTCTGGTATGGCTACATTTGACCAGTTTCTACCCCTGTTCGCCAACTGGGCATACCTGTACTTCACAAACTGACATGACTCCAGGATCCCAATAAATACATTTGTTAGATTTTCAAATCCCTGACTTGGAAACTCCACAAATCTAAATTATGATGGCTTTACAACTAAGTTTTCTCTGACTCAATGAACATGGCCTACTCACTCCCGTCTTCTAAGAAATACCAAGCACAGTTCTGCTTTATGGCAGACTTTTTGCTGTTCTGCTCTAACAGAAGCTGTACACAGTACTGTTCTAAGAGAGTATTGACTCTAGGAAAGGCTGTGCACAGCCCCACCCCAGAAACGTTGCTTCATGCAGCCCTGATCTCAGAAAGGGTACAAGTTGTCCCGCTCTAGGAACAGTGGCATCAAGCCTCACTTTAAAAAGAGTTGCAGGTACTGCCCACACACTGAATACATTGTTCAGTTCCAAGCGTTTATGAGGTTTGGCACGGTCCACATTGGAAATACAGACTTTTTTTTTTAACACAACTTGTGAGAAGTAACAAGTCTTTACCTGTGCGCCTCCAGAGCTTTGGCGATGTTGATATTGGAGACCACATCGCCATAAACTAGCAGAAAGTCAGAACGCACCAAGGTTTTGGCGTCCACATCCCTCAGGACATCGCCAAGTGATCGGTACAGCTCAGAGGTCACCACGTGCACCACATTTGGTGAAGTTGGGCGGCACCACTTTGATTTCCTGTAAGAAAGATAAGGAAAGGCAAGTACAATACATGTCTAGACATACCTATATGCTGGTTATCTTCATGGTCACAAGAAACCGCATTTGGAAACAAAGCACAGCAGCAATGTGGAATTATCTTACACAGTGTGAGCTGCAAGCCTGCCAAGATTATCCTTGCAGACCAAAAGGAGGGCTAGAGAGCATTGGCAAATTCATTTAGCACCCTGTGAGGAGCCAGTCAGATACTGTCAACACAACCTTATTCAAAATGTATTCATTAGGTTAGAAAATGCTCTCTTGCTACCTCAAGCAAATACTTCCTGGTTGCGTTGAAGGTGTATTACCCTCCTGCAGTATACAAATGATGCAGTTCTACTGGCATGCCCTCCCTATGGCTATAGCTGAACAATTTCCACTTCTGACAAGCATGGTGTACCCTGGTCAGGGTATCCTCTTAAATGTTGACCTTCCGTTACGAATGACTAGCCTTGGGGAAAACCATGTTTTGAACCACCCAGTCCTACAAGTGAACATGTAGTTGACAAAGTATGTGAGTCTTTGTCCCTCCCAATTAGGTCTGTGAAAATGTTGTCCATTATTCCCGTACACGCAGAAGAAAAATTCAGACCCAGGAAGATAGCTTTCAACTCTAGAGACGGTACATGTAAAATTACAAGTGTCTCAACCACTGACTGTAGGAAGCTGGCTCGTAATATTGTGGACCAAACCGAGGTACACTGTGTAAAGAGGCCAGGCAACCCTTATTGGTTTACAGAGGCAAAAACGATAACACTAAATGCTCGCTTTTGTGGTAGATTGGGAGAGCAGTTTAGGCTTATCAGAGCAGTGCTAAGCATTTGTTGTACTCACAGAGGCAATACATGAGAGACACACAAGTGTAAGAAATTCACAACATAGATTTATCCTTCTGAGGCACCGTGCTAATTTAATTCCGCTGATGCTGGGCTTCCCTGTGAAGAAGTATTCATTTAAAGATCTGTCACTTTGTCTATGCGATCATTTCTCTGAGCAATCTGACCTGCATGTTTTCTTTTTCTGTAATTTTTATAAAGAACAAAGAGTTAGATATATCGTACAGCTCTTAAAGCGTTATAATTTAGGCCAGTGTCGGCCAGCTCTGTATTTTTTTAAAAAGCGAAACGATCCCTTTGTCTTCTTTGGTGTAGCTTCATTTCTCTGGGCCTGCAGGCGAAGGAGACAGTTCTTACAATTGAGACCTGTAGAAACTATTTCTCCATCTACCCTACTGCCGTTACTGTTAGATTCTTTAGTTTAATCTGCTGAAAGAAGAAGACCTTTAGGCAGCATGTCTTTTTCGCGATGAATTTATTCACATTTAGTTTCTATGGTTCCCTATGATTGTGAGGGTTGTTCTTATATAAAATTGATTCCTAGTTGTTTGCATCTTGAACCTTCTGCAGGGAAATGGGATGCTTGAATTTGCACTGTGTCCATTTTATTGGATAGTTGTACGATTTAGTTATACCCTGGGTTTAAGAGAACTGAAAATAAGAGTTATTAGTCAGGAGTTAATGATGATGTTTTTTCTAGGAGTATATATATTTTAACTGGTTTTTATTGCTTTTTAATGGCTGTGAGATTAATTTATGTTTAATTTATTTCCCCAGTTGTTTATATTATGGGACCTTTGTAGATAACCGGGGTATTTGAATTTGCACTGTGTTTATTTTATTGGTCGGTGGCACTAATTACTTAAACTTTGGTTTATGGGGAACGGTTAAATGTGAATTGCTACTGACAAGAGTTTTCAGTTTAAATACCCTGTATATTTACTACCCCCTAGATTTTATTGTTTGAAAATTATTTTAATGTACTTTTATGATCTATGTTTTTTAAACAGATCGACTAAAGTTATTTGAATTTGAGAGACACACTCAAGAATAAATCCGAGACCAATTTTTTAAAATAACTCAGATTTTTTATATACATTTTGATACCAAGAACTTCATTATCAAGTAAGCACTATTTTAAATATGAATTTTTACAGGTAAATAAATCGTTCAATTCAATGCATCTTTATGCAGCAATGCTTTCCTATGGGAGAAAGGGGATATGTTGCATAGTTATTTACGGTTGGTTTCTGGGGGTCTCCTTCAGGACTTAGGGTCTTAGGGGGCCAAGGTCCAAAGTACAACCAGCAGTTACTTGTTACCTGCCCTGGGGCATCCGAGTGCAGAAATGCTGGTCAAGTTGGTAGCTATGAGCTTAGAGACCTGCTGGTAATAAGCGCTCTACAAGTCCAATTTAACAATAACAATGAGCGCTACGCCGGTGGAAAGAAAGAGGGTGCCACTTAGAAACAGGCTGCAGAGGGTGACTTGGGACAAGTCTGGGAGCTCCCAATGGGAGGCTTGGGTCACAAGGGTCCTGGGAGAAAGGGGGCACAGCCAGTTCATTGGTACCCGGGCTGGGGCACTCAGGTGCAGAGTGGATAGGTCGGCTGGGCTCTGTGTGTCCTAGGGCCTCACTCTGGTCGGTCTCGCTGGTTGAGGGTGCAAAAATCAGGACTGCTGGGCCACTCTGGAAGTGGGTTTCTGTGGTGTTGACATCCCTCAATGGCTGCACGGTCTTGGTATAGTGAGAGTCCGTACTGGACTCTCACAGGCTTTGATTGCTGCAATGGGTCTGGTACACCATGTATTGGTCCTGTACGGCTCCGGTTGGTCCTGGTGTCCTCAGACTCGATGGAGGAACAGATCTGGCCTTCAGGAGCACAGGTACCGCTTTCTGGGGGGCTGCGGCGTCAGGCTGGCCAAGGAACTGTAACTCGATGAACTGGACTTTGCGACTTCTGTGCCTGCAGGGGAGTAGCTCCTCCCTGCAGGATACTTCAAGAAGATTGCTGGCAAATTGCAATGGGCTGGCAGTCTCCTGGGGTTCTTGGAAGATGTTAAGCTGCAGGACGAGTCACTGGTCACGATTGTCGAGACTGGTGCAGGCAGGCAGGGTTTAGCGCCAAAAGTCCACACCAAGTTTTCAGTTCTTGCGGCTCTTCTTTGTCCTCTTCTTCTGGATCGGTCTGATCAAGTTTCCTGGCATCAGGGGTGCCCCTAAATACTCAACTTAGGGGCGTCAAGGGGAGTGGCAGGTAGTAGCCAATTAGCTACTTAGCTTTAGGGTGTCTACACCCTCTATATAACCACTTCCTGTGGGGAGTGGGCATAACCCTGACCCAGTGATCCCAATACTGCCAAAACAAGATGGTGAAATTCTAAGTTCTGGGTTCATCTCAGGTAGCCCACCTTAGGGGTGGAACTAGCCTGAGGGGGAACACGCCTCCTGATTAGCTAATTTTCCCGCCTGTCCTGGTACCAAACGGGCCCGGGCCAGGGGTTGGAATTGCCTCTGTCTGGGGACACCTTGGGTCGCATATCAAAGGCGGGAGAGAACTTTGAAGCCTCCTGCCTCGATATGCTGATCACTTAGCCATCCTGCTTGGAGGAGGTGACAACACATCCGGCCGGAGCAGGCACTGTTTCTGCTCTCAGAAAGCACAGACTCTCACCTGCAAGGGGTCAGAAACCTGTCTGTGGTGGCAGGCTGGTCTGCACCAGTTAGCAAGTACACTAGTAGTCGGTAGGTTGTCAAGGGTCACCTCTAAGGTGCCCTCTGGGTGCACGTGTTAATAAATCCACCACTAGAATCAGTGTGGGCTTAGTAATACGAGATGTTTCCTACCAAACATCTCTAGTTTCAATGAAGACATCGTGTAGCTGGGGAACTCGTAAACACCACTGTCCAGCACATGTTCTCAAAAATGGCTTCCCTGTTCACTTGTAACATCTAAGAATCAACTTAGACATCACAGGGGTATATCTGCTCGTGCAGATATGTCCACACATGTAGTATAGTGCACCCTGCCTTAGGGCTGTAAGGCCTGCTGTATGGGTGACTTACCTATACTGCATGCTTTGTCTGTAGGCATGGCACACAGGAGGTGTGCCATGTTGTGTCTTCACTTTTCTCTGCACCATGGCGCACAGCCTGCAATGGCAGTTTGCATGATGGTGCTGAGGGGTCTCTTAGGGTTGCACAATACATGCTGTAGACCTTAGGGGCCCACTTTAGCCTCCCTGCCCTAGGTACCAGGGGTACCATTTACTAGGGACTTACACTTGGTGCTAAAGGCATTTCCAGGTAGGGGAACAATTGTACAGTTTTAGGGAAAGATCTGGCACTGGGGACCTGGATAGAAGGAACTCGGTGCACTTCTGTCAAAATTGCATCAGATACCAGGTAAAAAGTGGGGGTGACCATGTCAAAAAGAGGCACTTTCCTACACTAGCCCTGGAAGTTCAGGGCCAGGCAGTTCCCTCCCCTACCTCAAGAAGAGTTGTTTTTTGTTACTTGAATGGCTTGAAAGACTGCCCTATGACAAAGACAGTTCTCTTAGAGTGGCCATCCAACACCATTTTAGAATGAGGATTTCATGAACTGTTGTTCTTAAAGACGAGGCCAATGCAGGGTCAGATGAAGTTGCACAATGGATTTTCTGACAGGCAAGAGCAGCAGCATGAATGCTAGAGTAAATTAGGGACAGTAGCCTCTGAAACTACCAGGATGACCATCTTCAAAAAGAAGAAGATCATAGATAGTTTTTTGTGATTATACCCTCTCCAGTGAAAGATCTCAGTATTGGAGTCTTCTTAGGATATAATGACACACACTAATGTAAGTGTGCGTTGTTGGCCTTGCATATACTCGACTTCTCCCAGAAAGATAGACCCCCCCCCTATCATCTTTCTCAATCCAGCAATAGTTATCTAACAGGATGTAAGAGTTTAATTCTGTAATTTGGGGAGGGGCGAGTATAAATTATCATGACAATGTTTATTTTTATAGAACGTTTTTGATAGTTTTAGTTATAAACTAACAGTAACATGTAATTATCTGTTCAGAGTTCCTTGCATTTATTCAAACAAGTTTTCTTCATCATGCGTTGCTTCAATCTTCCAACTAATTTCCATTAAAAAAGCAATAGTTCTTTCCATGACACATTTGTCTTCCAAAAGTGCTACATGATCTAAAAACCTCAGCTGACATCTATCGTGGCACGTGTTATGAAAAAATCTTCAGGGAACAGACTTCGAAATAGTGCTTATACTAAAAGCAATATCCTTTCGGAACATCATCCACTGCACTTTCTACCAATGGCTCCTGTTCAACCGTTTTTGGGAATATGTTTGTTCATCACACACTGTTTTTGATCTCCTAAAACAGGGGTAAGGATCTACTGACAATGTCACCTTAACCATTCCATAAAGAGCACTCTGCCCTCCATACCAAATAATTCCTCAAAAATACAGTTCTCAATATGGTATCAAGCGCCTTGACTAGTTGTGGACCTCACTCTAATCACATCCCATTATCATCGCTCAACCATTATTGCTCATAGGCCATTCAGATTCAAAAGTGCTGTATGCAGTGTGCTTGAGCTCGTTTGCTTTCATGTGTCTCTAGTGGAAGACAACCTCCCAAGAGAGCTATCAAGAATGGCCACTATGAACTAAAGTCTCTAACAAAGCACCAGCTGGGGCTACTTGATAGTGATAGAGAACACCAAGTTGTGAAGAGTATCACACACCCATCAAGTTTCTTGGATGACTCCGCCATCAAATAAGCTCTAATCAGATTTTGTCAAATGGGCAAATGCAGAGTAGGGCATCTACATACTGTGAGACAATGATGCTTTCAAAACAATAGGGCAATGTAGTAATGGTGGGCAAATAAACAATGGCCGGGAGTTAGACAGACTGCAAGCATTCGTTCCCATCACCTTTTGTGTGTTTGATGTACTGCCCTAAGTGGCAAGGGAATGCCTCGACGTGGGTCCCGTGCTCACTGTGCCACTGGAATTAAGCTACACCTGACAAAAGAACAACAATCAGGGCTTAACCGGTCTTGAGTTGTTTGTATTCTGGTTCAGGAAGGGCCTGGTCTGGCATTTCGGGCAGGACTGTTACTATTGGAGCAGGGTCAAGATTGATTTGCACATGGCTGGGTCCAAACTGAGGTGGCATGATGGGCAAAGGAACGATTGGTTGGAATGCTACCCCAAGAGATTGCCAGTGGTTTACACAAATTGCAAGCATTTCTCCCATCATTTTTTGTGTGTTTCATAAATAACGTGGTACAGGCATCGCACGAATTAAAATTACCCATCAGATTTTGATACCATTGCTAATTTATTTAGACCTCTCAGAAGATGAGAATGTTAAATTAAAACGATGGTCTATGTGCTCCAACTGCCAACTAAGGCCTTGGAAAAAGAAATTACAAGGTAACAGAACGTTAAATAAACTTAAATATGTTAGGCTTTCTGCTTGGCTGTTGCCCGTCAATGAAATCCAAACTACATATGATGGTATTCAATCTTTTCTTCCCAAAACTACTAAATCTGATCCAATAACTTCTTTCATAACAATGCAGTGCCTCTGGGCATGGTATAATTTCAATCACCTACATAGTGAGCAATTCTTTTTGACCAACCCCAAAATATACAGAAATAATTAACCAAAAACATTTCCCATAATCCCTTCATTCAGCGAGACCTTCCAAATATTTAGAAAATGCACTGACAGATTAAATCTCCTATATCCTGCGCAAACTGGAGTTACTTACTCACAAGAATGCTCTAGAGTGCTCTCCAACACAACAAAACAAAAAATCTCTCTTCTTGTGTCAGACAGATTCTCCTCGAATCAAAATGTATTATTATGCAATATTACAAAGGGTGCTTGCCAAGTACAAAAAATACGGCCTTGCTGGGGAAAAAAAAGCAGCTCAAATTTTCTCTACTTTTAGGTCTAGATTTTACTTCCCAAAGAAACAGCTCAAGTCAGGTCTCGGGGACAAACGTTTATTGCTCTCTGCACTTCCACATCAAATTTACACAACAAGCATCCAACTTCCTTTTTGGGTACGATTTAGCTAACATGTGTAAGTGTCTATGTAAGGCCTTTGGAAGCTGCCAAACCGATCAGAAAACAGCTTGCATCTTCACACCGGTTTCCCTTACATTGACTGAACCAAAACATGCAACTCAGCCTCTGATTAATAAACAACTGCACAAACTGGGACTTAAAATTCTTTTTTTTTTTTTTTAATAAACGTTTTTTTTTGTTTTTGGTACTTTTAAAACAAGTCGCATTGCAATCAGTACAAGGCCCCAAGTCATTACAGGCATTAACAATGGCAGTATGAAGAGCCCCATACAGTCATTTAAACACATTCCTCCCAGAAGTATTGTTAAAATGAGTCCATATTCCCCGCTTCAAACCACTTGCTCCATATTTTGGCATGCTTAGCTGGACAACCCTCTGCCTCATAGACCGGCTTCTCTTGTTGGGCACACCAGTCCAGCCCCCTTCTCCACAGTGCCAGCGTCGGGGGCCTAGATTGGGCTGCGATATGCTGCTTGGCCACCAGCAAGGCTGTCTCCAATTATGCCCGGTACGCCCGGATCCCCCCCACTCCCTCCTGCACAACCAGTAATATCACTAATGGGGAGAGCTCAAGCTCTAGGCCCACAACCATGGAAAGTTCCGCGGATACTCTCCTCCGGTATCGCTGTATGCGATCACAGGACCATGTCATATGGAAAAAAACAGCAGGTGCTTGGGAGCAGCAAAAGCATGCGGGGCTGGGTAGCAATTTTGCCCAATAGAGTCTGTCGGGGGACAGATATGGACAGTGCAAATAATATGTCTGCACCAGGCACAGACGTGAAGACATTGTCAAAACCCTAGGGGCCATCAAGGCGTCCGTCCAGTCTGCATATTCTATTGGACCAAGCCACCCTTCCCAGCGTGCTTTGAGTGATGCTAAGGTGTCTGGGGCGTTAATGATAAGAGTATGACATATCTGGGACACTCCCCCTTTACCCAGTGCCCCCATCATGGTATTTGCTTCCAATGAACTTAATTCTAGAATCAGTGTGTCTGGGGGAACATGCACCCGTAACACATGCCGTAATTAAAGGTATTTGTGGACTTGTGTTCCAGATAGGGAATAAGTTTGTTGAAGTTCTTGAAAGGAGGCCATGTGGGAGCCATTCCAGACATCCCTTAGAAGTGTGATGCCAATGACATCCCAGCGGGCGAAACCTGGGGCTGAGAATTCTCAAGGCCAACACCTCTGTGGAGAAGTGTGGCTCAATGGTTAGAGCGGCAGACCCTGATGCAGAGATCTGGCCCGGGACCAGGGTTCAATTCCCGCTTCGGCGGGTCTTGGGCTCAATTTCCTCGGACCTGATAATTCTCGCCTCGGTGCCTATTCTAATCATGGGTCCCACTCTGCAACTCTGGGCAATAGCTTGCTTAATCTCCACAACGGCCCCAACAGCGCTGGGATGCCTGGCTTCACCCTGGGGGTGCCCAGGAGTGGACATTTCACAGGGAAAAGCCAGGAAGGGTTCCACAGCGGTATGCTTACAGCGCCTGGACACCCCTTTGGGGGTATGGGTGCGCTTTACAAGTACAAATTTCATTTCATTCATTTCTGTATCTGTCAACTAGTTGCAGACATCTGAATGGAACTAAAGGAAAGGTCAAGCCAGCTTCCAACCTAAAGTTGCAGATCAGTTCCTTAAAGAGGGATCTGAAGCATCCTTGCCCGTGTGGGGGGATAGGAAACCTGTGCCAGGCTTCACTGTACACAAATTAACGGAAGGCATATACATCAGGCGCAGATTTCGTATATTAGGTGTACAGGGATTCTACTTCAGATACAAAAGGAATGCAGTTCTTCGAGTACGACATAATTGAGAAAAGGAACATGTGTGGTTTACAACTGCAAAAGTATTTCTGAAGGATCTCCACTCATACAACGCTGGTTCACTGCATCCAATTCTGGCCCCATTTCCAACACTGGGGAAGAGCGAGGAAACATGATCATCAAGACAAGTAGGAGACTGAGAATTTAGGTAATAGAAGCACTACTTACTGCAAATGTTCCTTGATCTGATGGCTCATGCAGCAACAAAAAATGAAGGTCTCTTGGACTCCAGTAGCCGTAAGGAATTCAAGCGTATAATCGATCAATGCCACATTGACCAGCGGAAGGAGAACCTGCAAACAGAACATACACATGTAATGAGCACATCATGTGAATGGTTGGATGCCTTGATTAGTAAATGAGATAACTGGCATGAAGAGATAAGAAAGCTGACAGACAATGGTTTCTTTATTTGTTGTTGTGCTAAGGTGCAAAGCAGGCAATCTCACATATCTCAGGGATGTCACAGGTAGGTTTGACAGCAGTCAATAGGATAATCATGCAATCCTTAAGAGCAAGATTGGGGGGTGGAGATTTCACCATCAGAGGTATTCCAAGTTATATACCGGGATAGTGAGCAAGAGCTGTACAATCAATGAGCAGCAAATCATTAATCTTAGCAGGGGTAGTCAATTTAACTAGCTTTCTTGGGGTACAGCCATTTGATTATATGAAGAGAATGCACTCAAATCAATTAATGTACCTCAAAAGATTTGATAGCAGAGTTGGTGCTTCCTTTTCGCATTTACTTAACTAAGTATATATGCATGATAACATTATGCTGCTACTTTTCTGGAAACACAGGTCTGCAGGCAATTTGGTAGCATATTAGAGTAAAAAATTGAACACTTATATAAAGAGGTTTGATAAGAACTAAATTACATAAAATGTAAATGGCAACCACGTCCAGATACATACATACAACATCCTACTGTAGGGGAGAGATCAAAGCACGAGGCTGAGCATCTTTACTCGTTACCCTAAATTCTTGCACACTTTCACATGGACCAGGGTATTTGCGTAAAGTTGTACCAAATTAGAAATCAAGAGGACCATGCAGTCATTCAAGATGAGGCAAGTGTGTGTGCTTGTAGGCCTACTGGGTTAAAATGACAACCCATTGCATGTCAAACATTTAAAGTATTGGCGTCAGAATAATTTAAGTGTATGCTCTTAAAAAATATGTAAAAGATGTAGTCAAAACATTCATCGCACTACTGGTGGCTGCAAGACAACTCCTGCACAGTTAAGCTTTGTGCGAGGTACCACCCGCCAATGCAGGCCACAGAGAAAACTATCGGGTGCAAATAGTGAAAGGCACCGAAGTCTACAAATAATTGCAAGTGCTGCACACGTAAGCACAACACCAATCGTAGTATAGCCACCAGACTTTACCGTACTTCACTATCACACAGTAGGGGTAGAGGTGGGTTAGCAGCTCAAGGTTCTCTAACACACAGAACGGGTACATTGTAGGCAGCAGCGCATGCTTCCCTCGCAAACAAAAGCATCCCTTCTTTTTGAGCATCTTGAAGTTGACAGACTAGTATTGCAATGAGCAGCTATAGAACAGCCCAGGGGCCCTGCAGAATCCCAAACTCTTATAGCCTCCTACGGGTTAAGTTTGCAATAGTCCTTATCTCCTACAGGCAGAGGTCTGGGTGGGTTCTCCTGCGCCTCTCACAGCTCCTCCCGCCAGGACATACTTCTCCCCGCCCCTCTCACATTAAGCTAAAGTTCTAGCCTCAACTCTCCCATTGAAATCAGTGCTCTGTGTACCTGCCACCATATGTGCCTGGCATCATCCTGTCCCAGCTCCACTCACCCGAGCCCGGTCCTTGCTCACGGGGCTGAAGCGCCGACTGAAGCTATCCGCCACCAGCACGGCTTGCAGGGGCGGCTCCTCGTCCTGCTCAGACCCAGCCGGCCCTCGGCCTCCACTGCTCGGGCGCTTGCCTCCTCGAATGGCTACAGTGGCCGCCATGTCTAGCTGAAGCCGGAGGGCCACGCGCGATGACGTCAAAGACCAGGGCCACGCGGATCTGCTGTCAGTGAGAGAGTGCCGTGGACAGGGAAAAGAGACTACAGCATACAGACATCAAAACAAAAGAAGGACATGTGTGGCGAGACGCGTTACCAGGCAACGAGTTGGACATCCTATATGCACTTCCCTTGGTATTGTGAAACAATAAAAAAACAATCATCTGCAATACAATAGGTCTCGCATTTACGCGAGTTTCAGCTATTGGCATTGTAAATGACAATGCCGTTTATTTATGTCTTGGTTTTTAAAACATAAATAAAAGGCATTGTCATTTACAATGGCAATAGCTTAAACTCTCGCAAATGCGAGACCTATTTGTAGTAACAGAAGAAGATGATTCTCACAGCATAAGTAAAATCAATACAGTTTTATTGATATATAGGCCTGCAAACAGCCAGCAACAAGCGTGGCTTACAAGCAGGGTAGCTGGCATAATCTCACATCAACGTTCTATGACATCACATTTATACATGGCAAAGGTTCTATAATGACATCACAATGCACCCGCAAAGTTAAGGTGCTAGTGCAGTGAATACTAACTATAGAATACAACTAGCTTTATTTGTTAAGCATAGCATACATATAAAACACTATTGCATTCCAAATGTTTGAAGGCTTCGCTGAGTTGCCCCCTTCTGTCTCCCATGGCCCCTGAAGGGCTCCCCGTTTGCTACGAGTTAAATAAACAAGCCGGTGGTCACAACTGCCCACCAGAGACCCTCTTGCCTTCCTGCAGTATGAGAAACTCATTAAAGAAAAGAGTGCTTACAGATTAAAGAAGACGTACTGTGTCGCAACAGAAGTAAAAGGGCCAGTCCTCATTGGAGTTTAGAAATGAAGACAAGGCGGTACTAAGGAGGGACTAACAAGCCTAATAACGAATCAGAAGCCAGCATTTACGAAGGACAATGGCACAAGCCAATGCCAAATATGGGCGGAGAGTGGGCGGGGCTTCAAGTACATACTCCAAAACATCATGGCTCGCAGAGCAGCGCATGCACTGCCCAGGCTCGACCTAAAAAGGTCTAGATATAATTGTTTCAAGAATTTTAAATTCTATTAAGGACATGGAGGCGAGGATTATTCGGCTCTTTCTTTACTACAAAATTCACAGCAGCTGTGGAAAACAATCAGATACCAGAAATTCAAATACACGTTTTTCCTTACCTGTCAGGAGCATATGGATTCTTTTCTTCTATTACCATATTTGCGCCACCTTTTCTTATTTTATAATATTAACATGTCTGTAACTTAAAAGACACAACTTGGACAGGGGACCTGTTACGAAAGGTGTGGCACCAATCACAAACAATTATGCTGATGAAATCAGAAAATTGCGGACTATCCTGTGTGCATGCTCCTGAAAGTGCCCCCTGTCCAGGAGCACCCCCCTATTTCTAACCTAGGGCAATCGTACAAACAAACTAAATCAGGGCTGCACCACTTCAAAGAGAACAGATTATTACAAATAATTGTATAATCAAATGGGCCTCAAGTCGAAAAAGTTTCTTCTTTATTATTTTGTTCTTAAAAATCCACAGCCAACACGTTTCGTCCTGTCACGCAGGACTTCTTCAGGGCTGTAAATTAAAAACATATATATGTTATTCCCATTTGTGTTTTTAATTTACAGCCCTGAAGAAGTCCTGCGTGACATTTGATTATAATTATTTGTAATAATCTGTTCTCTTTGAAGTGGTGCAGCCCTGATTTAGTTTGTATGTCTGTAACTTGGTAATGTGCAACTTACCTTATTTGTAACTTACCCTATTTGCGACACCTTTTCGTATTTTATAATATTGAATGTATCTGTAACTTATTAAGTTTCACCACGAGTACCAATAAGTAGTTGTACCTACTTCCATGCTACTCTCATTCCTTATGTAATTTAATTTACTCTATTGTAAAGCCCTCTGGGTAAAGTACCTTTGGGTAAAGTTCGTGCTATATAAAAATGCATAAATAAATAAATACATTGAGAAAGCACTATGGCAGGCAGAGAGAGTGTGACAAAAATGTTGTGCACTGACCTGCAGGAGCAGGTTACTAGCAGTGCAAACTCCAAGTCATTCAAAACCAGCCCCTGTTGATGAAAGCCCGCTGAGGCATAAATTTCTTTCTAGCTAACGCATCAAGAATTTTCAATTCTATCAAGGACACCAAGGTGAGGATTATGCTTCTCTTTCTTTATCACTGTAAACACAGCAGCCAATCACTACATTAAACAGAAAAACATATAAACTACATTTCCCATGAGCCATTTGTCTGTTATCAATACTGTTCCACCAATTAGGACCCACCAGCCCTTATAAAACCCCATGAACCTTTAGTCCTTCCTCTTTCTTTGCAAAATACAACACAGTTCCAACCAAGCATGAACGGCCTCTCTCCGACATGGAATCCAGGAACAACTCCAAACAGCTGACCAACTCCAAACATTCATCTCGACGTCCAGGAATCCAGCGGCATGATTCCATTTCTTTATCCTTGAAACTCAGCCAACGTTCCCCAGAAAATGTCTAAGTCGATTTGGTATCTGTACCTCTCAGACAAGAGAATCAATCATAAAACCTTATCATAACTGAAGAAACCAATCTACGGGTGGGCAACGAATCACGACAGCATATGAGTAATCATTAATTACGTCACATAATGCCATTATAACTTTCGAGTGGGATAATCCTTGCCTCCATGTCCTTAAAAGAATTGAAAATTCTTGACTCTTTAGGGAGAAATAATTTTATTCTGTGTCAGGACCTGAGGCTTCCGATATGCTTGTTTAAAGCTGTGGCACCACCAACCCAGCTACATCCACTATAGGTTTGTGGTAAAACATCTTAAAGGTCAAATCAGAGGACCAATCCCCAGCTGCCATAATGTCTTTCAACTAAGACCCCATTGAATAAGATTTGGAAGCCATGGTGCCTCCAACTGAGTGCTCTCCAAAGGCAAATACATCAATCCCAACTTCAGCTAAAATCCACTTGACCCGACTGGCCAAAGTCGCTGAAGAAACTGGTCAAAAAGGTTTTTGGAGTGAAATAAATGGCTGACTAGACTGGTCCCTGCGAAGCTCACAGGTACAATCATCATAAGCTTTAAGACATTTAACCACACACATATTCTGATTGTCTGGAAATGATGCATAGCTTACACAATGTGAATTAGTCTTGGTACATTTAGAGATCCGAAAAGACACATCCGAGGGTGAAATTACTCTACCTTCTATTTCCAGAGCCTTTAAATCTGACACCCACCTCCATGAAATGAGGCACAAAAGGAGAGTCAATTTAGCAGACAATGGCTTCCTCGAGAGATCTTCATTCGCAGGACAAGATCGCAAAAATTAAGGACCACATCAACATCAACATCCCCAGGCCCAGCTCTCCTGTGCTGCTACACTGCTTTGCTTCCTCCCCGTTTATTTTAGCGCTTTCTCCTGCTTTTCCCTCATTTTTACTGCTTTCACCTTCCTTTCCCCCATTTTTCGGACTGCTTTCTCTTGCTCTTGTCTCATATTTTAATACTTTCTCCTTCCTCTCCCCTGTTTTTCTGAGTGCTTTCTCCTGCTTTTGCCTCGTTTTTCCCTGCTTCTCCTTGTTTTTTCCACATCTTCCACTCACGCCTAGCCCCGCCCACCGCCTCCCAGTGCCCCTTCCTCCTCCCAGGACCTACTTAATGGAGGCCGCAGCGCGACCCCATTGAGCAGGCCCCAGGACCAGCTCTCCTGTGCTGCTGCACCGCTCTGCATCCTCCCCGTTTTTCTGAGAGCTTTCTCCTGCTTTTCCCTCATTATTTACTGCTTTCTCCTTCCTCTCCCACGTTTTTCTGAGGGCTTTCTCCTGCCTTTGCCTCGTTTTCCACTGCTTTCTCCTTCCTTTCCCCCCGTTTTTCTGAGTGCTTTCTCCTGCCTTTGCCTCGTTTTCCACTGCTTTCTCCTTCCTTTCCCCCCATTTTTCTGAGTGCTTTCTCCTACTTTTGCCTTGGTTTTTACTGCTTTCTCCATCTTTTCCCCAGTGGCGTAACAAAACTTGAGGGGGTCCCCCTGCAAGGTACACGGAGGCCCCCCCTCCGGTCTTAATCAGAGCTCCCCGGTCAGGGTACTGTGCTGGGGGGGCCCATGGAGCTTGGGAGCCCCCGCACTGTGTGGGCTGCGGGGGCCTATATTAAGCCACTGCCTTTCCACCTGTTTTTCTGAGTGCTTTCTCCTGCGTTTGCCTCGTTTTTCACTGCTTTCTCTGCGAAGCAGCTACCAACTCCAGTGCCTTGAGACCCTCACGGGTGATTTGCCATGCCTTATAAATCCTGATTGATTGAACATCCAACAAGACCGAGGACTTAGGGTTGGGAGGGAGATCCATCTTGACCCCAAGTAGTTTGCAAATCAACGGGCTTTACCCTACTGGTTTACCTCCTAAATGAGAATGCCCAGCAGGGAAGTTGTTGACCATCCTGTAAGCCATGCCTTGCACAGCAATTTGGGATGAGAAATTAACAATCATTTGCATATCTGCCACTAAGGAATCCACACTCCGCTCACCGCACCAATAAACCCATCATCGCCATGCCGTAGCATATCTTTTATGGGCACTGGGAGCCCAAGATTGGGAGAGGAAGAAAGCGGCTTGTTTTGAAATGCCTGCCACTTGCCATCCTTTCCTGAAACTCCCCAAGCCATGAGGGGCAGCCGCCCTCCATTATCAGTGGTTGAGGAAGCCCCATCGGATCTGAGAGAAGGTCCTGACAGGTCCGAATACTCACCGTTATGACACACAATAGCACCACCGGAAACCAGGGTTGCTCTTTCCATCAGGGGATCACCATAATCAGCTCCGATTTCTGTTGCCACACCTGGGCGAGAACCCTCTGAATCATCACAAACGGAGGGAAAGCATAATGCAAGTTCCCCGTCCGCGACTGAAGAAACGCATCTAAACTCACAGCTAGGGCATTCAGTCTCCAACTGTAAAATATCTGATGTTGCGCATTCAGATGTGACACAAACAGATCAACTACACAGGGCACCTACAACTGATTCAGGCACCTGACTATGTGAGGGTGAAGTCTCCAGATGCTCGAGTCGGGAAGGAACTGAGACTTCCAGTCTGCCACTATGATTATCCGACCCGGAAAATATTTTGCGGTCACCGCTATTTGATGCTCCAGACAATAATGCCAGAAATCCTTGGCCATTTCAGCTAGGAGGCGCAAGTGTACCCCCCAGCTTGCGCGAACATGTATGCCCCAGCTTGTTGATGTACCTCACCGTGAAGTATTGTCCATCCGAAGAACGATGCAACATTTCATCTTGTCTGGAGACAATGTTTTGACCGCAAAGAATCCCGCCAGAACTTCGAGGCAACTGATACGGCGGTCGATTTCTACTGAAGACCATCTGCCTCCCATATCAATCGGACCACACCTCACACCCCAGCCCCATCTGCTGGCATCGGACTCTATGATCACATTCGGAACATTGGCGAATATGGCCTTGCTGTTCTAGGCGTCTATTTGATCCAGTCACCAGGAGATCTCCTTTCTGGCTTTCTCTGACAAAATTATCTGTTCTGAATAGGACAACCCTTTCCAAAGGTGACAAATTTTGAGCCATTGCAGAGCTCGATGATGGAGAGGGCCCGGTAATATGGCATGGATGGATGATGCTAGAAGGCCCACCAACCTGGCTAATATCCGCAACAAGATCATCTGAGATGCAAGAGCTCGTCTCAGTTCCTTGTTGATGGACACCATCTTTGGGAGAGGGAGCTAGAGGTGTGCCAAGACCGAATCTACTTGGAACCCTAGGAATTCCAGACTGAGATGGAACTAAGATACACTTCATGACATTGATGATGAAGCCTAAGTCCTGGAGAAGTTGAATCAACTAAGATAGGTGAAAAAGGACCGTGTCTCCGTGTTTGGCCATGATAAGAAGGTCATCTAGATAGACAGTCAATCTCACCCCTCTCTCTCTCTCTGAGTGCTGACAAAGCCCCTTGGGTTTTGGAGGGTGGGAACTAACGCCTCCTTTTTGATCAGTTCTTGGTTCTCGGAGTCTAAGAAAAGACTTTCTGTCTGGGAAAAATGGAGAGGGGATGTGAGAGAACCATGTTTGGGAGTTCCATAAAATTCCAGCTTGTACCCCTGCACTGTCTCCTAAACCCAAGCATTCTGAATGACCATTTCCCATTTGCACAGAAAATGGCTGGTTCTGCCCCTCAGAATGACACCAGAACATGGAATGATCTTTACCTGCATAAGAGGAGTCTGAGGTTGAGTTTCCTCCACGTTAGTTACTCCTCTGGGAGTGCCCACGGCCCCCAGAGCTCTGGAGGAGTAGAAGGTATTTGAGCCAGAGTATGAAGTTGCTCCTCTTCCTCTGTTGGTGTAATCTTGGGGAGAGGCCTGGTAGAAACCATGGCCCGGCGCATGACTTCTGAAGCGCCTGACCCTTGCAAAAATGCCTATGTTGAAAACATTTTTTATAAATATATCACCAAAGAGGAGACCGCTTGCCAACGGGCCTGTCTCCAAAATTGCTAATTCAGCCAGTTTTGGATCAATCCACATTAGCAGAGACCTGCGTTTTTCCAACGACATGGCACAGTTGACGTTGCCGAGGAGGCAGAACCTAGCAGGACATCTTGATCAATGTGGGCGTTTGTCTCCTTGGCTTGAACCGCCATCTCCAGAATCTTGGTGAGAGGCCCAAGAGGTCCAGCAGTTTGTCCTGACAACTGTGCCATGCGTGGTCGATTCCCTTTTTGGGATCTCTGACATATTTCTTCAGAAATGCAACCATGTTGGGATCTAGGTCGGGAAAGTCAGTAACCTTACCCGAGAGAGATGGTCTAGGGCATTCAAAACACAGTTTTGCGCACATCTCTCTTTCGAAAACTTTGCGCAATCAGGGCTGGACATAATCTGCCACCTCTAGGCATGGGGCCCACTATGTTGAGCGTGGGTGAATGACGTCATCCGGATCGAAATCCAGAGTTCTGTTCTGAATCCCCACAGGAATCTCACCTATGTTATGACATTTGTGTTTTCATTTGGTAGTGGAGGGTAGGGATTCATCATGAGACTGTTCAGACCCAGAAGACTGAGAGGAAGTGTCATCAGCGTAAGCATCTGTCCTATGAGAAGAACTTGAAGGGCCTGGCGGTGTTGGTATGCCATATTGGTGGTCCAACAGAGTGGAGTTAGAGACCTGTTCCAGCGCTTCAGTGTGTGGCCACCCAGATGCTCCTTCCTGAGGGAGAGCAGGCTCAGTCAATCTCGTCTCAAAGGAGGAGGAGCCAACGAGGACCCTGCAGTCAGTTCTCTCCTGCCATAGAACATCATGGGTTGCACAAAGGGACAAAGTGCTCAAATTAAGGCTCTATTCACTGAATCTTACACCAATTTATCCAGTGCCTCCACTCTTTCTTCCAACTGTTATTCATATGGCAGTTCACGGTACTCCCTGTAGGAGTCGTCCTCAGGGAGGAACTGCACCATAAAGAAGCAGGGCACCGATTCAGACCCTCCAGGAAAGTTCGTTAAGCAAAAAGGGGAGGGCGGGGGGGGGGGGCAAAGCAGGTGAAGTTGAGCAGAAACTGCTCTGGCCAGCAAATTGAATGTGGAGAGAGCCACCTGTCACCCCTAAGGCAGAGCCCTTAATCGTTTATGCAGTCCCTGCGTCGGAGGAGAGGTGGCGGCTGGCAACCGGCGACCAGCAGGTAAGTTTTCTTTTTTATTATTTGCCATCCATGCTGAGCTGTAAAATGACAAAGCCTTTCACCACTCCAGGCACAGTATTACAGCTCTGGACTGGTAATCTTCAGAGAGAAATTCTCTGCTTCTTTTTGCATATTTTATGTGGAACTCAGTGCCTGAAAGGGTATTGCTTTGACTTATACTGCGAGCTCCCTTGTGCCTGGACAAAGCTAAACCTCTCTGATAAGCTATAATGATAGCGGAACACGTGTCAGGGGTTACTTTTATTAATTCCAGGCTTGATGGTATTTTACCAGTTCAGAACTGTAATACTGTGCCTGGAGTGGTGAAAGGCTTTTGTAATTTTACAGCTTGGCGTTGATGGTACTGTGCTAATCCTATGCTTAAAGACTTTGCTGTAGAAATGGTAAAAGACTTTGGGGCATATGTATAAGGAAATGGTGCGGCGCTGCAGCAAACTTTGCAGCGCCACGCTGCGTCATTTCCAAAATGCAGGGATGTGCTGTATTTACAAGAATACTGTGCACCCATGTGTTTTCCCTAGCGCTGGCGCTAAACATAGCTGCCTAGTTTCGTTGCAGACACCCTTGCGCCATAGTGCAAGGGTGCCTGCATTGCAGAGATGATTGTGTATGTACAAGAAGGTGTCCCTTCCTGCACATAAACAATCAATAATGGCAATTTGGGCTTCTATGTGTGCTGCGGAATGCAGCACACATAGTAAAAGCAAAAACGAGGAGAAATAAAAGTACTTTTCCTTGTTTTGCCAATCTAACACCTGCTTATGCATGGCGTTTGTTTTTGGCCCTGCTTCAGATATACACATCCTTGTAAATCTGGGGCAGCATCAAAAAGCAATGGGTGTTGCGGTGGAACGCCCACAGCAACACCCATTACTCACCCCTTTCACGCAGATACCTGCGTGAAAGGGTACCATATTTACAAAGTGGTGTTAAACCATGCAAAGTGGCTTAACGCCACTTTGTAAATATGGTGCAGGGCATTTGTTGAAAAAAGTGACCTCCGGTGGCGCAATCCCCTTGTACATATGCCCCTTTATCCCTTTCTATCTCAGCGTGGATGGCACTGTGCTAATCCTATGCTTAAAAGCTTGATAGAAAAGCAGACATTTGAGGTGCACAAATTCAGAGTGTCGCTGGTGTTGTAGGGTGCTCCATAAAGGAGCTGCTCTCCACCTAAACTGGGAACTACCCGGAGTTCTCTGCTTCTTTTTTGCATAAATTATGCAACAGTCTATGCCTTTTTTTATTATTTGCCATCCATGCTGAGCTGTAAAATTACAAAAGCCTTTCACCACTCCAGGCACAGTATTACAGCTCTGGACTGGTAATCTTCAGAGAGAGTTCTCTGCTTCTTTTTTGCATATTTTATGTGGCACTCAGTGCCTGAAAGGGTATTGCTTTGACTTATACTGTGAGCTCCCTTGTGTCTGGACAAAGCTAAACCTCTCTGAAGAGCTATAAAGAAAGTAAAACATGTGTCAGGTATACTTTTATTCTTTCCAGGTTGGCTTGGATGGTATTTTACCAATCCAGGGCTGTAATACTGTGCCTGGAGTGGTGAAAGGCTTTTGTCATTTTACAGCTCGGCGTGGATGACACTTTGCTAATCCTATTCTTAAAGACTTTGCTGTAGAAATGGCAAAAACGATGTCCATTTGTATCTCAGCGTGGATGGCACTGTGCTAATCCTATGTTTAAAAACTTGATAGAAAAACAGACATTTGAGGTGAGCAAATTCAGACTGTCGCTGGTGCTGCAGGGTGCTCTATACAGAAGCTGCTCTCCACCTGAACTTGGGAACTACCCAGAGTCCTCTGCTTCTTTTTTGTGTGTTTATATATATAAATATATATGTGTATATATATATATATATATATATATATATATATATATATATATATATATATATATATATATATATATATATATATATATGTCCGGAGTTCAGTGGACTATTTGTGCATCCATCAAGGGCTTTTATTCTCGCATGAACTGAGACTTTTTTCGAGCACCACCATAAACGTGCAAATATCGCTTTAGAGTGGATGTCACACGAACTATTGGTACCTACAGACTTTGGGTGCCTTGCAGCAAGTTGCGTGTTAATTTGAATGGGGCATTATGGGACCAGTTCCCTGCGTGGTTCAATATGCAAATTTGGTACCTACGGACTTCGGGTGCCTTGCAGCGATTTGTGTGTTATTTTGATGGGGCATTATGGGACCAGTAGTCCCTGCGTAGTTTAAGATGCAAATTTGAGGTCGGCATTTGAGTTTCAAAGCACACACTAAGTGTTTTTTTAGCCTCACAGTTTGTTTTGTTAACATAATGCTTTATTGTCCCAATAGGCCAAATGCGTCATTTTTTGAGCATTCATCCAGGCACCGAACAGTATTGTTCCCTATTCTAATTGTAAGCAGCTGTAACGGGCCGAGCCTGGAGGTGTTTCCATGCCAATCAAGGAATTAACTGAATTTTAATATTCTCCCATGTGTTATATTTTCTCACGCAGCACGTTTTAGTTCCATAGCACTACCTGAGGGGGTTTGCGCTAAATAATATGGTAATACAGTATTTCATGTTCCAACATAAGAAGGTGATACATGCCCTGTGTATTAGCCAATTTTGTATATATGGTGAAGTCGTTTGATGATGCAATATGCATTTTATGGGTACATATTTATGCACTATGCGTTTTTATGTTTTCAGCTGAAGAAATTTCCACTAGCCATATTTGATGAATTATATGTGAATGTATTTCCCTGTTTTTATACATAGTCTGGAACTTCACAATGTGTGACAATGGAATTTTTTCTATGTTTATGAATTTTTTCTATGTTCATGAGTGGGACATGGTATAAATGTTTTAATCAAAATGGCGCTTACCAGATTGAGAAAGGCTGCTGTGTCAGCCGAAACGCGTCGCTCCAGTCGATGGGTCGGAGGAGGCCCTATGAAATAAAGAAGCCTTAACTCAGCAGCCCTTGTGTGCGTGCTCTCTTCCTTGTGGAGTAGGGGTTGTTTATATATATATATATATATATATATATATATATATATATATATATATATATATATATATATAAATATATATATATATCACAACGAAGACCACTCAGTAAAAGTAATCAGAGGACACAGCGGGGAAATACACGGAATCCCTTAAATTGATCACTCTCGGCATAATGCATTTCGGCGTAACAAGCCTTCCTCAGATGCCATTAACTCCGGGGTTACGCCCCGCCCTGCTATGTAAGTCCTGTAGCACTCCCATTGGTGGGAGTTCAGCTGGCTCCACCTCGTTGTTCAAAGCCCCAGCTGTAGTCCAAGTCCATCGACTACAGCTCCCAGCATACAGTTCGGCCGGGTAAGTGCTAGTGGCGGGGCCCAATATTCCCTAACTGGGCGCTGTTTATTCCGGGCAAAGCAGGGCTTCGTGTCGATGGTAAAGCCCGGTTGAAGGAGTGACCCGGAATTCCTTGGGTCCCCAACGTCCTACCCCAAATATGAGTGTCAGCCGGGCCATGAAACTCCGATGCAATGATCTTGTCTCCCCGTGCAGTCACGGGCTGCTCCTGGCAGTGGCCGCATGCTTGGCCCAAACTCAAGGTGGTTCGTGGCTATACATAGTCTGGAACTTCACAATGTGTGACAATGGAATTTTTTCTATGTTTATGAATTTTTTCTATGTTCATGAGTGGGACATGGTATAAATGTTTTAATCAAAATGGCGCTTACCAGATTGAGAAAGGCTGCTGTGTCAGCCGAAACGCGTCGCTCCAGTCGCTGGGTCGGAGGAGGCCCTATGAAATAAAGAAGCCTTAACTCATCAGCCCTCGTGTGCGTGCTCTCTTCCTTGTGGAGTAGGGGTTGTATATATATATATATATATATATATATATATATATATATATATTTCCTACTGGCAGTCGCCAGTAGGTAGTCATAGTTAGGATGCAGTTTTCATAGGAAGAGCGTTTTTTGATTTAACAATAATTTTGGTGCCGTTTGATGAATCTTCGCGAAACTTTCAAAACTATCAGGGCAGTCACTTCAGCTGCTGTTTTGCTAATTTCGGGGTGATCCATCAAGCGGGGGCCCAAGAAAAAGGGGGGTCTGAAAACGCTTTTTCTCCATGTTAATTTCCGTAGGAAACTTTAGACACGGCCCTAACTGCTGAACGGAATTACATCAAATTTGGCAGAAAAGTAGCTCTTGGTCCAGAAAGCATTCTTTTAATTAAATGATGTAAATCCATTCAGTAGTTTCTGAGAAATTTAAAGATTTCTCAGATATAAAACTGTGGCCACGGTTTATCAGCGACCCCTGCCGATCTCATGCCTGAGATCTGATTGGCTGCCAACTCTTCAAACCAGGAAGTGTTGGCAGCCATCTTGTGACTCAGTTGAACCGAGTCACAAGAAAAAAGATTAAAAAAAAGAAAAGGGGGCAGTGTAGAAACACCCTGACCCCCTACGCAGCCCTCCTTCACTAAAAAAAAAATAATATTAAAAAAAAAAAAAAAAACTCCAGCAACTTGCTGGAGACCACGCCCCCTTCACCACCACTCTGCAAATGCGCCTCCTGGTGCAATGGTGGTTGGGGAATGAAATCCCCTTGAATGCTGAGGGTCTTTCGGGGCCAGCAAGCCCTCTTGTTACCTCCAGTGAGTTCCAGTGAGTGAGATTACTGAGAGGACTTGAAGGCCACACCCCCTTTCTTCACCACTCTGCAAACGCGCCTCCTGGCGCGCTTCTGGTTGGGGAATGAATTTCACTTTACTCCTGAGGACTTCAGGACTAAAGTGGACTACTTCCCCCAACCAGTAGTGCATCAGGAGGCGCGTTTGCAGAGTGGTTGAGAAAGGGGGCGTGACCTCTGACATCCTCACAGCAATCCAGCTGTGTGGGTGTTACTGGAGGTGGCAGGAGGGGTAGTTGGCTCCCAAGGACCCTCAAGAGCCAAGGGGACTTCCTCCCCCAACTAGTAGTGCGCCAGGAGGTGCATTTGCACAGTGGTTGAGAAAGGGGGCGTAGCCTCCAAAGACCTGTTAGCAATACCGCTGTGTGGGACTTACTGGAGTTAACAGGAGTGGTAGTTGGCCCCCAAGGATCCTCTGGAGCCAAGTGGACTTCATTCCCCACCTGGTAGTGCGCCAGGAGCCGCATTTGCACAGTGGTGGAGAAAGGGGGCAGGGCCTCCGACAACCTCTCAGCAATCCTGCTGTGTGGGACTTACTGGAGGTAACCAGAGGGGTAGTTGGCCATCAAGGACGTCCTTGAGGGCCAACTACCCTTCTTGTTACCTCCAGTAAGGCCCACACAGCGGTATTGCTAACAGGTCTTTGGAGGCTACGCCCCCTTTCTCCACTACTCTGTAAATGCGGCTCCGCTTGTGGTGCACTACTGGTTGGGGGATGAAGTCCACTTTACTCCTGAGGGACCTTAGGGGCCAAAAAGCCCTCCTGGTACCTCCTGTAAGTCCTACACAGTTGGATTACTGAGAGCTGGTCGGAGGCCCAGCCCCCTTTCTCCACCACTCTGCAAATGCTATTACTAGTTAATAAAAACATAGAAATTCACTGAAAAAAGCAAAGGTTACAGGGACATTATTTAGTTAGGAATTAGCTTTTAAAAAACCTTAGAAATTCACTGAAAAAAACAAAGGTTACAGGGACGTTATAGTTAGGGTCAGATTTAATTCGTACAAAAGCAGAGAAATGTAGCCATTATAGTTAGCTGAGCTAACTATAACTTACGTCCCCGCAATGCACTGCTTATTACCTCACATATTACATCACTCATGACATGGTCAGTGACATCACTCATGACATCTCAAATGACATGTCCACCCCAATCGTTCTAGAATGGCCTTGGACATAGTTCTTCACATGCCACCTTTGGCTCCTCTTGGCGCTTCTCGAATTGATTATATTCTTTTAGCTCCTTGAGAACTTGTAACATGGAGCTTATTGTTTTGTTTTGCATCTGGGCTAGTGGAAGAGAGTTCGCTCTCTGTGGAGGCAGTGTATGGCAACCTCTTGGGCAAAGAACCGGAGCCCACCATCCTCATGCTTCCCTGCTGAAACAGATTTTTGTTTTTTGAACCATTCCATCCTCTTCCACTAGCGCACTCATTTTCAATGGAACACCTTCAACTGCTGTGTCATACAGCACACATAGCGCACATAGCGGTAAACCTGTAGCTGTCTGTTGTGGCAGGCAGTGACACTTCTCAGGGAAGATTCTCGCTGCTTGAATGTAGATACCACCCAGCAGCAAAGCCATGAGCACCAAGGTCACCAAAAATACCTCTTTGCCTGGGTGTGCCGGGCACAGACGTGGACAGTGCACCCTATTCAACCAATGAGTGGTTCAGAATACGAACAGGAACTTGTGACTGCATAGCAAACAGTGCGTTAGTGAAAGGCAGACTGGCTTTTTGAAGCCACTAGCCTGCTTTTCATTGCAGCCGGTGACCGCACCTGCATTTCAAAGGGGAGCAACAATTCCCTTGCAGGCGGGTACAGTGAATGACTGCACCCACCTGCAAGGGATTCCTGGGATGTGTCCCAGGAAACCCCATGCCCCCTTCATATGGGGTGCGCTGAGGGGGTGGGCCCGCTGTGGGCCACCTCTATGTGGTGTACAGTCACAGTGCCTCCTGATGTTTTTTTGCCTCTGCACTACTGTTTGTAATATGGCATGTCTGCAGAGGCGAAGGATCCGCCCATTTACATGGGGACACGGGTCCATGCAAGTGAAGGCACGCTCCCTGGGATGACGTCGGCACGCATACAACACCAGCAGGTTCATATTATAGAAGGAGTCATACAAACATCTGCAGCCTCTTCTGTAATACCATAATGACCATGGTGCAAAAAACAGGTGCACACGTCCAGTGTCCCTTCGAGGCACTCTGTGTAACCCCCCCCCCCCCCCAGGTGCTCAAAGCCTGGTCACAATACAGGGTTCACCATTCAGGCAATGGCAGCTGTTCTGCAGTAACAGCTTTAAATTGAGCTCCTGTATACAGTACTCTGAGCTTTTTACATTAAATCTATGTTGTTTATCGCAGCTTTGGCCAGTTCCGCAAGATCTGCCATTACACCCCTTCACTGCTTGAGATGACTCGGCGGGGGATCCGCTAATGAGGTCTCGGTTAAATTGTTAACGCAGAGAGCTGGTTCACAATCCTCCTGGTGCCCCATGGTCCCCTGTGGAGTGAGTGACGCACCAGTAAGCCTCCAGGAGCCTTTCAAACCTGCATACCACCTTCATCCTGGGGTGCGGATGTGTTAATGAGAAGCCTATACCGCCCTATTAGCGGTAATAATAGATAATGTACACAAAATGCAACAATATTTTTTTAACTATAATTAGGCCATGATATTTGACTGTACTAGGCACATAATATTCTTAGTGGCACATAAATGATTTGCTGCCAATGGGGACTAGTAATGCACACAAAGTTTAGTACAATATATGTATGTCATACTATGGAGATATGTACATGTATATGAGTGTATGTATATGGTTTTATGCTTCTTTGTATGATAATACATGCATGTCAAAGTATGTAAATATGATTATAGGTGGGTACCTGCACCTATGCAGGTGTTTTTATGCTTTCTATAAGGATATAACAATATATTTAGATATTAAAAAAAATAATGACACTGCATTCAAGCTATCCTGGCTGATGAGGGGTGAAACCCCGAAACCGGTCCTAGGATGCTTGTTTCCAGTCCAGGGAGGACCGGGCTGGACTGTTCCCATGAGGCACAGGGTCAAGACTGATTTGCATATGGCCAGGTCTAAACTGGGGTGGCATGGTGAGCAAAAGAATGATGGATTTAACCCAGATCACTTGACTGGGGGTGAATGTTTTGATTTGTTCTGCATTCCATCCATCAATTGTGTGTCTTTTACTGCTTGTATATTGAAGCATGACATAAATATGTGTGTCTGGGTATGTAGATGAGGCAGCCAAGAGCTCAAGGGGACAGGAATGTCCCCTGCATGGTATACAGGTGTGTCCCTCTGCCACGAGTGCCCAACTGCATGTTATCTGGTATCCTGAACTTTATTTTGGTTGCGGCGTCAAGTTAACCTAGCGTGTGTGCCAATGTCTGTCCAGGACAGTGCGAGATCCTGTGACCTTGTGTTGTCACCGAGCATGCCCTCATAGTTAATCCGAGTAATACTGTACCTCTCTTGAGTACAGCACATAAACGGTGGTGTTAGCATGGAGAGGATCTGGTGCGGTGGCCAGAGCTGCCGACTCAGGAGCTGGCGATCCAGGTTCGAGTCTCAGCATAGACGCAACATCCTGTGATTCTGGGCAAATCACTAAATCTTCCCGTGCCCATGGACAGCGCCTGGATACCCTCACGGGTGATAAGTCACGCTATATAAATCTACAAACTAAACTAGACTAGCATACTGCGTTTTGTGATTTATAATGGGCCAGAACTTGTGACTGTGGACTTCTCACCCCTTGGGCGTAAAGTCCAGCTGTTTATGAAATCCAAAACTCTGCGTGGACAACACATCTGTACGTCATGAGAGTGTTAGTGAAGAGTGGGCCTGTTATACATGTGTGCTTCTTTCTCCCATTGCTGCTTTTCCCTCTTTTGCTGTGGGTCAAAATTTAATGATTAGAAATAAGTCCTAGTACCCAGAAAACAGTGCTGGTGGGATCCACCTGTAACCAGCAGCTCAATTTGAGCCAACCAAAGCAGGTGAAAGGCCACAACCATACCTATTCTCACCATGAATCCTGTTGAAGATTTACTTAGTAGTTAAATGTTATCGCACATGGATATACCGTCCCTATATGTAATGTAACTGAATAATGTAATTAAATAGATGTGGGTAATATATCCAGTACAGAACCTTCCTACCACAGATGGCAGACATGTTTGACAGGTCAGAAAACTCACCACATGCACAAGAAACAACCAATGTTGGGCAGCACACCGTGTAAATGCACAAAAAACATAAGTATATGGTCCTAATTTTGCCCAATGCACTTCAGAAATGTTATTCATACCAAAAATTGCATTTGAAATAAATGTACAAAGAAATTGGTCAGCATGAGCAATACGAGGCAGCCAAAATGTGTTTTGTCCCTCCTACTGGGACTTTTTCAAGGTATAAATAATTTATAAAGATGAAAATCGAACACCCATAAAATTGAGCGTTATTTCACCCAGCGTTAGCAGTATGGGTGAAATGACACAACTCATAATGAGATCCTTACTATTAGGTGTAGATCAAGGCCCTTATTATGAGTCTGGCGGTCGATGGATCACCAGACTCACGGTGGCGGTCTCCCGACCGCCCTATCACGACTAGAGCGGTCGGGCCACCCTGGGACCACCGCATCCGTCAGGGAACCGACGTTCCTTGGAAGTTGCATGGCTGTCCTGAGGCCTGGATGCAACCCCGCCAAGCTTATTACAAGTTTCCTCACGTCACACTTTTCATGGCAGTGCTACTGCCATGAAAAGTGTGGCAGTGAGGAAACAAAGGGGGCCCTACAGGGCCCCCTGAGGCCTCATGCCATGTGGATGCACACAGGGGTGCACAACATTTGCCCCACATTATGCATGCACACAAGTACCTGCATGGCATGGACTGCAGCAGTCCATACCATGCAGGTACTGCTTTTGACGGTCCCATTGCGGTGCCTATTTCATAGGCACCACCCTGGGAACACCAAAGAACCGCCCGCCAGACAGGAGAAAACTCTTGATCTGGTGGGTGGTTCCTACACCGGTTTGGCAGTGCGGGAGCGTGGTTGTCCCGATCCCGCACTGCCAAACTCATAATAAGGCCCTAAATGATGCATGTCGACCCTATGAGAAGTGGTCATTGAATTAATCTTGAAGTGTGATGTGTGTCCAGGAAGTCTGGGTCAATAGGATATTGTCAGAAACCATGAAGGTCTGCAGAAGGACCATATGAGGAATCTTCTTAATAGGCAGTCATGTAGCAATATAAGAGACAGCAGGCATCAGCCTGTAGTTTTTACATAGTAAGATGTATTGAAGATTTACTCTTCTCAAACGCAGGAGTACATTGCTATTACAGGTAGGCGTATGGAAGAAATTGATGGGGGTGTTGAGGATTTCTCCACAATGAAAATATTTTCCTCACTAACGAACAAAAATAAGCTACCAAGAAGGTCTTCGTGGGCAGTCTGACAAATTGCACAAAATTTGCTCCTGCCTACCGCAGAAAAAAAATGGTTACAAACAAGAAGTGATTAGTTCAGGCAGTTTGGGTGCTTCCCTCTAATGAAACGAATAATATTAAGAAACACGTGAACCACATGAACAGCCTGGTTCATGGGCAGTGTGTGACGCTCTCCCTGAACCTCGTTTTGATAGGGAGAACCGAAGTGCATGAACCACGAAATCCTCCTCGATCCACCTATATAGTGAATTTGGTTGTTTTTTGCTTTACGGGCGAATAAAAAAATAGGGCTGGTTTCCCCTGTTTTGCTTTTCGCAAAATTGTTTTGCTTTTCGCAAAATAGTTTTGCTTTTCGCAAAATTGTTTTGCTCACCTCTACTAACAAGTGTAAATGTACTGTGTGTTATATTTCCTTTTATTTAAATGTACACCTTTTACATTTACATACAATCTCAAACGCGAGTCCCTCCAGAAAACTGTGATGGTTGTAACTTCCCAGGAGTACTCAAATCTCTTCAGAATTCCCAAAAATTCAACATTTATTTCAATCTTAGCCATACGCCTGCGGGGCTAATTTTTCGACTTCTTTGGCTCCTGTTTCTTGAAGACCTTCATCCATGAACAGTCGTCTAATTTGTGAACTTGCTTGTGTATAAATGCTAAAAGTTACTGCCCTCCCCTTGACTAAACTGGAGGGTTAGGATACATTTTGGGGAAGGCTTTACAATGAACTATTTAAGCACCCATTGGAAGGTAACACTGGTATGTACTGCAGTGATGTCTGTTGTTTGTTCATCCTCAAAGACACAGACACCAACATCCTATCTTTGTTGCGTGAGATAGAAGGAGCGGATCATTTTTCTGTTATTCTTTGTTGGAGAAGGTCCTCTTTGGCTTCAGGGGTTCACAGATGTAAAACATATTTTTAGTCACATGACTTAGACTTAATTTAACACATGGGGATCAGTCCTTGATCCAGGAATACAGGATAACCACTGCCTATGTAAATGACTCAAATGTAGATTCATTGTATGTAAATTGATGGCTTTGATATTCTAAAAATCTGGCATGGATAGGCCCTTGTAGCCTATAGAGGGGCACCTTAGACCTTGTTATCCTCATATAAATGTTATTACATCTGAAGATGTAAACTTTGTGGTCTTGAAAGCGATTGTACTAATGTGTCACTACCTACAATGTTAATATGTTTTTAAAGCATTTTATTTGATTTTAAATGTGCAATCAATATGAACAGAAGATAATCATAATTTAGAAATAATCATACATAAGGAAAAGTCTCTGTCTTGTACATCTGGTAAAAGTGTGATCAAAGACTGACTTTGTTACAGGTGCCCTTTAATGCAAAAACCCAATTGTTTAAACCACAATGGGCCTAATTACGATAGCGGTCGGACCGACCGCCATCTGCTGCTGCGGTCCGACCGACGCATTAAGATGCATGCGGTCGGAGGCAGAAGTCGGAGGGGACCGACCAACTCTTGCCGATGGGCTAAAGGAGCACGTCGGTCGGTCAGAAACTCCTCATAATGCCTTAAGGATGGCGGTTCCGACGTCGGGATTATGATGTCGGTTTCCGACAGCCAATCCATGTCAGCCTTTCCAACATAGATTGGCTGTCAGAAACTGACTTTGGGGGCCACTATCAGGGCCCCCTTCCCCCCGGCCCTCCGCATTTGGGCCTGGGGGCAACCAATGGAGACCCCTTCAACACCCCTGCACTGTGTGGCAGGCACCATGAGGTGCCTGCCACACGGTGCAGGGATGTTTACAAACTTCCACTTTACAATGGGAGCTTGTGCTGTGGGCGTTTTCACGCAAGTCCGCCTGACATCGTAATGAGGGCTAATGTCTTTTATAGCAAACATCACAAGATAAAAAAAGGAAAAAGCGGGCTCACAAAATTCCAAAAAGTATTTTTTGTTTTTAATGAGAATTGATCTTTTTCTAAAAGGAACGGGCTCACCTTTTGACACAGTTTTCCCAGAGGTGTTTTCAACTAGGCAGTCTTTGAGTCTTCTTGTTTGCCTTTTCACTTCTTTCCTCGCACATGAGGTGCATTTGTACTGAGGTAGGCAGTGTTCCTGCCTTTAAAAAAGGTGAATGGCCACTGCTCATGTCACCAACTCCCATTCTTGCCCTTCCGGCATCATTTTATTCATATGATAGTATCTCTTGCGCATGTTGTCATATGGATTACTGAGACTTTTCTGATTAGCCCCTTTTTTGGTGTCACGCATAAAACACCCAGCTGTCCCTCTGGCTAGGTAGATGCTATGAGGAAGCCTATATGTTTTAGTCCCTCAAACCCTAGCTGGGCTTCCTATAACACATTCCATCCAGGTAAATCCCTTCTTCGAGCATAATGCAAACCATGAAACATATCTGGGAGCCAGCAGAGTAAATTATAAATGTCAGATAATGACAATTACATTTTGCGGACCAATAACTCATGCACCCTCCTCCATCACACTGATAGGTGCTGTTCACCAAAACAAGACAAGAGCACTTCCGTGGTCACTCATGCACAACAACAAAATGCTTCCCAAATGCTTCCCATATAGTAGTCCGACCACCCTATAACAAGTTGGCGGGGCGGACCGCCATGGGACCGCTGCTACTGCCAGGGATCCACTGCTACTGCCAGGGCTCCGCAATCCCAGGCAGTCTTGCAGTGGTCTGAGGCCCCTAATATGCTGGCGATGCCGCTGTGGCACCGCCAAGCATATTAGGAGTTTCCTCACTGCCACAATTTTCATGGCGGTGAGCCCGCCATGAAAAGTGTGGTGGTGAGGAAACAAAGGTGGCCATACAGGGCCCCCTGATGCTTCTGCGCCAGGGGATGCATGCAGAGGGGCTCATGGTGTGCCCCCTGTTTGCATGCACCCCCAGTTCCTGCATGACATGGACTTGACAGTATTATGGTGTTCCCATTGTGGTGCCTTGCTAAGGCTCACATATGAGCCTTAACACTGCACCACTGTGGGCCAGCCGCCGCAGGACCACCTAACCTAGATTCCTGTCGGAATCCGGCGAGTGGTCGCTTTATGGCTTTGGCGGTGTGGTAACGGGGCGCTGGTGTGGCGTCCCACTGCCACATCACCAAAGTCATATTAAGGCCCTCTGCAACCACGCAATATCCCATGCTGAAGCCTGCTACCTATCCAAAAATGTCCATCAGCATCCCACAGTTGGGTACGAAGTGTTACATACATGCTACAATACAATGAATTACATTCAGCACTTGCTCTTGTACAGTTGCTCTGGGTTCTTTGAGTTGAGTTGATGTGGCTGTCAGGTTTTTCTTCAGCATTGACTTTCGAGCATCCTAGACCGATTACCGACACAATATTAAGGTAAACAATACCATTTGACACAAATATTGTGTCAAAAATATCGTTTACCAAAATATCGTGTCCCTATACTTATAATGGTAAGTATAAAAGTATCAGATATTAAATATTGTTTAGCACTAATATTGTCCAAAAACATACAAACATTTTGGTCCTGATTACGAGTCTGGCGGTCTTGCGACCGCCAGACTCACAGTGGTCGGTCCGCCGCATTACGACTTGCAAAGTCGTTGCGGTAGAGGACCGCTGGCTGCACCAGGGAACAGCCGCTCCCTGGTGGTGGCGGAGGTGCGCCACAATGTAGAATGCTCAGCGGGACTGGCGCAGTTCCGCTGAGCTTATAACAAGTTCCTCCATCGCCAGCCATTTTATGGCGGGAGCCAAGCGATGAAAAGGCTGGCGGTGGAGGCCTCCCCGTCATGGGGATACATATGTCTGTATACCCCCAAAGTTCCAGCACGTCATGGATGTCACCGTCCATGCAGTGCTGGCACTTTTTTGCCGTTCCCATTGCAGGTGCCTGTTTTCCAGGCACCGCCATGGGAAAGGCGAAGGAGCATCCGCCCTACACGAGTTCAACTCGTAATACGGCGGGCGGTCCTTGCGTGGGTTTGGCGCAGCTGTGCCGGCGGAGAGCCGGCGCAACTGCGCCAAACTCGTAATCAGATCCATAGTTTTTTAAAATATATAGTTTAAGGAAGTAAACCCTAAATATTTTAGTATATAACATTAATGTAATGTAAATTACATAAATGCCACTAATACTTAACACTATATATAAATATTTACTTATATAAACAGACACACACATATATATGTGTGTATATATGTTTACATATATATATAGTGTAACATAATTATTAAAAATACATATTTAGCATTAGATTAAATATTTATATATATATATATTATATATATATATATATGCACATATCTGTCTAGCTATAAATATATATTTTTTTAAAAAGTAAAAAATATTAACAATTAAATTACAAAATATTAAATAAATTACTGAATAAATAAAACAAAAAAATTAAAACCAAAAAACACAATTACAAAAATTATTATAAAAATGTTAACAAAATTACAAAATCTCAGAAATAATATAAAAAATTAAAAAAATAAACTAATAAATATAAATACAAAATATATGTAACTAATAAAAGGAAAGGTATTGGAGTTGGGAATGTTAGATATACTATTACCACTCCAGTTAATGCAACAGTAGGGAAAGTGTAGGACTTCAGAAGTGTTAAATTTACTATTCCCACTCTAGTTTAAGCAACAGTAGGGAAAACGTAAGAATTTGGAGGTGAAACATTTACTACTCCTACTGCAGTCAGCGCAACAGTAGGAAAACTGTTGGACTTAGGAGGGGGGTAGTTTTACTATTCCCACTCCAAACAGTGCAACAGTGGAGAAAGTGTTGAATTACGGACTGGTTAGATTTACCATTTCCACTCCAGTCTATGCAAACGCAGGGAAAGCGTTGGACTTTGGTGGGGTTAAATTTACTATTCCCACACCAGTCTAAGCAACAGTAGGGAAAGGGTTAGATTTTGGAGGGGTACATTTATTCTTCCCACTCCAGTCAGCATAACAGTATGGAAAGTGTTGGACTTTGGAGAGGTAAAATGTACTATTCTCACTCCAGTTTGTGCAACAGTAGGAAAAGCGTTGAACTTCGGAGGGGTAAGGTTTACTATTCCCATTCCTGTCTCTGCAACAGAAGAGAAAGCACTGGACTTTGAAAGGGTTATATTTACTATTCCCACCCTGTCTAAGCAACAGTAGGGAAAGTACTTCACTTCAAACACATTACATATTTGAGTAACCCTATTAATTTAGAAAAAATATTAAACTTTTAAAAGAAACATTATTAACATTAAAAAAAATACCTTTTTTTTTTTAAACAATTTACATAATCAACAATAAATTAAAATAAATTAATTATCTATTCAAAATAATTATTTACTATTGTAATAATTATTATTTACTATTGCTATTTAAAACATAGTTTTAATAGTTATTTACTAGTTTAAAAAATATTATTTTAGAATAATTATTTATTACTTAATTAACTTCCCACCCTATACCTCTACAAACCGAGCAGCCCACACCTAAAATAACACTAAAATAAATAAGTTTAGCACAATTTAGTTAATTGATACTCAATAAAATAATTAACAATTAATAATTAGTTGTTCATTATTTATTACTCAATTAACTTCCCACCCTATACCCTACATACCCAGCAGCCCGCACCTAAAATATAGCTAAAATATATAAGCATTACACAATGGACATTATTAATAATCAATTAAATAATGAATTTACAATTAATAATTAATTATTAGTTAATTGACTTCGGACCTTATACCCCTACATACCTAGCATCCTGCGCCTAAAATATAACTAAAAAATAATTAATATCAATCACATCATTAATTTTAAATTATTAATTCATTAATACATTATAAATTACTATTAACAATTAAATAAAAAAATATAAATCACTTAAAATTACAAACTATATTTAATTTGTTTTATAACAATTATACAAAAAATAGCAACACATAAAATTAATATATGAACAAACACATTAAAATACTTAAAAAAGGATATTTTGGCAGCTATATACCTGAAAACGATATTAAAAACAACAATATTCCTAAAAACTATATCACTTACCTAAAAAACGATACTCTTGCACCTCAATATTTTAGTATCGCAATATTTTATTTCCGATAATTCTGTCTCTCGATATTAAGAACTAGATATTTTGTCCAAACACCTCCTGGACAGTGTGCTTCCTTTCATTTCCATTTTCACTGTATTTCGACAGGTCCTTTATGGCCCTGAGATCTGCCATGTTTACCAGGCCCACCAGAAAGGAGTGGCCTAACTTCCAAATTCCTAGCCTTTTCTCAAGGGTTGGCTGCATAGAATTGGATATGACTGGCTGTGATGTGAAACCAATATGTTCCCAAAATAAACCTATGTTGTCACCTCTTCAGAATCTAATCAGTATCTTCTCTTCTTTATAGGAGTGGGAGATGTGCACCAGCTAGTAGGGCTGGGGAAAAGTCAGCCACAGTCTCAGTCTATAACCTGGACATTCACAATTCTCATTAATTTGGCTGATAGCTTGAGGAACAAGAAAACAAATCTAAATTGTGAGCATCAAGAAGAAACCTCAGCTCATTTGTTCTGCTTCATCGACAGGTTTCTTGTTCCAGTGCCTTTGTAGTAACACCTTCCGGCCAGCCTTGTTAGAAGTTAGTGTGAGGGCTGAGTCAAAACCTGCATGTGGGTCCCCACATAGGATGAACATCAGTTTCTAAGTTAAAAAGATGTTCTCCAGGGTAAGAGAGAACTCGTCAAATCTAGCATCTGGTGCCATCTGGTGGTATTGGATGTGGTAGCTCCCTCATTATTGACAAAAACCCAAAGCAGGCTTGTTTTAAAATCTATAAATACATTTTGCAGTACGAGAATGGGCCTCGCCTGGGGCCCACGGAAAAAAATGACCCCTTATTATGGTTCTGCCCACAGCCCCTCATGAAACCACTGTACGTGAGACTTATGACACAATCACAAATTTGCAAGAAAGCAAAAGGGGAGATATCACGGGCTTCATCATAGGAGCTCTGGGGTAGAGTAGAGAGTGTCGAGTGACTGGAACACTGGATAGGAAACTCTCTGAACAATGACTGGTTTCAATGCTTTGACTTTTAACAAGATATAACTATACCTGTTCGTGACTATATGCATGCTATGCATGGAATCCTTTCCAAAGCCTAATCACACACCACAACTTCTCTTTGTCCCCCACACTCTTCTATCTTTTCAGGGTTTCCAGGCACTTCAAAGTTGTTCAAAAGTGCAATTTTGGATCTTCATAGAATTTAGAAGGTAGCTACATCCATATGTGCATAAATTAAATACCAACCAGATAATAAATTGTCTCACACACAATGTTTTGAAAAGGAATCACGTTCGACCTTGGCCGAGGCAGACATTAACTAGTGTAGTTCACATTCAGTGTCACTGCATCCACTTTCATGCAGATCTTGGAATATAGAGAGCGAAAGCCTGTGAGTGCAGAGAGACAGGGCAGTGGGTCTGCAAGAGGTTCTTGTCAACTCA
This sequence comes from Calotriton arnoldi, assembly GCA_963921515.1. Classification (NCBI taxonomy): domain Eukaryota; kingdom Metazoa; phylum Chordata; class Amphibia; order Caudata; family Salamandridae; genus Calotriton; species Calotriton arnoldi. Next base: position 2,373,789 of record CAWUFW010000792.1, read on the forward strand.
GGAAATTTTGCTGGCCCGCAGGATGATCATAGCCAGTTTGTTTACATGAGTCGCGCCCTAATTCGCTACAGTCCTGTCATAGTCATCTTGAAGTGTCTCGACATACATGAACAATTCTTAAAGTTTTGATGGTAGTGGTGGGCAGTGGTTGCTGTCCACTGCCTGCCCCCATTTCAGTTCTCCTCTCCTCAGTCCCACCATCTGCGTCTCACATACTTAGAGCTTGTACCAGACACACCAGAGGCTGATGATGACCACGGCGTAGATGGCAACAAAGGACAGATATAGGCGGTACAACAAGGAGTCTAGGATGTAGCCAATGCGGACCCACTCGCTCTCCTGCTCGCGTTCCTGCTGGCGCCGGTCCAGGAACCCGCGGATGCTCAGCAGGTCCTGGGAGATCTGCTCCAGTTGTTGGCGAGTGTGCACGCAGTCTGGATGCGGAGGAGGCGGTGCCTGGGTGACCGTCAGCTTGTCTTCACTATCTATAAGACACAAATAGTATGGTCAACAGAGAATCAATGGAAGCAGCAACATTGCAATGCGTAACATTTTTAAAACCAGGTAAAAAAGCAAATACATCGAAATCCATATCGTTTCAAAGGAATTATATTTTCAATAAGGTTTCTTTAGATTTTCACACTTGTCTTAACAACAAATGTAAAACGGGCCTGTCTATAGATGGTCTCTCTTTTATACAGTTAAGATTAAAAATGTCAGTTGATTCCTGAACTGGAAAATCTTCGACTTATGGTTGAGCCTACAACAGCCCTACTCGACATTTAGGCGCATCTGTCTTCACAAGGATCTAGTCGTTACCAGCCTCTATTGTCATACTCCCTTGAGCATCATATGTTGTGATATTTTCCAACAGAAAATTGACCAGTATTCTGACGAGTCAACGCTTAGGAGACAGGGGCTAAAACTGATGCACTTTAAACTGACAGTTTCATCTCATAAGTGTAATAGGACTTTGGAAGAAAGAAGTCAATGTTTAAATTTTTGTCTGTGTCAACAGTGGTCTTAAAATTATACATTTTGCTATTCTGTACTTACATTGTCGCATATCACATTGTACCAACAGAATCCAACCAACAATGCACAGGTGAATGTTCTCATCACATGTCATAACCACACTCTGCGGTTATACCTCATGACATAATGAACAGATGCATGGTCACACATCATGGCACAGCTAGAACTCATATACAGAGAAGTAGCTACACCTCCTGTACAGAGTGAACCCAAACCATAATGTCCAAATCTGGAATCGTGCCTCCTGCCTGTCAAAACCAAATCCAGATGTGTGGTCACACCCCTGTCAGTGGCACAGGCTTCCACGAAAAACAACTACATTCAGGTTGCTCAGTCTCAAGTACAAATGTATTGCTGGCACTACCCCAAAACACCTTCAGGAAAAATGCTAACTGTACCTCTACATGCAACATTCGCTCAGGAGGTTGTCTCCTGGTCACCTCCTTATGCAGAAGCAAACGCAGAAGTAACCAACCATTCTCAGGGGCAGATCCCTCCTCCAGATCCACCTGCCCAGACAAATCCGCTGCTCATGGACACTGATGCAGGCCAGATCGAGACTCAAAGCTCACCTGTTGTAACCCCTCTCTCACCCTCTTTATCCTGATATGTTTGCCTTTAGGAGTAATATGTCCTTAACTAATTACACCCGCTGTATGATATTTGTTAAGCCTTGTAATTGCCAACTCCATAGGCCCATTGTAACTATGGCTGTGTAGCCATGGCACCCAGTGGCGTAGCGTGGGCTGGGCCATAGGGGTGGTTGCCCCAGGCACAGCCACAGAATTCTTAGGGGCGCAAAATTTTAAAATGTTCTTAAAATCTAAGAGATGTGCCTGGGGGTAAGGGTCTCAATACTGGACTGGTGGAAGGGAGTCAGGAAGTGGTAAAAGTCCACCCCGGGTGCTGGCAAGCCACGCTACACCGCTAATGGCACCTTCTGGCCTGAGCTTTGTATCCCGTGTATCTTACAGAACTATGTTCCAGCCACTTCTTCACTATTTATAGAATTGCATAACCTTACCTATGAAATCTATCATTTTCTCTGCCACCATGTTGCTTTATATCCCAACTCAATGCCTCGGCACCTAGAAACAACGTGCAAATTAACAATAACAACAACAGTGTGCACACTAAGCAAAAAAAAACACACCATAGTCCATTATGCAAAGATGTTTAACCACAGCTCCTATCACTGCCATGTCCGAGCTCCCAATGTACAGATCTATGAGCACGTCCCATATCACTTTGAGTATAAAGCTACTTGTGTACCGCCCAGAATACAGCCCAAAATCTGCAGATGGGTAGACATGCCCCATGTCACCTGCCAGGATCAAGCCACCAATGAAAAAATTGTGCATTGCCCCCGGTCAGTTAGAGTCTGGACCAAGAGGTGTTGAACATTGATCCATGAGGGCAGGATCTGCACCACGTTTTTTAGATGGTTGTATGATAGAGCAACGCATGCCTCAACAACGCAGTCACAACCACGACCGCGTCTTTACCATGCTTGGTTAAGGCAAGCAGTGTTCCGCTTGTTTGGAAACAGCATGCGTGGCTTAGCCTGCGTGGTTAATGCTGTTTCCCTTTTTAGATAATCACTGACTCTTTAAATTATTTCTCTTTAAACAAATTCCATGCAAATGTGTTCTTTGTGAACAGTCTGAAAACCAAGCCTGCATCTGGCCCAATGTACACACGTATGACAGAGCTAGTTACAGACTTTATCTAGTCTACAATAAATTAAATCTCCAATGAGCATCTTAGCTCTAATCACAGTACCTGCCAAGGGAGCAATGCTTGGGTCAAGAACATTGATGTCCTCCTAGGATCAGGAGCAGGACGACTCATTAGCGTTCAGCTTTACTTCACCAAGTTCTAGTTAACCAACCTACCCCAGGGGCAGAATCACGCACCTCAATCTGCTCTTTGCACCTCCAGCCCTCTGTTTTCAGCACTTTAAGGGACTGAACCATGAACTCTAATCGGTTTAATACATGCACAGGGAAAAGCCTCTGATTGGATCATGTCATGGGGCATTCAGCTAGTTTAAGGACCCCATAAGGGGCCCTCCCTGCATGCTGATCCCACACATCACACTTCAAAGTACAAAACTGTGCTCTTTATTCAAGCTCACTTCTGATCTTATCTTTTAAAGACCAACCTCCTAAGATCCTGCCTAGGGACAAATCATTAGAGTTGTTACTGTTGTTATTAGTATTTTAATGTTGGTTTATACTGTGTTTTATTAACCCCATTGCAGAGTATTGTATATGCAGAGGTTTTTATTAATTATGCATAATAAATTCTTCTTCTAATAAATTAATATGTGAGCATGCCACCTGCCACACTCAGCCCGTTGTGCAGCAGTATGTGGTGACACTACACGTCAGTAGTCCTGCCTATATATATCCACTGCTCAAATTAATTTCATATTTCACAATACTAATTCACCACTAATCCTTTTTGAGTTCCGGAGTAGCGTGCTACTTGCCGAAAAAGAGCTTCAATGCCTCGTCAGGGGTAGTAAGCGCTATATAAATGCAATTACAATATAATGTATAGGTGTGCTACCACCTGGGCTTCTCACGGTGGTGGTGGCGTTAGTCCTCACCTAAATTGTTCTGTTTCACTTGGACACACAGAGAAGTGGCAGTCTTCTCATTCGCTTGCGGCGGGGCCTTATAGCAGACCAGCCTGGCTATGAACTCCACCAGCAGCGTTTTCACCCAGGCAGGAATCCTGGTCCCGTGCACGGCACCGCGGTGTAGGACATGGGTGATGATCACAGTCTCCAGTAGGCTGAGCACCAAGAGAGCCAGGCAGACTGAGAAGTAAATACCTGAAAGAGAAGACAAGGAATATCAGTCACATTTATGGACTATCTAGATGTGTATGTAAGACATACTGCCTGCAAGATCAGAGGGATGCCGCCTAGAAGATAAGGAAGGGAAGGAGGATGGAGAAATCATGGCAGGGAGAATAAGGGAGGGGTCTTGTACTTGAAATATTCTTCCATAACCAACAATTCAAAACCACCCTCATGTGTCAGGTTGGTAAGAAGTTATGATACCCTATTGTTGAGAAAGAGACTGATACTCAAGTGTGTGTATGTGTGTGTGTGCGCGTGTGGGCATGTGTGTGTGCGCGTGTGGGCATGTGTGTGTGTGCGCACCTGTGTGTGTTTGTGCATGTGTGTGTAGGTGTGTGTGTGTGCGTATGTGTGCGTGTGTACGCGCACCTGTGTGTGTGCGCGTGTGTGTACATGTGTGTGTGTGTGTACATGTGTGTGTGCAAACCTGTGTGTTTGAGCATGTGTGCCTGTGTGTGTTTGTGTGTGTGTGTGTGTGTGTGTGCATGTGTATACACTAATCACTAATTCAAAACCACCCACATGTGTATGGTTGGTAAGAAGTTATCGTACCTTATTGTTGCGAAAGAGACTGATACTCAAGTGTGTGTGTGTGTGTGTGTGTGTGTGTGTGTGTGTGTGTTAGTTAACTGTTGTCCAGGGGCCAGCGAAGGACCCAAATAGTTCCAATGCTTTTTAAGCGGAGCGATTCAAATAGCCCACTAGTGAGCCAGAGCTACCACTGAGATCCAAAGAGCCTTCTTCTGTAGGGGGCTGTATCTTGTAATATCGCTCAGTGTCAAGATTTTCTGGTGGTGGTAGCACAGGACTTGGTCCCCACTGGAGTCTGAACTGAGACATTTAGATCACAACAGGCAGCGTTTCCCTGGCTAATGCTTTTGGTCAACAAGATGAAAAGTAAGTTGAGACTTAGAGCTTGGTTCTAATAGGTATACTCTCCATCATTCCCCTACGTGCTATGATTTCTGGTAAAGCAAACACAAGGAGATGATGGACAGAGCGCTGAAACTTTTCAGACACTCACCCCCAGTCACAGATTTGGGTTGAATCCATCATCGTTCTTTAGCTCACTTCGCCACCCCAGTTCAGACCCAGCCATATGAAAATCAGTCTTGACCCTGTTCCTCATGGGAACAGTCCAGCCCGAACTGCCAAGCCAGGTCTTCCCTGGCCTGGAAACAAGCATCCTGGGACGGGTTTCGGGGTAACACAACTCATCAGCCAGGCTAGCTTGAATCCAGTGGCAAAGTGAGCAAGGGACCCATGTCTGGGCATACCCTGCCAACTTAGGGTAAACAAAGCAAACACAAGGAGATGATAGACAGAGCGCTGAAACTTTTCAGACACTCACCCTCAGTCACAGATCTGGGTTGAATCCATCATTGTTCTTTAGCTCACTTCGCCACCCCAGTTCACCCAGAATGGGGCGGGTATGCCCAGACGTGGGTCCCATGCTCTCCATGCCAGTGGATTCAAGCTAGCCTGGCTGATGAGGGGGTGAAACCCAAAAACCGGTCCTAGGATGCTTGTTTCCAGTCCAGGGAGGACCTAGCTTGGCAGTTCGGGCTGGACTGTTCCCATGGGAAACAGGGTCAAGACTGATTTGCACATGGCTGGGTCTAAACTGGAATGACATGGTGAGCAAAAAAATGATGGATTTAGGGCCAGATCTCTGTACTGGGGTGAATGTATGACATTTTTCAGCATTCTGTCCATCAATTGTTCGTTTTGCATTTCTGGTAAGGCAAAGGGGTCATTGATTGAGGAAGGGTGCTCTTCAACGTGTTGAGTGCTGTATCCTGGCACTCACGTAGCCTAGAATAGCCTCATTCTAGGCTGCCTTGGTTGTTTAGTTTAGTTAAGTTAATATATTTATAAAGGGAAACATACATTCTAGGGCCTCTTGCTGCTAAAAAATGAAGGAAGACATAAAGGCTGACTTAGAATTTAGTGGACGAGTTACTCTATCACGAATGTGTCAGATATCCCGTCCCCCTTATTACATGTGCCATAAAATAGAATAAACTTGCAATAAGGCAGACGGAATGTCTGCTACATTTGTGATGGAGTAACCTGTCTGCCAAACTCTAACTCAAGCGCATAGTGAACTCATGCGGGAAACTTACGAGAAAAGGTAAGGTCTTAATTTTCTTTCGGAAGAATTGTTCAGCGGAAATTGTCTTTAATTCAAAAAGCAAAGTATTTCATAACAGGGCTCAAGTATAGAAAACAATTTCCCTCCATAAGCTTCTTTCCTAAAGCGAGTCTAATAAGTTTAATGAAGCAGACCCAAGAGCAGGGGCGGCTCGTGTCAGGGAAAAGAGGTGCGGCGTGGGGTGGATGGGGGACGACGGAGACAAATAAAAAAAAAAAAAAGAGCTTACCTGCCGCCCTCCAGCATCGCGCTCTTCTGCTCCTCTCCACTGCAAGCAGGCACAGGCTCCCAGACTGCCCTGGGGCAAATCCTGAAGCTGCTCTCATGCATGAGAACAGCTTCAGGATTGACCTGAGCGCCGTGAATTTGCACTCCCGGACAGAATGGGAGCCTGTGCCTGCTGTCTTCAAACTGGCAATGCAGCTCGGGTTGGAGACAGCTTCAGTGCGCATGACGGTTTGGCTGGCCTGAGACGGCCGCCCAAACCATCATGCACACTGATAACAATGCCCACCACTTCCCCTCCAGTACTGTCACCCCCCTGGCTCCGCCCCAAGACACTGCACACAGCCATGTAGATTAAAAATATAACGATAATAAAATGGGTTTTAAACCCGTTTTATTATCGTTTTATTTTTCACGTTTTTGAGGGTGATGGCAGGGGTAAGACACTCCTCCGCCATAGTGGAGGAGCCGCCGCTGCCGAAGAATAAGAGAGTGTCTGGCAGGAGCAGCCCGTGCAGGTAAGAGAGGTGGGTGGGGTGGGGGGGTCGACAGATGACAATGAGGGAAAATAAAATACAAAAAAAGAAAACCACGTACCTTGTGCTTGCCGCATCGCCAACTCGGCGTTGCGGCGTGCGCACAGTATGTGTTTTTCTTTTCTTTTTCTTTTCTTTTCCCTTGTCATTGTCTGTCGACTCCCTCCTCGCCACCCGCCTCTCCGCACTTACCTGGACGGGCCGCTCCTGGTGTCTGGTTATCGTATCACTCAGAAAAAACAGGCTCTTTCTGACTAAACATTTATGTACTAAACAAAGGAGGCTAAAGTGGATTCTGTTGTGGATCGGCAGCTCGTGTCACACAATAAGAATAGGGTTAGATTTAGTAAACCAGGACTTAAACATAACTACCCTTGTGGCTTGGTTTTGTAGTCACTTAAGTCTTCGCATGAAATATTTAACTAAGCCAAGATAAAGTGCCTTGAAGGAGTCCAAACTGAACATGTTATGGTGGCTACAGCTGGTCATCTGCCCTCCGGCGAGAGTAGGGGGAGAACTGGTCTACGTTTGCGCCTGTAGTAGGTAGAGGAAGAGACAACTACCGAGGCCTGGATGTCCATTTAAGCTTAGAGTCTGATCAGACTCCAAGGCTTTAAAAAGAGGTGCCTTAGCTGAGGAAAGAGACCTGGGGCCTTATGTACAAGGAAGTGGAGGAGAGAGGCGTTAGCCTTCCTGGCTTAACGCCTCTCTCCTCCACTTCTGAAAGGCAAGGCTGTACCATATTTACAAGGATATGGTGAAGCCTTGCGTTTCCCCCTGCGATGGTGCTAAGTTTAGCAACTTAGCGCCAACGCAGGCACCCTTCCTGCACATAAACAATCCTAAAATGCCATTCTGTCACTTTCATGCGTGCTGCTTCATGCAGCACACATGAAAGTGACAAAATGGCATTTTTTTTAAAAGTTTGTTTATGTACAGGAAGGGACACCTTCCTGTACATAAACAAACAATGGCATTTTGCTTTTTCCATGTGTGCAGCACAAGGCAGCACACATGAAAAATTAAAAACGAGGAGAAATAATGCATTTCTCCTCGTTTCGCCAACTTAAGACCAGTTTTTACCTGGTCTTAATTTTGGCGCTGCCTCCTATGTACGCCACCCTTGTACATAGGGTGTAGCGTCAAAATGAATGGGTGTTGCAGTGGAACGCCCACCGCAACACCCACTGCCCATCCCTTTCACACTAACCATAGCGTGAAAGGGGGCCTTATGTACGAGGCAGCGTTAAGCCACGTTAAGTGGCTTAACGCTGTCTTGTACATAAGGCGCAGTCCCTATTGCCACCACAACGTCACTATAGGTGACGTTGTGGTGGCGATAGGGGCTTGTACATATGCCCCCTGGTGTGGTAAGCGAGCGTGAAGGTGAACAAACAGAAGTGTCACTGCCCACCACTAGTACTTCTGTTTTGTTACATTAATTTTCAGCCAGTTATTGTCCATCTCATTTTTCATATTTCAAAGGAATTCTTTTTAGAATTTCATGATTTGCATTTGGTTTCTTAGAGGCAGAAAATTGGTTAAGTGTCCTCTGAGTAAAATATGCACCAAAATTCTAATTAAATGTCCAAGATGTAAAATGTAAATATTAAATAAATAAATAAATACGGAGAGACAACAGATTATTGTGGGGTTCTTGTATTTATAGTTCATGGTGGAGACATAAAATAGCAGAGTCTGACTCTGATTTATCTCTAATTAATTAATCTCTCAGAAAAGAAGATAGCCAAATCAATGTTGTCCACTTGATAACACATAAGGCCTCTGATAGATCCAGTAAAATCCATTGCAGACACACAGTGCTTTTTTGGGGCAGAGTTAGACAGGTGCTCTAGAAGAGCCTGGACTAGCATTTGAACATGTCCAAGTATGGTGCAATCTGGAGATCTCTAACCATTCCAGTCTAGCATTTCAGGGTTTTTGGATTGTTGGGGAAAGTGGGTTGTAAATACTTCATTGCCAGGTATGGGCCTCCGAGACATGATGGTGCCCATACCTGTCATAAAGCTGGCTATCCGTGGCATAATAAAAGTATTGTTGGCATTATCGGGCTGATTCCTGAGATTAAGTGGGCCCTGGCATAACTGTGGTCCTTTATGACATATCATGGGCATCCTGGGCATGATGGGTCCTACCCTTGGCATATTGCTGACCATCTCTTTAATACAGGTGGTTCCTTGGCATTATAGAGAACATTTTGTAAAATGTTAAGGTGTGTGAAATTGCAAGGCAAGGATTATTCAACTGGCTTTAGAATAGCTTTTAGCCAATTTTTCAGGAAATCAGTCCTGCAACAAACACAAAGTTGTCACCATTTTTTTAAAGTGTTCTTGAGGACAGTCGGGTGACGTGGCAGTGTATGAAAGCATTAGAATATTTCTTGAGTGCCCCTTCAGAATATATGTCATTTTACACAATTTATTTAACATTGTGATGTAAAATGTAACATTTGGCACCAGATTGTGGACAACCTTCCCTTGAAGGAAGTTGGGCGTCCTTGTTTTGCTTGCTTACTTGATGCAATTCTGGTTGGGTCTTTAGACCCAACTACTTTTAAAGTTCACAAGCCATCCCTGGTGCAGTGTGAGAGCTCCTTTGATTTCTCAGCAGTGGGACACCTGTGCCTGACCAGAATGGATGTGTGTTATGAGAGCTCTGTGTATGTCTCAATACAGGAATATCAGTGGTGAAAGTCAAACTAGCAGAGCACTGAAAGTATTCTATGGATGTCTCAAATAGCGGTGCTTCGTGCAGGTCAGTGTAGACGTGCATCGTGTGAGCCCTCTTTGTTCTAAAGTTGCCTGGAGAGTCTGGTACGTGCACGATACCTGTGCCCGTTCAGTGCAATAAGGGGCTGATACAAAAATCTGTTCAAGGGCTTATTTGTGTTGCCAGATGGTTCCTGAAAGGCTTGAACTGGGGCAAGAAGCTATCTTGATAACCCCTAATGCTGGATAGTGGTATTGCACACATTTTTATCCTCATCTGGGCAGCAGGCAATCATGGTCACCTTACCAATGAGAGGCGTTCCATTGGTGGTGCTTGGCAGCAGGTCATTCATGATGAGCAGAAAGACGGTGTAGCCCAGAAGGAGGGTCATCTTGAAGGAGGCGCGGTCCACGCTGTGTGGCGGCAGGTAGAAGCTCATGATGTCTATCACCATCAGGAAGGCGCTGGGGATCAGCAGATTCACCACGTACAGAAGTGGTCTTCGCTTCACGATTACCTGAGGAGTTGATTGGGCATTAACAATGGGTGTACATGGGCCCAAAGGGAAGCATATAGTGGGATAAGCCATCACAATGCAACACAAGCTGGCGAACATGAGGATCGGCGTCATGAAGTGAAACACAAGATGGGTTTGAGCCTCAGTGCCGTAAAACATGCTAGTTTATGGAGCATCAAGTATAGGGTGTTGTTTGACATTACAACGAATACCTTTACCACACATGCCTTTACCATGCATCCTTTACCATGCAATGCCTTTACCACGCATTGCCTTTACCACGCAAGTCTTTACCACGCATATGCCTTTACCATGTATGCCTTTACAACGAAGCACATCTTATCTGTTCCACCTAAATAAATGTGGTCAGAGCTACCTATATTTGCTTTCAAATACACAGTTGCAATGTGTGCATTTAAATACTTTGGGGTTAATATATATCACACAGATGCACACATTTCTGAGGGCAATATGTTAAAAGCAATATCAACTTAAAGTGTCTGCTTGGCCATTTGGAAACGTCTCCTGCTCTCCATGATGGGCAGCACTGTGTCATCTAAAGTGGTAATGCTAAAATACTGCTTTGCTGGCTTGACAGTGATTCCACACTAAGGACATTGCTCGTAGATTTAATATGGAAAGGAGGCAGGAAGAGGGTTGCTCTGCTCAAACTCATGCTGCTGATGGCTGTGGGTGTATATTAGAGTAAACTTTGAATGCTACTTCTTGGCAGCACAGCTGCATTTACAGGTATGATGTCTGGGCCAAGTACTGGATAGGACCCTAATGCCACAAAACATTGCAGCCGCTCTATGGGACAAGAATACTGACAAACAACTCTTTCCCAGCTTGCTTTTTGTCACCAGATTGCTTTGCTCTCTGGAAGCCAAGCACTGTACACCGCACGGCTACACTATGTGTAATGGGGTTTCAGCTGTGGAAATCCTGGCGGCTGGGAATCTATTTAGATATGGCCTTCTGCTCTCACTTGACTAGATTAGGCACAATTATGCCCCACCCCCCCAATTAGACAGTTCTTAATGAACTTAATGAATTCCCATCTTACTAACGTAGTGCGAGACATGTGGGGTTATAGAGGCTCAGAGCTCCTCACCTACCAGGAACTGCAATCAATCCTTACCTTTATTGGAGAGAGGGAAGCCTTAACTCAATTGTACGTGGATCTTCAGAGTATGGATAACTGTCAGGGCGCATCTGCCTGGCGCACACTGATCGACAAGTATCGGAAATACCAGAGAAAACTACAGTTCCCTGCATTCCTCACGTGAGGCACGCTCCACGTGATCCGAACGCCACGGCAGGAACCGGATATAATGAGGTGTGAACTTCCGGTCACTGCCGATTATTTTGGTGGATCGCGTTACGACTGCGGAGACGCTTCTCCTGATTCAGAGGCGGTAAGGGTGCTTGTTGCACCAGTGTTTGCTTCCTAAAGTAAATTCAGCAGTATTTCAATTGTTCCTTGACCCGCGGTGCCCGTCTCCTCCGTTGACGAGATCGTTTACTACGGTCTCATGCGGAGGTGAACTCGGAGCCACTTCGGGGTTGAATTCCTTGTTGGTATTATTTCCTATTGGCGAGACCGGCGGCCTCCCGCGGTCTCATGCAGGGAATATCTCATTTGAGGAGAACACTCTTTGTGCCCGTTCCTACTTTCAATAGAGCGGGAAGCGCATTGACTAAGTATTGACTCTGCTATTTGTTCTTTGTATATCACAGTTGAGTCTACCGGATACTTCACTTCACGCTGTGACTTTTGGTACATTTGGTTCCTGAAAACCCTGAAATAGGTTTTGCCTCACAAGCCTGTGCACAGCACCTTTCACTCAAGAGTGTAACGTTAAGCTCTAACCTGGCTTTCTTTTACTGTTCTCTTTGTGCATGCCATGTGATACAATCGCACTTCGCTTTGGTATTGTGGAATATTTAACATAACAAAGCCGCTTCATTTAGGTCATAGTACAGGAACATTAATGTACTAGCCTGCTCTTCTTACATGGCATTTTTGTTTGTTTACACATAGGAGAGATTAGTAGGGGGTGTCCAGGTGGATACAGCCTTTGCAATTCAGGCCATTCAACACCTAATTCGGGTAGGTGGGGAGTTGTCTCATACTTCTTCTCTTCAATAAGCGTGTTTTGTTTGCATGTACAAACTTCACTGTTTATTGTTTCCTCCTAATAGCTTTCGTGTTGGAAGTTTGCAAAACGCCCTCTTCTCTCTCCTGGTACTACTACTTCTTTTCCTTTACAGGTAGTGTGTTATAGTCAGTACTACTGTTCTATTTAATGGTGTATCAACTGATTTTGTTACGTGTTACAGTGGACAGTGCATTTACGGTGTTCTTACTGTGTCTTCCTCAGATCTCCCTCCAAGCTGTCCCTACCCTTTCCTTCCCTCGCTTGACTATCTCACTAGTCCGTGTGTACACATATATTCCGGACTTGGGGCAGTCGAGAGGTGGACCCCATTGAGCATCAGCACAATCCTGAGGATTCCGGAAGGGGAAACCTGACAGAATAATCGGCCCACGAATTGTCAATCCTCCTGATTGTGCTGGTATCAAGGATGACCACCTTAGAAGACGTTATTGCAGCGTTGGCTCTGGTACAGACAGAACTCACTGCCTCACGTAGTGAAACCGCTGTTCTCCAAGCAAAGGTAGACAGAATGCAAAGAAACCCCTTCGATGCTGGGGGACCATCACACCATGTGCCCCCACCAGTGGTATTAGAAATGCCATCGCAAATACCGTTAGCCCCTCCTAAGCGGTTTTATGGGGACATAAATAAGGTGCAGGTTTTCATGACCCAAGTTTTACTCCATTTCACATGTAAGCCCAAAATGTTCGCAACCAATCAGGCCCGTGTTGCCTTTCTGATTTCTTATTTGGCAGGCGAGGCAGCTCAATGGTCAGTACCCATAGTCAGAAGAGACGATCCATTGCTTTACGACTGGGACACGTTCAGAGAAGAATTTGAGAAAACCTTCGACCGTCGGGCCGAAACCTTTTCGGCAGACAGGGAACTACTAGAGCTCAAGCAGGGTAGCTCCGACTTGATAGGAAACCTTAACAACTTTCGAAGACTTGTGGCTGAGACAGACTGGCCTGAATCCAAACAAGCTGCCCTTTTTTACCAAGGGCTCAAAGACAAATTGAAGGACGTCATCACACAAGTAGACCCACAACCTCGGACATGTACGGCACTCAGAGTTGACTATGCGACTGGATCACAGGCTGAGAGAAAGAAAAGGAGACCACAAGCGTAAGGACAGATATACCCTGCAGTATGATCGTGTTAGATCTTCGGAACCTGGAACAACGAAGCCCGAACCTATGGAGATCGGGACGGTTAGAGCTTCTTTATCTCTCAGCGAAAGAGACCATCGACGCAAAAAGGGTCTGTGCCTGTATTGCGGAAAGAAAGGCCATTATCTAAGAGAATGTCCCATCAAACCGAAAGCCGGTCGATCCCGTTTAGGGCAAGTGGCCAACGTCACAGCAGATAAGGGGGCGGAAAACTCCAGAGCTTGAAGGTGAAGGAAGGGGAACCATCAAGCTGCAGTAGAATCCCTTCTGTGAATCATGACTCCTCCACAGATTCAGAGCATTTCTTTATCACGATGGACATCCTGGTGCACCAAGAACAAAAGAGACTACGGGCGATGGTAGATTCAGGAGCAACCGGTTGCTTCATGGACGAAACGGAAGCGCAGAGATTGGGGGTGAATCTCATCCACAAAAGAACCCCTGAACTGGTGTATGCGGTGGATGGCAAAGAGTTGAAAACCGGACCGATTTGTTACACCACCCCAGAGTACGAGTTATTATATGACGAACATCATCGCGAGTGGTTATCATTCAACATTATCCAGGCACCTCAGTACGGAGTGATTCTAGGCCTCCCTTGGTTGCAGAAACATGAAGCCACCATTGAATGGTCCAACAAGGTGTTACATATGCGGTCCGAATATTGCCAAAGTCATTGCAACCAAACGCCTTCGGTTCCCCCCAAAGCATTAGCCTTCTGTCGTCACATTGCAACCGCCACGGAAAAAGACGTTGACTTACCTACATGTTACAGGGAATATGCAGACGTGTTCAGCGACATCAGGGCAGAGGAGCTCCCTCCACATCGGGAATATGATTGCTGGATTGATCTTCTTCCAGGAGCGGTGGCTCCATGTGGAAGAGTTTATGCCCTCACGGAACCAGAAAACCAACATCTGAGACTATATTTGGATAAATATCTCACCTTAGGGTTCATCCGTCCTTCCAGGTCTCCTGCGGCATCTCCCCTGTTTTTCATACCCAAAGCAAACGGGGAGTTAAGGACCTGTATTGACTTCAGAGCATTAAATGCGATTACCGTGAAAAACCAATACCCGCTACCCTTGATTTCTGTTCTTTTGGAACAGGTAAAGACAGCGGTCGTTTATACCAAACTCGACCTCAGAGGACCGTACCATTTGGTCCGGATGTGTGACGGCGACGAATGAAAAACGGCCTTCAAAACGCGGTATGGGCTGTTTGAGTACCTCGTCATGCCGTTTGGGTTTTGCAACGCCCCCGCGGCTTTCCAATTCTTCCTGAACGACGTGCTCAGAGACTATTTGGATCGATTCGTTGTGGTCTACACAGACGATATTCTGGTATTTTCATCTCGGGAAAAGGAACACATAAAACATGTGGGTCAAGTCCTTCACGCTCTATGGAAGCATCGTTTGTTGTGCAAGATAAGCAAGTGTGAGTTTCACGTGACCACCGTGGAATTCCTAGGGGTAATGCTCACCCCTTCGGGACAAGTGATGGCCGAGAGGAAGATCAAAGCAATCACAGAATGGCCTTGCCCCCAGAACATAAAAGACATCCAATGTTTTCTGGGCTTTGCCAACTTTTATAGGAGGTTCATCCATCAGTTCTCCAACATGGTAGCTCCAATTACGAAACTATTGCGAAAGAAAACACCCTTCCTCTGGTCCGAAGAAGCACAGACCGCGTTTGAGAAACTCAAACAGGCCTTCACGTCAGCCCCGATTCTCACGCATGCCAATCCGGAGATACCGTTTATCGTGGAAGCAGACGCATCCGAAGTGGCAGTGGGAGCGGTGTTGTCCCAAAGACACGATACGACAGGCCAACTACACCCAATAGCGTTCATGTCCAGGAAACTGAACCCCGCAGAGCAAAACTACACCATCGCCGAAAAGGAGTTGTTAGCCATCAAAGTCGCCTTTTCAGAATGGAGGCACTGGCTGATGGGGGCTAAACATCAAGTAACCGTAATTACTGATCAACGCAATCTTCAGTTCATGAGAGCCGCTCGTCACCTCACTCCAGGTCAGCTCCGCTGGATGTTGTTCTTTGCTATGTTCCACTTTATTGTCACTTTTCGCCCCGGCAAAGATAATAAGAAGGCAGACACTCTAACACGGCAAGAAACCCATGTCAATCAACCTACTACTATCGAAAGAGCTATCATCGAACCCAGGAAAGTGCTTTGTACAGTACAAACCGATGACTTCCTGCAGAAGGTAAAACAAGGAATTCAGTCCTTTA
Organism: Calotriton arnoldi; assembly: GCA_963921515.1. Lineage (NCBI taxonomy): Eukaryota > Metazoa > Chordata > Amphibia > Caudata > Salamandridae > Calotriton > Calotriton arnoldi. The sequence goes on from CAWUFW010000792.1 coordinate 2,389,440, forward strand.
CTTGGAGGGATTGGCTAAAACATCATCCAGAATGGCAGCTGCGTCATGGACTGCCCATGAAGAGTCAGCAAGTGCTGGTCCCCACCCAGGAATTGAGAAAACTCGTGCTTCACTGGTGCCATGATCTCCCAAGTGCTGGACATATTGTTGGGAAAAAGACCATGGAGAGGGTACTACGCTAGTTCTGGTGGCCAACAGTACGTCCTGACGTCCTGCTATGGGTGAAACGCTGTTCTACTTGTGCTCAGATGAAAACCGATCATAGTAAGACCCAGGGTCTACTACAACCATTACCCACACCGGAAACTCCGTGGGAAAGAATCTCAGTGGACTTCATAGTGGGATTACCCCAGGATCAGGGGTGCACCGCAATAGTAGTGGTCATCGACTACTTGACCAAATTGGGCCATTTTATAGCGTACAAACAGGTGCCATCTGCAGGGCAGTTAGCACGGTTGTTACTAACGAATGTGGTCCGGTTACATGGCCTTCCCAGAGCGATCGTATCCGACAGAGTAACTCAGTTCACCGCTCTCTTCTGGAAAACATGGTGTTCCGAGTTGCAGATAGCGTCCTCTCGTTCCACGAGCTTTCACCCCCAAACGGATGGCCAAACAGAGACACTGAATCAAACACTGAAACAGTTCCTGAGATGTTATGTAGACCACAACACAGAGGCTTGGGTGGAGTGGTTGTGGTTAGCTGAGGTCGCTTACAATAGTGCCACGTATAGTTCCACACAACACACCCCTTTCCTTAGTACTTATGGGTTCCATCCTCGCTTCATTCCCTTTTTACTTCCCAGTCACAACACAAAGCTCCCAGAAGTACACAAGAGAATGCTTCATATACAGAAAACTTTGCTTGCTACACAAAACAACCTGCGAGATGCTAAAGAACAGTATAAGAAACAGGCAGACAAACACCGTAGACCTGGCCCAACTTATAAAAAGGGAGAGCTAGTTTGGTTATCCACAAAGAACATCAGATTCAAGAGACATAGGTATTTAACCCTAGATACATTGGTCCATATAAGGTCATCAACCCGGTAGCAGTGAAATTGAGGCTGCCTGCTCATTTCCGTATACACCCTGTTTTTCATGTTTCTCTTTTGAAGCCATCCCATAGCCCAATTAAGAAATGGCCCGTTCCCATATGGGTTCAACAGGACTCAGAATATGAGGTTAAAGGTATTCTAGATTCCAGAATAACCAGACGTAAATTGTGGTATCTTGTTTCATGGAAGGGGTATGGTCCGGAGGAGGACTCGTGGGAGCCTGCGGAGGCGGTGCATGCTGCACGTCTGGTGGGTGCTTCCCATAACAAATACCCGAACAAGCCATGTGTCTGTCAGTGTTCTCCGGGAGGGGGATGTACTGTCAGGGCGCATCTGCCTGGCGCACACTGACCGACTAGTATTGGAAATACCAGAGAAAACTACAGTTCCCGGCATTCCTCAGGTGAGGCACGCTCCACGTGATCTGAACGCCACGGCAGGAACCGGATATAATGAGGTGAGGACTTCCGGTCACTGCCGATTAGTTTGGTGGATCGCGTTACGACTGCGGAGACGCTTCTCCTGATTCAGAGGCGGTAAGGGTGCTTGTTGCACCAGTGTTTGCTTCCTAAAGTAAATTCAGCAGTATTTCCATTGTTCCTTGACCCGCGGTGCCCCCGTCTCCTCAGTTGGCGAGATCGTTTACTACGGTCTCATGCGGAGGTGAACTCGGAGCCGCTTCGGGGTTGAATTCCTTGTTGGTATTATTTCCTGTTGGCGAGACCGGCGGCCTCCCGCGGTCTCATGCAGGGAATATCTCATTTGAGGAGAACACTTTTGTGCCCGTTCCTCCTGCTAAAGCGCGCGCTCTCTAAAGCGCATTGACTAAGTATTGACTCTGCTATTTGTTCTTTGTATATCACAGTTGAGTCTACCGGATACTTCACTTCACGCTGTGACATTTGGTACATTTGGTTCCTGAAAACCCTGAAATCGGTTTTGCCTCACAAGCCTGTGCACGGCACCTTTCACTCAAAAGATCGTAACGTTAAGCTCTAACCAGGCTTTCTTTTACTGTTCTCTTTGTGCATGCCATGTGATACAATCGCACTTCGCTTTGGTATTGTGGAATATTTAACATAACAAAGCCGCTTCATTTAGGTCATAGTACAGGAACATTAATGTACTAGCCTGCTCTTACATGGCATTTTTGTTTGTTTACACATAGGAGAGATTAGTAGGGGGTGTCCAGGTGGATACAGCCTTTGCAATTCAGGCCATTCAACACCTAATTCGGGTAGGTGGGGCGTTGTCTCATACTTCTTCTCTTCAATAAGCATGTTTTGTTTGCATGTACAAACTTCACTGTTTATTGTTTCCTCCTAATAGCTTTCGTGTTGGAAGTTTGCAAAACGCCCTCTTCTCTCTCCTGGTACTACTACTTCTTTTCCTTTACAGGTAGTGTGTTATAGTCAGTCCTACTGTTTTAGTTAATGGTGTATCAACTGATTTTGTTACGTGTTACGTGGACAGTGCATTTACGGTGTTCTTACTGTGTCTTCCTCAGATCTCCCTCCAAGCTGTCCCTACCCTTTCCTTCCCTCGCTTGACTATCTCACTAGTCTGTGTGTACACATATATTCCGGACTTGGGGCAGTCGAGAGGTGGACCCCATTGAGCATCAGCACAATCCTGAGGATTCCGGAAGGGGAAACCTGACAATAACACAACATTAGAAGAGCTCAGGCGGCAATGGAATGTGGACTGAGGACATAGCCTTAAAGGCACAGATTGGGACAGTGCTAGGGACCAGGGCCGGCTTTAGCACTGGTGGCGCCCTCTGCGTCAATCTTTTTTGCCCCCCCCCCCCTCATTTGACCTCCTCCTTGGAGGCCCTCACTAACACCTGGCAAAAGTGCCCCTCATCTCTCCATGGCCCCTCTATCAAATTCTTTCATTTGTTTCAAAGCTCTGGTAAATGCTGGCTTTACTAATCCTCTCAGCTATCCACATAAAATACAGATCTGTTCTTTGCAGTAGGCATTTTAACCCTCTGCACTACTTTATGGCAAGTCAAAACCGCCACTAGACAAAACTCCAATCCCTCTCTCTGGCAGAAACATTAATCACGAGTTATCATGACATTTTCATTGCTTTCTGAAAGCTGGATGCACAAGGACCTCTACAGTAGGTGATTTTTAATCATACCCTATTGCTAAACACAGCTCCCCCCCTGAGGTCAGTGCCTCCCCCTCCAGGTCAGCGCCCAGTTCGGTAGCACTGGTCGCACCATCCTAAAGCTAGCCCTGCTAGCGACCATCTGGCTTGATCAACCCACAAGGTCTCCTTCAAATTATTTCAATTTAATGACCTTCACTAAACCTACCAAATGCCCGAGCGAATAAGCAGAATATATGAAATTGCCAGTTCTAAATATCCCAGATGTGGTGATGTGCCCTAGCTATACATAATGTAATGAGTAATCTCATTGTAAGATGATTTACAACAGTTAAATGTTTTATATGTTTGTGTGTATATATATAGATATATTCACTGAAAAACCCACAGGTTTCAGGGACGTTATAGTTAGTTGGACATTTCACTTGTACAAAACCAGAGAAATTCGGCCGTTATTGTTAGTTGAGCTAACTATAACTCGCGCCCCCGCATTGCACTACTGATGACATCACATATTACATCACTTATGACATGGTCAGTGACATCACTGATGACATCACTGATGACATCTCAAATGACATCACTGATGACATCATCCAGTGACTGAGTGTTTCTAAAAAGTTTAAATATGTTTTATATATATATATATATATATATATATATATATATATATATATATATACACCAAGGTGTATTGAAGAATGAGTGGGTGTATGAGTGTCTAAATGGATGATTTAATAGGTGCATGACTGACTGTATAAGTGAGTGATTAAACGTGTCTTACTAATACATGGGTGACTGACTAATCTGTATGAATGTCTGTATCAGTCTGTCAGTTGGTGTGTAAGTGGCTGCTTGGGTTGGTGAGTAGCTACATGAGTGTCTATATGGGGTTTTGATTGGTTCTCTGAGTACCTGGATGGGTGCCTGAGTGTCTTTGTGGGTGGGTGGGGTGTGTGTGACTCCCTGCATGGATGTGTGAGTGGGTGATTCACTGGGTGTATGGGTTCAAGAGTGCGTCTGTGAGGGGCTGTATGGGTGGGTGAGTGTGGGTATGGCTGTGTTGGTGAGTGAATGGATGTCTCAGTGGTACATGTGTGAGTAACTACATATGTGAAAGGCAGTATATGTGAGTGTTGGAGTATATAAATGATTATATGTCAGAGTGAGTGAATGTGAGAGTGGCTGTATGGATGAGTGTGTGCTTGTGTCAGTGATTGTATAAGAGAGTATGTGTTAGTATCTGTATAAATAAGTGAGGTGGTGTGTGTATAACTGTGTAGGTGAGTAAATGGGAGTGTGATTGTGATTCTTTGCATGACTGACTAGCTGTGTGAGTAACTCTATGGGTGAGTGGCGATGTGTGAGTGTCTGTATGGGTGTATGAGTGCATATGATAGTGGCTGTATTGATGAGTGACAGCATGTATGAGTGACTGTATGGATGAGGGAGTGGATGTGTGTGTAGACCTAGGAATCAGAGAGTGGGTATGTAGTAACTGGTATTGGCGTGTCTATGGTTTCGAGAATGGCAGTCTGTATTTTAGAGTGGGTGTATCAAAGGTTATATTAGGCTGCGAGGAGGTGCATCAGATTATCAAGTGGATGATGTCATCAGTGATGTCATTTGAGATGTCATCGTGATGTCACTGACCATGTCATGAGTGATGTCATCAGCAGTGCATTGTGGGGGCGCAAGTTATAGTTAGCTCAACTAACTATAACGGCCAAATTTCTCTGGTTTTGTACGAGTGAAATGTCCAACTAACTATAACGTCCCTGAAACCTGTGGTTTTTTCAGTGAATTTCTATGGTTTTTTAAATGCTAATTTCTAACTATAACGTCCCTGAAACCTATGGTTTGTTCAGTGAATTTCTATGGTTTTTTAAATGATAATTTCTAACTATAACGTCCCTGAAACCTATGGTTTTTTCAGTGAATTTCTAAGGTTTTTTAAATGCTAATTTCTAACTATGCCTACATAGGTAGGACATGTGCAGAAAGAGGAAAAAAGGCGCAGAAAGAAGCAAGAGAAGTGCAGAAAGAGGCAAGAGAGGTGCAGAAAGATGAAGAAAGGTGCAGAAAGAAGCAAGAGAAATGCAGAAAGAGGCAACAGAAGTCCAGAAAGAGGAAGAAAGGTGAAGAAAGAAGCAAGAGATGTGCAGAAAGAACCAACAGAGGTGCAGAAAGAGGCCTACTTTGACTGTACCTTACAACAGACTCATACAAAGTACCCTAATCACTAATCCATCTCCGAAGATGTCTTAAACCTCACTTTTCTCTGGAAGGTTCACTATTAATCGACTGCTCAGAATGTTACGCCTACCAAATATAAAACAGCAATCCTGAGCATATCACTGTTGTTAGTCTGACCAAGTTTGTGAAGGTATGCATGCGTGTGTCTCTGCTTTTACCTAGTGACATGTTAAATGAAAATAAACATACAAACACTTGAATACCTGTGTTTCAAACAGCATACTCTGTAAATTTGTGTAAAAAAGGTGTATGCATTTCTTTCTGCTCACAATACAGGGCACATGGGTATTCAATAGTATATTTGAGGGGCTCTATAACACATATATACATAAGACATGTCTGCCTGTGCAACCGAATGACAGAGCAGAATTAAGAAGATTTGACCACCTATAAGAGAAACTACCCCCTTTTTAAGCTACCATCTTCAGATGCATAACACATGTGAGAATACATGTGCAAGTAGACATATACCTCAGTCACGAGAGCACGCAGACCTTTAAACTTGACAGCTTGCACTTCCCATTTGAATATAGAAACAGGCGAGAGAAGTACAGAAAGGAGCAAGAGAATTGCAGAACAAAACAAGAGAGGTGCAGAAAGAGTAAGAAATGTGTTTAAAGAGGCAAGAGACGTGCAGAAAGAGGCAAGAGACGTGCAGAAAGAGGCAAGAGAAGTGTAGAAAGAGGCAAGAGAAGTGCAGAAAGAGGCAAGAGAGGAGCAGAAAGAGGCAAGAGAGGTGCAGAAAGAAACAAAAGAAGTGCAGAAAGAAGGAACAGAGGTGCAGAACGAGGCAGGAGGGGTGCAGAAAGAGGGAAGAGGGGTGCAGAAAGTGACAAGAGAGATGCAGAAAGAGGCAAGAGGGGTGCACAAAGAAGCAAGTGAGGTGCAGAAAGAGGCAAAAGAGGTGCAGAAAGTAGAAGAGATGTGCAGAAAGAGGCAAGAGAAGTGGAGAAAAAGAAAGAAAGGTACAGAAAGAAGCAACAGAAATGCAGAAAGAGGCAAGAGAGACACAGAAAGAAGCAAGAGTTGCTTGCACACCATTAGTACCAATTTAACACCCACATTTAGCAATAAGTAACAGGTGAGCATTCTAGGTTTACAAAGGACCTTCCACCACGCTGTAACACTTGTCGCTGCATTTTTGGTAACGTTTGAGCCGTTTGAGCTAGAAACAAGGCTTTTTTTGTTCAAATCTGCAGATTAGGCAGCAGATGATGGATTATGCAGCTAATGCGGAAAATGTATAATTGTGCAAAAGTCGGTGCAGCCAAACAGTCGCATAATTCCAGTGGCCCTGCTCATACCTCTAACTAGGTCTAGAAGTGCTTCTCAGTGATTCCTTCTTTTTTTGTCTCATTGAGTTCATAGTTTAGCTTCTATGGAAATGAGGAAGACTAAACCTGAGGTTATTACTCCACAACACAGACTACCATACCACATAATTACTCTTCATAATACATAATCCCACTCTACATAATTCCTATACACTAAATACCACATACTTTCTATCCACATAATTTCACTGCACAACATAGCACATAATTCCACTACACACAACGTACATCCAATCCACTCCAAAAAACATTAGTAACATTTTTTTACATTTACAATGCCAATAGCTCTAACTCTCGCAAATGCGAAACCTATAACATTGCAAATGTTTCTTTAACTAGTAGTTGCATTTGCAGAGTGGTGGAGAAAGGGTGCTGGGCCTCCGACCAACGCTCATGAATTCCGCTGAGTAGGACTTATAGGAGGTACCAGGAGGGCTTCCTGGCCCCCAAAGTCCCTCAGGAGTAAAGTGGACTTCATCCCCCAACCCGTAGTGTGCCAGGAGGCGCTTTTGCAGAGTGGTGGAGAAAGGGGGGCGTGGCCTCCGAAGACCTCTTAACAATTCCACTGTGTGGGACTCACTAGAGGTAACAGGAGGGGTAGTCGGCACCCAAGGACATCTTTGGGGGCCAACTACCCCTCCTATTATCTCCAGTAAGTCCCACACCACAGGATTGCTAAGTTCTCATAGTAGGCCACGCCACCTTTGCCCACCACTCTGCAAACGCGCCTCCTGGCACTCTCTTGATTGGGGGATGAAGTCCCCTTCGCTTGTGGGGGTCCTTAGGGGCCAACTAGCCTACCTGTTACCTCCAGTATGCCCCACACAGTGGGATTGCTGAGAGGTGGACACAGGCCACGCTCCCTTTCTGCACCACTCTGCAAACGCGCCTCCTGGCGTGCTCTTGGTTGGGAGATGAAGTCCCCTTGCCTCCTGAGGGTCCCTGGGGGCCAACTAGCCCTCCTGTTATCTCTAGTAAGCCCCACACAGCTGGATTGCTGAGAGTGGTCCGAGGCCACGCCCCCTTTTTACACCACTCTGCAAACGCGCCTCCTGGCGCACTGCTGCTCGGGGGATGAAGTCCACTTTAGTCCTGAGGTCCTCAGGACACAAGAGGACCTCATCACCCCGCCAGCAGTGCGCCAAGATGCACGTTTACAGAGTGGTGTAAAAAGGGGCGTGGCCTCGGACCACCTCTCAGCAATCCCACTGTATGGGGATTACTGGAGGTACCTGGTGGGCTAGTTGGCTCTAGGGGCCCTTAAGGATCTAGGGGACTTCATCCCCCAACTTAGAACGCGCCAGGAGGCGTGTTTGCAGAGTGGTGCAGGGAGGGGGCGGGGCCTCCGGCGAGATGCCGGCTTTTCTTTAAAAAAAATATTTTTAGAAGGGGGCCTGTGTGGCCCCCCTTTCTTTAAGTATTTTTTGGGCACTGGGGACCCCATCCCCCAGGTCCTGAGCCATTTTTTAAACTTTAAACAAAAAAAAACGGGAAAGGGGGCGCTCGACCCCCTCCAGAGGCAGATTTCGGCCCCGGGTCCCCATCCCCCGGGGCATTGCTTCTTTTTTCTTTTATTTATGTTACGGGAGGGGGCCGCATGGCCCCCCTTCCCTGGGCCACTTCTGGCCCTGGGGACCCCATCCCCCGGGGCCTGGCCTCGTTCTTTAAAAAAAAAAAATTTGAATCAGTAGTCTGCAGCAATGGTGATTCTGCGAAGCAAGCCTGTAAACAAGGACTTTGGCAGTCCGAAACGCGTCAGGCAATGGAATGTAGCTGTTTTTATGCCGGTTTGTGCCACATGATTGACCAACTGATGGGGAGTGCAGCTTCAACCGGGGACAAAAATGGTAAACATATAAATATATATATATATATATATATATATATATATATATATATATATATATATCCAACAAAACAAGGAAACCCATGTGAAGATGCCACACACGGGGAGCTTGCCCCTTCTTTATTGAAGCACGCTGGCAGTCAGTACCACAACACAAACCAAATAAAAGCCTGACGCTTTTCGAACGTCACTCGTTCTTGTTCACAGGCAACTTGATTAGGAAACAGCAGCTGCGTTGTTGAATGTCCACGTAACTTTATAAGGCCTGCCTGCGTGGGCCAAATTGCCGCTGGTATTTGTAGTTTCAACAACGATCTTACCCATGTGAGTGCTGCCGGTTCCAATCAATTCAAAAACAATACCCAAGTGGGTTTTGGACATATGTATATATATATATTTGTCAAAAGTTTTCCGCACCGTGGAAACAACAAGGTTCGCTCTTACCCGCGGCGGGGTGGCGAGTCCCAGCAAATCCTATCAAGCGCTGCTTGGAAAGTGAATAAAACAGCATGCCGCGGACTCAGATTCTTTGCAGAACTATTGTTTTAATGGTGGCACAACAACTCTACGCGTTTCGGAGCCAACGCTCCTTGCTCACTATATATATATATATATATAACTTACTGGCTACTGGTTTTCATAGGGAAAGCATTTTTGACTTGCCTATAACTTTGGCGCCCTTTGACGAATCTTCACGAAATGTTCCCAAAAAAGGGTGCCTGTGATTCTAGTTGTGCATGGAAAGTTTGGGGTGATCTGTCAAACGGGGGCCGAGAAAAAGGGGGGGTGGGGAGGGGGTTTCAAAAAAAGTGTGTTTCCCATGCTAATTCCCCTAGAGATTTTAGACACAACTACAGCCCAAACAGCTGGGCGGAATTACACCAAATTTGGCAGAAAGGTAGCTCTTGGTCCATAAAGCACATTTTTTGTTATTTGGTGTACTTCAGCTCAGTAGTTTTTAAGATATTAAAGGAAATCCAATTTTGTATATCTAGGATTACGAAGCCTTCGCAAATAATGACAATCTGATTGGCTGCCAACACTTCAGCCAGGAAGTGCTGCCAGCCATTTTGGGTCACGGCTTTAGCCGAGTCCCAAAAAAAAGAAAAAAGAAAGAAAAGGGGGCAGGGTAGGAATACCCTGACCCTCTAGCTCTGGTGCTGGGGTCCCCAAGGGACCCCGCCAGGGCAAAAAACATTTTTTGAAAAACATTTTGCGGCAAAATCACCACAATTTGCAAATCCACTGCAAATTTTTAAAAAATAACCAAGCACAGTCTCCTGGACTTGTTTGAAGATTTGACCCCAGGCATTAAATGTGGAAAATGAATGAGGGGTGCACGGGCCCCCTTCTATGGCTCTTTTTAGCCCCGGGGACCACCAACTCCCCAGGGCTTTATTTAAATACGGGATGGGGCGCCGCACGGACCCCCCTCCATCGGGCTCATTGAGCCCGGGATCACCACCTCCTCAGGTCTTTTAAATAATAGTGGAGGGAGGCGGCGCAGATCCCATCCTGGGGCTTTAATATGCTCCGGGGACCACAACCTCCCCGGGGCTAAATAAATGATGCGGGGTTGCACAGACCTCCCCCGGCCCGGGGACCACCAGCTCCCCAGGGCCAAATACATATTTAAAACTGAGAGGAGGGCCGCGCAGCCCCCCCTCCCGGGCCATATACGGCCCCAGGGACGACCACCTACCCGGGGGCAGAACTTGCATACTAAAGAAGGGGAGCCACGTGCCCCCCCTTCTGGAGCCATTAATGGCCCTGGGGACCGCCACACCCCTAGGGCCCGCTCCTGCTATCTTCCAAGGTGCCCACCCTTGGGAAATAGCAATTTGCTTTCTCTTGGCAGGCGCCTTGACAGCTCCCGCCAAGCAAGAGAAAACACTAACTCTGCTCCCAGCAAGCAGGTGCTGTCATACTGCTCCCACTTGCTGGGAGCAGAGTTTTCATCTGTTTTCCTGCCTGCTGTCATGGGGGCAGGGAAACAGATGAAACGATTGCTCCTGCGTGCAAGGAGCTGCATATTTAGCTGCTCCCTGCCTGTAAGAGCAATGCTGGCTCCCGCAGAAGGTGGGGAGCCGGTTGGTACTGCGGGGGCTTTGAGGCTCCCCCTACAGTCCCCATCAAGCAAACTGGGTGCCCTGGGTGGGGCCAGGGCACCCAGATAGACGTGGCCGGGCCCCGGGGATGGGGCCCCCGCAGTCCCCCTCCCCCATTAAATCTTGCCTTGGCCCCATGGGATGGGGTCCCCAGAGCCGAAATGGGCCTGGGGAGGGGGTTTGCGCAGCCTCCCTCCCCCATTACATTTTGGCCAGGCCCCAGGGGATGGGGAACCCGGGGCCTTTCTGGCCCTGATGCTCATTTCACAGAAATTAAACTTCAACATCAAGCATTTACAAATATAAACTTAGCAGGTGTCCCAGTTGAAGCTCCACTTCTGTAAAGGACAAATGATCCTAACTCCTGGACTTGGCAAAGGCAAAACAAGTGTGTTTTCTCGCAATTCCACATTGAAAGACAATCTGAGATGCTTCATGGAGGTGAATGCATTGTTGATCTTTTGGAGTGCAATCTGTAGTGTCTGTGACGAGTGGGTCCTTTCTTGTCCTTACCTGGTGAGAGCAGATTCCATGGTACTCTCTTTAAATTGCTACGAGTATTCAAATGTACAAATCACTTGGAATCTTTACTGTTTGGCCCACCCACCTTCTTAGTATGCAAAGGTCTTCCTGCCTTTTGCCAGGATGATGGACAGTTTAACAAGCGGTCCCCTTAGTGTGTTTCCCACCGATTTTGGTGAGGCGTTCTTGATGCCAAGGAATATGAGGACATCTCCATCAAACAAAGAAGCACTTACTTCATATAGTTAAGAATAAAGGGCCAGATGTACGACCCAATTTTGCATGCACAAACGGGTTTGCAACCCGTTTGCGCATGCAAAATCTAATAGGGCCATGTACAATCCCTATTTAGCGAGTCGCAATTTTTTTGCGAGTCGCAATTAGGAAGGGGTGTTCCAAGGGCGTCCCTGCCTAATAGTGAGTCAGAGGCCTATGTAAGAATGTTTTGCAACTGCAATTGCAGTCGCAAAACACTCACAATTTACCGCCCTCTTCAAGAGGGTGGTAAAGCACTCGCAAATGGGAAGGGGTCCCCAGGGGACCCCTTCCCCTCTGTGAATGCAAGGGAAAATATTTTTATGGGGCAGGCAGTGGTCCCAGGGACCACTACCTGCCCTTAAAAAATGAAACAAAAACGTTTCATTTTTCATATGCATCCGTTTTCCTTTAAGGAAAACGAGCTGCATTTTAAAAAAAAAAACTGCTTTATCTAAAAGCAGTCCCAGACATGGAGGTCTGCTGAGCCCAGCAGGCCACCATACCTGGGAGGGCCAGCCATTCCTATTCAGGTCGCAAATTGCGAGTGCCTCATTAATATGCATGAGGCATGCAATTTGCGACCCCATTAGGAATCGCTAACAGTGTCTCAGACACTGTTGTACATGTCATTTAGCGACTCACAAATTGCGACTCACAATTGAGCGCAATTTGCGAGTCGCTAAATGCCATGGTCGTACATCTGGCCCAAAGACCCTTGTTTGGTGGAGATTTACCGCTTTGTAGTCCTGTTGTCTTCTCTATAGGAGGTTTCACGTTATCACATATTTCTGGATAAAGACGCACCCGAAACAATCACATTGCCAAAACGCACACAAGGCCACTGGGGACATTTCCTCATGCTCCATTACGCAGCTGTAGTGTAGAATACCTACTGGGCATTTACCCAAGGAGGTAGCACTTAGCAATTAACCAGTAGAAAATTCTCCACTTGGGTAGATATTTTGTGCAAAACTGTAGGCTTTTGTTATGTAAAGGGGCAGGACTGGTTTCTTTGTGGCCCAGTCACTCACACAGCTATTGAGACACCCACTAACACACTCAGGCACTCACACACCCACTGACCGACGCACTTAGATGCAGATACACCCACTCACAGACCCACTCAGACACTAATACACACACTGACTGACCTACTCAGACACTTTCCCACGCACTCATAGAACCACTCATGCACCCAGTCACAGATGCACTCAGACACTCACACTCACTCACAAACCCACTCAGGCACTCTCACAACCACTCACAGTCCCATTCAGACACTCATGCTCACACACACACACACACACACACATATATATATATATATATATATATATATATATATATATATATATATATATATATAAATCAAAACACCAGTCCAAATGCCAATCGTGCACAAAACACGTACGGACTCCAAATTCACTGTGCTGAAATTTAGAAGTTTATTTTTCTTGTGCTGCCCATGACGCGTTTCGGCCATGTCCTGTGGCCTTGATCACATGACCACGCTACGTTGTACAAGTTTTTAAATGGTGAAAATCAAACCATGTGACAAGTGACAACACTAATAGTCATTGAAAACAGACTGTAACATATATGAATATAAACAAATGCCATTCAGTAATAGCAAACCCATTTTGTTTTAGGGCAAGATAAATAATGTGTACAAATACATATATGATGATTCAAAATATAACAAATCATCAAATACAGGTGCAAAATGAATCAATCTAAAATTTGATAACACTAAATATTTATCCCTGATTATAAAGTTTTTTGGTACTTAATTACAGCTAAAGTGCATGGCTCAGGGTAAAATATAGAATGATATTGCAGACTAAATGTACTAATACTTAATATTACTCCAAAGTATCACTGCTAAAATACTGGTGTTATAGTACCATCAGCCAACATCATATTACAAAGTACATATTGCACATAATCCCTCATACAGTACAGTAATAATATTCCATGCTAAAGTGCTTTAGTGCTTAAAGTGCAACTAATAAGGAGTACTATAGTTAAAGTGCTTTACATGGTGTGATGTTGAGGCTTCACTTCTGTGAGGTCCAGCGGGTAAAAATCTAATTCTAAATTAACATAGCAGCTGAGGAAAATATCGTTGCAATAGGATGTAGGCCAAAACTTGGGGGACCTAGAGCTATCTAAGTAAGGCCATATTGGTGAATATAACATAGGCCACAAGTTGATTAATACAGTAATAGATATAGAGAATGGAAATAGAGATACAAATAGGGAATCACTAGGAGGTTAAATACATATTACAGTGTTATCATAAATAATTGTGCAAATCCTCGCCAATATATACATGTTTTCACTAAAACAAAGGGTGCAGGGACTTTATAGTTAGGAAATGACATTAAAAAAGCGTAGAAGTTCACTGATAAAAGCAAAAGGTTACAGGGACATTACAGTTAGGAAATAGAATTTATAAAACCTTAGAAATTCTTTGAAAAAAACAAAGGTTACAGGGATGTTATAGTTAGGAAATATAGAATTGAAAAACCTTAGAAATTCTCTGAAAAAAACAGAGATTACAGGGCTGTTATAGTTAGGCTCAGATTTCACTCATACAAAACCAGTGAAACTCAGCAGTTATAGTTACCTGAGCTAACTATAACGTATGCCCCCGCAATGAACGGCTTATGACCTAACATATTATATCACTCATGACATGGTCAGTGACATCACTGGTGACTTAATGGATGACATTTCAAATGAAATCACTGATGACATCACTGATGACATCATCCACAGAACCACTCACACACCAACTCAGACCCCTATACAACCTCTCATACACCCACTCACACGCCCACATAACCACTCATATACGTATTCACAGACCCATACAAGTACTCACACAACCATTCACTCATCCATAAAGCCATTCACACACCCACTCACTCGCTCATACAGCCACTCACAAAACCACTCACTCTCCCATACAGCTGCTCACACACTCACTTATTCACCTATACAGCTACTCACACACCCACTCACTCACCCATACAGCTTCTCAACACAGCTACTCACTCACCCATACAAGCACTCATACACTCACCCACACAACCACTTACATACCCATTCACACATCCATACAAGCAGACACATCCGCTCACTCACCCATACAGCCATTCATACAGACACTCACTCTCCAATACAGCCACTCACACACCAACTCACTTAACCAAACACCCACTCAAACACCCACTCACTCACCCATATAGCCACTTATACACCCAGGCACTCACTATTACAGCCTTTCAGACACCCACTCACCCATATAGTCACTCACACACTCACTCACCCACCAATACAGCCACTGACACAGCCACTCACTCACCAATACAGCCACTCATACAGCCACTCACTCACCCACATGGCTACTCACTCACCCATACAGCCCTCAGACACCCACTCACACACAGATTCAGACTGTCACACAGCCACTCACATAATATATGCTAGAAGTAGTATCACTCATTAGTAGTACACCTAGTATATTAATTTAACTTTTGTAGTAGCTTAGTATATATGTTTAACACTCAAAAACATTTATAAAACACTAACAATCACAGAATCATGTCATCAGTGATGTCAATTGAGATGCTATCAGTGATGTCACTGACCAGTACATGAGTGATGTAATATGTGAGGTCATAAGCAGTGCATCGAGGGGGCGTAAGTTATATTTAGCTCAGGTAACTATAACTGCTGAATTTCACTGGTTTTATACAAGTGAAATCTGAGCCCAACTATAACATTCCTGTAACCTTTGGTTTCTTTCAGTGAATTTTTAAGGTTTTTTTAATTCTATTTCCTAGCTATAACATCCTTGTAACCTTTGTTTTTTTCAGTGAATATATATATATATATAATTTTTGGGGGACAAAAACAAACGTTAAAGTGATGTTAAAGTTAGGTGTTGAAATGAGACAAGAACGTACACTAAAAACAAAAAAAACACTGAAATACGTCAGTTATAGTTTAGTTAATTAACTATAACTTTCTCCCCATCATGCTCTACTTCTGACCTCACAGAACAGAATACTTACACAACCCTCTTTTAACAATGCTGAACAGTGTCCATTCAAAAACTGTATATTGCCATCTTAGAAGCTTTCACACACTTATTTACATAATTAGAGTCTGACTTTTGTAAGTAAGTAAACTGCATTTTTTCTACAGAATTAAACTACTGGGATGGTCATGTCACTCACAAGGATTCTGTCCTGTTCTTGGAGTTGCAGAGCCCTAGTACAGTCTGAGGACTTCCAATTTAAGAACTATAAACCAGACTTCAAAACAAATAAATAGGTAAGTGGTCTGAGATCCTTTCTGGCCATGGCAGATAAATCAAGATTGAATCTGAAACGGATATGCACATTATCAAATTACCTTTAGATAAATTTCCCTTCACATGCCTCTATCAACCTGTTGCACACACATCACATACATGCACCTTCAATCTTGTAAGGTTCTTTTTTGGCAAATTTGAGACTGACTTTAAGATTTACTTACCCAAAAGGTGACAATGTCCCATTCATCAATGCCAAACTTCAGGATATCGGGGTACCCTTCAATTCTCACAAGTTCCCACTCTCCACTGGTCTCCAGGAATTGCTTTGAGTTTTCCGAGATCTGTTCTATGGTCAAAGCCAGTCCCAGTCGGACATCCCTCACTGTAAGTAACCACAAGAGTGTGAGTAAATATGTTGTATGTAAGGAGTTAAACTTTTCCTTTTGGCAAGAAGTATAAGTACTTGCTCAAAAGTATAAGTACTCTCTTTTGAATATGTTTATTGTCTTTGTCATGTAACATATGTCCCCAATGAGCAGCCAGGTGTTGTGAGGGTTGTCTTCTGACTGGCCTGGAGTAGTAGAATTGACTACTAAGTTCTTCGCCCAGAAGGCAAGTAGTTTAGTTCACACACCAATCTGAGTCTGGCTTTGAGGTATGGACGTAGCTGGTGGAGGCTTTAAAGTACCTTCCATTTGTTAGCTTGCTAGAGGTGCAGGAAGAGTGTTGCACCATTTGCCCTGGGACAAATATACAGTCTGGTTGCTGTATTTATTTAGAAAAAGTACCACATGCACGAAGCAATGATGGTGGGAACTCTCAGTGTAATGTTTTTAGGGTTAGGGTCAGTTAAATGCCAGCCAGTGCACAAAAGTGAGGGACCATAGGATCAGAAAGAGTTTTTTGTCACTTCTTGTGGGAGTTTTCTCTGAGAATAAAAATGCCCATCCCGTAAAGTTGTTGGATTGAACATGTTGTTTGTTTCAGGTCATCTACATTGCAGTCTAAAAATATTGCACAGATGCACGACACCTCTGTGCAGTATGTTTGCCTGCTTGGGCCTGGATGGAGTTTCTGCCTAAGTAGTATCTTTCAGGTCTCTATGGACAAGTGCCGGAGGCCTTTAAGACCTTGGCTGGCTGGCCACTGGCCCAGCCACGGCTGGGTACCCATATCATGAGTTCTCTGGCTGAAAGAGATTATTCACCAAAAGTGCTTCTGCCGACATGGAGGAAGCACTTCAGGAAAAAACCTGAAAATACTGACTAGCTTGCTATGCCCTGGCGACATAAGGAACCAGCTGGTGTGTTTACATCTATCTTCCAAAGGCAGACAATCAAAGGAGAGTTGTCCATGTCCCTGAGATGCGGGGAATTTTTCCTAGTACGTGGCAGTTCCCGACCATTTATTTCTCCCCAAGACTAGAATATGGTGCATTGACAAAAGTGCAGCTAACATTACGTCAGAAGGTCCAGCTTAAATATGATGGGACTTCCGACACCATCTCAGTCAGATGATGTCCTGCAAGAGGAACTTTTGATGAAAGACATAGCTGTGGTTCTGCTATCAGTAACACAACGCTTCCCACGCCTCTAAATAAGATGGTGGAACTGAGAGTTGGGTGGACAGCCATGCACTAAGTTTTGAGGAACGCTCCGGTACCACCCTGGTCTGAATGATTCCTTAGTATCTGTACAGTTTTGTATATTTCTTTTAAATATTATGCATTCTCTCCATTCCCCTTTTTAAGTACTAATCATACTAAAGTATAAAATAAAGTGATGGATGGAATGCTTAATTTAATCTCAGCCACTGGTAATTACTTGGGCCGCATCCATCGTTATTTTGCACACCATTTCACCTCAGTTTGGACCCAGCCATAAACAAATCAGTCTTCACCCTGCTCCAATGGGAACAATCCAGCTGGAACTGCCAAGCCGTCCCCTCCTTGAACCCAGGACCAGTTTTGCCCTTGTCATGGGCTCATCATCCAGGTATAGCTTGGTTCCAGTGATACAGTATGCACGGCACCCAAGTCTGGGCATTGCCACCTCACTTAGGGCGACATACTAAAGTATACAAAAAGTGATGGATGGAATGTCTGAGTCAATCTCAGCCACTGGTAATTACTCGGGCTGCATCCCAATCCATCGCTATTTTGGACACCATGCCACCTCAGTTTGGACCCAGCTATATGCAGATCAGTCTTGACCCTGCTCTAATGGGAGCCTGGCTTGGCCATTCATGCTGGTCTGTTCCGATTGGAGCAGGGTCAAGACTGATTTGCATATGGCTGGGTACAAGCTGAGGTGGCATGGTGGGTCAAAAAACAATGGATTGGAATGTGGCCCGAGCGACTGCCAGTGGCTGAGATTAATTCAAGCATTCCATCCATCACCTTGTTGTTGTTGTCGTAAGCATCAATCATTTCTCCTAGCTTGCATTATTTATTGTTAGGATACCATGGCCTGGATTGCATTAGAGATCTTGGAATTTATAGAATGTTTGGTATATTGCTCGCAGTGTCTTGTCACCAGGTCACAGCTCTTTTTCAGAGCTTAATAAACCATTTCGATATAGCTGTCTGAAATAATCACACATGGGTATTATACCCAGGGCCATAGGAATTATGCAGAAGGAGAGGGCCAAATTATGCAGCACGTTTGAGTAAAGCAGGAGAGGGCCAAATTATGCAGCAGGTTTGAGTAAATTATGCATCAAGAAAAGGTAAATTATGCAGCATAATGCGGCACGTTTTGTAATAATACTACTTAAATATTTCATCATTTTTAAACTTGATAACACTGTATGGGCGTTGGTTGCATCTCATTAGTACCAGTTTAACACCCAAATATAGATTTAAGTACCAGAAAGGTTATCAGTCCAGCTTTGCAAAGGGCCTTCCACTGTGCAGCAGTACATGCTGCTGCATTTTTATTAACTTTTGAACTGTTTGTGCTAGAAACAAAATCGTTTTTTTGTTAAAATCTGCAGATTATGTGGCAGATGATGGATTATGTGCCAAATGCGGCAAATCTATAATAATACAAAACTCGCAGAGGCTGCACAATCGCATAATGTCAGTGGCCCTGATTGCACATAAGTATAAACGTATGCATGCTTTGTTTTGTATATAGCATGAACCTTGCTGACTAGCAATACAGCGCTGTACATTAATGAGAGTGTGAACAGACAATTATGGACCTCAATTGGGGATTTACACATCTCAGCTGCATAATAATATTTCCTTTTACAGTTGAAGAGCATTTCATATCTGTGAGTTTATACCCTTCGTTTCCATTATGTTACACCTTTAGCTGATGTTGGGCCTTATTTAGAGTTTGACAGTCGAAATCGCCATCACAAAGTGATGGATATTCCCTCTGCCCGATTACAAGTACCTTAAAATATAAAGCACTTGTAATACAGTGGACGGGGCATCTCGTCCACCAAACTCAAAATAAGGCTCTTTATCTGAGTGTCGAAGTTCATCCATAGAGGTCCTCTAAAGTTTTAATTTGATCACCCGTGGATTGTTTTGCTTCTCGACGTCGTCTTTTGCATGTCTGTATGTATGCACATATTTGATTAGTGCAAACCTAGCCGAAAGGCAATGAAGTGCTGTACTAGGTCCAAAGCAAAGATACAGTCAACATGTGTTCCTACGGGTATTTAGAAAGAATATCGTGTCACAAATATCAAGGGCAAAAATATTGTGAAGGTAAGTTTCTATAGGTAAGTAAAGTTTTACTATATATAACTCCACATATATCTACCTTGGCTATACATAGATCTTCAAGCTGCATAGATGTGGAGTTAAGAATAGTAAATCTATACTTACCTATTTGCACTTACCTTCTCGATATTTTGGTCCTCGATATTTCTGACTCGATATTCTGTCCACACGATATTTGTGTTTCCGATATTCTGTCAGTGATCCATTTCTAGGAATTGCTGGTTTTCCTATGGATAGGAGGGATGTTGCTCCAGATCCTGTGTTTATAGAAATAGGAGGAGATTTAGGAAACAAAATGTTCTGAATGCCTTTTAAAATTTTGACATTGAATAGTGGTGTGGCTAGGGGGAAACAGCGTTTACAACGCTGTAAACACAACGCAGTAGTTTACAACGCGGTCGTTACAACGACCGCGTTGTTACCACGCGTGCTATTACATCGCAAGTCGTAACAATGACTTGCGATAGGGGGCATGCAACACCAGGGAATGTGTTGGATTTTAAATCCAACACCTTCCCTGCTGTTGCACAAACTGGAGTAGGAATAGTAATTAATACTATTCCTAAGTCCAGCGCGCCCCCTACAGCAAGTCGTTGTTACAACTTTCTATGTAATGACACGCGTGGTAACAACGCGGTTGTTGTAACGACTGCGTTGTAAACTACCGCGTTGTGAATGCACGCGTTGTAACATGCTATATTCGTGGCTAGGAGTCACTAATTTTGACTCTTGGGTGTCAGTGACATATTTAGGGGCACAGAGAATAAATCACCATATGCTGGCAGTGTGGCTGTCCTGCCAAACTCACAGTCCCCATCCCTCATTTAGAGATGGCAAACCACAAGGTTTCAGCATCTGCTGGCTCCACTGGTTGAAACCCTTGACCTGGCGGCCCCTGCATCACTTGGCCGACAAGTCATACTGACTGTTGCACTGCCTTACTTAGGATAGGCCAAATATCACTGGATGTGCCTGCTTTGCATGGTGGGCCTGGGCAGGGAAATCAATGAAGGACACCACCACAAAAGAATCACCTTCAACCTCCTCATGCACGCCTACAAAGCCCTCCACAACACCGGCCCTCAACCACCGCCTCTCCTTCTACACACCCACCAGACATCTCCGCTCCGCCCAACTGGCACTGGCCACAGTCCCCTGGATTCGCAAGACCTCGGCTGGAGGAAGATCCTTCTCCTACCGCGCCGCGAAGACCTGGAACTCCCTGCCTCTGCACCTCGGGCAATCACTATCGCTGCCGCAATTCAGGAATCACCTCAAGACCTGGCTCTTCGACTGAACTGCAGACCCCCCGCCTGTGCCTTGAGACTCTCACGGGTGATTAGTCACGCTTTACAAAAACTCTGATTAATTGATTGACCACACAGAGAGGAAACTCCCTGCATGTAGCCCCATTGATTGTTTGTTAGATTGTTATTGAAAAAACAAAAAACTTTGGTAAGCATGCAAAACAAGCATGGTGCCCACTCTGCAAATCTGCGGCAGCTGCTCTGAAAGCTTTCGAGAACTCCACCAGCATGACAGTGATCTCCATGTATGGCAGGCTGTCCTCCACCTCTACCAACCCGGTAGGTCAGCAGGCCACCTGTGAGAATCTAAAACACTGCTAGCCTGTGGTCTAACTGAAAGTGTTGTTCAATGTTCTAAGACGCTCTGCCCCTTGCACGACATGCTGGTGGGGATGCTCGTCTTACCTGTGTGCATGTAGGGGCCAAAGGTGAGAGAGCAGTTCTGCACATCAAACGGAAAGTTGAAGATGCCCAGGTTGCAGGAGCTCACCACGCGCAGCATGCGGTCATAGCGGATGGCGCCTGTGTGGTTCACATAAACGTAGGGCGTCCGCTGGGACTTGTCCTCATCGATGCTGAGGGGAGAAAAAGGCGGAGGACAGATCTCACGCTCCAGCCTGTGGCCAGGAATAGCAACGATCACAAGTAATGGGGAAGGAGAGAAGACGACACAGTCAGGCCGAGGCCCAGCCTATGACAGTGGAAACCCCAGGCCTCTGTGTTGGCCAATTAGCATTCATTCAGTGGCTTCTTTTATTACCATCTTGTCCATCTTCCTCGTCACTGTCCTTACTCTATGAAGGCGAGTGTCACCCTATAGAGCGGCAACTTCTTTGCTGGGCAAAAAAAGAGAACCTGCACTCTTAAAATCTCAAGACACCTTTTTTGTTCCTGATATTTTACCCTTCGTAGCCACAATAAGCATCATTACCCTTCCTCTTCTAGTGCAACACCAAGCCAAATAATGCCTGGTAGGAGGACAACCCAGGAGAGAAACTTTGGATGGATTGTAGGACTGTGAACAGGAAGACTTGGACTCGGAGTAATGAAGATAATCAGACCGTTTGTACAGATCAGATAAAATCGACACCCTTTTGATTAAGGAACGTACGGCTACGGATAAATTGCCAGTAGATCTTTCAGATCCATATAAATTCTTCTTTGAAGTAATATCTCAGTGATATAAGAACTTCTGAAAAAGACATGGGAGATAAGGCAGATAGGGTCAATTGTCTTGATAGCGACATGGCTCTTTTTATTTCTCTATAGTGTACTTTCTCTATAGATCTCTACATTTGTTATTGTAACTATTTGTGAAATTCTTAACTTTTGGGGCCAGTGATGAAAATTGTTGTGACAAGGTAGTATACATTTTTTTTAAATGTGTACTATTTGGGAAACAAATCTCTTACCCATTACCTGGTCTTCATTCATGCCTGAATATAACTGAACAGTAATCAGCCCTCATTAATGTCATTGATTTTTTATTTTTTTACCTAATATCTTTAAATGATTGCTTGCTGAAGCAGTAATTTATAGGGAGCAACTGCAGAAAAGACAGATATGATGGTTTTATTGTACTGGGTCCATCACAAAAATAAGTGGCTGCTTATGCAATACTAGAATCTGAAAGCATTTTAATTTGAGGTGTTTACCTGTACTGAATTTAAGGTGCACATTTTGGAATGTGGAAAGGCTGAGTAGAGGTGTTTGGATTAAATCGAGTGATCATACATTGTGCACACATTTTTGGAGATGCTGTTGCAGTAGCAACTAAACTTTCATTATAGACCTAGCTATTTTGATACTTAAACCCGCTTGGTAGGAGAGTGCACAAGACTATGGCTGAAGCTGAGACCAGGTGGGCAGGAATTTGGGCATACTAATGGGGGCTTAAATTTTCATTAATGTATGAGTTTCATTGTAGATTAAGGTGCCCAGATGTGGTGGTGTTATAGACCAACATGTCTGGGCATCTAAACAAAGGTTTCTGCAGCACGTAAGATGCTCGATTGGGTAGGTATTCGCTGTTGACATCTAGTGTAGCCTGCAAATCACAAACTTGATTGCTGGTCAAGACAATTCAGAATTGTATTCGTCTGTGGTCGAAAAATTGATTATCATTGAGTTGGAATTTGTGAATACCTATTAGTTACAACTCAACAAAACTGTGGTAGATGACAATATATAAAAAACTGTTGTTTTTATTCTACATGGAACAGGATAGGATAGGTGCCACGTGTTTACTTTTTCCATATCCCCCCTGAATCGAACAATGTTAATGGAGAAGGTGAAAAAGGAATGTTTTCTTTGTCTATTAAATGTCCTTGTGATGGACACAGAAAGAAGAAAACTGTTGTGCTACATATTTACTAGTATAAATCTATGCCTTTAGCCCTGTCACTGATTTTTGGAAATAATTCACTCTCCCTCTCATAGCAATTCAAAGCATTTCATAGGTTCTATAGCATTTTCATTTTCTCATGTCAAGCTCCAAGACTGTGAAGTAAAATACTTCAAGACATAGGATTTAACATTAACCTGATTGCCTTTGAAAATGACCAAACTCTCAGCTCTTCAAAATCTGCCTTATAGAGTAACATCTATGTACTGTTTATTCAGTGTTCTAGCTTCATTCATTACAATTTAACTTTTGCCTCTCCTTTACAGGTTTTTTCACAGATTTGTCTTACGCCTCTATAATATTACTGTGAGAGTATTTGTGCATTTCGTATGGATGATCATTATTAACAACACGAAAAACGCAGATATATTTCCAAATCTACATGTGCTGACATGGTGCTATATCATTTTTAAAAAAATTCAGTGTCTGGTTAAAGTGTGTTTTCCAGACTCAATTGAGGCCTAGGCGCCATCTTGTTTAAAATGGACGTCTCCTCGTGCAAGTTCACTGTTCATCATTTCTACAGCACACAGTCAAGAAGAGTCATGATTGTTTATTTCCATTGACATTGTTCTTGAAAAATAACTTTCCATCACATACACAGAATTGTTGTATTTCCCAAGGACTTTCCGCTAGCTCACTGTTGCTTATTCATTCCCATTAATTTGCTGTTGTTCATGTAACTAGTTTCTTCTGCCATCTCCGGATGACATTAGCATATAGTGTGCAGAATAGGATATTCATGTAGTGGGATGGTGCTTAGATGCTAAGGCAATATGACGTTTCTTAAAATTGATTTGCTAAGAATGTAATTCTTTTGCTCACACCCTGATGAATTTGAAGAACTGGTTTCCTAGGCAAGAAAACTGTATGTAACCCCTTTTGTTTGTGGGTGAGCCAGAAAACTTTCCGATACTACTATGGAAGCTGCCTGATTTCTTAATGATTTTGTTGCTTATTTGGGACTTGGATTTTTTCTGTTATGTACATTATTCTGTAACGCCCTATTTACTGAGAGCCTTCATAGCAATGACTTCATGTGTTTGCATTTATGATCTCTGTACTGCACTCTTTACATTTTTATAATAAATCCTTAAAAGTTATTTTCCTGGTCTACAGCTCAATTAGTGAGTCTGTCCTCACTTAATTGATTGTATTAAGATATGTTTGGGGGTTCCTTAACTTGGGACACATTGCCTCATAAAATCGAGGTTTAACACCGCCTCCGATTCAACCGATCCATAACCGAGTTGTTAAGGTAATATTTTGGGGTGTACAATTTTAGGGGTTCCCCTCACCCACATTACTTCATTCCAATGCTCACGTGGCTGGGTCAGTGCTATCCAACCCCTATTATAAATATGATACATAAACATAACATTTATGAATATTAATACTGAAAGGATTCTTGAAACATTTTACTTACAACTCATAGACAATGATATCAGGAGTCCAGAGGTCCTCCACAGGCAGGGAAATTTTCTGCACCCCTCCACACTCAGCGGGATCCCAGGTAAGGAATTCATGATGCCAGTACTGGAAGAGAGAGAGGGGGAGGATGTAGGGCAAAGAAAAGAGTGGAATGGAGGATAAAGGTGAGAAGAAACTAAAGGGATGATGGAGGAGACAGGGAGTGTCAGTCTCCAACACTGTGGGAGATCTCATTCCAGTGAGATGCCTGAAATGTTTGAGCCAGCATTCAGTCACTCACATCCACACCGTAGATAGTTTCATACCCATCACAAGGCACCGCTGCACTGTGGGAGTCTCCACAAGGGTAGGGAGTAGCAGCCTGCATGCCCAGAGTGTGCCCCCAAGGGAGTATAGGGGAAACAAGGAAGAAAGAGAGGAATCAATGAAGACAGAGAAAGGAAGAAAGGGGAGGGATAGAAGGAAAGGAATAAGGAAGAATATGAAAAAGATGGAAGAAAGAAAGGTGAAAATAAACTAGGGAGGAAGAAAGGAAGAAGCAGACTAAAGAGCAAAAGTAAAGGAATGAAAATGGGAGGGAGTGGATGAAAAGCATACAGGAAGGTCGGAAACCAGCAGAAATGGAACAGAGGGAAGGAAGGAAGAAGAAAAGGAGGGAAGGAAAGGAATGAAGGATGAAGACAAAGTAGGAAGGTGGAAGAGGAGGGATGAAAAGAAGAAAAGGAGGAAAGAAGAAGGAGGGGAGGGAGTATTGGGGTAGAAATGTCCCCTGAGTGTTTAATTGGCATGTACCTCTGCCTTAAGTACCCAAATGTATGTGAAACTGGTACCCTGACTTTTTGTTTTCCACTGGCATCACACTTATCTAAGTGTGTGTGCAGGGACCAAGACCTGTCCCTGGTTATGCAGAGGGATGCACCCACTGTGCCCTCGTAGCGGGCATAGGACTAATATCCATCCCCTGGTTAGGCTCCACAAAGCAATGTTGGCAGTCTACAGACTGTTAGTGAATCTTTAGTATGATCAGACCTTTTTCTCTGTGTCAGCAGAGAACGCAGTCTACTGACCCCGCTTGTGTAAAGTTCTGCTTTATTGTGAACTTAGAACTTGCACTGGCATTCTGTGTGTGTGTCAAGCATGTGTAAGTGCAGTGAGTGTGCAGCACGTTTGGTAGTAGGACTTGTGTGTGATGAGAGTCTGAGATAGCCCCTGGTGCAGTGAGTGTGCAGCACGTTTGGTAGTAGGACTTGTGCATGATGAGAGTCTGAGATAGCCCCTGGTGCAGTGAGTGTGCAGCACGTTTGGTAGTAGGACTTGTGCGTGATGAGAGCCTGAGATAGCCCCTGGTGCAGTGAGTGTGCAGCACGTTTGGTAGTAGGACTTGTGCGTGATGAGAGTCTGAGATAGCCGCTGGTGCAGTGAGTGTGCAGCACGTTTGGTAGTAGGACTTGTGCGTGATGAGAGTCTGAGATAGCCGCTGGTGCAGTGAGTGTGCAGCACGTTTGGTAGTAGGACTTGTGCGTGATGAGAGTCTGAGATAGCCCCTGGTGCAGTGAGTGTGCAGCACGTTTGGTAGTAGGAATCATGTGTGATGAGAGTCTGAGATAGCCCCTGGTGTAGCATGGCTCAAGATGGAGGATGGATAGGACTTTCTCAGACAGTTTTTCCCGCATTTCTGTGATAGGGTGGCGGAGACTAGAAAATGAAGAGAGGAAGGATGGAGACAGGGCTCCCCATAGAAATTCAATGAGGTCCTACTTAGCATAGCCTGATGATTAGTTCTTCCTGGGCGGCACTGACATTTGGTAAATGGTAGGCAAGAGGGTGGGCTGCAGTTTCTGTTGTTGAAGGTGATGTGCGGGCCTGGACTTTTGTTTGTTCCTGATACCTGCTTCAAGAAGGCTGATGACAGCCAGATGTAGAGACCTTACACTTCATTAGCTCATAGTTTAGATATTCCTGCTTCAAGCCAGCATCATCACTACCTGCTGTGACAGCCATCACCTTCCCCAAAGATTGCATCTGAGAAGCTGCCAGAAAATGACATTTGTATGAGAACCAACCCAAATCAGTTCTGAAACTTTAGACAGCGGGTCCACATTCCCAGTCTGGAAAATGAGTACAGGAGTGGTATCCAAACCGCCACCGTTTTTCCACTTCCAATGTTTTCTTGACCAAGGGAAGGAGTGCTCTTCAGAGTACTCACTCAAACGGTTACCAGGGCTTGTGTCTGCATGACAGCAGGTATCCCAGAAGTGAGAGGTCATCACTTGAAGTCTACTCATTCTGCCGGAGGAGGTGAGGGCCTGCCTGGAGAGTAGAAGCATGTCTGCCTGCTGACAGAGGGAAGGAGAGCTGCTGAAGCACACCCAGAGGAAGTGAACTACGAAAAGGGGGCACATCCAGGAGCGACTCCAGTTGTGAAGGGGTCACCCCATCTCCCCAAGTGGTTCTTGCTCTGAACTGTGTCAAGATCTATCAATGGCAAGCATCATCGTGTCATTCGGCATCCTGCCATGTGCCTGAGAGACTGGCGCTGCTGCCAACAATGAAGTCGGAGATCTCTCATCGCTGATTATATGGAAGCTCTTATTGTAAGGCCTGATTTTGCCAATTGGCCAAGTTTACTGCGAAGGTCCCAGCAGTTACAAGTGACACTGTCGTAGGAGCAGGAACAATGAACATGCCTTCCCGTACCACCAGAACTGCACCTATAGTGAGCAGGGAAAAGTGGGGCCTAACTTTGAATGGAACAAGGGACTCAAATTGCAAACAACTTTTGCCGTATGAACTTAAGACTTTAGCTGGGCGAGCTTGAATTGTCAAATGCTATGTGAACTGGTTTGCACGTCTACACAGTGGGGTAATTAAGAGATAACTCGTAGTGTGCCTAATCCAAACCTATATCCATTCTGAACACCAGAGGCTTTAGACATTAGGAAACTCCAATAGAAAGCAGAGGGTACAGAAAGAGGTGCATCACCTCACAGAAGATCGCAAATTGAGCTGTGTAGTATCTTGCTTTGCTGTAAATTAAAGTACTTTCTTTTAACTAAAAGTTAGCACTGGGCTAGACAATACCTTAATGTGTCTATTAGTTGATTAGTTCTGATCTCTCTCTTGCCCCAACACTACCACTTTCAGATGCTTTTGACTGCTCGCCCTCACTACCCTGAGAGTGAGTCAAGTGCAGAAAGAGTGTACATGGCCTAGTTTGCACAGCCATAATCGGACGGACCCCAGAATACATGTGGCTTATGTCCCAATCATCAATGTTGGGGCCCAAGAGTCCCTGTGTGCCCTGTCACCCTCTGAACAGGGTCTATAGGGAGGAAGGGATGATGGAAGAAAAAGAGCAAAGGGAATTGAGTGAAGAGAAGAGGGGAAAGGAATAAAAGGAATAAGGGAGGAACACTCAAAGCAGGGTGAATAAAACAAGGAATGAATTGAGAAAAAAAGAAGGAAGGAAGTCACCACAAAGCAATGGTAACATAATGAAAGTGGGAGAGGAAGCCAGGCTGGAAAGAGAAAATGAATGGAAGGAATCAAGAATGGAAGGAGTGCAACTGCAAGAGTTGAAGGAATGAAAGAAAGAAGAAAGAAAGAAAGAAAGAAAAAAGGGAGGAGAGAAGGAGGTAAGGAGAGAAGAAGCAAGTGAAGTAGGGAGGGGTGGGCGGGAGGAAGAGGAAATTAGGGGAGGAAAGTAGAAAAGAATGTGTGAAAGGCTGTGAAGAAATAAAGAAGGGAACAGAGAAAGGATGTGAGGAAAGAAGAAAGGACTAAAGGAAGAAGGGAGGGAGTGGAGGAGGGCGAGACGTAAGGAAAGAATGGGGAAGGAAGAAAGGAAAGAGGGAGTGAGTGAGATAAGAGGGATGGTCAGAAGGAAGTAAGGAAGAACAAAAGGAAGAAAGCAAGAAAGGAAGGAAGGGAGGAAAGCAGAAAGAAATGAAGCATGAAGGAGGGACGGAGGAACAGGAGAGAAGGTTGAAGGGAGGATGGAGGACATTTCTAAGAAGAGGTAAAAAGTAGCAACAAAGTGAAATGCAAATGCAGTGGTGTAAGTGGCAATGGATAATAACAAAGTCCAAGGATGAAAGCACATATGGTGACACTAGAACCAGAAGACATAGGCATGGTAACACTGGACCGGGGATGTATTGATACTTGGCTTATAACATAACTAAACACGGACAGGCACTAGACAAGAAAGACATACGCTGGGGCAAGGAGACAACGTCAACTAACATAATGTAGCGCAATCGTTTGAAATAAAAAGTTATAGAATACCAAAAAAGTAAGGAAAAACATTAGAAAAGTCGAAAATTAGACTACAGCAATTTGACTATACAAAAAAGTCTTGGAATACATGGGCTAGAGATGGTGGTAGGGGAAGGTTTATGGTTAGTATTGGGTTACTATGTTCAGGGGTTAGGGCTAAAGTAAAGGTTGATCTGAGGAGTGAGGGTTAGGTTTAGGTTTGTGGATGAGTTGGGTAGAGTGAGCAGCTGGCTTAAGACCATGAAGAAATCAGGAAATCCATGGCGCCCCATATCAAGAGACATGTAAGCCCGAATTCCCTTATAAATAAAACTCTTTTTTTAACTTCCGGATGGTGCAAGAAGGTCCGTCTCATGGAAAAAGTCTCATAAATGACAAGTAAGGATATATTAATGATCAAGGCTCCCAGAGAGGGAAGGTGGGAAATAGGACTGGGATGAGGAAGAGTAGGGATCAGTGTAATGAAGCTGATGGTAAGAAATCTGAGCACTACCATGTCATCCCTCTTTCTCGTCCCCGTCCTAACCAACGAGAATAAAACAAGCACTCGTAAAGGGCATTGATATACCACAGAAATCCAGTCGAGATGCAACGCAGACGAAACGTTTAATCGTAGATCAGTGAAAATATATAGTACTTACTTATTCACTGAACTCATAACAGCTGAGTCAAATTACCCTAACCAACACCTGAAGGCATCTGCTCGACAGACATTAAGTATGGAAATTCCATGAGCAACAGCCCAAGAAGGAGAGGTGCCTTGTGGAATCTCCTAAAATGGAGCTGGAAGAGCAGCTCCAGCCAGATCATATGCCATGGGAATGGCTGTGTATATCCAACTACTAAGGGTGAAGACAGAAGGCATTTTACCCTGTCAACAGGGTCCAAAGTCGACAAAAGTAGAATCCTTAGTATAGAAGCCTGCTGTATGCTGTAAGTATATTCTCACATCAGAAAAAGCTGAGCAAGCGTAGGTTGTCCTGTGAGAATTGACACTGGACACTCACGCAAATTGGTGTGCCGCTCCGCTTTCTTTCGTGGACTCACTACTGATACCTATTAGAAAAACCTATACAAAACCCAGACAGGTAACGTGTGATTAGGAACTTCCCTAGACTTCACATACCGAGTCTCCAATCACTGTGTAGACTAGGTTACATAGGTCCTGAAGAATAGCAGCTAAATCATTTTTGTGACCTACTCAGACTTGACTCAAAAAAGGAGGGAGTTACCCAAATGCTACGCAGAGGGACGGGGTAGACACAAAAGGAAACAAAAAGGTCCCTGCAGAATCAAATAGGAAGGGCAGATGCCTCACTAAGGATCAAGTGTCACTATATATATACAACCAAACTAGCACAATAAGTGTACAGGAAAAACTTTCATTTTATCAATATTAAAAAGCGAAATTTATATAAATAATAAGAATTTATTATTTGTCAACGTCTATTTATAAACATACAAATTTGATCACATATTTATCCAGTTGATGTAATAATGCTCCTCCTAACAGAGGTTACAATCTAAATGCTACACAAATAGTTCATAGATGAATTAAAAACTTTTAAAAAACAGTCGACGCGGCGTTTCGGTGAGACCTTGAATTTTTTCACCTTCCTCAGGACTAAAAGTTTTCATCAAATCTAAACAATAAAAAAAATGTATTTAGACACATGTACACTAAAAAAGCTAGTCATATCATTCATTTGCATATTTCTATATTTATCCAATTATTCTATATTATCAAAATATACCAATACATTCACTTGACACTTGATCCCTCTAATCTGGAAATCCCTTATATTTCGGTTTTCCATATTCCAGGTTTTGTCTGATTTTTCTAAATTCCAAAAAGTCATGTTGGTTTATACTACCGGCTACCTCTTTGATTAATTAGAGGATCCCATGGTTCATTCATAGTGAGAAAACGGTATAACATTGCTTATTAGCTTTTGGCCACACTACGGGTCAGGTTGGGACGAGGGATAACGCTATTACTCAATCCTACCCTACAAGTTATACATATGTTATGTATGATTATGCCATACCTTGTAATAAATTGGATCGTATTCAATTCCATAATCTGTGGAGGGTGTAACCTCATCCATTAACAGAAATCTACAATGATAGAAATGGAGCAAAGAGAGAATGTGTCATTATCTCTGTATCAAATGTCAAGAGTCCAAAATTTACACTTCTTGACTTTATCTTCATGGGTACAACTATTATGGCATACCTTGCACAATTGATAATAAGTGCCTTCTCTTTGTCCGTTAGAGCCACCGTTGTACAGGACGTGGGGAAATTAAAAATTCTGCTCTGTCGGGCTAACTTCTGATAGAAGCAAGAGGAAAACAAAGAGGGCGAGTTTTTTATTTAATCATGCTAATGTTTATGGTATTATTTGAATGAATCGAAAATGTACTAGCTTACCCATTCAAGCCAGCAGATGTGCCACAGCATGCAAATTGCAGATTTATAAAAACTACCATCGACGTTTTTACATTGGCGATGTAGTAGTCTATCATGAAATAAAATCCAAATTTCAAAATAAGAAACAGGTGCTACCTTATCTCTGTTAAGTCACGCTTATTTTTTTTTAAAAACCAAAGGTATTTACATTGATTACCTGGTCTTGTCTTTGGTTCGCTGGTTAATAATTTAAAATATGCAAACACAACCATAACGAAAAATAAATATAGAATTCTAGTATTATTAATTTCTCAAATAATTTAGTACAATGTGGTCTACAGCGATCATTATGGTTAAAAATTCTTACTTGGCATCATTAGTTACATATTTAGTATAGAGTGTAGCCTGAAGTCTATTAACGCAAATAGTAAGCTGCATCAAGTACACTCTTGCCTCAAGGTTGGACATGACTAACTTACTTTCCAGATTAGAGGGATCAAGTGTTAAGTGAATGTATTGGTATATTTTGATAATATAGAATAATTGGATAAACATAGAAATATGCAAATGAATGATATGACTAGCTTTTTTAGTGTACATGTGTCTAAATAAAATATTTTATTGTTTAGATTTGATGAAAACTTTTAGTCCTGAGGAAGGTGAAAAAATTCAAGGTCTCACCGAAACGCCGCGTCGACTGTTTTTTAAAAGTTTTTAATTCATCTATGAACTATTTGTGTAGCATTTAGATTGTAACCTCTGTTAGGAGGAGCATTATTACATCAACTGGATAAATATGTGATCAAATTTGTATGTTTATAAATAGACGTTGACAAATAATAAATTCTTTTTATTTATATAAATTTCGCTTTTTAATATTGATAAAATGAAAGTTTTTCCTGTACACTTATTGTGCTGGTTTGGTTGTATATATATAGTGACACTTGATCCTTAGTGAGGCATCTGCCCTTCCTATTTGATTCTGCAGGGACCTTTTTGTTTCCTTTTGACTCAGACTTGAAACATGTTGACCCAGTAGCTGCTTAGGTGATTATTTTTAGTGGACAGCGTCATTATTTTTAATATAGGCAAGTGGACTCTGTCATTTAAAAGTCTTTTTTGAGAGGACCAAAGACGACCCGTTGTCCTATTTTTAGATTGCACTAACACTTATGCACTAATTACACCAATCTATACCACTAGCCACACACCCAGCCTTCACAGTCGGGTATTGCAGTGCCGGTCCGATGTGGAGCAAAAACTTGATGAAGCATGACACCCATCTGAGTGTGTGAGGGCACTTGCTGCTAAGGAGTCGCGTTCCCTGATGACACCTTAGGCCATGTCCGACCTGTAGTAGAGACCTTCTCTTTTGCTTTCAACAGGAACTGCATATCCCCTTTAGAAAGTATACTCTAACAGCCACCCCAACATTCAAGGAATGTAGAGCACACTCACCTGCCAATTAGGGAGGGACACGGATATGGGAGAACCCCCACTGATGAAGGTGAAAGCCAGAAAAGTCAGGAGAGAGACGCAACACCAAATTCTCCAACAGAAATCAAAGAAAGGAATAAGAAGATGTAAGAGCTCTAATCTCATCCAAACTCCTAACAGAAGTAATGGCTACCAGGAGCACAATCTTAAGAGAAAGAATCTTATCCAAAGGCTCACAAGGGGAAGATTGAAGGAAGTTAACAAGTAATGAAAGATCCATGGCTTCATAGGTAAATGGACACATGTTGCAATGCGGTCTTTTATTGCACCGCGCAAAATTAAAGATTGACTTCAAAAAGTCGATGCACAATTTGCGACCACTTTTTACCACCAGTCTTTTTTCAACATCTGGATCCGGACATACACAAAAGAAAGACATACGAAGGACAACAATAGAAAAGAAAGATGAATTAGTATAGAAAAAAAGATATATGACATACCCGCATGGAGAAGAAAGACATATGACATATGGGTACAGAAAAGAAACACATGAAACAAAACAGTATATGAAATAAAGAAATATGTTGCACCAGGGTAGAAAAGAAAGTTTTATGACAAATTAGCAGTATACAAATGACAGACATATGATGAACTGGGACTGGAAAGAAAGACATCATTTATTGGTAAAGGACAGAAAGATATATGACATACCAATATAGAAATGAAAAACATATAATGTACTAGTGGACGATATACATGCTGTAAACAAAAAAAAGACATGATGAATCAGTATGGAAAAGAATGGTATGCCAGCATGTAAAAGAAAGATATATGATGTATAGCTACACAAAGAAAGACATATGACTTGCCATTGTAGAAAAAGAAGACAAATGACATACAACTTGAGATAAGAAAGACATATGTCTTACTAGTATAGAAAACAACCATCTACATGGTTTACCACAACAGAAAAGAAAGGTGATATACCAGCATAGAAAAGAGAGACGTATGACATTCTGGGTACAGAAAAGAAAGGCATATGACATAGTGATATAGGTAAGAAACACATTTGCCATAGTAGTTTTCAAAAGAAAGTCAAAGCAGGCATGTGACATACCAGTACGGAAGGAAATATCTGGCGAACTAGTCTAGAAAACAAAAACATATGACGCACCGGTATACAAAGGAAAGACATATGTAACATACCATTATGGAAACGAAAACTCATATGACTTACCAGTACAGAAAAGAATGATCTAAGATGTAGCAATATAAAAAAGAACATAATATGGGCCCATATAAAAGAAAAATTTGCAGGACCTATCATTATAGAGAAGAAAGACCTATGACATACCCTTATAGTAAAGAAATAAACATGACGGAGTGGTATAAAAAAGAAAGACGTGATATACAGATAATGAGAAAAAAACATCTATATGATGTAGCTATAGATAGATAGAAAACAAAAACAGGCCACATCTGTATAGAGCAGAAAGGCATATGACATATTGGTATAGAAAAGAAAGATGTGATATACTGATATAGAAAAGAAAGACATGAGATACCAGTATATAGAAGAAAGACATATGATATACTGGTATAGAAAAGAAACACATATGACATACCACTACAGAGAAGAAAGATGTGATATACCAATATTTAAAAGAAAGACATATGACATACCAGTACAGAGAAGAAATACATAAGAAGTACGGATAGAGAAAAAAACGACTTTTGACATGCCAGTACAGAGAAAAAAGACATCTGACATACTGGTATAGAAAAGAAAGACATTTGACATACTATTACAGAGCAGAAAGACATGTGATATATCGATATAGAAAAGAAAAACAAATAACGTACTGATATAGAGAAGAAAGACATAGGATATGCCGGTTTGGAGAAGAACGACTTGATAAACCGAGTTAGAAAACAAAATATATGACAAGTTGGTATAGGGAACAAAAATGTATGACATACCGGTATAGAGAAGAAAGACATATGACGTACCAGTCGCAACCACAGGAACGTGGTGAGTATCTGAGTCTTTTCATTCTGCGTAAGAAAGAGAAATAACATAAACTTATATAGGATGATTTCCACTCTCACTTGAGATTTCCAAGTGGTTGCCATAAAATGTCCATAGAAGCTCTCTTGCCCCGCAAGATTCAAATCGCTACCAAGAAAACATTTCTGGGACCCCAAATGTTTAGTGCGTTCTCATGACCAAACAGGTTGGTCTCTCATTGATCTAAAAGGATTTCAATAGCCTTGAGAAGAAAGACCCCTTCTGACTCAGTTTTTGGGGTTCTTCTTAACTCTTCTTTTCGAAGTCAACTTTTTTCCAAGTCAACTCTTCTACTCATCTGTGATCTGTGCATAAATGCCCACACACCCCACTTTCACACAAAGTACACTGCGTTCTCCCCGTACCTTTGTGAACTTCCCCATCCCACTCTCCCAAAATATTGGATGTATCTGACTCTGCGCATCCTCGCAAACAGTACCCCGCACATCTAAAATCTCAACCTACAGGCAGAGAGGATCACCCAGCAATGTCAACAAATACCCAACACGAAGGGTCCCTTTGGCTGACTTCAACTAGCTAAGAGTTACCTCTTCCAGCCTAGCTGTGGGAGGAGATGCTCTCCAGTCTCATTCAGATGCTCCAAATTCTTAGCTGCTAGAATCCTTATGGAGCGAGAGAGAGAGAGAGAGAGAGAGATAGAAATAGGGACAAAGGAGAGACAGAGAAAGCAAGCAAGAGAAAGAGCCAGAGAGAAAGGGACAGAAAGAGAATCATTGTGCAAATGAAGAATTGTAGAAGAGAATGTTTTGTAAACAAGAAAGCAGCGTATCAATGCCCCAACTTACACACTACAAAGGACAAAGTCCATTAATTCTGAAAGGTGCTCCAAGCATCTCTGCCTCACTCCCTTATTACACCTTTTTTAATATCCCACTCAGAGTATACAGCAGTGCAGCACCTTTTCCTCCCAGCACATGTTTGACCATTAAAGAAATGACACCCAGAACAGAGTACAAACCTCACCATGCCTCCACCTTAGACAAAATAGGGACATGGATCCTACCACACCTGGACAAAGCTGCCCATCAATCTGATAACTTATGCCCGTACCACTCCGAGGATGGCGTATATGGTGAAGGAGATGTTGGCGCTGGTGGGCCGGTGGTAGTTGAGCGTTGGCCGGAGGGATCGCCTATTGAAGACATCCTGCAAGGACTCATAGGAGGGTCCGCTCGGTGACCCTGTGCAGGTCAACTTGGAGTCCACAACCGGAACTATACGAAAAGACCAAAGAGAAGCACATGAATGAAGAGCACGACTGAGAACCACTTACATAGTCAATGATTACCGTGGACATTTGCTGGGACTCCTGGCTGTACTGGTGCAGAGCCAGGCGCTAACATTTCATACTTATCTTAAGCCTGCATTTGGAAGTTTATATTTAACTAGCAAGCGCATAAGCTATATGTCATATCTTTAGCCTATACATAACCAGCAAACACATAGGGCTCAATTACGAGTCTGGCAGTCCATGGACTGCCAGACTCGTGGGGGCGTGGTGGTGGCGGTCCGACCACCCTATTACGATTAGGGCAGTTGGACCACCATTGCCTCACTGCAACCACCAGGAACCACCTTTCCTTGGCAGGATTGCGGCAGTCAGGAAGCTGCAATATGCTTGGCGGGACCGCCGCGGTCCTGCCAAGCATGTTACGAGTTTCCTCTCCGCTGGCGGTGTCATGGAGGTTCCTACTCCATGAACACCGTGGCGGAGGGGAAGCAAAAGGGGCCCTGCAGGACTCCCTGTCCCTCCTCTGCATGGGGATGCATGCAGGGGGGCACAACATGTGCCCCCCTGTATGCATGCACCCCAGTTCCTGCACGGTATGGACTTAATAGTCCATGCCGTGCAGGAACTGTTCTTGGCGTTCCCATTGCGGTGCCCATTTTCAGGGCACCGCAGTAGAAACGCAAAAAAAAAAAGCCTGCCAGACAGGAGGAAACTCCTAATCTGGCAGGCAGCCCGACCACGGCTGTGGCGGTGCGGCGGCGGGGCAGACCCGGTGCTGCACCGCCAAAGTCGTAATCAGGCCCATCATGAGACTTCACTAAGCAGGCTATATTGAACGAGAAGATACAGACACTGACTTGGTACAGCCCACCTGACCCAGCATGCAGAACCTCAACTCCCTAAGTGTGGTGCATTCACGTACTGTCACTTCTCCACTGGGTGAGGGAGGGATGCAAGGGTCCTGCTTCAAGAATGGAGTTCAGCCTCTGAGCTGCTATAATCCTCACCTCCTCCTTTCCCCACCTTTCCACCCTCTCTCTCATCACATGAATCCTCACAGCTAGAGCTCTTCTTTTTCTCTTGTTGACAAACAACCTTTTCAGTCATTCCCTCTAGTTTTTATAATCTTTTAACCCGTTCCTAAAATTATTCTTCAAACTCTTCCCCGCCTTGATTTCTGCAGAGACTGCTATTGGTCTTAGGGATGTTTCATGTTCATCTTCTTACAATAGTTTTATTGTGGTTCTTTCTAGGAGGTTGCCAAGCAACCTCATGCTGCTCTAATGTATAGCGTGCTGATACCTCTCCGGTGTGCTGCGCTTTATAAAAATGTGAAATAAATCAAGAGATAAAGTCGGCACGTGGTAGGAATAGAGATCTGTCTTTACAGAAAATTTCAAGGCTGCACAAATGCTTTGAAAGCCTATGTTATGCTCATCAGTGCACTTGCTTGAGGATAATAAAATATCCGTTTTAAGTCCACTTCTCAGACATACCTGTACCATTATAAAGATTTTTTGCATGAGGGCAATTCTCGGGAAAGGACAGCTCGCTGCCTTCATTACCCCTTCATCCATCCATCCATCCATTCACCCACCCACCCACATATCCATCCATCCACAGAACCAGCCTACAGGTCAACCAATCCGAAGCTGCCAGTCCAGCAACCACCCCATCCGCCTATCCATCTATCCGCAAACCTACCCAAAGGTCACTTGTGCCACACCACATCCGACGCCACCAGCAAGCCGTCAGACCAATCCAGCCGCTCCTATCCACCCCTCGCACCCTAAACCCATTTGTACATCCATAGCTACGTTATCCACCCATCATTTCAGACACCTTTCTGTTTCCACCTAGCTTTCACCCACTTTTACTCCATGTACCCTTCCCAACAAGCACCCTCCAATCCCCTCGTTGCCCATCCACACTTCTTTCTATCCACTTCACATTCCACTTAACTTTCTCTCTCCACCTGCCCCATTTACATCCACCCTCTCTGCCCCCACCCACTTCCAGCCACACTCTCTTCAGTAAACATCTATCCTGCCGCCTCACTCCATCTTTTTCTCATTTCATCAACCCCTTACCCTATCCACCCCAAAGTCTATGATCCTTCTCCTCAGCGTATCCACCCTCATTTGGTTATCCACCCACCTTCTCTCATTTCACCTCTCTCTCCGCCCATCCATCATGTATCTTCTAACTTATTGGTTCATGTGTAACTCCTAGATCACCACACTCATTCACCCATTCTGCAAGAGTGATGAACAGACTCACTCCTTAACCCTCCCTACCACCCATCTATCCACCCGCCTCTTCCTGTAGCCTTCTCTTTTAAAATCCACATTCGGATCATCTAATCCTTCTTGTATCTCCACTATACTACCCTACTCCCACCTTCCAACCACATGCACCCCTACGTTTCCCTCTGATTACTTCCTTTCACTCTTGCCCCTCCATCCTCTTCTTCGCTACCACCCCAGATTCCGTCCAAGTTCGACAACTCTGACTCCATGTCTGTACCCACATCACTCCCTGCACCCCTCACTCCATATTCTGCCCTTTCTGTACCCCTCCCTCCAACCACCCACCCATCACTTCATCAACTACGCTTGCATGACTTCAAGCCCACCTCTCACGTTCTTCATTCCCCTTTCTACAGACCCCACAAGCCACCCTCCAGGTACACATCCAACTACTCATCCATCCACTGCTTCCCCCTCCTCTCCATCCAACCCCGCTGTTTGATTTTCTCACCCCCCAACTCCCACACGGCCCCTCCATTCAGCTCACAACCGCCGCCATTCATCAGTCCTTCCATCCACCCATCACATGCAGTTAGTTTGGCCAACACAACCCCTCCCCGCTCTCTCCACGAATCCACCACTGCATCGTGGCATACCAGTCCATGATACTAGCCAACTCCCCCTCTTGTTATCTCTCATCCCACCTGCCCAGGACTCCATGCATGCCACTCCCCACCTGTCCATTACCCGTCAGTCTGACGTCACTGGCTTTTTCAAATATCTGTCCCTAGATCCACTGCTCTAACATGCCTCAAATGTTTGCCATCTATAAATCTAGGGATCTTGTGCGCCTGTCAATCCATCCATCCTACCCAAACATTAACACCACCCACTCATCGAACCACAATCCATCTTTCCATCTAGAAAATCAATCAATACATTTAAACCCAACCACATATTGATCCATCCATTCAGCCAACCGGACAGACGTTATCTCACTAGCCGATCAATCCCAACATCATGTTTGAGCTCACTCACTGTCCATCCATCAGGCCACTTATCACCCATCCATCCAGCCAGCCATCCGTTCGTCTGTCTATCCATCCATCTACCCTTCAGTCTATCCATCCATTCATCCATCCATCCATCCATCCATCCATCCAACCATCCACCCGCCTGCACTTTTAAAAGGGATTAGAGATCCCCTTGCAGGCGGGTGCAGTGAGTAACTGCACCCGTCTGCAAGGGGATGTCCCCCCCAGAGGGGTACAATCAAGGTGTGCACTGTCAGTGCGCCTCCTGAGAGCTTCTATGCCTCTGCGCCCACATCTATAATACGGTGCAGGCTCAGAGGCAAAGGAATTCACTCATTTGCATGGGGCCACACCCCCATGCAAATGAGAGAGCCACACCCCCATGCAAATGAGAGAACGCCCTCTTGAGAAAGCCCTGGGCTTTATGTACGCCAGCGCTTTCAGTATTACAGAAGGGGACACACAAGCATCTGCGGCCCCTTCTGTAATACTATAGTGCCCCGTGGGTAAGCAAAGCGGGCGCAAACGCCCTGTGTGCCACGCCCCCCCCCCTCAATTCCATAATACGGCCCCAGGTGATGACTACAGTTAAGGGGTCGGGGAGGGGGTACAGAAACATCAAAGTATCAGTTTGCTGTTTACGGGTGTGATCAATTTCTAGGGCAAAAAGCCAAGTCATTTTGGTGAAGCGTCCGCTCTGTTATGCCTCAGCAACTCTGGGGAGGAGATGGCCTGGGCCTGAGCTGCTGACTTTGGCCCTGGGGAATAAGGTTCATTTCCCAGCGTCGGCTC
Source organism: Calotriton arnoldi (assembly GCA_963921515.1). Classification (NCBI taxonomy): domain Eukaryota; kingdom Metazoa; phylum Chordata; class Amphibia; order Caudata; family Salamandridae; genus Calotriton; species Calotriton arnoldi. Next base: position 2,429,666 of record CAWUFW010000792.1, read on the forward strand.
AATAACCTGTGATTCTGGGCAAAACGCTTAGGGGCATATTATCAAGAACGGCGTTAAAATTATCGCCGGTTTAGCGGCAGAAAACTGCCGCTAAAGCGGCGATAATGGGCTTGATAATATGCCCTGGAGAATTCCAATAGAAGCCCATGTTCACACCAGAACATGGACTTCTATTGGAATTCTCAAGGGCATATTATCAAGCCCATTATCGCCGCTTTAGCGGCAGTTTTCTGCCGCTAAACCGGCGATAATTTTTAACGCCGTTCTTGATAATATGCCCCTTAATCTCCCAGATCTTTGAAAACTGTGTAGCGTAATCTGGTGCTCTGATGCCTTAGATCAAGTTTCTTCTACATAAAACGGCAAAAGAATAGACTCTGCATTAACCTAAAGAAATGTCTGTGAAGTCTACAACATATTTGCCCAAAAACTGCACACACCTATACGAAGCAGCAAACCCCTGCCCTCGAAGCTGGAAATCAGCCAACCTCTCGTGGTGTGCCTGCCCCTCCCTTCTCAAGAAAATGCACTTGAATTTGTATTGTATTGCGGCATGTATATAGCTCTCTATACCCCGGAAGTGGCTGCAGATTGCTTCTGCCCTTTTTGAGTGTAGGGTTGAATGGGTTTTTGGTAAGGTGCATGAGATTAGGAGATGTGCTCCAAACATGGTGCATCGCACAGTGCTGGCTTAGGTGATGCAGAGAGTGTGAGAACATGGTGGTTTTTAACACATTGCAGGTATATCAATTCCAGACATAGTACCCTTAGGCGCTTTTAAATCAAGTGAGGTATAGCGACTGACATTTCAGCATACGCAGAAGAGGAAATCACAGTTTAAGAGTGCATGTGTAATTCAAGAATGCACTCGCACGGATCGTAAACATCATCGATAAAAAGATATATACTGAGAACTGAATAAACAAACGAAAGGATCATTCATCTATTCAGCAGTTTGTGCCTCAAGCATTTTGCCAGGTTTTATGTCATAGCGTGTGAATTTATGATCATAAATGTGATGATATGGTTGTTATGAATAATAATGAATAGAGAAAAAAGACAACTGTGAGATTAATGTATGGAAATATATTTTTGTAAGCCAAAGAAAAGTCAATATATATATATATATATATATATTTTTTACTATAAAAAATAGTGAATAATTAAATAATTTAAAAAAATTGTAAAAAAATAGTTGATATTTGGAAGTAATGATGTTTCAATGTATGTCTGGAATTGATATACCTGCAATGTGTTCAAAACCACCGTGCCTAGGTGTTTCTTTCCCCATGGTTGATATTCCCTGTCCAGGCTTTTCATCCTAGATTCAGGGGCCCTGGTTCTTTTCAAAACTGAGAGTGTGAGAACAGACACAACAGGTAATAATATACAGTACATACCACCTTTTTGGGCAGTGCTGGTAACAGTGCAACTGCAACCACCAGTGACTGTGGATCTGTGGGTGGAACTGGGTGTACTTCCTGTTCAGTCCATCTAACAGTGACCGCGACAACCTGGGCCGGACTGGGACCCAAAAGCGGCCCTGGTAAAAATGCTGACACCAGCCTCGCTGCCTTCATCTTCTCACGCTATTGCTGTCTTCAGTGCTTAATTTCTAAATTAAAGAGCGCCTGTGACCAAAGCCTGCTCTGAAACAGGCAGCTGGTGCATGAAATGTGCGCACAGCCGCACACGGAATACTGCGCAGTCCAAAATCCACCTCATGCCTCTTTAATGCACTAACAGACACTCCCTTCCCCTTTACCTCACTCCTGCAGGTTCCTACTTTCTCCTTTTTTGACGCCTTTTCCGTCTTTTTCTTTCTCCGTCTTCCCACTTCTTTTTTTTAAAAAAATTCTGTCTCCGGCTCTGGGTAACTGTCTGCTGTAGAAAAGTGCCAGTCCCCCAAAATGAGTACCGGTGCCCCCCACCGGCTCAAATAAAGCACTTGTGTCTTACCATTCATCCATTCTCCTTCTCTCCTCCATGTCTCTGATCACTTTCCCTCTCCTGCCCCCCTCCCTCCCCCTCTTTCTCTCTTGAAGCCTCCCCATACCTGCTCCAATGAGCCTCGGAGCTGGGGAAAGAGACAGAGGCACCAGGGGCGGCCCAGGGATTTCAAAACCGGCCTCCAAGGGCTCCAGCCAATGGGGGAACTATCCGGTGGAATGAAAGGTCTGCCCGGCCCTAGGCCCAACTCCACAGGAGCCACTGTTGAGCACTCGGGGCAGAGATGCTCAAAGTGTAGTAGGGGGCAGTCGGCCCTCTTGACCTTTACATGCCCCCCCACCATGGTCAGCAGCTGCAGTGGGCCGCTGTTTACTTGACTGAGCACTAACATTTACAAAGATGTCAAAGAGCATCATTTATTTACAGTTTACTGAATTAAAGGAATATAAGCAAAGCAGGCGCCCTGCACCACTTCTCTTTAGGAACACCTTCATTTTTAAAGACATCTTGTAACAAACATGTAAAAATATGACATTGTCTCTTCAAAATTCAAAAAAGTGCACCTCATTAAAATGCAGAAGCATTTTTTTCAGTACATCAGATGACATCACTGTATTGAAAGGTATTTATTAGAAATGATAGTTTTCAAACATGAACTTAGAAACATTCATGCCTCCCCCGCCATTACAACAGAGCCATTAGTGAATCAAGAGGCACTTTCTTTGTCTTGTGCGCGCTCTGCATGGCTTAGGTTGTTATAATACATGGAACAACATTATGGTTTATTATATCAAACACAAAATAATGTTTTGCGCATTACACGCATTTCAAGGTCTTCTCAAATGTGATAATGAAGGAAAAGGAGGCAAAGTGAAGCAAAACAATTGCCTAGGATCACACAGTTTGGTCTAGTTTGAAGCTGGGATTGATCCTAGGTTTTCTGGTTTCACGTTGTGCTGTTCAGCAAGTAGAAGGGCATCTCTTTCACTCTCTCATGTTACATTAAAAGTTGATGCTTTGTCTCTAATTCTTGGTACATTAGGTTAGAGTGTGGGTGGCAGGCAGAAGCTGCATTAAAGCTCTGTTCACTTCGGACTCGAGGATCTAAGAGAACCTTGAGTAAAGCCAGAGCCCAGCGTCTGGCTCGAGCTTGACTTAAACCTTCAGTGTCTCCATCACATAATGGCAATTAAGGGGACAAAGACGTAGGAAGGATATGATTTGACTATCATCAAACAATTTGGTGACACAGGACAAACAACCCCACAGTGCAGGACTCCTTGGTTCTAGATTCATACCTTTCTGACTGCACCAAATTTTAGGGAGAAGAATTGGAGACTGGGTGTTCTCTCCCCAGGGGTTAAATCGATAAAGTATGTTGGATTGGATTGGTTAAATCGAATGATTATTGGGTTAAAGCCCTGTTTTGTTGTCACTAACTCACTGCCAAAGTTTAGTTTGATGTAAGTCTTTCCTATCTCTTTTCAAAAAAGGAGCAGAGAAATATGTCCAGCAAATGATTACATAAGAGCGCACAGTTTGTCACTAAGAGAGGCCGGGATTAATAAAAATAAAAAAAATGCCTTCTGGTTCCATAGTTTTCATCTTGCTCATTACACAACAACTGGAGTGTTAGTGGTTCTGACAGGTAAGACTCAGGGGCCACTCTCACCAAAGGAATGCCACTGTGCTGTGGAACCTGCCCAAATTCACAAGCAGCTATTTTGGCAATGTGGTAAAGCCAGGATTAAACACCCAATCAGGACCATAGAGCCATGGATAAAATACAGCATAACACAATATTGTCAAATCTATGACTCTTCTAGACATTACAGGCTTAATGTGCGACCAGTATGGAATGAAACTCTCAAAGTAACTCCACGACACACTGTCCACACCGTCTATATGCTTCACTTCCCCTACGTGCATTTTACACCACTCACCACAGACCATATACTTTGGCTCCCCGGAAAATACTTGCAAGTACCCATGACCCCACGTATGTGCACCAGCGTGGCTTGCACAGGTATGAGGGGAGGGACGGGGCGGGACGGGTGGGGGAAGTCGATAGACCACGGGATAGGTAAAATTAGATTTAAAAAAAAAAAAAAAAAAAACATTTACCTTGCGCTCGCCGCATCGCCGAGTCAGAGATGCGGCAAGCGCAAGGTAAGTGGTTTTATTAATTTTTTTATTTAATTATACCTATCCCGTCATCTGTCGACTTCCGCCCCACCGCTCGCACCTGTCGTACTGCTACAAAAGAGTGCGCGCGCATGCACACACACACACACACATACACACATACACTCACACACAGCGGACACACTACAAACCTTGAATCAGTGCGCCCCACAGGGCAAAGAAGAACTGCTTCTTGGCGTCCATGGTCTGAGGCTGTCCTCTCTTCGCTCCCTTCCTTGTCCTGTCCCTGTCTCGGCCTCTGCTCTTACAGGATGTCTCTGTGCCAGTGATGTCTCCTCTCCCAGACTTTTCACCTTGTTTGTTTTCTCTGTATCTTTCTTTGGTACCTTGTCATTTTCCTATGACTGTGTCTGTTTTTCTTGTTGTTTTCCTTCTCTCCTTTCGTTGGCTTTAGTCTCTACCTTTCCTTGGCACCTTGTTCCCTTTCTGCTCCATCACTCCGTTTTTTTCTACTTTCTAAAATTTTTCTTCTAGTTGCTCCTCTTTCCGTTCTGTTCCACAGTAAATATTTTCTCACTTTTGCTGGTTTTTCTCTTTCTCTTCTCCCTGACGTTTTCTTTCTCGCTCTCCTCTTTCTTCTCTCTTTCTTATAGACATTAAGCACTGTTCGTTCTATCTAATTAGCTGTCATCTGTTTCTTTTCTGTCGCCTTTCGTCCTACCTTCACTGCATTTCTCTTTTCACTCTACCGCTCTCACCTTTTTCTATCCCGCCATTTTCCCCGTTTCTCACTTTATTTTATTTCTTGTTCATTTATATTTCACCCTGTCTCTTTTTTCTATGTTGTGTCTCTCTACCCTCTGGGACTACTGTCCCTCCAATCGCTTACTTCTATCTTCTCTAAATACCCCCCTTGCTTTCTGGTTTTCCTGTTCCCTCTGCCTCTCTTTTCTGCTGTCCCTTTGTTCCCCCACCTCTCACGTTCTTCTCTTCCTTGCTTCACTCGCCCCTTCCCTCATTCGCTTTTTATTAAATACATGAACTTATATCCCTCCTGGTGTGCCACATCCTCCAAAGCTCCACCCCTCTCTTCTTTACCGTCCTTTTTGCTGCAGCCTGTCTTCTATTTGTCTCACCGTCTCCTCCCTATTTCACCTGGTTCTCTCCCCCTCCCCTCGCCATCTCTTCTTTCTCTCTCAATTCCCCCGTTTCTCCTCCTCTTCCCTGCCTCACTCTTTTCCGTCTCACTGCTCTCTTTCTCCCCTTTCTTTCCTCCGTTTTCCTTTCTCTTCTTCTCTCTTTCCCTCACCTCTGCCTATCCCCTTTCTCCCGAGTTATCCGCGCTCCCCTCCTCTCACCGCACACCCCCTCCCCTCCTCTGTTCTCTCCCTGTCCCCTCGGTTTCTCCACCTATGCTCCTGGCGGCCTCTTTTTAAGGTCTCTCCTAGGGCTAGGCGTCTCTCCGGAGGGGCACAGCCTGTGCCCTACCACGGCTCTCTCATTGCCCCCGAGGGGCCACAGAGGCCTGCCTGCCCTGCCCCCTCTGGGGCCTGCATTAACACTGCTGACGCTGGTAACTCTTGCCATTAGAAGTGTGGCCGGATGGGCACCGCCGACACCTGGGCACAGCTGGCAGAGATGTTTCCGTCGAGGCACAGGTGAGACAGTCACACCTCAGCCCTCCCTCCTAACACCTACACCTGCCTGCGTGAAGGCGGCCACGAGCCTCACTACCGAGCCGGGGCCTGAGGTGGGCCATGCTTTCCTCCCAGCACCCGCTTTGTATCTCCTTCTCTGAGGCTACAGTTCCGTTTCCGGTCCCGTGGGCTTTGAGGTTGTTATTCTGATACTCTGACCTTTCTCCTATTGCTGCAGCACCATTAACAGGTGAGGTCTCTGGGGCCGGGGTACCCCCCTGCAGTAAATAAGAGCATTTGTTTTTTTAGATCTGGCTTACACACAGCTTTAGCCAATGAGCAGTCTAAAACAAAGGTTATAATAATGGCATTACAGTTAGGGGCAGTAATAAGCAGTGCATTATGGGGTCACAAGTTATAGTTAGCTCACTAAAGTATAAGTGGGAAATATCAGTGGTTCTTCAGTTTTTAAAAGTACATTTTTTGAGAAATGAGACCATATTGGAAAGTTAATGACGAATTAACACTTATATGAACCATCATTATGAGAAATGATAAACTGGTACCTTCATCAAATGTCAAAGACAAACTTATCATATTGGCCCATGAGGGTCATATGGGAATCACAGGAACAAACAAAAAGATTAAGGTCTGAGTATTGGTGGCCGCATATGGACCTTGATGTTGAGAGATTGATGAAGAATTGCTATGTTTGTCAAGATGCTAATAAAACTATGTGCACGTGGTCATATCTCTTAACACCTGTACCTTTACCTGAAGGACCATAGCATTAAATTAGGATCGATTTTATTGTTCCGATGTACAAATGGCCAAATTTAATGAAATTTGCTATTGTGTGTATTGATTATTACAGCAAATGGATTGATTTATGGATAATCCCACGTCAAGCAATGTGATAAAGTTTCTTAAAACTATTTTTGCCAGGGAAGGTATACTACATAGTATTGTGAGTGACAATGAGTCTCAGTTCTTGTCAATGAAATTGAAAGCATTTTTACAAGCTTCAGGAATCAGTCATTGTAAGTCATCCTTATATCATCCCCAAGGAAATGGTCAAGTTGAGCGAGCTAACCGCATCATTGAGAAAGCTGTTCAGCTGGCTTTGAGAAATAAGATACATGTGAGAGAGACTTTGCAGGATCGTATAAGGTCCAACCATACAACCTCTCACAGTGTTATGGGTGTCACACCATTTGAATTGTTGAGTGGAATAGTGCCTGTAACTAAGTTGAGTACACATCCTGCGGTCAGATCAAAATGTACTAGTGTTGAAAGTGTTCAGAGTGTGAAAAATTTTGTACAAGATGCAGTAGTTAGTAAACAAATTAAAAGGAAGAGATATTACGATCAAAGAAAGGCTGTAACTCAGACAAAGATACATGCAGGTGATTTTGTAAGAATCAGACGTCCTAGAACTTGTGCAGGTGTATCTAAATTTGTAGAGCCACTTCGAGTTATCAGAACATCAGGGTCTGCCATTCGGTTGGAGAATGGGGGTGGTGGAATATATCATGTGCTACTTGTGTGACTCCAATCTGGAAAACACGAAAGAAGCTGTGAATAGTAAAGGAACTAGTGGTGACCAGGAAGTACGGTTTAGCTTGTCTGACACACATACATATCCTCAAGGGCATATTAAAGAAACCCCACCATCACTAGTTACCCAAGGTTTGAATGTAAATAGTTTGAGACACATTGTGGATACACAGGATGGATTGAATTATAGAATTAAACGCAATGTTGGAATGCCTTCAAAATTCAAGGATTATATGATGTTGTAAATTTCTCTGAAGAAGAGAGATGATGTAGTATCTGATATATAAATTCATTAATGTGCATGTAAACATGTTGAATGTATCACCATGTTGCCCTTTGCATATTTCCACCACGTTGGCGAGCACGTGGAACCATGCGCTTGCCGTGGAATATCCATCGGGGGTTTTGAATGTTGGGGGAAGAGATTCAGTACAAAATCAGCCACATAATGTCTGAGTTTATCCTGTCGTCGGTGGGGAGCTCCTGTGTTTTCTGTGAATGTACTGTGTCAGTATTAAACAGAATAATGTGCAGTTCCTAGAGGAGGGAGGGGAAGGGGGCCCAGAGTCAGGGTAGGACGGATGCAAGTTGCTCAGTCTCCTGCCTAACCAGAGCAACTACGTGCTCTGCTTCCCCGTCAGCTCTTGACCTAAATTCCATGGTCTTTGCACCCCGGCATGATCTCTTCTGGGGTGCTCTACTGCTACTGGCTATCAGTAACACTAAACTGAACCAGGCCTGCGGTAGTGCTCATTAACACAGCTTTTAGCTACATTTACGGTCCTGATGAAGTGCCATTAGACCCGCTAGGGGCTCAACAGGCACGAAACATGTCGACCTATAGCACCATTTCAGCCCTATAGGACCATCATATCCATTCAGGGGCTCATTTATTTTTAATTAGGCTAGCGCTCCCATAGAATAAACTCATCAGCTGGACTGCCCTAGACCTATTTTAGCTCACCTATTCACCGCACTACCTAGCCCACACACCCGCACTCACGCAACAGCTTCATCAAAAGATCTCCGCTAAAGAGCCCCGTTCGCGGGTGCCCGTCGGGCATTGCAGCGCCGGCCCGACGAGGAGCAGGCCCTATAATGAAGCATGACATCCTCCGGGGTGTGTGAGGGCAACTCTTAAAAAGAGCTCCCCTTCCCCTCCCTCCTCTAGGAACTGCACATTATTCTGTTTAATACTGTCCCCCTGGAGCGTGTGTGCAGGACCTGCTTAAATATAGCTCCTGGTTCCTCTCGTTTAAGACAAATGTACTGTGTCAGCCATCTTGGAGCAGCAAAGTTGTAAACACCAATGTTACACACCTATTGAAGCACCGGTGAAGCCCGAGGCTGAAGGATAATACATTTTATTATTCATAATTGTATTTGATTGTTGGTATTTCTGCGATGCACAAACAGCTGCTGAAAGTGATTGTAAGGCGTTTGGACCACAAGCTCAAATCTAAGTTGTCTGTGAAGTCACTACCGTGAGGGGATATATGCAGGTGACAGAGGAGAAAGAAACAAAATGACCCCCAGTTCCACCTGTAAATCCAGTTTAGAGAAGGCCACTGAAAGAAAGGCAAATGGACTCTGCAGGTCACTTAGGTAAGATGAGAATGGTAGGCAAGAAATCAATGCTGGATAAGACTTCAAGCACGCCTGGGATCCCAGTAGCTAGAGGCTCCCTGCACTACACATACAATTAAAAGAAAAAAACTCTTGTTCCCCCATACAGCATAACTGCATCAAGAGAGGAAGACAAGGGGCAGGGCCAGCGGTAACAACATCAAACAAACTTGAGACTGTGCAGGATGGGTTGATGGGTCTGACAGGTGGTCTGATGGGGGTCCATCCCGTGTCCGAAGCTAGGGCAAAGGTGGGATGGCTGAATATTCAAAAGCAAGTTGAACGAAAAGTTCTTTGCTTCCTGTTTGAAGTTATGAACAAAATGGTGTTGGAAACTATGTACAAAATGGCTGCCAGATCAGCAAGTTTGGAAATGGACACTAAAGCTTTCTGGACGTCAATTCATCAAAATGCCAGTGTTTGCAGAAATGACATCACACATGCTTTGACCCCCTCCAAGGCACTTTATGCTTGATCTCTTGCCCCATGATTAGCTCCTCACCAGCTTGTTTGTTTGGTACTGAGGACTCAGGAGAAAGGCAGATGTGAAAAGAGCTTGTCGACATGTGCTCACTCTGTGTTCCTTCTGCTGCTTCATGCCTTCTGGAACTAGGGGTAGTAAAGACGAAGCCAGGTGTACCAAAGGACAAGCCAGGGGTAGCAGCTGCTAAGCCAACTGACGTCCATTCTAGTGGTCTTATTAAGAATTTGACAGACAGTATAATCAGTCAAAATGTGACAGATATCCCGTCGCCCTTATTACAAGTCCTATGGGTTATAATGCACTTGTAGTACGGCGAACGGGACATCCGCAACATTTGTGATGGAGGGTGCTGTGTGCCAAACTCTAGATAAGGCCCTAAGTCAGCTGTCTTAGTACTGCCTTTTCCCTTCTAAGTTTTGTCTTTTGACCTACAATGATATCGTTTCATGGATAGCGGCAGGCTCAGGAAGCAGATGCCGGATTAAATTTAAAAAGTTAGAAATGCATAAGAATTTTGTAAACTATTAAAAGTTATCCTGATAATATTTCAATTTTAACATTTGTATCTTTGCCCTTGTTTATTGCGACACATTTAGCAGCATATGGATCAAATAGATCCTGTTAGATGACTCATTCTGTGGGATAAAATTGGATCTAGTAGTGAAGTGCTGCTGTTATTGGACCTTTCGACACATTTGATATGCTCGACCACTCCATCTGGGTCGACCACTTGACAGTCGTTGGTCTGGATGGTCCTGCCTTTCGCTGGTTTGTCGCCTTTCTTGAAGGATGTTCTCAGACTCTAGCATTTGGAACTTTTAGTTCCAATAAAGGCAGGTTGCTCGTGTGGTCTCCAGGGGCTCATCCTGCCTCCCCGCCAGTGCCTAATTTGTGCCAGTGGTTTCCGGTGCTCAGCTCCGGCAGTTATTTGGCAGCACCTGCTCTAGTGACAGCCCACCACACGGTGGCGCTGTCTTTTTTTAATTTTGAGATGAGCACAACCGTGTTTATTAAGTCAATATACATTGAAAATTAATATTACTAGCCTCTCGCCATTATTATAGCTTTGTGTGGCCTGACATAGTCTGAATTATCACATTTGTAGGAGTGCGATGGTTCAGTGTTATGTTGGTACTGCTATTGGCAGCGCTGACGAGGTATGGGTGGTGCAGGCTGCAGTGGCCTTCCGGGAAGGGCCCTGGCACTTCATTTTTTACAAATTAAGCCCTCCCATTCTGTTTAATATTTACATGCCACTTGTTTTCTCTGATTCAATTGTTTTGCCTGCATTGCTTGTCCTATGCGGATGACACTCAGCTGTTTTTCAGCTTCAACCACCCTATGGACGAAATTGAACAACTATGTGTGATCCATAATAAATTCAAACTGAACTCAGAGAAGACTGAGCTTCTGGTACGTGATTCTGGATGGCCTTGGACAAGTAATCTTTGGCCGTCTAGTCTTGGATCTCCTCCCACGCCACTTGAGGTAGAGAAGGGCCTAGGCTTTAAGTTGGATGAGGAACTATAACTTGTGGCTCACATTAACTCAGTGAAATGTTCTTGTTGTTATCATCTTAGATCATCATGGAAGGTGATCTCCCCTACGTACAGGCCCTTAGTAGTAGCTGCTGCAATTAATTCAAGATTTGATTGTGCTAATGGTTTTACATGGGGTTGACTGGTAAACTACTGTTTTGATTGCAACTTATCCAGACCCCTGCATGAGGTTAGCCTGTGGAATGCACTAGTTTGCCCATATTACAAAGTATAGATGGAAATTACACCAATAAACCAGAGAATCCAGTGTTAGTCACCATGCCTGGTTCACAAGGCTTTACAAGGAGAGGAAGCCCCTGCTCTCGAGATCAAGAAATATATCTCAATCAGGCCACTTCATTCCTCCTCAAAAACCTTGGTTTTGGTCTCCCAAGACAGAACAACTACCTTTGGAGTCAGAACCTTCTCAGTGATTGCTGCAAAATCCTGAACCTTCCCCCTGCAACTCTGCAGTCTATTCCTGATCATTACACTTTTTATAAAAAGGACTCAAGACCTATCTGTTTACTTAATGGCTGTATATGTGCTTTCTCATCCTTAGGTATAATCTTGTTTTGCATCTTTCTAGTGCGAGATGCTGTTTGGTGTGCACTGCGATTTATAAGTGGCATTGCTCCTTGTTTCCTTCCACTGTACTATAAAGTGTATATTTATCTAACTTTTTCTTGGTAACAATCTGTGTCTAGTCCCCGTGTTACAACAGAAAGGTGGGCAGGCCTATGTAGGGTGAGTATTTCTTTGCTTAATGTGCAGGGGGGGGAGTAGATTCTTTTTTAGTTCTCGCCTAGGCAGTGCTTGCGCTAATTCTGCGAGAAATGCCATATTCAGGATATGGGCTTTAAAAGCTCGACCCATTTTTAAGGACTGCCCCGGTTACATGTGTTGTTACTCAGAGCTTGTGAGCACAATTTCTTTCTTTAAGATGGAGCAGTCGAGACCAGTGCTCGTGGTTTGCAGAGCTCTGTTGTAAACAGGGCTGTAAATCTTGCTCTTATCTTGCCACATTTTCTGTGCATTCAAAGACCGAGGTCTGTTTTGGCTGCAGCTGTCTCCTCCTCCCTCCTGCTTTTGAAACACGCTGCCTGGCGTCACGGTCCCTGCCTTCCTATGGCTGCTGCTGCCTCCGTCTCAGAGCTCCACAAACATTTTCAATGCAATAGGTCTTGCATTTGCGAGAGTTTGAGCTACTGGCATTGTAAATGACAAACCTGCAAGCGGTGCATAAACACGCACTTTTTACTTATAGTCGTTGCTTACAAGAAGCAAGACTGGCAGCAACTGCGCCTCTTTTACTGCCAGCCTTGCTTCTAGTAAGCAAGGACTATAAGTACAAAGTGTGTGTTTACGCACCGCTTGCAGGTTTTCAAAACATGTAAATAAAAGGCATTGTCATTTACAATGCCAATAGCTCAAACTCTCGCAAATGCGAGATCTATTACATTGCAAATGCTTTTTTATAATAACAGATTACTAAACTACTGAGGAGATGTGTAATTTGACAGCAATTCTCTGACATACATTCATAATGCAGAGGTGTGCAAGATCGTAAATTTTTTCTTGCAAAATTTTGTAAAAGTCCATGACCATTTTGTGAAATTACATGGTGCCACTTTTATAATCTAATGTGGTTTGCAATATCTTGCATCCTTATTTTTCCACGCGTGGGTATACAAGTCGGGTAACAGGGTTGAGCAGAAAAGGTTTTGTGCGAGCCAGTCACCCGCTAGTATCTTGCAAGATTGTTTTTACATAATGTGCGTCCTCGATGATATTGCATAATGAGAAATTGAGTGAAATTTTAGATTTTCCCGCAGTTTTAATTCATATTGGTATGTTGTGCTATGTTTCGTTGCAGGGGTTTATATAGTGCAAGATTCTCTGTTTCCAATAGTGATGTTTGGACGATAGTTGCCTAGTAAAGGGTTTGCCAAAACATAGGCTGCTCCAGTGGCTGATTAGCTGGGTTGGCCATCAATGCTCGACCTCTTTTGAGGCGTCAGACCCTGAGTTAGGTTGTGCTTTCTTGCCCTGAGAGCACAGGTCTCTTTTGGTTTGTGTTCTCGCCATGTAAGTCAATTCACCAAAATGCCAGGGGTAGCGGATCTGACTTCGCAAAATGCCAGGGGTAGCGGATCTGACTTCGCAAAATGCCAGGGGTAGCGGATCTGACTTCGCAAAATGCCAGGGGTAGCGGAAATGACTTCACATGCCCTTTGACCTTCACTTATACTCACACATACACATGCTTACACATACACACGCTTACACATACACACCTATTCACACATACACACACTTACACATACAGACACAGTCTGCATACACACATACAAACACTCTCTCTTACATAAACACATTCAAAACTGCAAGCAGGCACAGAACATACATACATTAAAAAGCATTTTTTTTCTTACTGCAGCTGCCAGGGAAAGTCATGTTCCAGCTATTTGTACTCCATTTTTCATTAAACTAATAGCGAATAATGTAATAATATTCACTATTAATATAATAAAAAATGGACAAAAAACAAGGAGAGTGAAGCCCCCACCGACGTCCATAAGGATGAGTTGCTTCTGTTCCTGGCACTGATTTTGCCACTGCTGACGCTAGGGGTCGCAAAAGCAGTGCCAGAGGTCACAACGGGTGTGCCAGGAGTCGCAGCAGCGACCCCTGGTGACCCCTAAATGACGTCCATGGCTCTCGCTCTTGTTGCCCAGGAGCTGCATGTCTCCCTGATGGCCTACTTGTGCTCCACCACTATGGAAATCTCAGTGAGTGGCTGGTTTTCTGAATTACAGGCAATACTTGGTTTGTGGAGGAAATGGATGAATGTTTTGCATTGGAATCTGGTGTGAATGCCAGTATAGTCCGCTTCCTTTGCCGTTCTCTCACTGATGTATATGGTCTAGTGTCGAATGGTTGGGTTGTATGACAGAGGCAGCATGGCTAAACAACGCGTGCCTCTACAACTCAGCCCGAACGACAAATGCCTCTTAACCACAGAATTCCTTTGCCGCGCATGCCTTTACCACACAATTTTGTTGTAAAGGCATGTTTGGTAAGGGGTATGCATGGCTAAGTTCGCCACTACCCCAACCCCCCCACCCTAAGCCCTAAAATTCTCTCCCCCTACCTGCCCCTCCGCCCTGAGGCCTAAAACCTACCCCGTCCTGCCCTTAAAACTAACCCCTTCTCCTCCACCTGCCCTGAGGCCTAAAACCCTACCCCATTTTAAAAAAAGTACCCCGACCCCCCCTCCACTCTGAGGCCTAAAACTTACCCCTGCGCTGCCTGTAAAACTACCCCTAATCCTTCCTCCACCCTGAGGCCTAAAACACTTCCCCCTTTAAAAAAAGACCCGGCCCCCCTCACCCTGAGCCCGAAACCCTAGCCTCACCCCTAAACCCCCTAAACCCTGCCCTTAAAAACGACCCTGACCCCCCTCACCCTGAGCCCTAAAACCTACCCTCACCCCTAACCCCCAAACCCAGCTCTTAAATCTACGCAGACCCCCCTCACCCTGAGCCCTAAAACCATACTCTTACCCCTAAACCCACCAAACGCAGTCACAGCACGTAAAACTACCCCAACCCCCTCCCCCCACCATGAGCCCTAAAACCAAAAACTCTGCCCTCTTCTTTCCCCGACCCCGCACTCGCCCTGAGAGCTAAAACCGATCTCCAACCCTTTAAAACGGACCCAGCCCCACTTACATGCCCGTATTCCTGTCTGCTTCCCATTCTGACTTCCTCTCCCGACGCGTCCTCTCAGTCTCCCCACCAATCTGGACAGCTAGACCGTGCACTGCCCCTTATGCGTGGTTAAGACATATGCACGGTTAAGGCAAGTGTGGTTTACCTCGCGGGGAAACGACACGCGTGGCTCAGCCCTCGTAGTAAAGGCCGTTTCCCGAATGGTTGCCTAGTTGGGTGTGTATGGGTGTCCCTCCATCTTCCTTTCCTTCTGCTCAGTCTTGGCGAGTTATCAGGGTGTGCTCACTGAATATTGAAACCACAATATCGATAGGACACAATATTGAGGGGAGAATATTAAAAATAAGGTATTGACAAATATGTTTGGATTTTCTATACCTACCTCCACATACCTACGAGGTACATATATCTTCAAGAGTAAATGTATACTTCCCTATATGTACTTAACTTTCAATATTTTGTCCCTTGATATTCTTGAATGACAATATTGTCGGTGTTGATATTCAGTAGCACAATCAACTCTCAGCATACGGGGCATGGGTAAGAGTGCCAGGGGTTGTTTAATGTCCTGGGAGGCAGGGCTGGACTGGCCATTCTGGCTCTCTGGCATTTCCCCAGTAGGTTGCAAGCTCGGAGAATTTGGTTTAAAACAAAAGGCTGGGCAGCCATGACCTATCCATGACCCCTTAGCCTCATTGTACTTGCAGACTTCTGCAGTGTGAGGCTTTTTCCCAGAGTTGATTTGGTTTCCAGCCCAGCGGAGATGTCGAAATTCAAGACCCAACGGGTGACTGGTAAGATGCTGACATGTGGTGTCCTGTGCTTATGGTTTCCCTTTTGTGATGGAATTCTCTTACCTCCAGGGGTTGTGTCTACCTTGTGTTGTCTTCCTTGTGTTGTGCACATTGTTTAATTAAGTTTGCACTTGTGAGGGGCTGTGATACCATGTGTTATTAAGTGGTTGGTGAGCATGGTTAATAGATGTGTTAGTGCTGTGTGTGATAATATGGTGTAAAGTTTTGTGGTTTGGTATGCAGGAGTGTAATGTTGCCCCCCACAGCCCCTGCAGTGCAGGGCCTTCAGCCTCCCCATCTCTACGCCTCCCCCCCCCTGTGTCAGGCACCTTGTCTAGTGTGTATGATCTGTGATGTGTATTTATACCAGCTGCTGCTGTGTGTAGTCTGCCACGATGCTATTCTGATACAACTTGACAGTAAGTAACATGTTCTGTTGAGGAAGTGGATGGACACTGCACTGAGGCTGGAAGGACGTCATATAATCCCACCCTGGTGCAGATATCCCTCCCAGACTGTGTGGGCGCCTCCCAATGCCAATCTGAATGCCCTCAACGAGCATGACCACAGATATAGAGTGGTTGACTCTAAAAATGATTGTATTTTATTTGCAGATGGAATGGTCCATGCTCTGGGGACGATGGCCTGCATTCTGGTTTTCCTGGTTGGACAGACCAGAGGATGCTTTGGCTGGTCTGACTGCTGGCCTGGAAGGCTTTTGGGCACCTTGGTCTCCTCTGTCTGCAGTCTCAGGTGAATTGAAAGGAGTCTTCGTGTCCTCCATCAAAATATGCCTGTAAACCTCTATTGCAAAGTAGCCTGGACCACTTTCCACCACAAGCAGCACACACACCAGCCCTGCTCGGTAAGATCCTACACAATAGAAATTATCTCATTTACACTGACTGCTGACTTCTTCCAAAACAAGGGAACAAAAAATAGAGAGCCCAAATGCCTTTGCTGACTGGTACATGTAAGGGCATTAAATGGCCTGAATCCAGTGAACAGGCAAAACAACACTCACAGTTACAATCTATCAGGTGTTGCTAGACTTGAACCCATCTTTATGTGAATGACATAACAACCGAGCTTTTCCACCTTCTTTGTTCATAATCACTGTGAAAGCCATAGGTTTTTATAGGTGGTCTGAAAAGGAACTTATGACATATTCCAATTCTTCTGACTTTTGACACAGTACCCACGAGCTTTATTTCTCCGCAGCTGGACACCATGTACCGGCCAATGAGAAAAAAAATGTGCAGCCAACTAGACATACTGAGCTCTTCACATGGTTAGAAATCACTGTTGTAACTGCCAAGCAAAGACTTATTTCACTCATGTTCTTGACTGGGAAGATGGTCATAAAAGGTGACCACCTTATGATTGGCTAGGGCCATTGGAATGTGAGAAAAAATGCAACATTACAGGATCAGGCAACCAGAGATCAGACATGTTAAACATTGTTTTATAAAATAATTTTTATTTTTTTACCCTTTGCAATCATAGAAGGAACCAAAATAACGACACCATAACCAAGCATTTGTGTATGACATTGTACATCGTAATGGAGTAATTCAAGGAGTAACATTGATGATCTCAGGAGTGTTCGTCCCAGAAGAACGCGACTGGTGAAAGGAGAAAACACACTATCCATATTATAACAAATTCATAGCCCACACTCCAGCCACTAAGGGTGGGCAGGTACCCTGTGGTCATCCAGTCCAGCAGGAGTTTATTCAGTCTGATGACAAATAAATGACCCTGAGGTGCAGGGAGTTTTCTCCCTGCAAATGTAGGCTGCAGCAAATTCGTCTTTTCTGCATTGTCACGCCAGATTTTTTGTCTTTTTCTGGACCCTATTTTTGCTTAGTTTTTTTAAAAACTCTGTGCACTTTACCCCTGCTAAACAGGGGTAGACTGACTGTGCTCTCCCTTTAAACATGGATGCATTGTCTTATTCCTAACTGCCTTATTTAGCTTGCCTATGAGTGCCGCCTGTGGACTGCAGCACCTACTGTGCCATCCACAGAATGGGCGTGGGAAGCATGGCTTCTGACCTACCATGTGTAACCTGATTGCAGCAGCCTAAAAACTTGCTGTCAAACCTGTCAAACGAACCCTTTTTCACAGGCTAGAAACGCTGCTTTAAATATTAATAAGTCACCCCTAAGTATACCTTGTTGCCCACAAGGTCGGGTGTCTGTTATTTACAAGTAGAATATGTGTGAAATTAAAACTGGCATGTTCCTCCACTGACTAGACCCTGAAGCTATTTTTATTGGCAGGGTTGTTGCTGAATCCTAGAAAATGTCGAAATGCTGCTTATAACCATTAATCTGTACCTTTTGATTGGAACCGTCTACAAAAACCATTCAAAGGCTATTTAAAAAAAAAAGTAAAAGTCAATTCAATGGTGAAGTCAGATTTTTAATACCTATTTAAGAAAAGTAACTTTCAGAAATGTATCTTTACCCAGCCTAAAGCTCCTGGAGACTAATTTACATCACCTCTGCAGCAGATGTCCCGCAAGTGCTTGACTTTATTGAGGTGTGATAACTGTTAACAGAGGCCTGGTGACAGGATGGACTGAGTGTGGGACATTTGATCTCTATCAGCGATAAAAGAACGTTGGGGTGGGCCCAGTAGCTTCAACATTAACCTGAAAGGGACAGAGATGAGACCTGTCTATTCATAGTTTAGCATAAAGAGAGACCTGAAGAAGGGAAAACTTTGTCTCCAAGGCACATTCTAGCCAGGCTAGCACTCAACCCAGTGTGTGGGTGGGAAGCTACCCCTAGAACTGGTTTTAAGTGGACATAGGGGAGGAAACTGCTCATTTCCCTGGCCACACCCCTGGGTGGACACAAGACCTCTTCACAAGAAAGGAAGTGTTCCCCCATCTTGCATTTTAGGAGTGAGGGGCACTGTGGGATTGTTTGCAGTAGGGCAAACTGAAACAGCTGAAAAAGTGGGTTGGGTTGCCCTTGGTAACCTCTTCTCCATTGGTTAGGGAGTGTCCAGGAGTCACCTCTACCCACTGGTTAGTGACACCATAAATGTGGTAGCCCACGGAACCATCCTTAGAACACTTTCTAGATCTGCAAAAAATTAAAAGAAGACCTGCTCTCTTGGACAGAGAAGAACCATGGAAGACTGAAACTGCTCCCCTCTTGTACCCAGGGCAGAGAAGTGACTCCAAGGATCAGTTGGCTGACCTCCTATGTGGCTACAAGGACACTTCAAGCTTCAAGAAGCCTTTTCCTAAAGGGTGACCAGTTTACTAGTA
Source organism: Calotriton arnoldi (assembly GCA_963921515.1). Taxonomy (NCBI): domain Eukaryota; kingdom Metazoa; phylum Chordata; class Amphibia; order Caudata; family Salamandridae; genus Calotriton; species Calotriton arnoldi. The sequence goes on from CAWUFW010000792.1 coordinate 2,448,417, forward strand.
TCAACTGGCCTAGCCGGTGGCTTCTGCTGCAATGAGGCTTGGCCCCTCTGTGCTGTCCTTGACGTATTGGGATTCTTAGACATGACCCAGAGGAGCTGCTCCAGAAACCCTGAAAAGATGAAACTTAGAAAACTTTTGGACTTTCGAGACCTCTTGAGCGATCAGGGGGAAAGCGTGAGAAAGGTGTCTGATTTCGATACATCTTCCTCGGACACAGCTTCAGCCTTGCTCGGCTGAAGTGTTTTGGGTTCCATAAAAAAGACTGTCAGAAGGTAAAATCTTTGAGCGGGATGAACCCAGTTGATGTATCTAACCCGCGCTTCATTGCGGTAACCTGACATTGTGCCTAGGTCCTGGTCTACCACTTCCATAGACTATAATTTGCGCTTAGTGATTTTTGGCGCTATTTTTACTCAAATCTTTAAAAATTCATACCTCTGGTTCCCCTTTTTGGATTTTTGCCATTTTGGTGTCATTTGCTTATTACATTTTACTCTATTTTTCGAATTTGGTTGGTGATTTATATTGTTTGGTGCCTTCACTTTATTACCGTTTTGGTACTGCATATATACTTTACACATTGCCTAAAGTTAAGCCTGTCTGCTCTGTGCCATATCTACCAGATGGTTGAGCCCACGGTAATTTTTTTTGATAATCAAATTTTTTATTGGTTTATAACTCATACAACAAATCAGCCAAAGCACGGAGGACATTGAATTGATTACCTTTCCGCAGTTAAAGTCTCCCACATTTCCGCACCCCATAAGACTTGTACAGACACAATTAGTAACGGGACAAATCAGTCGGACCCTTCCATAGCACCTACCCATTTCCCCCACATCCTTTGGTGTCTCCTGGGGCACCCTCTTGCCACATAAAGAGCCTTCTCCTGGGTCGCACACCAGTCCACCCCCCTCCGCCACCGCCCAATATCCGGCGGTTCAGGACATGTCCATGCCGCCGCTATATCACGTTTTGCCACTATCATGGCTGTGTTGAAAAATAGTTTATCACTCCTGGATCCATCCAGCCCATCTGTGATTCCCAGTATTGAGTGCCTTGGGTCATGAGGAACCTCCCAGCCCAGGACCGCCGTAAGCTCTTCCTCGATGGCCCCCCAAAATCGCTCCAGACGGGGGCAGGACCAAACCACATGGAAGAAGTCAGCCAGGGCACAGCTACATCTCGCACAGGACGCATCGGGGCGCAAGCTCGCTCTATACAGACGCTGGGGAGTAAGATATGCTGCGTGCAAGTAGTAGAGTTGGATCAGTTTAAGTCTAGCAGAAGTGGTGATTGTCCTGGGGGCCATGAGGGCATCGCGCCAGTCCACCTCGTCGAGGGGACCCACCCATTCCACCCATTGAGCCCTCAACGTGTCCAGGGAGGTGGGAGTGTTGTTGACTAGGGTGCGATATATGCGGGAAATGCCCCCCTTGCCTAGATCTCCCAGCATTATCTGCGCCTCTGTGGGGCTGTACTCGGGGAGCCTCGTGCCGTCCGTAATGTGCGTCTGAAGGGCATGCCGCAGCTGCAAATACTTGTAGAATTGGGAAGATTGTAAGGAATACTGGGTTTGGAGTTCCTGAAAGGAAAGCAGGTGGCCTTTAGCCCATATGTCGGACCGTAGTCCATGCCACAGTAACTGCCCGTCTGGACTACGCGAATGGCCTCTATATTGGCTTACCGGCTTACCTTGTTAGGAAACTCCAAATGGTCCAAAATGCGGCTGCAAGATTAATTAAACGTGTTCCCTTTCGGCAACACATCTCTCCGCATATTCGAGAATTACATTGGCTTCCGGTAGCCAATAGAATTAAATTCAAGACCTTGACCCTTGCCTTTCGGGCTTTCCATGGTACATGTCCTTCGTATTTAAAACAGAGACTGGGTGTTTACACGCAGACACGTGCTCTGAGATCTAACAGAAATTACTCTGCACTCCACGAGTGAAGAAATCCCGACTGGGTGGCAGATCTTTTATGTTTGGGGCGTCCAAATTATGGAATTCTCTTCCGAATTCCTTGCGTCAGATCTCGTCTGAGTCACAATTCAGGAAGGCAGTTAAAACATGGCTTTTCAACCTGGCCTAATCTTTTGTGTCCTGATCGCTGCTTGCCGCGCGCGTGTTACTTGTCACTTTAGCGCCGGGACACCTCCTTGGAGGTAGCTGTTCGCGCTCAACAAATGTCGGTATTATTATATGTCCCCTAATTGTGTAATGCCAATGAGGTCCCATGATTTAAACCCCTGCAACCCACTAACCTCCCGAAGCCAAGCCCCATGCCATAGGGGTGTACACCGAGTGAGCCTACGCGTCCACCCAGTGTGGCGCAACGAGGCCCGGCAGGCCAAGAACACGGAACGAGTCGCATCGGGTAATTGGGATGGGATGGGTCTCCCATAAAGCATTGCTTGAATTGCCGGTAGTCCCAGCTCACTCAGTTCGAGCCGATAGGCCGGATCTGACCAGCCCCCGTTAAACCAGTCGTGAACCACCAGGAGACGTGCAGCCAGAAAATAAAGATATAAGTGTGTCATTCCCATGCCCCCGTCAAAGGAAGGGATCCGGCAAATAGACAGGGCTAGGCGTGCCCTCCCCCCGTTCCAGAGGAACTTGGTGGTTATACTGTCCAGCTCCCGGAACCAGGTCCTGGGGAATCAGAAGGGGGTATTTTGGAGGACGTAAAGAAATCTAGGGAGTATCATCATTTTAAACAAGGCGACCCTCCCCAGAGGGTTAAGAGGAAGCGTCTTCCATTTATGGAGATCTTCTTTGGCTTTCTTAACTAGTGGGGCGACGTTAAGCGCCCAGCCCAGTTCAGGAAGAAGGGTGATCCATATCCCCAAATATTTAAAGGATTGTCGCCGAAGCGGTATAGTGGATTGCCAATCGTAGCATTCCCTAGAGAGGTGCAGTGGGACCAGGACTGACTTCCCGGGGTTCAGTCTAAGCCCAGAGGCCTGTCCGAAATATTCTAGAATCTGGAGACAGTATGGCCCCGAGGAAGCTGGGTCAGCCAGGAAAATCATGACGTCGTCCGCATAAAGTGCGATCTTGTCCGCTTCCGTATTGGGCCATTCCCACCCACTGATACGGTCCTCCGCCCGCAACAGAGAGGCCAGGGGCTCCATGGCCAGGGCGAATAGCAATGGTGAGAGGGGACATCCTTGTCTAGTACCTCTGCTATTAGGGAAGGCCTCCGACAGTGCACCGTTGACCAACACCCGCGCTCGCGGGTGGGAGTAAAGGACCCGAACCATGGCCCTGAATTTGGGCCCAAATCCCATTTCGGCCATCACATCCTGTAAGTACGCCCAATTCACCGAATCGAACGCCTTTTCGAAATCTATGGATAGGAGGGCCAAATATGGGGTGAGCAAGTGCCAGTGGGCTAGAGCCAGTTGCAGTCTACGGAGGCAATGCCGGGTCCCGCGTTGAGGCATGAAACCGCATTGGTCTGGGTGGACCAGGGAAGCCAAGTAGGGCTTTAAACGTTGGGCCAGAATAGCAGCGTACAGTTTCACCTCCGTATTAAGGAGGGAGATAGGGCGGTAGTCCGCACAGCGACGCAGGGGGGGCTGGGATTTTGGGAGGACCACGATGGTGGCGATATCTGTTTCTGTCGGAAAAGAACCTCTTTCCACCGCTTCCTGGAACAAATCGGCCAGACGGGGCACTAGAATTTCGCGGTATGCCACGTAATTTTCTTGTGGAAGGCCATCTGGACCCGGTGTCTTGCCCGAAGAGGTAATGGAGATCACTTCTTCGATTTCTTTAAGAGAAATGGGCCGTTCCAAGTCCTCTTGGGCGGTTTCCTCCAAGCAAGGAAGACGTGCCTTACTTCGCTCAAGGAGGCCAGATAGCGAGAGGTCAGGGGCACGCGCTGCATATAAACTCTGATAATAGGTGGCGAAGGTGTTGGCCATCGCCATAGGGGTGCAGTGCACCGTTCCGACCTCATCCGTCACCTCTGGGATAATGCGATTCGCCCTGGGGTAGGTGGCTAGCCTATGCAGGATCGTACCGTTCTTGTCGCCCCAGCCGTAAATCCGCGCCACCGTCGACCTCCACAAGAGCTTGGCAGCGTCCAAAGTTAATTGTCTAATTTCGTCCCGCAGGTGAGCGAGTTGTCAGGCCTGGGCGGCATCATTAGACAGGGATACCGTTTGCTCCAGGCGAAGCGCCTGCGCTTCCCTCGAGGAAATCTCTTGCAGTCGTGCCTGCCTTTGGCTCTTGAGCAGTCCCTTCGCGACCCCCCGGATAGTTGCCTTTCCCGCCTCCCATAAGGTACCCGGAGAGGCCACGGAGCCCTCGTTGGTGAGGAAATAGTGCCTGAGTTCCGTCCCCACCGCCTGCTTAAATTCTTTGTCCTGGAGGAACCATGCGTTCATTCTCCATGTTTGGCGGGCAGATGGAGGGGGAGTCCCTGTGCTAAAAAGCACTGGCGAGTGGTCCGAGATACCACGCGGAAGGATGCGGGCATCGACGATCTCTGAGCATTCAGGTGCGGAGACAAAGATCGCATCTATGCGCGCCTGTGTGTGGTGGGCCGCTGAGGTGTGAGTAAATTGCAGTGTGCGGGGGTGCCATATGCACCACGTATCACAGAGGCCCAATGACTCCGACCAGTTCCTAAGCTGCCTCGCTTGTGCCGTACGGGAAACAGAAGGAGGACCTGTGGTGTCAAGGGCTGGGGAGGAGACTGCGTTAAAATCGCCTCCAACAATCGTGGTGCCCAGAGGCATAGTGGTCACCAGAGCAGCGGTATGGGTGAGTGTAGGCATGAGCATCGATGGGGGGGCATAGACAGATATCAGATTGATAGGAGAGCCGGCTAGCGAGCCACAAACTGATACAAATGATCCCTGCGGGTCGTGAGTCACCTTGGAAATGACAAAGGGCAGCGTGCGCCTCAGAAGAATTGCCACCCCGCGGGAGCCCCTGGAGAAGCCGGAATGCCATATTCTATCGTATCCGTAGCGTGCCAGAAAGGGACAATGATTCCCGAGGAGGTGTGTTTCTTGGAGCATGAGGATGTCTATGTGGAGGCGTTGTGCATAGCGCAGGACCGCCGTGCGTTTATGTCGGTCCAGAAGACCATTAACGTTCCACGACAGCACGTGGAGGGATGCCTCAAGTGTAACACTAACAGTCATGTCAGGGGGAAGTTACCCTTGGATGTACCGTCTGAAAGGGGTGCGCGCGTGTACGTGGGAGCCCGCAGATGTGTGGAAAGTCGCTTGCAATAGGGTCATACCCATCTCTTGTATAGGGACCATGTGTTGTTCCGTGGGTGCTGAAACAAAAGAACAACCAAATAATAACATAACAGACGAAACTTCCCCAAACCTCCCCTTCACCCCCACCCCACACCCTACACTTCGAGAACGGAAGCATCTGTCGACCCCCCATATGAACAGTACCAAACTATAACGTTCGTATTGGGTGCGTGGAGGACCCCTCCAGAAGGTCGGAGAGGTAATGAATCGGCAGCGGAATTAAATGCTAAACATTGGAAGTCTACCATTGACGGGGAGCCCCAGGGTGGCAGCAATCCGCCCTGGCGATCAGTGAACAGCTCGTCGAGCCCACCAGGCTCTCAAAGAGTCGGAGTACGAGAAAGGTCTGAGTCTGGTTTGGGCGAGCCCGTCCGAGACGGCGACGAGGGCAATCCAGGGAGGTCCTCTGCAGAGCGGTGCCTGCTGCGCGGCGGGGAGCCCGACCGGCTGGAAGAGTCCCGGGACCTCCGAGCCGCCACGCTCAAGGATCTAGGTGCTGTACGAGACTGGCGCCCCCTATGAGACTGCGTTCGGCGCCGGCGCCCCGGCGACCCCGGCCCCCGGAGCTGGGAGCCTCCGGGCCCCGGGAAAGGGGTCTGTCCCTGCCGGATAGGGTGTTCCTCTGTCAGCCATGTCCATGCTGCTTGAGGTGAATCGAAGAACTGAGTTTGGCCTCGGAAAATAACTTGCAGGCGTGCAGGGAATTGGAGTTGATACTGGAGACCAAGGGCCCGCAGCTTTTGCTTAACATTGGTATAGGAGCGCCGGAGTTCCTGCACCTCCCTAGTGTAGTCCGGGAATACCATAATGGTATGGTTTTGAAACTTGAGTGGCCCCGTAACCCGCGCGGCTCGCAGGATTGCATCCCGGTCTTTGAAATTAAGGATTTTCAGGATGATGGGGCGAGGCGGAGCGCCCGGAGGCGGCCTGGGCGCCAGGGACCTGTGGGCTCTCTCCACCACAAACCAGGGCGATAGGGTGTCCTTAGGCATCCAGGCTGTGAACCAGTCTTCGACAAAGGTGGCCGTCTGTCCCTTCTCGACCCCCTCAGGAAACCCCACCAGGCGGAGATTATTACGGCGGGCGCGATTTTCAGCATCTTCGGCCCGTCGGTGAAGCTCCTTGGTATGAGTGCTGAGATGGGCCACTTGTTCCTTTAGTTGTGAGATGTCGTCCTCCGCGGTGGAGATACGGGATTCAGCCTCCGTCAGCCTCGCAGTAGCATTACGGAGGTCCTGCCGGAGGAGGGACACGTCCACCTTAACCTCTCCAATCTTCCCTTCAACGGACGCCTGCGATGCACTAATGGCCTGAAGGATAGTGTCTAGATCCCTATCTTGTGGGGGGGGGAGGCCCCCTTCAGCCCTTCCAGGGGGATCCTGCTCCGAGGTAGTAAACCGGTCCATTTTCGTCTGTGTGGGAGCCGGCGCGGACTTGGAGGCCCTGTCTCTCCCCATGGCTTGCGACAATTCCAATCGCCGGTCGGGCGACGAGGGGTCGGCGCAGGGAGGGAATCAAACAAGCTCAGTAGTCCTGCCAGGAGGCCGGGACCCCGCCGGCGCACAGAAGGATCAAGCTATCACTCGGGGTGCACGCGAGCCGCCCCGGATTGCCACCCGATGAGATGGCCGTATGCGGTGGCCCCAGAAGGCCCCAGAAGGCCTAACCTCCCAAACACAAAGCCCGACAGGCCCTGTCCCGCCAACACTCCAGTTCAGGCTCCCGATTCCACAGACCCCCACACCACCCGTCAAATGGGGGGCCACCACACTGACCCGGAGTGATATGAAACAGTGGGGGGCGCCCAAGTGCGCCTCCTCACTCGCCCTGCCGCCCGACACGACAGCCGATCACCCGCTTCACACACAGGGGGGTGGGGACACCGTCAGGCTTAATAGAAAGTCCTCCCAATGGTGCAGGCCGCAGGCGTCCCGGAGACAAGGGCCCAGCTCCGCCCGCATAGCAGGCCCCACCGCAGGCCTTTGTGTCCTCTACCAGGCCCTTCAATGCCCTCAGTCCTGGCCTCCCAGACCCGGGAGCAGCCCACGTCGGCGGGAGGAACGTAACTGTCCGGGATAGAGAGGGGGGGGGCATGCAGTGTCACCCATGTCGCTGCCCGGTCTGGCAGCCGATCCCCCACCCCACTCACCGGGTGATGTGGCCGCCCCCAGCAGCACGGTTTAGCGGCTCCGGGCACAGGCGCGGCAGGCCGACAGGCGCAGGCCGTTAGCGCAGTCACTGATCAGGCCCCAGCTCACCTCTGCAACTCAGGGTGGGGGGACGCGTTTACTAGCGTCACTGCCCGACCTGACAGTCGATCCCGGCCCCTGCACCGATAGGATCTGTAGCGGGGGCCCGTAGTCGGGGTCAGACCCGGTGGGGGGAGTCGCCGATGCCCCTCACCGCCGTCAGTGTGCCGCACCTCCCGCCAGCCGCGCCGCTGGCCGATCAGCGGAGGACGCAGGATGCGGACCGCAATGCTGCCAACCTCAGGTCTATGAACGGTCGGGCCGCAGAGCTCCCCAGAGCCGTCCCCGCCAGCCATTCTCCAGCGCTCCAGCCACCGTCAGGGCACCAGGGGCCGCCCGGCCGCCACCGCTCACAGGGCTCCCGTCCGCCCCAGCTCCCTCGAAGCGTCCCGGCGTTGCCAGCAGGGCGCCAGCACCACAGGGAGAGCAGGCCGCCGCAGATCACACCGGCCCCACCGGCCCCGTACCGAGGCTCCGGAGGAGGACGCCACCACTCCAGGGGTCCCCCTCACACAGGCAGGACTCTTGGATGATTGCCGATACGGGCAGGATTCGAGGCGGATGACGGAGGGGTCCGGAGCACTCTTAGAGTGCGACCGCCATCTTGACGCCTCAGGCCACGCCCCCCCGAGCCCACGGTATTTTAGCGACTTTTGTGTTCACCTTGACATGTTAGTCAACTGCCCACCCCAAATAATAATCCAATTTCTTACAGTGGTCATTCTGCATTTTCCAGCCTTTGAGGGCACAGGCTGGGAAAATGAATGACTGTCATCCTGTCAACATAACGTTATGTATTTGTAAAGCGCATTCTCACACCTTTGAGCATCTTGGTGCTCAAAAACAGACATCTCTTGTAACCTAACTGAATACTACTCATTTTGTCAACCTCAGAAGAATAAAAGGTTGACTGGAATTGCTGGGATTTGAACTTGTGACCACTAGAGCAAACCCTGATCGCTGGAGTGAATGTTTTAGACCAGTGTTTCTTAACCTGTGGTCCGGGGACACCTGGGGGTCCACAAAGCCTACTCAGGGGGTCCGCGACTGCTTAGAAATTAAATAATATTAACAGATTAATAACGTGTATAGAAATAAAGAAGCACATTGTAAAACTTAAAATTTGTAAATTTTCTATAAATTTGAAAGAATTTGAAATGGCTGAAAATTGAGTTAGTTTCCTCAGATTGCTTAGTGGGAGCAGTGCAAGTGCATCAAACAGGATATAGGGTCTGATTTAGATCTTGGCGGATGAGTTATTGCATCACAACAGTGACGGATATCCCATCCGCCGAAATATAAATCCCAGTATGTCCTATGGGATTTATAATTTAGCGGTCAGGATATCCGACAGCGTTGTAACGCAGTAACTCATCCACCAAGATCTAAATCAGGCCCTTAGTATGGACAATGAGTGACCTCCATTGAATTTAGAAAAGCTCCAAACCTCTCAACAAAATAAAAAACACTTTTTGTATGTGTGAATTAGATAAAATATTTCATCATTTGTGCACTTGTTTGATGAATGCTTTTTTGTTTTTTTTTCTTTGCGTATTGTTTTGTGGTTTATATAATCGAAAATGATTAGACAGGTGTCCCCGACTTTCAGTAATTATACTCAAAGGGTGTTGCTGCATTGCAAAAATGATGATTCATTGGGGTCCACAGGTTCCAGTAATGATTAAGTAGGGGCCCACAGAAGTCAGAAGGTTAAGAACGACTGTATTAGACCACTGAAACACCAGCCACCATCCACCATAACAGAATGGGGCAACCATCACTGCAACCTGTAGGCTCTTTTGCAGATGGACTGCCAGGTTAGAAGTTTACTCTGGAACAGCCAGCAGAGGCTTGGCAAGTGTAAACCTTGTGCTTCCGAGTGGGGGAAATGACTGACTCCTTTCTCAGTGTAGGTCTTAACTCGCTGTTCGAACGCTGCTCTCTGATTGGCTAGTCTCAGGGTGGGACCAACCTTTCCCAGCTACGTCAATATTAAAGAATTGTACCACTGAGTGTGCTAGAAGGAGGCTCCCTAGACTTATTGCTCTTTGCAGTCTTATTCTTTTTACCCTAGTGACCCCCCTCCAATCCCAAATCAGTGTTCTCTTTTTATCTAAAATGCTAGTGAAATTCGGGATCCTGTGATCTGAGAAATTCTTGTGGGCGATCTAATTTACTAAAATAAAAAGTACTTTAGCAACACTCTCTGGTGAATCGAGAACTGGCCCTGACCACCCTTCCCCTTAAACTGAACATGAGCCAAGGTTCCAACAGGTAACTGTTTAATGTGCAGAACATGTACTACAATTACTTTCATCCTATCCATTTATCTTAAAGACTAATTATCCAAATCCTTATGGTGTGAGGGAGAGTCTTTTTGTCTCATGTCTGCATGTCTTAAGGTTTCTTGTATTATTCTTAAAGGCATATCCTTTGCCTCACTCTCCCATCACATGGATTAATTATAATTCAGAAACAAGGAGACAGAGTTCTCCGTTGAGGGTTTTTAGTACCGCGGATTTTGTCAAGTCATGTGTGGCCCTCCAGGATCCGAGGTGAGGGCCACTTACGCGCTGGGGTTAGAAGGAAATTTACCCTCCTGTAGGCACTTTATGAACAGGCCAAGTTCCCTCCCTTCAGTTTCTAAGGGTCTCAGTGGCAGAACAATGTCACTTCCAAGGTCACCAGGTGAATGATTCTTAGTGGTCATAGCCAGAACATTAGATGTGGTACCAAGAGCCCCAGGTAGACCCAAGTATCACTGCATAGACCAGCATGAACAGCAGGTACACGCGGTAGATGAGGGTGTCCAAAATAAGGCCCATGCGCAGCCATTCCTCAGCGATCTCCTGCTGCTCGAAGTAGTTCTCCACCAGCTTCCGCATGGCGTGCAGGTCGCTGGAAATGCTCGCGAGTAGACTCGTCAGATGCGGCCCAAGGTGGTTGTAGTTACCACTATGCAGGCTTATTGACTTTTCTAAGAATCAAACATGATGAAAGAAAACAATTTGTTGTTAAGCATCATACATGGAAGAGCTCAGTAGTGACAGTAATTTAGAAACAAAGCTTGCTAAGATATGCCTGTGATTGTCTTTCCAGTAAATCAGCCATCTCATTAGTGGTAAATTAAAGGCCCTTGTAAGATTTTGCAAAATTTAAAAATAAACCTGGTATTTAACACATGGAGGAAATAATTAAGGATTTAGCCTTTCTGGGAGAATATCTTTAGATGCAATGTCACAAGGCAAGCTAGCTTGACTCCAGGGTTGCCAGTTTGTGTATGCTTCACTACAGACATTGTACAAGAACATTGATAATAAAAGGATTTGGTAGGATAAAGTAAAAAAAAAAAAAAAAGCAAAACCTTCTCTCTACTGTTTTTTATACTGTGAACTATCAGAGACTTTTCAACATTTTTGTAACAGTCGTGGCCTTCAAAATCAAAGCCCTTTGTTGATTCACTTCCTTCATAATCCATGGTACACAAACAATTGTGCGACCGTCCTCTCACCCTGACGTAACGACCCGCAGACTCCCTCAGGGGTGTGTAAAACACCCATAGAGTTCAATTTGTCATTGGCTCTTGAGTGGTGGTTCTTGTGCTTTGATTCATCAATATGTGGATAATATACAGATGTATCTAAAAACCTCTTCCTTCGATGACATAAGTACCAAGAAAAAAACTGTCTGATGAAACTCATAATTGGATATCAGTCACTTATCTTAGACTAATCCATGAAAGGATGGAATATGTTGTTCTATGTTGGCAACAAGAATTTAAATTCAACCAAGCCTGGCCATCTGATCTCCACATTGACATCTTCAACCCAACATCTGCCTCTGAAATTAAATCTCTTAGCTTCTGAATAGACCCCCCTCCCATATCCATGAACTCACATGTTGAGCCTGTATTATAATTGTAAAGATAATTTCTTTATTGCTTAAAAATTCAAACCATTTCAACTTCCCGCAGATTTTTTCCCGGGGGGTCAAGCACTTATCATCTTGTGCATTAACAATAGGAATGCCCCCCTAAAGAGTATTTCAAAATCTATCCTATCCCCTCTAAAAGCTTTGTTGCATTCAGCCACCAGACTCATTCAGTAGTGAAAAAAATCACTACTGTAACCAAGAGAACCTCATGAGTTGCTTCAAGAACACAGAATCACATTAAAATTAGATTGTAAATAATTTAAAGCTCTCCACCTTAGCAACCGCAGTATCCTCCATCCCCCTTCAAAATCTCAGGTACTGATTTAAACATTGCACAAAGACGTATATAGACTCAAAATGGAGATATTTACATCTCATCTAGCCACAAATGCATCGTTTTCTGGATTGTATGTAAAAACTCCTCCATGTTTTCTGTATCTATTTAGAGGGGCACACAACACACCACAGCATGTGTCATGCTTCTCCTGCCCCTTCTTATTACACCATCCGTCACACCATCACTTACACCATCACTTACTCCTTCTAATACTTTAACACTAATTCTAATGCAAAAATGTATCTGACCCGAGTCTATCCAGCTCTATAACTTCTTTTTAGATCTGGCGTTAGCCAAAACCTTTTGATTTTACTAAAATGATATGTATCATATAGTTACAGGGGTTTTCAGCCCCTTCTCTTCATTCATTAGTCTGTTGCTGTGTCAATCACATTTTGATTCCGCCCACTACAGGATGCAGCATGGGGCAGTGGTCAGCCTACTTAAGCCACCAGTTAACTTCACTTTGAGTGACTGACTTTGCTCTTTCACAATGAGCACATCTGCACAGAAGTGCCAGTGTTTTTACTGTATAATTACTTTAATGTTGCCTTTGTGCTTAGAGCTTCATGTAATAGCAGGATGCTTTTGATGTACAGAGCGCATTCCAGCTTTATCAGTTCCTGTCTACTGCCAGTGCTGAGGGAAATTCCTTTTGTAGTGACCTATGCTTATCTCACTGTTGCTATTTTGCTATTTCATTAGTCTGAAAAAGTTGTGAAGAACAGAGCTTTTTGAAAGACTAGTAAAACAGTAATACAAACAGCAGCTCACACAAACTCTGAATATAAGCTCGAGTGTGCTCTATCTTTGCAACCCTGTCTCTTTCTTTTTCACTCTTTCTTTCTTTCTTGCTCTTTCCTTCCTTCTTCCTTTTTCATTCCTTTTTCCTCAAGTTGTTCCTTCTTTCTTTCCTTCCTTACATTGTTTCTTTCTTTTTTGCCTTTTTCTTGCCTTCTTTCTCGCTTTCTCTCTTCTTCTCTTTCTTCTTTTTTTCCTTCCTTTCTTCTTTGCTTTTCCTTCCTTCTTTCTTTCTTTTTTCTTCCTTCTTTCTTATCTTCCTGTTTTGCCTTCCTTCATTTCTTGCTTCCCTCTTTCTTTCTTCCCTTCTTTCTTTTTTCCTTCCTTCTATCTTGTCTTCCTGTTTTGCCTTCCTTCTTCCTTTCGTGCTTCCCTCTTTCTTTCTTGCCTTCTTTCTTTCCATTTTCCTTGCTTTCTTTCTCTCCTTCCTTTTTTAATTTTCCTTCTATGTTTCTTTCTTTCTCTTTCCTTCTTTCGCTTTTTTCTTGTTTTCCTTCCTTCTTTCATTTTTCTTCCTTCTTTCTTTCTTGTTTTACTTTCTCCCTTCTTTCATTTTTCTTCCTTTTTCCTGCCTTCTTTCTTGTTTCTTTCTTTCTTGTTTTCTTTCCTTCCTTCTTTCATTTCTTCTCCCTTCTTTCTTGCCTTCTTTCTTGTTTTTTTCTTCCTTTCTTTCTTGTTTTTCTTTGTTCTTTCATTTTTCTTCTTTCTTTCTTGTTTATTTCGTTCTTTCTTGTTTTCCTTCGTTCTTTCTTTCTTTCTTTCTTTCTTTCTTTCTTTCTTTCTTTCTTTCCTAAAGGCAAGAGGCTGGCAGCCAATGCTATCCCAATTGGCTTTTGTGGGTATGTATTAGCCAAGATCTTTTGATCTTACTACAATTATGTGTGTAACTTAGATACAGATGGGGGTTTTCTGTCAGACTTTGTCCATTAGTCTGTGGTTGTGTCATTCACATTTTTCTTTCACCCACTCCAGCATGCATCAACGAACAATGAGTCAGCCTACTTTACTATGAGTTACGTCATGCTGCCATTTCACAAGGAGCACATTTGCACGGAAAGGAGCTCCCTTCAGTGCCAGGGAGTACTATGGCAATGTATGCATTTTCGAGAGAGAAAAAACATGTTTGCCCTTAGCCAGTGATTTTATTTTGATCGATGAAGGCCTGGCAGCTTCCCAAACAATAAAGTTTTCTAAAACCATGACAAAAACAAAACAAGAATTACCAAAACACTGTTGGTCAATGCCAGGTCTATTTGCTTTGCCTGTGGTTGTTTATCTTAATACCTATTCTCTATCCCTGTACCCGTTTGCTTTGTTTAATCCCCCTTTACATCTATTGTATTCCCTTCCTCAGCCCAGGACTGGGAACAAGGTGCCCTAGTGACATGATGCTGCATGGACCTTTCTATCAACACCAGGTCAGCCATCCAAAGTGCCAATGAGGTACATCATCCTATCCTATCACAGAAACACTCACCCTGAAAGATGGTTTTCACTGCAGTATATTTCACAGAGACATCTGCCCCTGTATTTAAACATATTTTGCTTCATGACTAATCACTCCCCCAAATGGGGTGGGGTGAGAGTAGCTATGATATGCAAAAATACTTTAACCATCTCTGGTCTACAACTTCCACCCACTCTGCAACACCCGTAAAGACACTGGATTCCACTTACAAGCATTAAACAAACAACATGAAGTCATAGCATGGGTGCGCTCCAGTGGCGCAATCGGTTAGCATAAGGTACTTATACATTAAGCCATACCATGCTACCACCCACCCAATGTGGCCAAACCCTTCTTGGAAAATTTCTTTACAGTGCTCATGCAGGTTTTCTCTCTTTCAAACATTTCTTAGTTGTCGGAAATTTCAACATCTATAGAGTGGCCAAAGGATGATTCAGGTCTTCCCCTTAGGGACTAATGGACATCTCCAAATAATCTGTCTAGAAAACCTGTTCAAAGCAACCTTATAGACATTGTCGTACATCATAGCCTGGAAATGAGCAACATAACCTCAATCCCCGACAATTGGTCTGACCACCAAATAATTATCTACTGCTTCATGCCCTGGAAAACCAAAAGGACCCTCTTCCATTTGAAGTATGGTGTTTCCCAAACACCTTCAAGACTTTGATGGTAGACAACCGCCGCCAACTCAGTAGGCAGTCACCCTGAACCATCCTTTATCAGCATCCTCTATTACTACATCACCAAGGCTGTAGAATCCTGCGCCCAGTCCAACAAGGGCAAAAACAGACCTCAAAACAACAGTGGTATCAGCGCCTCCTCAATCAGCTCAAACAAGTCGATTGCATATTAGACAAGTAAAGAAACACAAGCACTCTGGCAGGTTAAGTTATCTCTCAAACATTCATACCGCACACATTACTACGATTTACTCAGCGAAGCAAGAATGGTTCTCCGATAAGGTACGACAGGCTTTTAGTAGCCCTAGTGATCTGTTCAAAGTTGTACCAAGAATACAGGAATTCCGATCAAACTCTTTAAAAGTAGAGGTTTGTAAAATACAGGCTGCAGACTCCCTACTGATACAAATCACCACCCAACAACCCACAAATCTCATATTTAACTGATCAAAGGGCTACCTTGGAAGTGGATATCCAGAAAAAAGCAGCCTCCTGATCCTAAGCATTCTCTGAGGAACCTCTACTGCTCACCAAACTCAGTTAAACAGAATAACTCCTGTGGAGCTAAAGAAATCTTGAAAAGGAGGTGGCAGACATACATCAAGTCACAGGTCAACCTGGACTCCAAACATCTGGATTGCACCAATGCAGCAGAAAGAAAACAACACTAATCACAGTGAGGGGTGATCTGCTAAAGGCAGCGGAGGTTGGCACCATTAGCTTGCTCATATCATATCTCTGCTGCCTTTGACTCAGTGGATCTCAAGATCCTCCGGATCCATCTCAGACAGTGGCTAAAGTCAAAGTCCACATAGTCAAATGTCCTGTGAGCTCTACTCTCTCATCGTCTGCTAATATCAGCTCCTAGGTCATCGTCACATACAACAGTGCCTTGCGGCATGGTTTGTGATCTTCCTGGCACTGCAATCTCTCTCTGCAGCTGCAGAGGCAGTGTGCGAGCTTCCAGTACCTTGTATCACACTTTCGAAGGTGAGTGAGTTGTTCAGTGTCCATGTGTCACAATGATCCACTTTCTTGTAGCACACCAGCCTGGCCAAATAGTGCAGGACCATGATTCTGGCCCACTGGGGGACGACTGGGCACTTCGATGAGCCTTGATGAAGAATGTTCATGACGAAGACCGTCTCCAGGAGCCCGATGACCAGCAGCGTGAGGCACAGGGAGAAATATATCCCTAAGAGATGAAAGGTAAGGAAAAAAACAATTTCCTGATTATATTGAAAATAGATACTTTACAATGACCATAGAGAATCAGCTTGGGTTGACCCAATGCCTACAAATCTCATCCAAGAACCTCCAATCAGCATCTGGATTGGGTCATGATGCCCCTCTGAAGCAAAAGACTCAGGCAATCCTACTTACAGGACATTCATCAATAATATGGCAATCGTTCCAAGATGCATTGGCAGCTTTTATGGTACATCTAACGAGTGCTGTGGGAATGAGGGGCACTGCCTGGAGGTGTATAAGGAAAGACGTTGGGGAAGAACACGTAAGGGGAGCAAATGGACTCCAGCAATGGACATGGGGAAAGAGTATGGAATGACTGAAGCTAAACTAGAGTGTACAAATACCTTGTTAGTATGTCCCCAGCGATGGGAGCATGCAAGAGGTTCTAATGCCCTTACTAGAACCTTGGTACCAATGCCATTTCAGGAGCATGCTCTCACTTCAGGTGGCATTATCACAGGCACTAATTGCACATGGACAAAAGAGAAGTACCGAAGCACACATAGGAAGTCCATACAATTGACGGGGAATCACTACGTTCACTATGTGTGGATGCGCTCATGGACTGGCAGGCTTATCACGGCCTCCCCACTCTCTATAGTTACCGATTGGGCTTACCTGGCGCCTGCCGCGGATTCCATTATGTGGTACCGCGTACTATCACTACAGACGTCTTACAGAGCACCTGGGCGCATTTACTTACAGCAGTTCGGATACAGGCTTTCTAGAGACGTACCTTGACTCTGCAATCAGTTAATAATACCAGCTTGTTCTTGGAAATACATATTACTATATGTTTTCCAGGCCTTGAAAAAGTCCAAAGGACGAAATACATGTTGGCTGCTTCTGTCTGTACAACACCAGATATTGGAACGTTTAAGGAATAAAACAACCCATGAGAAAATAAGAATACTATGGACTTTGCTGTTTTGACTAACTCAGTTCACTTATTCTGTCTGATTTCAACTGTATGGAGTTCCTGTGTGTGCTTCGGTACTTCTCTTTTGTTCAAGTTGCTGCCAAGGATTTTCTTTGACAGACCCACACCCCAGGTGGCCGCGTGTTTAGTACCATGAGAGCACTTTATCCTGTACCACGTAATGATTGTGTATGATTCTTTATCCATACCTACATTTGTTTATAGATCTGCAATTATTGTGGACATAGCCATCAGTTGTTTTTGCATTCATACTAATTGCTCATGTGCTATTTTCCCTTGCGCAAAATGCCTAGCTTGAGCTATTCACAACAAATATTTGGAAGTTAAAACCTCGAAAGGTAAATACAGCGAAATTGGGATACTTGCAAACTAGAGCACTCACAGGCGTTCCATGAAATGGAAATCAGCCTAGGTGTGAGACTAGTGCTATGTGTAGTGAGAGATGCTCCATGGAAGTATATGCCCCAGTGATGCAAGGAATGAGTTGGACTTCACTATGGTGATTAAGGTCACTGATTTAAGTAGTGATACTCTACTAGGATGTAGTAAATCAGTGAAGTGATGACTGAGATCCCCTTGGCTTGGGTCAGCTACATGGGGGTCAAGCAAGACTACTCAAGACTAAATGGTTAATGACACTCTATTTATGCATCAGACACATGAAAGGAGTGAGTATCCCACCACTCTTTTAGAAGTGAGAGTTAACAAGACAGCTGACAAACCATGCCAGTTTTCCCTTCCACTCACTGGACATACCTAATGCAAGCGAGAATGATGTCAGAGGCGGCCCCCCTACATAGACTATTTCTACCAGTTTTTTTGTGTTTGGGTTCACCAGGTAAACCATGGCAGTACTCAATAGGAAACATGCACAGCTGTCCCCCAGTGTATCATGGAAATGGTGTTAATTTCTCCAAAGATACACAAAGGCTTTGATGGTCTATCTTCATAGAAAAAAGAATGCAGACAAGTTTCTTATGGGATGGTGGACCTACGGTCACTGATTGCTCCCTTAAAAGTAGCTCCTCCTATGAAGAGAGGAACCACTTTGAAGGAAAAATGCTTCCAGAGAAATCTTTTAAATCTGGCGTGCAGCCCGCAGCTGGTCTCCACTGCACCAGCCATAGGGCAGCCAGCCCACCAAGCAAAAATGACTCCCTCCATTTAAAAGCCTAGGTGGTGATTTACTGTATATTTTGTGCATACCTGGGATTAATAACGGTTTGCCCGGAACAGGTGGTTTTGGGCTCATATGGTACGGCCAGAGGAACAAGTTGCCAAAGAGACCAATTTGGTGCCCTGGTCTGGATAAATCAATTTGTGTTTCTGAAAGAGCACCACCCCCATTGGGATCTCTAGTTAGTTTGGGTAAAGAAAAATCTTAATATAGCATTGATCACTTATGGCCACAACAAAAGGAGGAAATACTGGTAGCTAATTGATCATTGATAAATTGATAGGGACCTGAAGTTCCACCTGATGGACACTACCACTCTTGAAGCAGCCCATGCCCCCACCATCCCATCACTCGAGTGACATTGCAGGCACTTGAGGCTGAGTTAAGAGCTATTGAACGCTCATACCAATCAGGGGGGTCCCACTGGCCGTTGCAGGGAGCAGATCATTCAGGATCAGCAGGAAGACGGTGTAGCCTAGCAGGAGCGTCATCTTGAAGGAAGCCCGGTCCACGGTGTGTGGAGGCAAGTTAAAGCTCAGAACATCGATCAGCATCAGGAAGGCACTGGGGATCAGCAGGTTCACCACGTAGACGCTAGGCCGGCGCTTCAGAATGATCTAAGGTGACAGACACCCATGCACGTTACTTGCAGAACTGAGACCCATGAGTCCACAACACGTGGCTTACGGGGAGAAGAACACATCACTATCGCCACAAGGCAAGTAAAGGTACCACACTTAAATATCTTTAGACTGACACCAACAATGCATGAGCAAACACACTTGAGGAGCCCAGACATCAATCATCTCCAGGTCAAAGGGCATGAAGGTTTATACTTTTTTTAAAAAACCTTTATTAATGGCATCACACACGAGAAACAACAAAATGCAATGCAGCACTGTGATATTACAACAGTAGAGTATATAATACATGATGGGGCCAATTAAGATGTCAGTCGGAAAGCCTCCGTCCGACAGTCGGAAGCTTTCCGACCGACTCATCGGTTTACGGTCTGACCGCCCGATTACGATGTTCGTGGTCGGAACGTACACCGGTCGGTCATTCCGAAACGGTTCCGACCGGTTCTCGGAGTATTCCTGTCGGTCGTAACTGCACCGTAACACCCTATGGACGGCGTTTCCGCTGTCGGGATTTGTCGGATTCTGACAGCCTTTCCATGCTGAACTTTCCGACGCGGCAAGGCTGTCGGATAGTGACTTTGGGGGCCCCTGGCACGGCCCCTTGCCCCGCAGCCTACGGTTGATGGCCGAGGGGTTACCTTAGGTACCCCCCCAGTAAAACCCTGCACTGTGTGGCAGGCACCATGGGGTGCCTGCGACAGGGTGCAGGGTTTTACACACACACACCCATTTACCTATAGGAGCTTGTGTTACGGCCGGTTTACGGCCGTAACACAAGCTCCCATAGGGAACAATGGGAATCCGACCGAACAGTGTTCAGTCGCATCGTAATCCGGCGGTCGGAACCGCCGACCGCCTGCCGGCCGGTCCTGAGACGGTGTCTTTCCGACCGACATCGTAATGAGCCCCAATATGTATCATTTCAACAGGTACGGTAACCAAGCATACCAAATGAGGTAGCAGATACTGATACATATTAATTTAATCAGTTGTCAGAGAATCATCTTCAGAGGAGTCTTCCTCCAAGCCCAGAAACCTATCACACAATGCTCTACAAATGTCCAAATCAACAGGCAACTTATGATCTAAGCGGGTGAGACGCATTTGCGTTTCCTTTGCCACTACCCATTCAGAGACATCTCGTACCCAGCATTCTTCAGTGGGGGCTAAGACCCCCATCGATGTGATGGCCACTCACCTCCTTGCCAGCACTAGGGCCAGCTGTAGAAACTGATTTGCCATTTTACGTTTCTTGGGACAAACAATATTGCCTAACAGACAAAACTGAGGAGTGAGTGGGATAGTAAACGCAGTGGTCTGACTCAACCTAGTTACCGCCCGTCCCCAAAACTCACTCACTTGTGGGCAGGCCCATGTCATGTGCATAATATCTGCTATCCCAACCCCGCTAAGGGGACACAAGGAAGGATGCTCCGGATTAATTCCATGCAAGCCCCCTAATGTTATGTATGTACGATGAAGTAAATTAAAATGAATGCGTTTGAACCGGGCGATGTTGTATACAGACCTCACCAACTCGCAGATCCTAGCCCAGTTCACATACGAGAACAGAGCTCCGAAATCTGCTTCCCAGACTTGTCTCACCCTTAGTGGTCCTATACTTGTATCTGCCTGTAGCGCCTTTGAAAACAGTTAGATAAGATGACGTCTGGTCCCCAGTGTCAGCAGGGCATATAATATCGCAGACTCCAGGCATGCTGCTGGAAATGATGTCCAAACAGTTATAGCTACGTCTGTTAAACCCATGTGATGTAAAAATTGTCCCGGGCTCAGCCGAGTCTGTGTGTCTTCAAAGGATATAAAGATATAATTGGGATTCGCCAACTCACAGCCACCCTCATGCCACGATTGAAATGACATAACCTCCTCCATTTGTCGAAATGGAGCCAATACCCACAATGGCAGCTCTCTATGGAAGGTGGCCATTCTAATCACCACCGTGACCACTCTCTGCCACATCCCTGAAGTCTGATGGACCTCATAGGAGGCTGTGGGGGGCATGTTAGTTCCGCCCATCAATAACGTGGGGAGCTCAGTGCAATTCACCATGCATGCCAGTAGAGCCTTCTCCCAATTCATACCATCCATTTTGCTGCATGTTGCATGTGCGAACCATAATAATACTCCAGGTTTGGGACCCCCAGGCCCCCGTCCTCATAGCCCTCATTAGTGTCTGACGTGCCACCCGGCTGCACTTCCCAGTCCAAACAAGAAAGGTAAGGAGTGTATTCAGTTGGTGAAACACCCCTGTGCATAATGGCCACAAAGAGTTCTGGATGACATATAGGCAACGAGGCAGAAACAGCATTTTGGACACTGCGATCCTACCCATCACTGATAGCAGTACAGCTTAAACTTGTCCAAGTAAAACTGTGCGTTTGTTGGACAACATAAACATCAGGATTGTGCCAGACTGATTCTGTGCACACCCTCAGGATATGTTGGCCTATAGTCCTGCTAGCTCACAGTGCACCATCTGTACCCTAAACCTGATCAGGTAACAAATGGATTGTTCAACCTCACAACATGACAACCCTGACTCCCCAAGGAAATTGTGGTAACAGATCCAGAACCCTTTCATTTGGTTACTCATGCATACCCAAAGAAATACACAACCTGCAGTTTCAATATGTATTGAAGCATTGTGATTCTTGAGTAAAATATGTGTGCTGCGATAATCAATAGAAGGAAACAGAGTAACGTAATTTGCATTATGAGAATAGTGACAAAGATAAACAGTTCCACCATTGTGCTATAACAGTGGATATATGCTGACATATAAGCACTGTCATATAGTGTACTCTTACCTACCGCTTCCTAATCTAGTTTGCCTAGGGTGGGTTATCTGCCAAATCCCTGTTGGCTGATCTAACTCTCCATTACCTGTGGGTAAGTGTCATCAGGCTGCTTGTCTTGCTCGAAAGCTGGTCATCCCTCCTTGCAGAGGTAAACAGGAATCAGCTGGGCTGGAATTGTGACATGCAGCAACCTCACACTGTCAGTGAAATGCTCCTCTCCCTTAAACAAGGAAGTGATGCTGTATATATAATAAACATCCCCCATGCTGCTATGCCGAAGCCTCAGTCAGGCTGCTATTGTTTATTCTATCGTGATAGCTCTGTCGCCTACCAGACAATAATAAACAACATTTGTTCAGTGAATGTTCAAGGTATCGTTATAGTGTGACTACGAAGTAGAGATGTAAGAAATGCAGTTTCAGAGAATACTATCCTGCCCAGCCACGCAAGCAAATGTATGTCAAATGTCACTGTGTTTAAGCAAGAAGGCAACTTTAGAAATGTAAGTATGTAAAATGGTGGTGTTTCCTCCCGGGCCTATCCTAATCATGTGACAGCGGGAGGCTGTTCCAGAACTGCACAGAGACCCACAAGGAGTCTATCACCCTGTTATATTCCACATAGGTACCCTATATAGGCGCAGGTAACATTGCAACCTTTCACCTATATTCTTCCCTACATTACATACATAACGGTTCTTAGGGTCTGACCTTTTACCTAGATACGACACTGCATTCAGAACGCGGGTTTCCCCCTAGTTCGAATCTCATACATTATGCATGAGGCTTCTTGGAAGCACAGCAGGACTAACAGCAGGACGAACATCTCCTGTA
Source organism: Calotriton arnoldi (assembly GCA_963921515.1). NCBI lineage: Eukaryota > Metazoa > Chordata > Amphibia > Caudata > Salamandridae > Calotriton > Calotriton arnoldi. The sequence goes on from CAWUFW010000792.1 coordinate 2,470,832, forward strand.
TAATATCTCTGTATAAAGTTCAGGCCCGACGTCATCCTTTAGGCCGACACAGTAACACAGCAAGGTAAGACCCCTGGGGAGACCTATGGGTATATATACATCACATCTTGCTTAGAAGAGATGAGGAGACCGAGACTTCCCGGCTGACACACTGACCAGAGACGCTGAGGTTCCTGCATGCAGATACTCCAGCTCGCAGTGGTCTAACATCCCTCGCGGGGTGTTCAACTCGAGACCAGGACGGGGTCCCATATTCTCTCATTCTCAGGTAATGGGGTTGACTAGATCCTAGAGGGATTCTTGGCATAACACCTACACATATGCTAGGTACATCTAGTTAGGGAGGCATCGTAGGAGTACGCACTTTTTATCATGTGTTTTATGTACTTGTATATATTTATGATTTCTGCAAGATGGTAGAACTTTACCATCCCTTTACTTTCGTAGTACTGCTAATCATATATCTCTGCTACTGTCTAATGGTTGTTGCAGCTCATCTATTCTACACTAGAATAACAACTGTTCAATAAATACTTATTGAAAACGCCCAGCCTGTTTATTCTGTGTAACTCTCTGAGACAAACTAAGTGAGCACGAGTGACTGAGCGAAAGGTAGTATATTGTTTCCACGATTCTGAGGGATCAGGGTTGTCATGTTCTGAGGTTGCCAGAATCTATTCTCTCCTTGGTAAGAGGAGATTATAGTGGCACTGTGAGCTAGCTAATACAGATAGGCTAACGTATCCGGTGGGGGTGCACGGAATCAGTCTGCCACCAATCCCACAGTTTATGTTATCCAAACGCGCAGATCCTGTATAGGTTATATAAGAACTACACGACAACCCGTTCCATATTGTGGTGCAGCTGCTCTCGCCGTGCATGTGCCACCATAATCCCCAGGTAGCGGAAGTGATAAGTCTACATCTCAGACCCAGGTCCAGTACCTGCTCAATAAGCACCCTAGCCAATGCCACCAACGGGAACAACAATGACTTTCTGTTATGTCGTAGGTAAGTAGTTCCAGTAGTCTTGGTTAGGTTACAGATGATAAGTTTATTGATCTTAGATGTTCAATAGGTTTTCCAGTATAGATGTAATAAAGCCCCACCAGGAGCAGCTTCTCTGCTGCTCAGCCCAGGATCCAACCGACAGTCCCACTCCAAGCATACCACACATTCCAATGACATCACCATCCACACTAACATTCTACTCTCACTGGCTGAACAGCAGAGGCAGAGAAACAGGGAAGATAGAGGAGCCAAAGGATGACTGAAAGGCGCCGTTGCTTCAAATACGAAGCTTAACCTGAAGTTCGAAAATGGGAGGTGAAGAGAGACACAGAGACGAAACCCTGCAAAGTATCTCTGTTCAGACGGCGAAAATGGCAGAAGTCCAAGATAATAAATGCCACAAGATACTTCACATAAGTCAGGCTCCACGGACATCAAAAGGCAACAGCAGGCTGAAGTCAGGAAAGTACTCCAAGTACGTTTGGCACAGGCATCGAAGAGACAACAGCAAAATCCGGACTGAGGCAGGAATGACACTAAATGAAAATGGCGGCACGTAGAGAAGACGCACGCCGGATGGCTCAAGACGCGCAAGAGTGTATAAGCGTCTCTAAGTAGCGAGAATCCCAGGGTTCCAGGAAGTCAGAAGGAAGAGGAAAACGAACGTCCAAGAACGCACTCACGAGGAAGGGAGCGCGCACAGAATCCATGGAGTCCTCGCGGGCCATTTGAACAGAGTCCTCGCGGGCCATTTCAACATCGCAGTAATAACGGTAAGAATGCGCACAGCATGCTCGAGTCGCAAAGATAAAAATAGCACTCGGGTGACTTGAGACCCCAAAAATAAGACGTACCAATATGTCTCTCTGAAGATTAAAAGGAAGCGTGCCTCTCCCGATCTCGTAAAGTGAGCCATGGCTATCTGGAGAAATCACTGCAGAGTAGAAAGAGCACCACGAAATGTCGAAAATCCAAGACACAAGTTGAGAACGTAGCAAGATTACTTTAACCAGTTCATCAAAATCCGTGCAGGCCTGAGTATGTCAGATCATTAAATCTTTAGGTAGATTCTTTAGTGTTTCACGTAGTATAAGAGGGTTTGCCTCTTAGCTTGAAGATGAAGTAAGTAGAAGTAGGAAGCATGCGTCCTGACAATGGCAGCAGGGTGTCAATAGCAGTTGGAAGTAGACACCTAGACAGTGGCAGCAGGAAACATACGGCTTGTCCCTGGCAGCAAGATGTGAATTGTAGCAGGAAACAGACGCCATGACAATGGCAGCAGGAAACAGGCAATCAGGAAACATATGCCCAGTCAGAAGCAGGCAGAAGAAATCAGGCAGGAAGAAGCAGGTAGCAGGAAACATACGCCATGTAAAATGGGTTCTTACATGTAGTGCCAATCTTTGAAGATGCCGGGTAGAAATTTTAAAGCAGCAGGGTGTCAGGGCAGTAGGAAGCATGGCAGCAGATAACAAACACCCTGTCAGAAGCAGGCAGCAGGAATCAGGCAGGAAGAACATGTAGCAGGAAAGATACGCCCTGTAAAATGGACTGTCCGGTGAATCTGGACACTGGTGGGGCGGGAGGGCGTAAGATCCTTAGGTAAGTTCTTTTTTAAGTAAAATCTTGTATAAAAGTACCTTTTCAAGCTTGAAGTAAGTCCTCACGCATGGTTTTGAATCCAACTCGTCGCCAATTTATGTTATGTCGTAGGTAAGTAGTTCCAGTAGTCTTGGTTAGGTTACAGATGATAAGTTTATTGATCTTAGATGTTCAATAGGTTTTCCAGTATAGATGTAATAAAGCCCCACCAGGAGCAGCTTCTCTGCTGCTCAGCCCAGGATCCAACTGACAGTCCCACTCCAAGCATACCACACATTCCAATGACATCACCATCCACACTAACATTCTACTCTCACTGGCTGAACAGCAGAGGCAGAGAAACAGGGAAGATGGAAGGTGAAACCTTAGATATAACACTTTCCTAGGTTAATTTTAAGACCAGACACCTCTCCAAACTCTAGTAGCACTTTAAAAAAAACCTCAAGGGCCACTCGAGAGACTTGTAGCTAAAATAATGCATCATATGCATACAGGGAGGTGATGTATCTAGTGTGACCTAACTCTAGTCCCGATCCGTGCATAACCCGCCGCACTTGAATTGCCAATGGTTTCATATCTAAGGCAAATAGTAGTGACGATAGAGGGCATCCCTGCCGTGTACCACGCTCTATTTCCCACTGCTCCAACCTGCACTGGTCCACCCTCACTCCGGCACCTGGGCCATTGTACAGCAGTTGAATCCAGGCTCCAAACTGAGGACCAATACCCATGACCTTCATCACCTCTAGTAAATACCCCCAGTCAACTGTATCAAAAGCCTTTTCAATATTGGTAGAGACCAGAACCAATTCTTCAGGGCTGTCTGCAACCTCGTGAAGCACATGTGTGAGCCGCCGCAAATTCATGGTCGTACTACGACCTGGAATAAAGCTGCACTGGTCTATATATACCAGACCATTCACTACTAGACAAAATCGATTGGCCAAACGCTTACAAAAAACTTTTATATCAGAGTTTAACATCGGAAGGGGACAATATAAGGCAGGGTCAGATCCATCCCCGCCCGGCTTAGACATCATACTTATAATTCCTTTGTGCACGCCTGGCGGGAGCATCCCCAACTCCTTAGCCTCTAGGAATACCTCCAATAAGTATTGAGTGAGTACCGTCGTGAACCCCTGCTAAAATTCTGCTGGAAATCTATCCCCTCCGGGAGCTTTATACTTAGGTAACATTATCAAAGCTGCGGAAAGCTCCTTTAGCGAGATATTCGCTTCTAGATCTTTCATCACCATTTCTCCTAGCTGGGGGATAACCAGAGGAGCCAGGAATGCCTGGATCCTTTCAAGCAAACAATGAGAAACCTCCCCATACACCTCCTCCAAGTGACGCTGGAATGTTGCCACCACCACCTCCTGCGTGGCCGCCACTGTGCCATCTGGACCAATCAAGTTAAGGATAGGAGGCGAGTTACACTCCCTACAGAGCAACCAGGCCAGGAGCTTGCCTGACTTATTCCTCTCCCGATGAAGGCACTGCCTATATTGTTTAAGCGTGTAGGCGTCGAGCCTGACCCATGTTGCCCCCAAACTCTGATGGACCTGCAGTTCCTCCCTTTGGCGCACCGGACAACTAAAGTCCCGATTTTCCAAAACTGCCAACTTGCCCTCCTTAATTTGTATTCCCAGTGTACGTACCCCACAGGTCAAGCCCATGCATTGGCCCCTCAGCACTGCTTTCATAGTGTCCCATTTGACAGCACGAGTACCGGTCGAGCCCCAGTTAAATTGCAGATATTCAGTCAAGATCCGAGTTAGCGTATCTCTGCCCACCACATCCGTCAAAATGTCAATTGGGAAACGCCAGTGTTGGTGCATGTCCCACCCCCACCCCAGGCCAAGGCACAGAGCACTGGTAAGTGATCCGATAAGGAACTAGCTAGGTGTGTCACAGCCGTCAGAAAGTTCAGGTTGCAGGCCTGCAGCCAACACCCTATCTAATCTGCTAAATATGTGGGGGCAGATTTACAAGCCCCTTGCGTGAATTTTGCGCCCATTTCCAACGTGACGCATCCAGGGAGATGCGTCACGTTGTAAAGCCCTGCGTCACATTATACCTGCGTCAGGTATAATGTATGCAGGGTGGGCGTTCCCACGCAAAAAGCCATGTAGAGCTGACGCAGTGAAATCTACAAGATTTCAATGCGTCACTCTACGCCTTCACTGCGTCAAAATCCGTACGCCTGCTCAGACCAGGTGTATCTAATGACGCAGGTCTTTTTGAATGGGACTCACCCATCTATTGTGGCGCATTGCTGGAGTTGCGTCACTTTCATGAGCAACTCCAGCAATGCGTCACTTTTGCGCCAACAGATGCATCTGAATTTCTGACACATCTATTAATCCTTGCGCCATGGAGCACTGTATTGTAAATTCAGCGCATCCATAGTGGCGCAAGGACATTCGGCGCTGACGCAAGGAAACTGACGCATCTATGCAGATGCGTCAGTTCCTTGTAAATCTACCCCGTGGTGTGTAGGCGAGTGGCAGGTGAAGGCTTTATCGAATTGAATGGCCTGTGAGCTCTCCATGCATCCAGCAACCACAAATTAGACATCACCCGCAAGGAGGAGGTCATTCGTGCTTTTGTATCCTGCCTGGGGGGCAGTCTATCCCTTTCTCCATTCAACACACAGTTGAAATCCCCCAACCAAAGGAGTGGAGGTTTATACTTTAAATTATATTTTGGTTTAAAGTATTCAAGTGTGTCTGTATGTGATGATGCAGAGGGAAAGAAGGTCTATTTGTTTAATGATACAGAGACTTGAGCTGGCTTAGGGGGCCATGGTGTTATTGCCCTGGAGGTCTGAGGCTGGTTCTAAGGCTAGATTGAAATAGCACTTGGAAAAGATACTTCTTTAGCCCATGTGTCCCCTGTAGCCCAAAGCACCCAGGCATCCACTGGCATTGTGCTATTGGCAGGCAACAGGCCTTTACTTACTACCAAACAACATTGATACTACTATGACAATTGTGCTTTACATGGTAGATGGAACAAGCTCTCCCATAAGCACCAGTTGTCCTGGTTAGAATATGACTCACCCAGTTAGAGACACAAAGGATTAGTGACCCAGAGTGGGTCAACTACAGAGAACCACTTACATTGTATGTAATCTTCTCAGGTACGTTGTCACTGAACCAGCTCTCAATTTTCACCAGCTCCCACTCGCCTTGGGAAGTCAGTGTCTCTCTGCAGAAGGCTTCAATGCGGTCGAATGACGGGAGCAGGCCCAGCTTGATGTGATGAACTGCAAGAGAGACAGGCAGTCATAATCTATCCAATGTGCAAAATAACGATGGTCCAGGGTGCAGCCTAGAGTAATTACCAGCGTCTTAGATTAATTCAGGCACTCCATCCATCCCTTTTATGTTCACGTTACTGTGATAACTCAGAAGAGGCCTTTGCAAGCTGGCCACCTCGTGCAAGACTCAGACACTTTGTACACTGCCTGCAACACTCAGAGCGAGTCCCAGCCTTTAAACCACTGATCTAAGGTTGCCAATCCATGGGCTCACTTAAAGACCTCATCTGCATATTCTGTGTGCTGTTGGATGCACCTAAAGCCTGGCTCTGTACCCAATGCATGTTCCTAACAATCAGGGCCTCATTTACAACAAAATGCATTTTGCTGCGCCGAGCTGCGTCATTTTAAAAGCACAAGGATGCGTCATATTAACAACAATACAATGCATCCATGTGCTTTACCCTGCGCTGGCGCACAGTTGGCTGCCTTGCCTCAGCGCAGGCACCCTTGCGTCATGTTGCAAGGGTGCCTGTGTTGCGGAGAAGATAGTTTTTGTACAGGAAGGGACACCTCCCTGCACAAAAACAACCATTGATGGCATTTTCTTCTTTCTATGCGTGCAGCACACATAGAAATAGGTAACAACGAGGAGAAATAAAAGTATTTCTCCTCATTGCGCCACTCTTACGCCTCCCCTGGGGAGGCGTACGATTCCGATGTATTCCCAGCTTTACAAAATGTTGTAAATCTGGGAATGTGTCAAGTTCCATAGATATTGAATGGGAACACCCACAGCAACACCCATGGAACATCCCTTTCATGCAGAGTAATGCGTGAAAGGGGCCCATATTTAAGGCCATAAAAAGTTCATTCAGGATGACTTTACGTGGCCTTGTAAATATGGGCAAGCCCATTGCATCTTAGGGTGTCACAGAAAGTGACGCACCGACGGCGCAATGGGCTTGTAATGAGGCCCTCAGTCTGAAGCGTCTACCCGTACCCTATGCCCTGATCAGTGCTGCCTGTATACAACCTATGCCACGACCTGCAGGTCTTGCAAACACCCGATGCTCTGACCAGTACTGCCTGTATACAACTTATGTCCTGGCCTGTGGTTCTCACATGCACCCAAAGTCCCCATCTTCAGCACCTGCAGCCACTTGAAGCCCTGGCCAATGGTTCTTGCATGCACCCAATGACCCGATCTAAAGTGCCTATAGCCACCTGAAGCCCTGGTCTGTAGTTCTCACATGCACCCAATGGCCCGATCTTCAGTGCCTGTAGCCACCTAAAGCCCTGGCCTGTGGCTCTTGCATGCACCCAACACCCGATCTTCAGCACCTGTAGCTACCCAAAGCCCTGGCCTGTGGTTCTTGCATGCACACAATACCCTGATCTTCAGCACCTGTAGTCACCCAAAGCCCTGGCTAATGGTTCTTACATGCTCCCAATTCCCTGATCTTCAGCACCTGTAGCCACCCGAAGCCCTGACCAATTGTTCTTACATGCTCCCAATTCCCCGATCTTCAGCACCTATAGCCACCCGAAGTCCTGGCCTGTAGTTCTTGCATGCACCCAGTGCCCCGATCTTCAGCACCTGTAGCCATTCGAAGCACTGGTCTGTGGCTCTCGCATGCGCCCAACGCCCCGATCTTCAGCACCTGTAGCGGCCCGAAGTCCTGGTCTGTAGTTCTTGCATGCACCCAACGCCCCGATCTTCAGCACCTGTAGCCACCTGAAACCCTGGCCTGTGGTTCTCGCATGCACCCAATGCCCCGATCTTCAGCACCTGTAGCCACCCGAAGCCCTAGCCAATGGTTCTTGCATGCACCCAAAGTAAGCATCTTCAGCACCTGCAGCTACCTGAAGCCCTGGCCTGTGGTTCTCGCATGCACCCAATGCCCCGATCTTCAGCACCTGTAGCCACCCGAAATCCTGGCCTGTGTTTCTTGCATGCACCCAATGACCTGATGTTCAGCACCTGTAGCCACCCGAAATCCTGGCCTGTGTTTCTTGCATGCACCCAATGACCTGATGTTCAGCACCTGTAGCCACCCGAAACCCTGGCCTGTGTTTCTTGCATGCACCCAATGACCTGATCTTCAGCACCTGTAGCCACCTGAAGTCCTGGCCTGTAGTTCTTGCATACACCCAATGCCCCGATCTTCAGCACCTGTAGCCACCCGAAGTCCTGGCCTGTAGTTCTTGCAACCTCAATTGAAGCCCCACATGCCTCTGTAGCCTGATCTGCAAGCCTTAATTGCGCCTCCTGCATGCCTCTGTAGCGTGATCTGCAAACCTCAATTACATGCCTCTGTAGCCTGAATTGCACCCCCCACATGCCTCTGTAGCCTGATCTGAAAGCCTGAATTGCAGCCCCACATGCCTCTGTAGCCTGATCTGCAAGCCTGATTTGCAGCCCCTGCATGTGTCTGCACCATGATCTGCAGGCCTGATCTCCAGCCCTGAAGTACAGTCCCTGAAGACACCTACCTGCCACCTTGTGTGCACTGTCCCCCTTCCGGAGTACCACGAAGCAGCCTGTGTTGTCAATGTCCAGCACAGCTCCTGGAGTGTTTGTTTTGCTAGCAGTATTTCTATAGTACACTGCTGCCTCTCTGGCGACTTGCTTGGTGGTTCCAGGCCTCGGTGTGCTTGTGTGGTTGGGAGGGTGCATGGAGCGGCTGTGTCTTATATTGGAAGAATTGGTGATATGTGTTAGATTCTGAGTGGTGCTCTTAAGTTCCTGCCACATATGTGATGCTGCTGGTTGGCATGGTGGTGTCTAGAAAAGTGTACGGTGGATGGCTTTATGCTTGCTGGCTCTGATGTCCTTCTGTGTTTCATTGACAACTTGGTATAATAGGTGGATGTGATGTCTTGCCATCGGTGTGGGAAGAGTAGATGAGGGTCATGAGGATCCCATGTAGGCTCCCAATGTGACTCTGCAAACAAGACGCTGCAGTCACTCCCAGTGGAGTGGATTAGCGTGCACGCTTGTGGGTATAAACTTCATACGTTCCCTTACTTATGGTACCTGAACACTTAGACAGATGAGAGCTTATACAGGAAGGGAAAATCCCTGAGCCACCTTTTCATTCCCATCGCTGTTGCTGTGTTGATGTGACGTGTGCACCAATGACCATCTCTGGTTCGGCTCCTGGTATGCTCTATATGAAACAAAGTATAATGTGTACCTAGCAAGTAAGTTGTCTCGATTCATTTAAACGGCACAGAACTTTGCCCTTCTGGAGAGGTCCCTCGTGTTTTTAAGCCACGTACAACAAAGTTCACATAACAAGGTGGGGATAATTACCTTGGCGAGGGGGAAAAGACCGGTCCCCCTCGCATCCCTGGTTGAGCACTAAGGGCCTGATCATAAGTTCGGGACCGCCACGGTGGTGGCCCGCTCACCCGTGTGCAAACCCGTGTGCGCACCACCCACCAGATTACAACTTTTTATGTCGCAGGTGGACGGTTCTTTGGCAGTCCCACGGCGGTGCCTATGAAATAGGTACCGCAATGGGAACATCAAAGACAGTACCTGCATGGCATGGACTGGTGCAGTCCCTGCTGTGCAGATACTGGGGTGCATGCACACAGGGGGACACAACATGTGCCCCCCTGCATGCACCCCATGGCCCGAGGCACAAAGTGGCCCTCTAGGGCCCTCTTTGTTTCCTCTCCGCCATGATTTTCATGTAGTAGTGTTGTAGTGTGCTTAGGCACTTCTGGCTAGGCTGGGGGCTGCATCCGTGTGTGACATCATTGGGTTCTGGGTTGAGGTCACGGTGTTCCGGGAGTGACCGTTGGGAGTGGATGGGACCAGCTGTGCCTAGTGAAGCCTCTTGTGGGGTTTTTACCTTGTTACATTAAATTCATCTTGGAAGCAAAGCTTGTCCGTGTACTGCCATGAAACATAACAATTTTGGCGACGATTGAATCAGGCACACGGCCAGTAACGAGGTAAACCCCAGCTTAAGCACGAACCAAATGCGTGTCAAGAGTCAGCCGAGGAGCGCAGTGGAAGACTGACTGAGCACTGAATTTGAGGAAAAGGCCACTGTGTATGCTCTTCACCAGCGGAAAGCAGCGACGGAGTTAGCAGCGTGAGTCCAGTCTCGCAGAGGAGAAGCGGAAGGGGCAGGAGGTGAGAATGTCTGAGCGAGCAGAGTGGTGTAGTCGAAGACACCGGCGTGGTGAGACTGGAGACGCCGGCGTAGTGAGGCTATAGATGCCGGCACGAGGGGAAGTAAGTGGCAACAAGTGAAGTGTCTCCTCAGCAGCATACCAACAGGGCGCATTGCAGTGGTTCGCAGTTGGCATAGAGAGCGGTAAGCACGGCTCTTCGTGTGCGTCGAGGTACACTGGGCGGCAGACTGCGCACATTGAGAGGTAAGCCAGCGGGAAGCTGGGGGAGCGCGTGACACGCAACTCTCGAGTCGCTGTATGAGGACTAAGCGTACAGCAAGCGTGTGCAGGAAAGTGAGTGACAAGAGTAAGTCTACTTACGTTTAGTGTAGCATTTGCCTGATGAGACTCCTGCCTTGCACTGATCGCGTTGGGTTGAAGTAAGTTATCTGAGGAAGAGAGGTACCTGCATGCTCATTGGTTCCTGCAACAGTATTGTCTGTTACTTTGCAAATTGTGCTCTCATTGGCTACGTGGGCAAAATAACTATAACATGTAAGGAAAGGCTAAGGGAACTTTAAAGAAGCACATGCTGCCATCTGTTGGGCTAATAGTGAATTGTGTGAAGATGTAACAATACATTCAAAAGCAATGGATCTGAGTATGGCTATTGTTACTCCTCCTCCTTTTCTAATGATTCCTGGAGAGCCTCCCATTGAATGGGAGGACTGGATTGACTGCTTTGAGAACTATCTTCTAGCCTTAGATGGTGCAAGGTTCCCTGCCATAAGGAAGAAAGCTTTGCTGTTAGGCTCATTAGGCAAAGAGGGGCAACACATTTTAAAATATTTGCCACCTGTGGGGAATGCACAAGGAGGGGCAATGGAAGATGTCTATAAGGAGGCTGTTTTACGTTTGCAAACCAGGTTTTCAAAACAAGTCAACGTTGTCATGCGTCATCACAAATTCTATACGCAGCCACAACGTTCAAATGAGAGTATTGATGATTTTGTTGCCAGGCTAAGGGAGCTTTCTGCTAAGTGCCAATTTGGAGTCATGACAGAGGAAATGATTCGAGATCAGCTAATTGTGCAGTGCAATAGCAAAAAAATACAAGAGAGGCTATGTGCTTCTAGCAACCCAACGCTCAAAGATGCAATAGCAATTGCCAAAGTAGTTGAGGAATCAGAAAGGCGCATGCGAGAAATGAAGATTTCTAACACTGGCTTTAAAGAAAATGAGGTGGCACTGCTGGGCGAGGCTGTGGAAGATTTCAATGTAGTCAGGAACAAGCCACAAACATCAGTGGGTCCAACAGCAGGAACAAATATGGAAAGGCATTCAGCAATGTGCAAGGGAAATTTGGGGCACGTCATTGACTCAGGTGTGGCAGTAATTATCATATGGCGGATTCAAAGCAGTGTTACACTGTTGGTAAGGATTGTCAAAAGTGTGGAAACAAGGGACATTTAGCACGGATGTGCAGGCAATCGGATAAAAAAGTAGGCGTTGTGGAAGAAGAACAAACAGGTTATAGAGTTCTTGTGATTCAGGAAGAGGCTATCATAGGGGATGTCGAAGTAGATGAAAGAAGAAGGACATGACCCAAAGCAGAGTTTGATATTAATGGATGTACAGTATCTTTGATGGTGGACACAGGTTCACTCTACACTGTTGTCCCACAGGATTTATTTGAGGCAACATGGCCGGGGGAGAGTTTGACCTCTTCTGATGTGGCACTGAAAGGGTATCCAGGCACTGACATAAATGTTGTTGAGTTCATGTCAGCCAAGATCACATTTGCTGGAAGGCTTACAATGGGCAAGATTTATGTAGCCAAGGAGGGTCCACCCATTCTCGGTTGGATACATCAGTATGACCTGAACATTATGGTGAATCCCAGAGGAAATGATCAAGTGATGGTCCTAAACGGAGTAGGGTTGAAGGAGTTGCTGGCTATGCACCAAGCGGTATTTGAAACAAGGTTGGGGGAAGCCCAGAACTATGAGCATGTTATCAAGCTCAAAAAGAACTCAATTCCAGTTAAACACGTTGCAAGAAGAGTGCCCATGGCAGCGAGAGGGAAGGTGAAGGAGATAATCCAACAAATGTTAGATGACAAACTGATTGAACCGATTGAAGCGGCAGAGTGGTTATCTCCTGTGGTTATCACAAAGAAGGCCGATGGGTCTCTTAGGTTCTGTGTCGACCTTCGTAGCCTGAATGACAATGTTGTAATGTATAAGTTTCCCCTACCTAACATAAATAAACTGATCCTCATGCTTTCAGGGGTCAAGGTCTTTTTGAAACTCGACTTGAGAAGTGCGTACCATCAAGTAAAACTTAGTGAAAACTCGAAACATCTGACGTCGTTCATCACGAATGAAGGGACCTTTCAGTTCTGCCGAATGCCCTTCAGATTATGCTCTGCCGCTAGTGTATTCCAGCGCTTGATGACTTCTGTGCTTTCAGGGCTAGACAAAGAAATTGACTTTCCAAGATGACATTTTGATCTTCGGAGAGATGTGCAGGAGCACAATCAAGTGTTGGATCCGGTTTTGTCTCGCTTTGGTGAAGCGGGCTTAACCTTGCATAAGAGGAGAAATGTGAATTTATGTTGCAGGAGGTAGAATACTTGGGGCATTTAGGGCCATATGTAGGTAGCTAAATACCGGTCGGTAACGGCCGAAATTCGGTAAATCTCCCGTTACCGACCGGTATTTAAGCAATCGAGATGTAGGAGGCCGGATTTAAGGAATCGGTAATTTACCGATTCGTTATTTTAAGGAATCGGTAAATTACTGATTCCTTAAATCCTATGTAGGGAGCACTCAAGTGAGTGCATTTTTGGTTACAGGATTCGTTATTTACCACCAACTATAAGTTGGTGGTAAATACTGAATACCTTTTAAAAAGCAATTTTGTGCTTTTTAAAAGTGCCATGTGGCACACATACATGCCCTTAGGGCATGTATGTGCGCCACATGTGCACACATGCACGATTCAGGGTGCAACAGGGTGTCAATTTGACACCCTGCCACCCTTGAATATGCTCCCCTATTACCGATTCGGTATTTACCGAATCGGTAATAGTGAATGGCTTCCCATTCATTCCTATGGGCCTCCAGGCCCATAGGAATGAATGGGAAGGTATTCCTTATTACCGATTCGGTAAATACCGAATCGGTAATACCGAATATTACCAAATCGGTAACATTTACCGAATTTTTACCTACATTCTATTTACCGATTCTTAAATACCGAATCGGTAAAATTTGGTATTTAAGAATCGGTAAATAAAAATTACCTACATATGGCCCTTAGTGACAAAGGAAGGTGTCAGGCCAAAATCAAACTTAGTCAGTGCCATCGTAAATGCTCAAGTGCCTCATGATAGAGAGACTCTAAGATCTTTTATGGGGCTTGTTGAGTATTATTCAAAATTTGTACACGATTTTGCACAAAAGTCCGAGTCCTTGAGGGAATTGTTGAGGAAAGGGAAGAGATTCAGGTGGGGGTGAACAACAACAGTCAGCCTTTTCCATAATCAAGGATAACATTGCACACGCAGGTGTGTTAGCTCCATTTCAGAGTCATGCTAGAACGATTGTTACAGTAGATGCTAGTGCGGTGGGAACTGGTGCTGTCTTGGCACAAACACATGGCAAGGAGGAGAAGATGGTTGCGTTTGCCTCACGTTCTTTGACTGAAGCAGGGTGTAATTACTCTGTGATTGAGCGTGAGGCACTGGCAGCTGCATGGGCCACTAATCATTTCAGGGTGTTCCTGTGGGGCAGTGCTTTCCACTTACGTACTGACCATAAACCTCTACTTAAGGTGTTGGGGCCAGGTGGTACCAAGAACTGTTCAAGGAGGTTGGCAAGACTTGCAGTAAGGTTACAGGAGTTTGATTGCAGAGTCGAGTATGCTCCAGGGTGGAGGAATCGTGTTGCAGATTGCCTGTCAAGACTGGCTGACAAAGCGGCTGTTGTAAGTGAGTTGTCCAGTGAGGAAGTGGTGGCGAATGTTGATGATGCCATGGAGGGATTTGCTTGTGCCATTCCTAGAGAAGAATGGAGCAAGGCAATGGAAGATTATACCACTTTGAAAAGGGTTATACACCTGGTGAGAGGGAGTGTAAGAAGTGAGAGTGACTTACCAGAAGGTGTCAGAGCATATTTGAAAGTTGTGGACGAACTTTCTGTGAATAAGGATGGGTTAATCATGCGACAGGAGAGATTTGTTCCCCCTACTGGTTTGCCTGCCAGATTGATAAGTTTAGCACTCGAGGGGCATCTAGGGCAGATCATGACCATTAAGAGGTTGAGGGAGAGTTATTGGTGGCCCCTTATGGACAGTCAGGTCAAGGACTTGGTGGAGAGATACGAAGCCTGTAAGGACTCGGAGAAACGGCTGCGGGTTGGTTTAGGGACTTCAAACGAGCCACAACATGCATCAGAGGCTGAGAAAGTTTGGGAAAAAGTTTGTTTAGATTTTAATGGACCATTTGGATTTCTCCCTGATCATGAGAAATTTGCAGCTGTGTTAGTTGATGCAAAATCTAAGTGGGTGGAGGTTGCGTTTTTGAGGGATGTCACCACCGCTTCCACTATTGGGGTGTTGAGTGATATATTTAAGAGAGTAGGGGTTCCTTCTGTGTTACTGACTGACAACGGCACTCAATGAATATGTTTTTGTGTACCCTGGGTGTCAAACATACATGTTGTTCATTGTACAACCCGCAAGGCAATGGTTTGGTCGAGAGGATCAACAGAATGGTGAAGGGCACTATGCAGTTGGCACACAGTGCAGATTTGTCAGTGCAGGGTGCTGATGGCGAAATGTTGTGGGCTTACCTCACTACTAAAGATAACACTTCGGGGAAAAGCCCGTTTGAAAAGATGCGTGGACGAGCTCCAGGGACTAAACTGGCTACCATCATGGATGCGGGTGAAGTCACCGATAGAGGTTGAGACAAGGGGTTTGAGTGACAAGCATGAGAGATGTCGGCATTTTATTGAGGTGGGCGATTGGGTCAAGGTAAAGCCTGGGGGTTGTGGAAAGTATTTGAGCAAATTCAGAGGGCCTTTCAGAGTCAAAGCTGTTGGAGGAAATTGGGTGAAGTTAGAAAATGGCCAGACGTGGAATTTGAGGCGCGTTGCACTTTATCAGAGACAGGGTGGTGTCAATGAGAGGGCTGTTGAACAAAATGAGTTGCAGAACTTAAGTTCACCTTGGTTGATGATGGGTGATGGAGAGTTTTTGGGTGTGCACGGGCATGCAAGTTTGAGGGAAGCTGAAGGTGTTGGGCCAAATTGTAAGGATGTGGTATTAGGAGGAGGAGATGGGTCCACTGGTACAATCCCGGTCAGGAGGGAGGTGAGGGAGAGAAGAGCTCCATCCTATCTGGATGACTATGTACGTTAATGCTTATAATATATATTGTTAGCTCTGTTGAACCTTTTGTATCTCTCTGAGTTCTCATTCTCTTGTTCTATCATTTTTGGTTGTTGTGTTGTTACATGTGTGAGGGTCACTCCTTTTTTGTTGTCCTTGTGGGTTAGTCAGTGTGTGTTTTCCGATTCATGTCTTTATTGTTGTTTAAGATGGGGAGATGTGTTGTAGTGTGCTTAGGCACTTCCAGCTAGGCTAGGGGCTGCATCCGTGTGTGACATCATTGGGTTCTGGGTTGAGGTCACAGTGTTCTGGGCTGAGGTCATGGTGTTCCGGGAGTGACCGTTGGGAGTGGTGGGGACCAGCTGTGCCTGGTTAAGCTTCTTGTGGGGTTTTTACCTTGTTACATTAAACTCATCTTGGAAGCAAAGCTTGTCCGTGTACTGCCATGAAACATAACAAGTAGGAACTGCCATGAAAACTGTGGTGGAGTGGAAATGCGTAATATGTTTGGCAGGACCACGGCGGTCCCTCCAAGCATATTTCAGCCTCAAGACCCCGCGCCATCACCAGGGATCTCTGATCCCTGTTGGTTGCAGTGGTGCAATTGTGGTCTGACCACCCTAGTTGTAATAGGGTGTTCGGACCGCCGGTGTGGCGGTGGCTGGACCGCCACGCCCCGGGAGTCTGGAGATCTTCGGACCGCAAGACTTGTAATCAGGCCCTAAGTGTTTGCATCATGTAGCTATGAATCTCCCTTCATCTAAGCTTTTTCAACACCATCACAATTACCTCTCATCTCCACCTTGTTCAACCTCCTACTTGCTTCTTGCTGAGTAATCCTGATGCACAGAGCACAACATCCCTCAGAGTCCACAGAACTGTAAATGGTATCAAAAGCCAGATATGTATGTCCGTTCAACAATGCTGCTTGTATAAAGAACTGGTAAATGCAATGGTAATGGATAATGGTTTAGAAAGCACAGATATTTAATGATTTGATACTCTTAATGTACTTCAGTTCCAGAGCCGGAACACCTCACATACCTGAGTCCAGGAAGGATCCGAAGGTCAGGGAGCAGTTCTGGATGTCAAACGGGAAACGGAAGATGCTGAGGTTGCAGGAGCTGACCACACGCAGAGGCTTTTGGTACTGCACCCTGCCGGTGTGTTCCACAAACAGATAAGGGAGCTGAGGGGATTTGTCCTCATCCACACTAACAAAGACAAAAGGCAGACAGGTCATACCCTCCACTAGACACAGGGTAGCACCGGAATACTGCAAGCCGGAGTGATTGGATGTGACTGAGTAGTGCACAAGTGGCTAAAGGCCCTATTTGCACTGGGATTCCTAAAGATGCTGATGAGTTAGAAATCTAGGGAAGGAAAACTAGGGCCTTCAGGTGGTCCAACACTACCTGCAGTTCTCCTCTAGCAGCCAATAATTGGCATACGGGAATACGGGTATCCTCGTCCTGTGAAAATGCACTGCATCTACCTTCATCACCTTAGTAAAGACTTAAGGTGCCGATGTCAGCCCGAACAGATGGACCCCAAACTGGTAGTGGGTTGAACCTACCACAAAACGCAGGTACCTCATGTGGAACTGCAGGATCAGCATGTGGAAATACACCTCCTGCAGGTTGAAGGACACCATTCAGGCTCTCAGTAAAATATTAAAAAAGATGTGTGCAGGTGGCAGTATCTTGTATTACTCCTGGTGAAGAAAAGCATTCAAGATCTAAGATTTGTGAATAGGACAAAACTTGCTGTTCTTCTTGGGCACAAGCAAAAAGCAGGAGTAACTTCCCTTCCCAATCTCTTATTCTGGAACCATTTCCACTGCCCCTTTATTCAGAAAAGTCAAGACTTGAACGATTCGAGTATGCTAGTATCACACAACAGATTGGACAGGAGGAATGGGTGGTAGCTCCTGGAAAGGGAGGACATATTCTTAGTCCATGATCTGCAGGACCCACCGGTCTGGCTTGCTATGCCCAGATGGTGCAGTACCCTCCCTTGCATAGGCTGCACATGCTTCTTTGAAGATGAGCTAAAGTGGTTTAGATGGTAGTCAACGGGAAGAGGAGGAGGAACAAGAGGGATGGTGCTGGCCAAGTTGACTTGGCCGAGGATCCACCACATTCTCTGTATTGTCGGAAAAACTGGTACAGATGCTGTTGGACAGCAGGGAGGGCTGACATTGGTGAAATGTCATGCTCCTGGAATAGCAATGAAATTTACAGTATTGCCAGTCAAACTGGTGGGCAGGGGAGGCCAGTCCCAAGGAATGAACAATAGCCGTCCCCGGCTTAAAGTGCTTCAGGACAGAATCAACTTTTTTGCCAAAGAAGTGGGAGCCATCAAAAAGCATGTCTATCCAATTTGCCTAAACATGCCTTGAAATGCCCATAGAATGAAGCCTGGCATGGTGGCGGATGTCCATTTATGACCCGATTGATCTTGCTACAAAGTCTACAGTGTCCAGGCATGAGCTCAGGATCTGCTTTGCTGCGATCCTGAAGATCGCACCAAAGTTGTACCGGAGGCGGCCCAGAATGCTAGGCACAACCATCCGGGCCATCTCCCAGAGAGCACAGGACCTTGCTAGCTCACATTGGTGGATCTGAAGGCTCCCCCGGCCAGAATCTGTTTCAGCTACCATTAGGCAGAGTTCTGTGGAAGGTCCATGAGTTCTGCTTAGAGCAGGCTGAAGCTTCAGGCTTTCAGGGAAGGGCAGGCAGGTGGAAATTTGGGGCCTCTTGGCGCCGGACGGTGGTGGTCAGGAACTTAATGGTTTACCAAAGGGGCAGGAGATGATTTGTCCCATGCGACAAGTTTATGCTCCATGAGCGCCTCATTAAAAGGGAGCAATGGGTCCGAAGTGAAAGACGACAGCTGGAGGATCTCTAAAAGGAGGTTTGCGTTATTTGTCTCCATGGGGAGAGGCAACTCAAGAGGCTCTGCCGTATTTATTAGGACTGTTGTAAAAGAAGCCACCTCCTCTGACGGAAACCCCGAAGGGCACTACACCTGGCAAGATATCAAGCCTACTAGCATTTTGGAGGGCTAGAAAATCCCCATTATCAGTTCCAGTAGGGGGAGAAAATTGGCCACTTCACTACTGTCATTGTGACCAATGATCTCTGACATTTGTATGTGGTCCGAATCTGAGCCAAAAATCCAGCCTCTTGAAGTACTCATCTCTTGCATAGGTCTCTCCAAAAGCTTGTGTTGAGACTCCCCGGTATTGGAATTCTTCTACCAGCCTCTGCGCCTGTCTCCTTGAGTGCATGAGAATAGCCTTGGAATCAACTCTGAAGCAAATGCCGGCATCAAAGATGGAACCAGGACCAACGCTGGTAGGGACAGCACATGTGGGTCTTCAATTACGGGACGGCACCAGCTGAAGCCAAGTTAAGCAACTGTATGAGGTCGACTAGCACCAAGGGAGGGCCGGCTGGCTGAAGCCCCATGGAAGGGTGATGCCATGTCTGGGGTGGAGTCAGGCATCAAGATGGCACCCATTGCCACTTAGCCAATCAGGAGAGCTGTTTCCCAAGAGTTGAGGAATCTTCAGGAAGGAATATTCATCAGAAATACCTATTCTTTTTTCAAAGACACAGCTCTGATTGGACACTACATTTATTGAGTATAATTACTTGTGTCATAAACTGAGTTTCAAACCTTCTATAACCTCCTTGAATAAGCTTTCGCTCCTACTCTTGGAGAGTAAGTTTTACCTAGGGTGTAACTTAGTTGTCCAGTTAGTCAGCAGTACAAACTATGGCCCGGAAACACCAAAGGTGAATAACTGTACCCACCATGGACACTACCCAGTAGCCACTGACTGCCTGAGAACCCAGAGAAGAGGCCTTACAGCGAGCTAAGAGGCCCACAGCCAATCCCCAGTCTTTATCCCTTGTGCACTCAATCTTCTGGAAAGTGAGCGACCCTAGTGGTGAACAGGCAGAATACAAGCAGGTGCCTTAGCTGAGCTCATGAGAACTAGAAGATGTTTGCCTCTGAGCACTTTGGAAGACCATGCATGGCCAGAGGGTCCTGGAAGTACATTGGTCTCAAGTGAATTATTGAGAGCAACGCAATGGTTGAATGTGATAATGTTGATTGTGAAAACATCAATCTTTTTGGATCAATTCAATTTTTTGGGGCGTGTGACAATGAGTTGATTCTGTTTCCTGGTTGTTTTTTGTTATGAAGGGACACATTGCATCTCCGCCACCCTCCCATAAATCATACTTCATATTTTTGTTGCTTTTTTCCCTTAATGGTCATTTGCTGATTGCACCCCCTTCTCTTTTTTGCCAAAATACTTTTTGTTTTTTGGGATAAAATCTAATGAAAACAAAAACTTTGATCAATATTTGTTTTGTCAATGTTTTTGTTTTAAATATTTTTTTACCATGCTGCAACACCCATGCATCTTAAATATCGTTATAGCTTTTGGGGTTTGGATTTTTTTAAGGCGGAGAGTTGCATTACTGTGCATCTTTCACATGCGGAGGGCGAAAGAAGGACATTTTTAGGGCTTTAAAAGTTCATGCATAGTGCAAGAGTGTTGGAAGCGGATATGTTCTTGGGTGTCTTTAAGGAAATAATGTCTTAGAGGCTGAAGCATCACTTTGAATCAGTGTTTAATTTGTAAAAAATAAGTGCAAGCTTGTACCACACATTGCCCCTGCCAGCGCTGCCAATGATAGTAACAACACAACTACTAACCATCACAAGTGTGAAAACTCAAGACTATTTCAGGACCCCAAAGCTATAAGAATGGCTTGAGTGGCAGGTAATAATCATTTTTTATGTATATTCAATTAATAATTAACTGTTGTTGTGGTCCTCTCTAAATTAGCCAGACAGCACCACCTTGTGGCAGACTGTCACAAGCGCCGGTGATGACAGTTAAGTGTCGGTGCCGAGCTCCGAAAACCACTGGCGCAAATTAAGCACTGCTTTGAATATACGATTGGTGTTACTTACAACTGGAGGACAAAGACATCCGGCGTCCACATTTGCTCAACAGGAACTGATATATTCTGTACATCTCCACAGTCTTTAGGCTCCCACCAAGCAAACTCATTGAACCACACCTAGAAAGGAGACATTCAAACAAGGTCAAGAACCGCCTAAAGACCATTGGCAAATTTGGTCATGACTCGACGGTAAACCACATTAGATTAAGGAGGTTAAGCCCCAAGGCTCCAAATTAAAATTGACTAGTATGGGCCGCTCAAAATGAACTGAATACTAACTGTGAGTGCAATGTATTTTTGGGATTCTGGAGTATCTTGTTGTTTTAAAGTCTCCACCCCTAACTCCATATTTGATAAACTGTTGCAAGCCAATAAATTTGCAATACGAGTTGCAGCACAAGCAGCACAGCACAGAGGATTCCAGACTAAGCCTAATTTTGAATTCGGCGGATAGATTACTCTGTCACAAACTTGGCGGACATCCAATCTGCCATATAACAAGTGCCTTTAGATGTAATGCACTTGCAATACGGCGGATGGGATATCCGTCACGCAGTGGCAGTTGGCATCTACGGGGAGGGGGCGCGGGCGTGAAATAATATATATAAAAAAATAAACCTACCGTACACAAACACTGCGTCCTCCTGTCCGGACCGCTTCTTTGGAACTGGAAGCAGCAACTCCCTTGGCCAATCCTAGGGCTGCTCTCACCAGCATAAGAGCAGCCCTTGAATTGGTGGGAGTGACCTCACTCTGTGCTCCACAGCGGTCTGGAGGCTTTGGCTTGCTCTAACCCTGCTGCGTTAGAGCTGTTTAAAGTGCACATGTGTGGCTGGCCGTCGCAAGACAAACGGCCAAAAAGACATGCGCACTTTAAACACTGCTTTCCCAGCCCACCTTCCTCCCTGCTGAGTGACATGCTGCTGTCATTCAGCAGCGCCCCTGCCTACGTTCTGACGCTCTATTTGAGTGGGGGCATGAAAAATAAAATGGTAAAAAATTACCATTTTATTTTTTATCTCTGGGGCTTCGGGGGCGGGGGGTTAAGTGGGGCGACGCTCCTCCGTTTGTGAGGGAGTGACCCTTCCGCCGAACTCTCAATCAAGCCCTAATATACCTTTCTAATGAGAGCAAAGCAATTCTGTTCTACAAACAGGAAATGTTTTTGCCAAATTTGGCGCACATTGGCCGGGGAGGGGGGGGTCAAGAAGATAGAGTGGACATTCCAAAAGTATACCTTTCCATTCAACACCCCCATTGGGAAAATGAAAACTAAAATAAACAAGCATTGGCATAGCCAATAGGTCTCGCGTTTGGGACCTTATAAGTGTTTAGCCAGAGCTATTGGCTCTGCCAATGTTTTTAAGATTTGTTGTAGAGCAGCGTGGCTGCTGTGCAGCATGTTGAAAAGTTATAATAAAAAAGTGTGAAGTATTTTGTTACTGTATATGTAACACAAAAGACATTACATACAACTGAATGACCCTATTTAAAAAAAAATGAACATGAAAAATGTCATCTAGTTTTTTTCTTTCCAATGCTGGCAAGAAACTGCCTGTTCTAATGTTTGTTATAACTTATTTTTGTTATGTGGGGGAAATATAAACAAAGGGAGGGTGGAGGTTGGGAAATAGTACCTGAATTACAACTAGAGCAGCGGATGGACACTAGGGGAGAATCAACATATGCCAGATTCCGAGGGCAGGCTGAGGTGGTGCTGAGTGATGCTGAGATGGTGGTGTGCTGGTGCAGAGGTGATGCAGAGTGATATTGTGCTGGTGCTCAGGTAGTGTTGAGTGGTGCCGAGTGATGCTGAGTTGGTGAAGCGCTACTGCAAAGGTGATGCTGCAGACATGGCTTGTGCTGATGCTGTGGTGGGGCTGCGCTGGTGCGGATTTGGTGCTGCACTGGTTGTGGTGCACTAATGAGGAGGTGGGCTGTGTTGATATTGGGAGGGACTGGGCCAGCACAGACAATGATTGAGGTAGGATGAATAAATTACTAAACCTGTAGCCATGGGAAATCATTTTTAGATTATATGCACCTTGCATTAGAAATATATGAAATTCCACTATCTAAAATAAAAGATGACCAAATCGCACACTTTGATTTTCAATGCACTTTCAACCCAGCAAAACAAAGCTCAGTGCTCGGTGCTGTGACTGGCCACTGATTGGCTGCTGCACTGCAGGCTCGGGGCTGGCTGAGCTGTGCTCGCCGGATTTAATCACCGTGGGCGGCAGCACGTGACATAATCGTCACGGTCGGAGTCGGACACTCCAATGATTTTGCCAAATACCAGGGCCGTTGAGCCAGAGACTGCTGACTATAGGCGGCGGGAGCAGGCGGCACTCTGAGTTTAGTTTGGTTGGAGCCCGTCCGCTGCTGCTCGTACTGCGGCTAACTTGTGCTGCCATTTGGTGCCCCCTGTAGCCCCTCTCGTCAAGAGAGATTAAGCCATGCAGCCCAGCCGCCCGCCTCTCGAGTCCGACGTGCTGCTGCCAGTGAGAGGCTTGTGCCTGTCTCCTCATGATAATACTGCGCGACTCCGGACCGAGCCTGCTGGCGAGAGTAACTGGCTTACTAAGCTCTCGGACAACTGATGTCTGAGGTATTTATAAATCCCTTATATGTAATTTTTTTAGAGCGCTGCGACACTCCTCACCATTCACGACATACCCAGAGCCCTTGTTACAGCACATAGGGCTCTGAACTGACTGCAGGCTGCCGTGCTAGCCTGGGGACCTCATGGACGGTGTCACAACGGGCCGGCTGCGCTCTGCAGTGACCACTTGTTAGCTGGTCTCCAAGTGTCACACATTGTCGCTGAATGTCACGCACATGTACACTGGAAATTGGAACATTAAGCAATCTGAAACCTTGGCAGCTATGAGAGAAGCACAGGATATGTGCAGCCGCGAGTGCCCTCCAATAGTGCCGCCCAGCAGGGGAAGATGCGAAAGCTGTGTCCACCCTCGAGAGGGGGGCGGGCCATGACATTACAACAGGAGGACGAAAAGGTATTAGCAGGGTTAGACCGACAGCATGACGGCCGTGACGGCGCCTCCTTTGTTCAGCTTGTCTGAGGCATGGACGCGCTTTATTGTAAAGCAGCAGGGAGTGTGAACCGTGATGTTGCCTCTGTTGTCATGCTACTCAGGAGTCAGAAGGTGATCAACACGACCCAGGGGAGCGGGACACTGTTTTTGCACAGCGCAGTCTTGGCAAGTGACTCGGCTTCTAGGCGGTGTTCCGAGGATGGCGAGTTCCATCCGTTTTTGTGTTGTGGATCATTCCAGAAGAAAGTGCAGATGGTGTTGGGGAGTAGGAAGGAAAGAGGAGGGAAGGAATAAAAGAGATGAAGAGAGCACGAAAAAAACTGGAGAGAGTTTGCAAGTCCGGAAAGAGAAGGAGGCTGGGGAAGGGAAAACAAAGCGATGGAGAGAGGATAACAAACAAACAAGCACGGACCAGCAGCGGCGACGGTGGGCAGCAAATGGACTGCACAGGCGGGGTAGGCGGAAGTCAGCAGGACTGTTTAACGGCACGCACTCAGCATCTGCGAAGGCACAAGCGAAAAGCAAAAAAAAAACAAGCGAGCATCATAAGAAGTGAAGGGGGCGGGCCGCGCGGCCGTGAAAGTGATGCAGCCGCGCGGCCACGAAAGTGAAAGTGAATGAGCCATGACGAGAGAGGAAAGCCAGATGGCGCCTCTACTCGTGCCTGTGCGCGTAACCGCACGCTCTATGCCACCCAAAAAGCTGTGGTCGGCTTTTTAAAGCCCACTCACTAAATGTCTCACCAGAGCAGCGCATGTGCTGGCTCAGGAGAGACCTAAAAAACCGCATAAAGAAATTTCACCAAATTGACGGGCAGTTTGTGCAAGTATCCTTCACTGCCTTTTGCTAATCTGGCAATTTTATTTGCACTTTTTGGAAAGTTTTCAAAAAATGTGGGCTTTCATTTCACGAGTGTTGAATACACATACAATATATTCGCTACAAAAAAATGGACAAGGGCAAAATGTAAATATGGACATCGGATTAATGCGTTTTAGAATAGTTGGCAGACTTAAGCCAATGAGGAAACCCACAGATGTCATTACCTGAAACCTCTTGGGAAAACTCAAGAGGCGTTCATATTTTTTCCTGCCTGCATGTCACAGGGTTTTTAACCACAAAATGGCTTTAGTGACCCATATTGAATCTCACTTAGGAAGGGGAGTGAAAGGGGTGTCCCCTCCCAATAACTATTTGGTATCAATGGTTTGCAAACCATTGATGAGTAACCAACAGCTCAAAGGAGATGGTATTTGATTCACAAAAGGGGAAGGTGCCCTCATAGGACATTTCCCTCTTTCTGAATGGTGTCTTCAGCCTCGTGGAAAGGAGGCCAACTACTCGCTGCCTCAATGTTTTCCCAAATGTGAAGCTTTTTTAAAATATCTACACCAGTTGTTTTAAGTAACACGGGCTACTTAAAAAAAAATTTCCTACTTGGCAATTCGAACACAAGGATGGTGGTCTGCTGTTCCTTGCAGATCACATCCCTATGTTTGTAGCCAATCACTGGGGGTCGCAAATGACGACCTGCCTAATTAACATTCATGAGGCGTGTGATTCTTTGGCCCTCTGTGACTAGAGATTTTGTAAAGTGGCCTATTGCTAAATAGTCGCCAGCGGCGGCTCCTCTGTTGTGGTGGAGGAGTGTCGCCCCCCTGCCAGCCGATGCAAAACTTGAAAATAAAATGATAATAAAACAGTTTTATTATCATTTAATTTTTCTGCACAGGGTCGAGTCTTGGGGGCGGGGCCATCATGATGTCAGGCATGGAGGAGGAGTAGTGGGCACTGCTGAAAGTGTGCATGAGGGTTTAGACAGCCATCTTAGGATGGCCAAACCGATATGCGCACTGAGATGTCTCCAACCTGAGTTGCACTGATGGGTTAGAGACAGCAAGCACAGGCTCCCTGTCTCTCTGGGAGTGCAAATCTAGCCCACTCAGACCAATCCCGGTGCTTCGCTCATGCTGCCAGCAAAATAAGAACAGTATCTGGATTGGCCGTAGGGGAGTCTGGGAGTCTGTGCTGCAGTGGAGCCAGAGGAGCAGAAGAGCGTTGATGCAGCAGGCGGCAGGTAAGTTCTTTTTTTTAGTTTTTTAATGTTTTTATTGTCATCCACCCCCCTCCCCTACCCCACCACTTTTCCCTGACACCAGCCGCTACTGTTAGTCACATCACAAATTTAAAGACTGGCTGCAATAATTCTGTGCAATTTGCAACCACTTTTTGCAACCAGTCCTTTAGTACTGCTAGTCTACTGTTTTTCCACAGAAAGTGAGACCAATGGCCAGAGGATCTTACAAAACATACTATAATGTTATGTTAAAAATATTTATAGAGCGCACTAACACCTAGCGGTTTCATGGCGCTAAAAGCAGGGGGGCGACAATGGTATGATGAACAGAAGCTTTACTCATATGCCTGAGAGAACAGAAGAGTCTTAAGAAGTGTTCTGAATTGGGCGTAGGAGGTAACTAACCTCAGTCCAATGGGGAGAGAGTTCCAGAATTGAGGGGCCAAAAAAGAAAATCCAAGGCCACCATGTTTTTTATGTTTAAAGGTGGGGGTGGTGAGCAAATTCAGATGGGAGGAGCGAAGTTCACGAGAGGGGACATAGCGATGGATCCTAGATGAGATCAATACTGGGCCATGGCCGGCAAGGGCTTTAAAGATGGTGCAGCCCAGTTTAAATGCACAACGTTTAGCCACCGGAAGCCAATGAAGGCTCTTCATCAGGGGCGGACGTGTTGGTATCTAGGTTGATGAAAGATGAGCCTGGCTGCTTGGTTTTGTACCAGTTGCAAACGGTGGAGTTGGTATGCCGGAATGCCGACATAGAGTGAATTGGCATAATCAATACGAGAGATAACCAAGGCCAGGATGACTAAAGTCAAGGCCTCGGTGGTCAGAAATCTACAGATCTTCCGAATTCTGCGTAGGTGGAAGAAGCAGGTAGATACCACTGCACTAATCTGAGATTTCATAGACAAATCGTTGCTGATTATGACCCCTAGGCTTTTTACAGATTCTGCTGGGCGAGGCGGACTACCTAGGAGAGGGGCCAAAAATTAGAGTTCCAAGGGTTGGCAGTACCTCCAGTCAGGATCAGCTCAGTTTTATCAGGGTTAAGTTTTAGTTGATTAGCGTACATCCATTCGCTAATATAACTCATGGTGGACTGGAAATTGGATACTGCGGTGTTGGAAGAATCAATTTCAAACACCAGCTGGAGGTCATCAGCATAGTTAAAAGTGACAACTCTCCTTTTACGTAAGGACCAAATCAGAGGAAGCATGTACAGATTAAACAGGAGGGGCGAAAGGGAGGAACCCTGGGGGACCCCGCAAGTCAGCCTAGCTTTCTTGGCTGAGAAGTTAGCGAGATGGACTGCCTGAAATCGGTTGTGTAGGAAAGAGGAAATCCACTTCAGAGCCAGGCCCTGGATGCCAGCAATACTGACACGATCGATCAGGAGGTCATGGTCGACCGTGTCAAAAGCGGCTGATAAATCCAAGAGCACCAGGGCCTGGGTGATGTTTTTATCGGCCCCTCTCCTAAGCTCGTCATAACTGCAAGAATGACTGACTCCGTAGAGTGTGCAGGTCTAAATCCTGCCTGATGGGGGTCGAGAAACTGAGAATGCTCAATAAATGAGCTCAGACAGTTTGCTACGTGGGCTTCTAAAATCTTACTAAGGTAAGGAAGTAAAGAGATTGGGCGGAAGTTACTCAGGACCAGGGGGTCAGCGTTGGGTTTCTTCAGAATAGGGACGATTTCAGCATGTTTAAAAGTGTCTGGGACAATACCTTGTTTAAGAGAGTTATTGAGGAGTGAGAGGGGCGGGTCTGGGCAGGTAAGGAAAGCCTCTTGTAGGATATAAGGGGGACAGCAGTCAGTAGGGGAGCCTGATCCAATTTTTTTTAGAAGGACAAAAAACTCTTCCCAACCAGGGAGATTAGATCCAACACAAGGGGATTTTTGCATGTGATAGAGGGAACAGTTGAAAGTGTGGAAGGAGGAATACTGCTTTTGATGGTGGCAATTTTCTCGATAAAATATGAGTTCAGGGAGTCACATAGTGATTGTGAGGGGACAGGTTTAGCTATCACTCTGTCAGGTTGTGTAAGCTCATCGACTATTGAGAAAATATCCTTGGTCTTAATGGCTGAGTTCGTAATTTTCGAGGAGAAGTAAATTGCCTTGGTCTGGAGGATAGAGTTTTTATAGTCTTTTAGCAAGGTAACATAGGTGGCTTTTTTTTCAGGAGCATAATCTCGTCTCCAGCTGCGCTCGGCTTGCCTAAGTGCCAGTTTTTTTATTTTCAGATCGTCAGAGAACCAGCGTTGAGCGTCATGAGGGCGTTTAAGTTTGGTTTTCTTAAAGGGAGCAACACTGTCACTGGCTGAGACAAGCCATTGCTCAATGCTTGTTACCTGATCGCAGAGGGAATCTTGTTCAGTTGGTGAAGTGGCTTTTAATAGTGTACAGAAATCGCCAATATTGGCCCGAATCCAGTTTCTAGCCAGGTGATTGCCTGTCAGGGAAGGTTTAGTAAGGGGGGTACAGGCCATGGTAAATATGATGTGATAATGATCTGACCATGTACATGGGGAGATAGATGGTTGTGTGATTTCCAAGTTGGAAGTCCAGATTTGGTCCAGGATATGTCCCTTAATATGGGTGGCATTGTGTACATGTTGGATACAGTTCATAGCTGATAGGAGATCCGTGAATTCTACGGAGCTGGCACTCTCCTGTGCATCAGTGGGCCAGTAATTAAAATCTCCGATAATAATAATCCTGGCATGGTTAATAACTAGTTGGGAAATCATTTCACCTAGCAATTGAGGAAATGAGGGCATGTGGTGGGGAGGTCGGTAAAAAGAGCACAAACAAAGGGAAAATGGGGCGATTCGAATTTCAAAATAAGGCTGTCGACCGAGGGTATACCAGCGATCCCTAAAGCAGTAAACCTAAGTTTATGATGAATAATTGCTGCAACCCCGCCCCCGGGCTTACCGGAGGGCCTGTTGGCCTGAAGTATGTATAATGCTCCAGGATGTAGAATAAACAATATTTTATGAAAAATAAATGTCAATGCTGAGGGCCACAGATTGCCATCCAACAATCGCTCTTACTTACCATCCGAAGCCACAGGAAGGTGGTCAGAAGCTGGTTCCTTTCGTTCTTAGAGAAAAAGAATAAAATTCAAGCAGAGGCCACAATCCACTGTGTAGAACTAAGAAGAGGTGATAAGAGCACAGCGGAAGAATGAGGAAAACAAGAGGTGGAAGCAGCAAAGCACCAGGAAGAGTCAAGGTAGAGTTTGCTTGAGATGGCGGGAATGAGGGCATTACAGGAACAACTCTACACATACCCAACAAAGCTACAACCATGAAGATATAACTAATAAAAACAATACCCATGGTGTGGAAAAATTAAGCAAATAATTGCAATAGATGATTATAAGAGAACATTTCTGACTATTGCAATGAAGATGAAGACATACATTCATGCTGCATCAAATACATCTATAGAACCATTAGACTACATCCTATGATAAAACATGTCTCTTAAACCAGTTAGAAAGTCTAACAATAATTATAATACTAATAATATCGACAATAATAAATGAATAACAATAAAAGAAAAAATACATATTAAACGCATTAAAATGAATTAACCTATAACCAACTTTTCTGGTCTTTTACTCATCTTTTCTCTTATATAACAAACTGTCTTTGAGATTGTCTTTCTATACTGATATTACGATCATTTGCTTCTCTTGATATGTCCCTCTGGATACTGCTATTTTTGATGATTTTAAATATAGGAACATCTCATCGATTATATAGTCTTGAATTTTGTATTTTTCTATCTTTTACAAAGCATATTGCTTTAAAACAATGTTGGTGTATCTAAAATGTCTATAAAACCAATAATACTAGAAAAGTACAAAATGGAGGGGGACAGACAATTGAGGGGCCGGGGAAGTAAGAAGAGGCTTGTGAAATGGGTCTGGAGGACAATGTTATCAAAGATAAGAACATGCTATTGTGAGAAATAAAGGTCTGAAGGAAGCCAGGCAAGAAAGGGGTAGCTGGGTATTGGAACTGGAGTCCCCTTCCACAAAGTAAACAAGCATTGGCATAGCCAATAGGTCTCGCCTTTGGGACCTTATAAGTGTTTAGCCATGCAACACTTGATGTTGTTGCACCAAGGATATTGTGCTGGATAACTAAACACTTATAAGGTCCCAAAGGCGAGACCTATTGGCTATGCCAATGCTTTTTTTTTTTTTTAAAGGACAAGCAGTGCTATCAGGCTCCGGCTGCCACTTAGAGGTGTAGAGAGAGAGGTGTGTAGAGAGAGAGAGAGAGAGGTGTGTAGAGAGAGAGAGAGGTGTGTAGAGAGAGAGAGAGAGAGAGAGGTGTGTAGAGAGAGAGAGAGAGGTGTGTAGAGAGAGGTGTGTAGAGAGAGGTGTGTAGAGAGAGGTGGGTAGAGAGAGGTGGGTAGAGAGAGTTGGGTAGAGAGAGGTCGGTAGAGAGAGGTGGGTAGAGAGAGGGGTAGAGAGAGGGGTAGAGAGAGGGGTAGAGAGAGGTGTAGAGAGAGGGGTAGAGAGAGATGTAGAGAGAGGTGTATACAGAGAGGTGTATAGAGAGAGGTAGAGAGAGGTGTAGAGAGAGGGGTAGAGAGAGGGGTAGAGAGAGGGGTAGAGAGAGGGGTGTAGAGAGAGGGGTGTAGAGAGAGGGGTAGAGAGAGGTGTAGAGAGAGAGGTGTAGAGAGAGAGGTGGAGAGGTAGAGAGAGGTAGAGAGAGGTAGAGGTAGAGAGAGGTAGAGAGGTAGTGGTAGAGAGAGGTAGAGAGAGGTAGAGAGGGTGTAGAGAGGTAGAGAGGTAGAGAGGCAGAGGTAGAGAGGTAGAGAGAGGTAGAGAGAGAGAGGTAGAGAGAGAGAGAGAGAGGTAGAGAGAGAGAGAGAGAGAGAGAGAGAGAGAGGTAGAGAGGTAGAGAAAGAGAGGTAGAGAGAGAGGTAGAGAGAGAGGTAGAGAGAGAGGTAGAGAGAGGTATAAAGGTAGAGAGGTAGAGAGAGGTAGAGAGGTGAGAGAGAGGTAGAGAGGTAGAGAGAGAGAGGTAGAGAGAGAGTTAGAGAGGTAGAGAGAGGTAGAGAGGGAGAGGTAGAGGTAGAGAGAGAGGTAGAGAGAGAGAGGTAGAGAGAGAGGTAGAGAGAGAGAGGTAGAGAGAGAGGTAGGGAGGTAGCGAGAGAGAGGTAGAGAGAGAGGTAGAGAGAGAGAGGTAGAGAGGTAGAGGGAGAGGTAGAGAGGTAGAGAGGTAGAGAGAGGTAGAGAGGTAGAGAGAGAGGTAGAGAGAGGTAGAGAGGTAGAGAGAGGTAGAGAGAGGAAGAGAGAGGTAGAGAGAGGAAGAGAGAGGTAGAGAGGGGTAGAGAGAGGTAGAGAGGTAGAGAGAGGTAGAGAGAGGTAGAGAGGTAGAGAGAGGTAGAGAGAGAGAGGTAGAGAGAGAGAGGTAGAGAGAGAGGTAGAGAGGTAGTGAGGTAGAGAGAGGTAGAGAGGTAGAGAGAGAGAGAGAGGTAGACAGAGAGGTAGAGAGGTAGAGAGAGGTAGAGAGAGGTAGAGAGAGGTAGAGAGGTAGAGAGAGAGGTAGAGAGAGAGGTAGAGAGGTAGAGAGAGAGAGGTAGAGACAGGTAGAGAGGTAGAGGGAGAGAGGTAGAGAGAGAGGTAGAGAGAGAGGTAGAGAGAGAGGTAGAGAGAGAGAGAGGTAGAGAGAGAGAGAGGTAGAGAGGTAGAGAGAGAGAGGTAGAGAGAGGTAGAGAGGTAGAGGTAGAGAGGTAGAGGTAGAGAGAGAGAGGTAGAGAGAGAGAGAGGTAGAGAGGTAGAGAGAGAGAGGTAGAGAGAGAGGTAGAGAGAGGTAGAGAGGTAGAGAGAGCGGTAGAGAGAGGTAGAGAGGTAGAGAGAGATAGAGAGAGGTAGAGAGGTAGAGGTAGAGAGAGAGGTAGAGAGGTAGAGAGGGAGAGGTAGAGAGAGAGAGGTCGAGAGGTAGAGAGGTAGAGAGGTAGAGAGAGGTAGAGAGAGGTAGAGAGAGGTAGAGAGGTAGAGAGAGGTAGAGAGGTAGAGAGCGGTAGAGAGGTACAGAGGTAGAGAGGTAGAGAGAGGTAGAGAGAGGTAGAGAGGGAGGTAGAGAGGTAGAGAGAGGTAGAGCGGTAGAGAGAGGTAGAGAGGTAGAGGTAGAGAGAGAGAGGTAGAGAGAGAGGTAGAGAGGTAGAGAGAGGTAGAGAGGTAGAGAGAGGTAGAGAGGTAGAGAGGTGGAGCGAGGGTGAGAGAGAGGTAGAGAGAGGTAGAGAGAGGTAGGGGTAGAGGGTAGAGAGAGGTAGAGAGAGAGGTAGAGAGAGAGGTGAGAGAGAGAGAGGTAGAGAGAGAGGGTAGAGAGAGAGAGGTAGAGAGAGAGGTAGAGAGAGAGAGGTAGAGAGAGAGGTAGAGAGAGAGAGGTAGAGAGAGATAGAGAGGTAGAGAGAGATAGAGAGGTAGAGAGGTAGAGAGAGGTAGAGAGAGGTAGAGAGGTAGAGAGAGGTAGAGAGGTAGAGAGAGGTAGAGAGGTAGAGAGGTAGAGAGAGGTAGAGAGAGAGGTAGAGAGAGAGGTAGAGAGAGAGAGGTAGAGAGGTAGAGAGAGGTAGAGAGGTAGAGAGAGGTAGAGAGAGGTAGAGAGAGGTAGAGAGGTAGAGAGAGGGAGAGAGGGAGAGAGGTAGAGAGAGAGGTAGAGAGGTAGAGAGAGGTAGAGAGAGAGAGAGAGGTAGAGAGAGAGAGAGAGGTAGAGAGAGAGGTAGAGAGAGAGAGAGGTAGAGAGAGGTAGAGAGGTAGAGAGGTAGAGAGAGGTAGAGAGGTAGAGAGGTAGAGAGAGGTAGAGAGAGGTAGAGAGGTAGAGAGAGGTAGAGAGAGAGGTAGAGAGGTAGAGAGACATAGAGAGAGGTAGAGAGAGGTAGAGAGGTAGAGAGAGGTAGAGAGAGGTAGAGAGAGAGAGGTAGAGAGAGAGAGGTAGAGAGAGAGAGGTAGAGAGGTAGAGAGAGAGAGGTAGAGAGAGAGAGGTAGAGAGAGGTAGAGAGGTAGAGAGAGAGGTAGAGAGGTAGAGAGAGAGGTAGAGAGAGAGAGGTAGAGAGGTAGAGAGAGGTAGAGAGGTAGAGAGAGGTAGAGAGGCAGAGAGAGGTAGAGAGAGGTAGAGAGAGGTAGAGAGAGGTAGAGAGAGAGGTAGAAGAAGTGAAGAAAAATAAAAGTGCCCAAACTTGTACATTGAAAGTCAAGGGAAGCCTCGGCAGTTTAGAAGCCATAAATACCGCTGAAAGGGAGGCGGCAGCAAAAGGCCAAGCCCGTTCAATTAACAGTTTCCCAAGCAAACGAGCGAAGCCTTTTTGTGCCCAAGTAAAAGTCACAGCCCTCTGTTCTCATCACAGTGAGGCATTCAGAAAGTTGGTGGCCTGGCAGCCCCAGCCTATATTTTATGCGGTCTTCCTTAATTGCTGCAAACCGCTATTATTTGTTTACATTGTAACAAGAGCGAATGAATCGCAGGAAAATGACCATTTTAGTATGCGGTAAATGACCGCTTTACAGAAAAAAAACAGGGGGAGGAGCTGGGCGAGAAATGTAAAAGCGCAAAATCGTGTCACCGGGGCGTGAATGAAAGAAAATGCGTAATGGAAAGGATGTAGGGAACAGAAAGACAGATTTAAGAAAGAAATTATGGAGTTATTAGGGAAGAATTTAAAAGGGGAGGAGGAAAGATAATGAGAATGAAAGACGCTGCAGCGTCCCGCGAGTGGTGCGCGCGCGATCGAAACAAGCAGCAGCTGTTTTCAAGCACACTCGTGCTTGTGGCACCATCCGCCTTGCGGGAGCGAGCAACAGCCAATTAGCATGCGCGCTGCTGCTCGCTCCCGCAAGGTGGATGCAGCCACAAGCACGAGTGTGTGCTTGAAAATGAGCAGAGCAAAGGCTAAAGGCCCTCCTATGCAGCGCATGCGCGCTGCGTAGGCGAGACCTAAAAATGGTGGCAATTAAGTATGGAAATAAAATAATTTTTTGCTGGGGTCAGTGTGTTCTTCTTTATAGTTTTGTGATTTAGGCCTCATTATGAGTCTGGCGGTCCATGGACCGCCAGCCTCGCAGGGACGTGGCAGTGACGGTCTTCTGACCACCCTATTAGGAACAAGGCAGTCGGATCACCATGGTACCACCGCAACCACCAGGGATCTCTGATGTTGCGGCAGTCTTGAAGCAGCGGCCCGCCGAACATTTTACAAGTTTCCTCACCGCCACACTTTTCATGGCAGTGCAACCGCCATGAAAAGTGTGGCAGTGAGGAAACAAAGGGTGCCTCATGCCATTGGGATGCGCCCAGGGGGGCACCCCGTGTGCATGCACACCAGTACCTGCACGGCACTGACTGCAGCAGTCCATGCTGTGCAGGTACTGCCTTTGAGGTTCCAATTGCGGTGCCTATTTCATAGGCAAAGCCGTGGGAACGCCAAAGAACACCCCACCAGACAGGACAAAACTCCTAATCTGGCAGGAGGTTCAAACATGGGTTTGACGGTGCGGGGGGTCTCGCTCCCGCACCGCCAAACTCATATTAAGGCCCATAGACATCTTCAATTCAAATAAAGGTATCTGAGTTAATTGTGCCTTGATCTAGTGGTCTTGGCTTTATTGTTCTTTGTTTTCAAATGGGTCCAGATAGAGAGGTGGAGATCATTACTTGTGAAGTTTGACAGGAGATTAAGGGACATCTCCAATTAGAGGAGGAACTGGTACATATTGTAAAAGTGAAAAAGCTAAATATTTCAGCAGAGACATGGAGAGCATCAGTGGCTGTCACAAGAGAAAGCTCCTATAGGAAGGGTTGGAAAAGCGGTAGAAGGATGTCATATGATTTGCAGAGGAGGGTAAAAATGTATTGACCTTGCATGAAAGGGAGAGACGTTTCCTCGGTGCAGAGCAGGAATATCGACGGAGAAATATCGACGGACATAAATATCGCTGCAAAAATATCGTGGGGAAGAAACAGCGACAACAAAAATATAGTTGACAAGAATATCGACTGACAGGTCAGTAATATCGTTTACAAAAATATCGATATCTTAAATATCGTTTACAAAAATATAGTTGACAAAAATATCGAATTATTAATAATGTTATGTATTTTAGTGTTTTTAATGAGAATTGTTTGTCATTTTATTCTATGTTTTAAAATTTTACTAGTTATTAATTTATTTTAAGTTTAATTTTGTGTTTTTAGTTCCGTAGCGGGTTGTGGGTTTATAGGGGAATAGGGTGGGAAGTAATTTAATTATATAGATTTAATGAATTATTTATAGTAGTTAATAATTCTTTTTAAATTGAATTTTGCGTTTTTAGTTCCGTAGCGGGTTGTGGGTTTATAGGGGAATAGGGTGGGAAGTAATTTAATTATATAAAATTTATTGAATAATTAATATGTATAATTGTGAATTTATAGAGTTAGATGTGTTAATTGATTAATTAATAATTGTTTGATAATTAGTTGTTAATTAATTTCAATTAATCAATTAAGAAATAATTATGTTAATTGTTTAATTAATTTTAGGTGTGTGTTGTGGTGTTTATATGTGTAAATGGTGGGAAGGGTGGTAAGTAATACATTTTTATTGATTGATTATTAAATATTTTTAAATTAATTTCCATTAATTAATTAGTAATTATTAATTGTAATTGTGTAATTAATTTTAGGTGTGTGTTGTGGATATTATAGTGTTAATTAATGTGTAATTAATGATTTTTTATTATCTTTGTTAATAATAATATATTTAAATTTAAATTTTAATTATGTTAATATTGGAAAATAAATTTAATTAAAAATGTGATGTTTTTGTTTTTTATTGTTGTGGGATCCAGCACTTTCCCTACTGTTGCACTCACTGGAGTGGGAATAGTAATTTTACCCCTCCGCTATCCAGCGCTTTCTCTACTGTTGCACTCACTGGAGTGGGAATAGTAATTTTTACCCCTCCGCTATCCAGCGCTTTCCCTACTGTTGCACTCACTGGAGTGGGAATAGTAATTTTACCCCTCCGCTATCCAGCGCTTTCTCTACTGTTGCACTCATTGGAGTGGGAATAGTAATTTTACCCCTCCGCTATCCAGCGCTTTCCCTACTGTTGCACTCACTGGAGTGGGAATAGTAATTTTTCCCCTCCGCTATCCAGCGCTTTCTCTACTGTTGCACTCACTGGAGTGGGAATAGTAATTTTACCCCTCCGCTATCCAGCGCTTTCCCTACTGTTGCACTCACTGGAGGGGGAATGGTAATTTTTACCCCTCCGCTATCCAGCGCTTTCCCTACTGTTGCACTCACTGAAGTGGGAATGGTAATTTTTACCCCTCTGCTATCCAGCGCTTTCTCTAC
Source organism: Calotriton arnoldi (assembly GCA_963921515.1). Classification (NCBI taxonomy): domain Eukaryota; kingdom Metazoa; phylum Chordata; class Amphibia; order Caudata; family Salamandridae; genus Calotriton; species Calotriton arnoldi. Next base: position 2,506,736 of record CAWUFW010000792.1, read on the forward strand.
TGTTGCACTCACTGGAGTGGGAATAGTAATTTTTACCCCTCCGCTATCCAGCGCTTTCCCTACTGTTGCACTCACTGGAGTGGGAATAATAATTTTTACCCCTCCGCTATCCAGCGCTTTCCCTACTGTTGCACTCACTGGAGGGGGAATGGTAATTTTTACCCCTCCGCTATCCAGCGCTTTCCCTACTGTTGCACTCACTGAAGTGGGAATGGTAATTTTTACCCCTCCGCTATCCAGCGCTTTCCCTACTGTTGCACTCACTGGAGTGGGAATAGTAATTTTTACCCCTCCGCTATCCAGCGCTTTCCCTACTGTTGCACTCACTGGAGGGGGAATGGTAATTTTTACCCCTCCGCTATCCAGCGCTTTCCCTACTGTTGCACTCACTGAAGTGGGAATGGTAATTTTTACCCCTCCGCTATCCAGCGCTTTCCCTACTAATGTGTTTATTTTGTTATTAAATGTATGTTTTATTCTTTTTTTAATAGTTTAATGTGTTAATTAAATATAGAGTATATTATTTTATATTAAATTATTTATATATGTGTATATTTTATTTTTATATAATTTACAAAGTTTATAAATTAAATAAAGATAAGTTATCAAAATGTATTTAAGTAAATATATGTATATGTACACATTTTTTGTGTTTATATTTATTAAATTAAGTTTATTTGTTATAATTAGTTAAAATATATATTAAATTTAATTTATTTTGTTAATAATATTAATATTATTTAATTAATTATATTTAAGTTATGTAATTTTTTTAAGTCGATATTTTTACTTCTATATTTTTTACATCTATATTTTTGTGTCGATATTATTGTACTTACCTGTTTAAGTATAGGGAGTCGATATTTTTGTAATCGATATTTTTACATCGATATTTTTTTCATCTATATTTTTAACATTGATATTTAAACATGGAACCGTTTCCTCTGGGGGATGCGACTGCAGTAGGGCAAAGGTTAGCTTCCAGTGGTGAGTAAAGAGCATGGCAGCATGTTACGTATAAATGTATGTGGTATTTCTATAGCGTAAACCTCATCAAAAGTCAGCAGAGCACTGAACAGGGTCAAAGGAAGGCATGAAGTCAGTGAGTGGCAGGAGAAGATGCTGGATTGTGGGTGGTTAAGGGATTGTGCTGTAGTGTTCTTCAAAAAGGTGAGTCTTTAACTCTTTCATAAATTGAAGAAGTGTTTGGGCAGTGCTGTTGGCTTAAGGGGTGCTGTTCCAGATCCTGTGCCTGCTGCACTGTGTTTTATTTTTTACACTTCTTAGTTTGCTGTCTGGTGGTGTCCTGGCTAAGGGTGTGCTGAGAACCACCAGAGATGGTGATTTTGTCTGCAAGATAAGCAGGGGTGCTGGTTCTGATGGCTTTGTAAGTGATGCAGCTGCTTTTGGAGATGGTGTGAACCAGCAAGGAGAGCCAATGACGTTCCATCAGGATGGTGGCGATGGGATCATATTTCTTCAGGTCCTGAATGAGCCGTGCTGCTGCATGTAGGATGTACTTAAGGCGTGCCAGTGTGGAGTCTGGGAGGTCATGGAGCAGGGCGTTTCTACCACCCAAGAATAGCAAAGGTCCTAAAAGGAGCTTTTGTTCGTAGAGGGACATTCACTCTAGAAGCTATCCCGAGAAAGAAAACTGAGTTAGACTTACTGGCCTAAAGCTTGCAAATTTGCAGGTATTGCACAGCTGTGATTCAACCTGCTGAGTTATCTCCCTAGCTGAGGAAGGGCCCTGCGGAGAGACCCGCATACAAAGAATGATGAATAGCACACCAATAACCTTTATAATAGTTGTGGAATTGTGAGGCAACTCAATATTTAACAAGCATTGGCATAGCTAATAGGTCTCGCCTTTGGGGCCTTATAAGTGTTTAGCCAGAGCTATTGACTTTGCCAATGTCTTCAAGCTGTGCTGTAGAGAAGTGTGGCTGCTGTGCAGCATGCTGAAAAGTTATAATAAAAAAGTGTCAGAAGCATTTTTGTTACTTTATATATGACCAAGAAGGCATTATGTAAAACTGAACGACCATATTAAAAAAAGTATTTACAATAAAAAATTTCCTCAGTTTTCTTTTGTTCTTGCAATGCTGGCAACTTGTTTCTGCCTATTGCAATGGTTGTTTGTTAAAGCTTTTTTTTGAGGGGGCATAAACAATCGGAGGGTGAAGGTTGGGAACTAGTACCTGTATTATAACACTAGCAGCGGCCAGACGCTAGGGGAGAATCAACAGATGCCAGATTCCGAGAGCAGGCTGAGGTGGTGCTGAGTGATGCTGAGGTGGTAGTGGTGGTGGTGGTGACTGTTGCGGAGACGATGCTGAGGTGATGCTGAATGATACTCAGGTCTTGCTGAGTGATACTGCTGTGGTGCTGAGTGATGCTGTGGTGGTGCTGAGTGATATTGTCTTGGCGCTTAGTGATGCTGTGGTGGTGCTGAGTGATGCTGTGGTGGCCCTGAGTGATGCTGTGGTGGCCCTGAGTGATGCTGTGGTGGCCCTGAGTGATGCTGTGGTGGTGCTGAATGATGCTGTGGTGGTGCTGAATGATGCTGTGGTGGTGCTGAGCGATGCTGTGGTGGTGCTGAGCGATGCTGTGGTGGCCCTGAGTGATGCTGTGGTGGCGCTGAGTGATGCTGTGGCGGCGCTGAGTGATGCTGTGGTGGCGCTGAGTGATGCTGTGGCGGCGCTGAGTGATGCTGTGGTGGCGCTGAGTGATGCTGTGGCGGCGCTGAGTGATGCTGTGGTGGGCTGAGTGATGCTGTGGTGGCACTGAGTGATGCTGTGGTGGCGCTGAGTGATGCTGTGGTGGCGCTGAGTGATGCTGTGGTGATGCTGTGGTAGTTCTGAGTGATGCTGTGGTGATGCTGTGGTGATGCTGTGGTGGCGCTGAGTGATGCTGTGGTGGCGCTGAGTGATGCTGTGGTGGCCCTGAGTGATGCTGTGGTGGTGGTGAGCGATGCTGTGGCGGTGCTGAGCGATGCAGTGGCGGTGCTGAGCGATGCTGTGGTGGTGCTGAGCGATGCTGTGGTGGTGCTGAGTGATCCTGTGGTGGCGCTGAGTGATGCTGTGGTGGCCCTGAGTGATGCTGTGGTGACCCTGAGTGATGCTGTGGTGGACCTGAGTGATGCTGTGGTGGCGCGGAGTGATGTTGTGGTGCTGCTGAGTAATGCTGTGGTGGCGCTGAGTGATGCTGTTGTGGTGCTGAGTGATGCTGTGGTTGTGCTGAGTAATGCTGTGGTTGCAGTGAGTGATGCTGTGGTTGCACTGAGTGATGCTGTGATGGCGTTGAGTGATGCTGTGATGGCGTTGAGAGATGTTGTGGTGGTGCTGAGTGATGCTGTGCTGGCTCTGATTGATGCTGTGCTGGCTCTGATTGATGCTGTGGTTGCGCTGAGTGATGCTGTGGTGATGCTGAGTGATGCTGTGGTGTTGCCGAGTGAGAGATAGAGTGAAGATATAATGCCCAATTAGAGAGGGTGGTGAGAGAGAAAGAGAGAGAAAGGGTGTACATAGAATAAAGAGTGGAGCGGGATATGCTGTGGTGGCGCTGAGTGATGCTGTGGTCGCGCTGAGTGATGCTGTGGTGGTGCTGAGTGATGCTGTGGTGGTGCTGAGTGATATTGTTGTGGCACTGAGTGATGCTGTGGTGGTGCTGAGTGATAGTGTTGTGGCACTGAGTGATGCTGTGGTGATGCTGTGGTAGTTCTGAGTGATGCTGTGGTGGTGCTGAGTGATGCTGTGGTGCGCTGAGTGATGCTGTGGTGGCGCTGAGTGATGCTGTGGTGGCGCTGAGTGATGCTGTCGTGGCCCTGAGTGATGCTGTGGTGGTGGTGAGCGATGCTGTGGTAGTTCTGAGTGATGCTGTGGTGGTGCTGAGTGATGCTGTGGTGGCGCTGAGTGATGCTGTGGTGACGCTGAGTGATGCTGTGGTGGCACTGAGTGATGCTGTGGTGGCGCTGAGTGATGCTGTGGTGGCCCTGAGTGATGCTGTGGTGGTGGTGAGTGATGCTGTGGCGGTGCTGAGCGATGCAGTGGCGGTGCGGAGCGATGCTGTGGTGGTGCTGAGCGATGCTGTGGTGGCGCTGAGCGATGCTGTGGTTCGCTGAGTGATGCTGTGGTGGCCCTGAGTGATGCTGTGGTGACCCTGAGTGATGCTGTGGTGGACCTGAGTGATGCTGTGGTGGCCCTGAGTGATGCTGTGGTGGCGCTGAGTGATGCTGTGGTGGCGCTGAGTGATGCTGTGGTGGTGCTGAGTGATGCTGTGGTGGCGCTGAGTGATGCTGGGGTGGCGCTAAGTGATGCTGTATAGGCGCTGAGTGATGCTGTGGTGGCGCTGAGTGATGCTGTGGTGGTGCTGAGTGATGCTGTGGTGGCGCTGAGTGATGCTGTGGTGGTGCTGAGCGATGCTGTTGTGGTGCTGAGCGATGCACTGGTGGTGCTGAGCGATGCACTGGTGGTGCTGAGCGATGCTGTGGTGGTGCTGAGCGATGCTGTGGTGGTGCTGAGCGATGCTGTGGTGGTGCTAAGTCATCCTGTGGTGGTGCTGAGTCATCCTGTGGTGGTGCTGAGTGATCCTGTGGTGGTGCTGAGTGATGCAGTGTTGGCCCTGAGTGGTGATGTGGTGTCGCTGAGTGAAGCTATGGTGGTGCTGAGTGATGCTGTGGTGGCGCGGAGTGATGTTGTGGTGCTGCTGAGTAATGCTGTGGTGGCGCTGAGTGATGCTGTTGTGGCGCTGAGTGATGATGTGGTTGTGCTGAGTAATGCTGTGGTTGCACTGAGTGATGCTGTGGTTGCACTGAGTGATGCTGTGATGGCGTTGAGTGATGCTGTGATGGCGTTGAGAAATGTGTTGGTGCTGAGTGATGCTGTGCTGGCTCTGATTGATGCTGTGCTGGCTCTGATTGATGCTGTGGTTGCGCTGAGTGATGCTGTGGTAATGCTGAGTGATGCTGTGGTATTGCCGAGTGAGAGATAGAGTGAAGATATAATGCCCAATTAGAGAGGGTGGTGAGAGAGAAAGAGAGAGAAAGGGTGTACATAGAATAAAGAGTGGAGCGGGATAGAGAGAGAGAAAGAAGGGGAGAGAGAGTGAATGAAGGAGTTTGAAAGAGAAACAGATAAAGGGGTGAGAGAGAATGAAAGGCTAAAAAAGATAGAGAGGGGAGAGTTAATTAAGTAGAGAGAGAATTAGAGAGGGGAGAGAGAGAGAAGGAGAGAGACAATAAGAGTGGGGGTGTGGAGTTTAAATAGAGTGAAGAAGTGACGCGGAAAAAGTAACCTTAAATATAGCTTTGTGCTTTGCGCGAATAAATATTTTTTAAAAACAGTGAGAGACAAAAATACTGGTAATTAGGCTGTGACTCCCAATATAAAACAAATAGCGATATAAGGTGAAATCAACCCACCGAAGCAATATTTCTAACTAGACAAAAAAAGCTTGCATTTCAATGCTAATCGCTGTTGTTTTTCATGTGACTGTAGTCCAGGGCCGTCAGTTGGTAATGTGAGCTGCTGCTGCGATTGAAACATCAGAGTCCAGAGAGTTAATGAGCCATGACGAGGAAATGAGGAAGAGATAGGAAACCCAGATGGCAGCTGCGCGGCGTGCACGCCATCGTGAACGCAAGCTGGTCGCCAGCCGAAAGCCAGTGGGTTTGCACTTCCAAAACTCGCTTACTAAAACTCTCGACCAGACCAGCGCAAGCGCTGGTGCAGGCCGAGACCTAAAAATCATGGGTGGCGACATGAAAATCAATAACACTCAAACATTCTCATACCACCTTCTAAAACTATTTGCATTAACCTGCAATGTTGTGTGCTTATTTAATGCTTTGGAGTGTTGCAGTGCCCCTATGATTTCTCAGTGGCATGCTTGCTTGCTGCAAATGCTCTGATGTTGTGTAAATGTTTATGGCTTCTGGTTCAACAAAGGTGGCAGATCTGTATCAGACAGGTTGCCTTTGTGTATGACTCTTAAGAATGGAATGTCACATCCCTGAGGAAGACGTATAGGGCCGACATGCTCTGCCCCTTGGGTGCAGTTCCACCATTTTCTAAATCTAAGGAGACCACACCGTACCTGCCACTTTCATTCCAGATGAAGCTCAAAGGGGTTGGCATATATTGCCTTGAGGACAGTCCACAGATCTGGTATATCGCACTTGAGGGTACCTCGCTCGGAAGGCACGACACACCCCTTATAGAGTCCCACATGCCCCTCTAATGATGCCATGCTCTGCTAGCAAATGTCCCTCTTAGGATCTGAATGTTCCAGCTCCAGGGTTGGACTGTCATGTCCAGCCTAATCCACACAACTTTTAATGACCCTGCTCTTTGTGTGGGTTTGTGGGTCGAGCACTTACCACTCCTAGGATGGCATAGAGGGTGATGGAAATGTTGACGGCCAATGGCTGGTTCAAGTCTTTCACGGGGCGGAAAGCCTTCTTGCCAAACACATGCTTGAAGGACTCCAGGAAGTTCTCCGACTCCCCACCATTGCAGGCCACTTGAGACGTCACCCTGTGGTCTGTGGAAGAAGAAACACATTAGAGCGAAGATGGCCAACCCTAGTGGTGAGGGCTCACAACAGACTACCCACAAGCCAAATGTTTGTAGAGTCTTTAACCAATGGAGCTGCTTTGTGGATCCATGTGGTTTCAAGAATACGCTTAGGAGGACTTGAAGGTGCATTGGGACAGGGCAGGAAGCAGGGATGAAAGAGTGAAAAGAGTGCCATTTAGGACTGGGAAGGTGAAAAAGGCCACAGAGTGAAGAGACAATGTGGAAAAAGGCAGGTAATAAAGGGAAAGGATCACCATGTGACAAGGCAGAACTATAAAGAGAAGTAAAGGTAATGGCGTGAACTGGGACTGTAGTGAGGAGTTCGACACCTTATTGTCAACACCATAAGTTGTATTGATGCACATTTTGACATCACTGTAGGGAGGACTGAAATATCAACAATGGACTAATGACTAAGGTCAGAATTGATGGAAGGACGTTCAAGTTCAATGATTTTATGTGATAATGATTAAATGACCTTTTAGATGAGGCATATCTATGAATTTCATCATGTGGCCAATTGTTTCTGTGCCACCCAAATGTTCTTTTATTTATTATTTTTCTTAATTGAAACTTTTTAATTGTTATTTTATTATTTGACAATTTGTACGTTATGCACTGGTTATTCTGTGCGTTAAGTGTTCACCTGTAAGTAAATATTGCAGGTTGATTTTATATGTTTTAGCACTTTGTGACTATAATGTCTACTTTGTATATTTGTTATTCTATGATTGACATTCTAGGAGTTGTTTTAACTTGAAATAAACAAAACGACTGTATATGCAGTGGAGCTTATAGGAGGTTGAGGGATCGGTTGATTATGAAATAACATAAAATGTGCATTTGTAAAGCACACGGTATCTTGGGGCTGAATAACAGATGTTTATTGTTACCCAACGGTACTCATTTTATCAACCTCAGAAGGATGGGCGGACGTGCCAGGATTTGAACCTCTGACCATGGAGTTGAACACAGCTCCCTACAGTGGGCGCATTAGTGCACTGAGCCACCAGAGTGCATTCTGGGAATGGGCTCTTAACTAGCAGGTTAACGTTGGAAGGGCATTGTTTTAGAGGACCCCTTCCCCTTTGTGAATGTCAAAATATGTTTGTTTGGAAGTAGGCAGTGATCCAGGGCAATACTGCCAACTCTTAAACTAACTGTCTAAAAAAAAGAGAGAGAAAAAAACTTTTTTTAAACACAGCCCCCTTTCCTTTAAAGAAAACAGGATGCATGCTAAAACGACGTTTGCTTTATTTAAATACAATCCCAGACATGGTATTCTGCTGGCCCATAGCAAAACCAAAGGGGATGATGGACGGAGTGTTGAACATTGCAAGCACTCACCCCCAGTCAACTGATCTGGGTTTAATCCATCATCATTCTTTAGCTCACTCCACCACCCCAGTTCAGACATGGCCATATGCAAATCAGTCTGACCCTGTGCCTCATGGGAACAGTCCAGCCCGAACTGCCAAGCCATGTCTTCCCTGGACCGGAAACAAGCATCCTGGGACCGGTTTCTGGCTTACAGCCGTCATCAGCCAGGCTATCTTGAATCCAGTGGCAAAGTGAGCAAGGGACCCACGTCTGGGCATACCCTGCCAACTTAGGGCGAACATAGCAAAACCAGCCACCATCCACGTGATGGCATCCAATCGGAGTAAGTCGCAATTTGCGACCTACCTCATTGACAGTAATGAGGTATCCCGATTTACGTATCCTGAGGTTGCACACATAAATATTCGACAATATGGAGAGAATGGGCCCAATACCGAGGGTACAGTTATAGAATGTCCAATGCACACCTATTCCTTCCATTTCTTCCATTGTTTCAATCTAAGCATTATTCAAATTTTTGCGTGCTGCTCGGGGATGTGGTTTGCCCAAATACCACTGACTAGTAAACTAAAGATAAACTGGAACGGAGTTTCGCTCCAACACCGAACGCACAGCGTGCTCCACGGTTGTCATAACCAAAATACTCCAAATTCATCAATTTTAAACCAGTTTATTCCATGTCATCAAAACTTCTTCAAAAATATCACTTGATTCTCCTGTCACATGTGAGACACTTATGTAATCCAACGTTTCTAATGCTGCAGATATGCCAATCCCGGCCTTTTTCTGGAGCATGAAGAGTACATAAAACATCCTTGGCAGTTGATAAAATTGACCCAATGCATTTCGGGCTCTTTTAGCCCTTCCTCAGGGGTTCACTGCAAGTATTAAAAATTTGACATTAGATTTATAGTTACAATCTTCTTTGTAAAAGTTAAACAAATACATTCAGCAATCCGTCCCATGTTTTAAAGCTCTCCCCATAAACGACGTTTTCCCTCTAAACACGCTACCAAACGCGAATTGTACCCAGGTAAGCCTCTCCCACCTTCATTACCAACCCGAATGTTATCCCCTATTATCAGTTAAACTCCCCAATGTCCATTGCCCATAAGCTACATTTTAAACTCTCATCAACGTTAGCCTGTGCCCTTCAGCCCTGCACTCCATAAACATTCTCCGTACCTTCTTATTGTGACTACATGATTTCCTTCCTGCGAGTTCTTTCCTTCTACAAGGCAGCCTGATTCTCATCTCTGCCATTACTCTTTTGAAACTTAACGTGACTCCACCCTTCTCCATGAACCAATCATGTTAACGCAACTCTTCACCGCTATAGCCAACCTTACTACTAGTACCATCAATCATTGCTCCAAACCCCGTAAACCCGTCGTTACTGTTCAACCGATTCCTAACGCTTACTCTAACCCATAAATTTTGAGAGCTTCCCCAGTTAATGTACTCTAATGCCGCCCACCCTCAGATGTTTACCTAACGTCGTTAATAAAATTATTTAAATTCTGCTGGTCTAACCATGAGATCAGTGCATGTATTGTACATGCTAACACTAAACATATTTAACACTTATGTATAGTAACAAGGTCCATCTCAAACACCGTCCATCAAAATTTTTTAAAACACAGTTCTCCAACGTTCACGTTGAGGATGTTGTGAGTTTTTCATCGCACATGTGACAATTCGTCCTTTTGACTTCTCTTTACAACAGTACTCTTGTCGGGTGCAACTGGTCGAGAGGGCAGAAATTTGGATACAGTTATAGAATGTCCAATGCACACCTATTCCTTCCATTTCTTCCATTGTTTCAATCTAAGCATTATTCAAATTTTTGCGTGCTGCTCGGGGATGTGGTTTGCCCAAATACCACTGACTAGTAAACTAAAGATAAACTGGAACGGAGTTTCGCTCCAACACCGAACGCACAGCGTGCTCCACGGTTGTCATAACCAAAATACTCCAAATTCATCAATTTTAAACCAGTTTATTCCATGTCATCAAAACTTCTTCAAAAATATCACTTGATTCTCCTGTCACATGTGAGACACTTATGTAATCCAACGTTTCTAATGCTGCAGATATGCCAATCCCGGCCTTTTTCTGGAGCATGAAGAGTACATAAAACATCCTTGTTAAATGCATTGGGTCAATTTTATCAACTGCCAAGGATGTTTTATGTACTCTTCATGCTCCAGAAAAAGGCCGGGATTGGCATATCTGCAGCATTAGAAACGTTGGATTACATAAGTGTCTCACATGTGACAGGAGAATCAAGTGATATTTTTGAAGAAGTTTTGATGACATGGAATAAACTGGTTTAAAATTGATGAATTTGGAGTATTTTGGTTATGACAACCGTGGAGCACGCTGTGCGTTCGGTGTTGGAGCGAAACTCCGTTCCAGTTTATCTTTAGTTTACTAGTCAGTGGTATTTGGGCAAACCACATCCCCGAGCAGCACGCAAAAATTTGAATAATGCTTAGATTGAAACAATGGAAGAAATGGAAGGAATAGGTGCATTGGACATTCTATAACTGTATCCAAATTTCTGCCCTCTCGACCAGTTGCACCCGACAAGAGTACTGTTGTAAGAGAAGTCAAAAGGACGAATTGTCACATGTGCGATGAAAAACTCACAACATCCTCAACGTGAACGTTGGAGAACTGTGTTTTAAAAAATTTTGATGGACGGTGTTTGAGATGGACCTTGTTACTATACATAAGTGTTAAATATGTTTAGTGTTAGCATGTACAATACATGCACTGATCTCATGGTTAGACCAGCAGAATTTAAATAATTTTATTAACGACGTTAGGTAAACATCTGAGGGTGGGCGGGCATTAGAGTACATTAACTGGGGAAGCTCTCAAAATTTATGGGTTAGAGTAAGCGTTAGGAATCGGTTGAACAGTAACGACGGGTTTACGGAGGTTTGGAGCAATGATTGATGGTACTAGTAGTAAGGTTGGCTATAGCGGTGAAGAGTTGCGTTAACATGATTGGTTCATGGAGAAGGGTGGAGTCACGTTAAGTTTCAAAAGAGTAATGGCAGAGATGAGAATCAGGCTGCCTTGTAGAAGGAAAGAACTCGCAGGAAGGAAATCATGTAGTCACAATAAGAAGGTACGGAGAATGTTTATGGAGTGCAGGGCTGAAGGGCACAGGCTAACGTTGATGAGAGTTTAAAATGTAGCTTATGGGCAATGGACATTGAGGAGTTTAACTGATAATAGGGGGATAACATTCGGTTGGTAATGAAGGTGGGGAGAGGCTACCTGGGTACAATCAGCGTTTGGTAGCGTGTTTAGAGGGAAAACGTCGTTTATGGGGAGAGCTTTAAAACATGGGACGGATTGCTGAATGTATTTGTTTAACTTTACAAAGAAGATTGTAACTATAAATCTAATGTCAAATTTTTAATACTTGCAGTGAACCCCTGAGGAAGGGCTAAAAGAGCCCGAAATGCATTGGGTCAATTTTATCAACTGCCAAGGATGTTTTATGTACTCTTCATGCTCCAGAAAAGGCCGGGATTGGCATATCTGCAGCATTAGAAACGTTGGATTACATAAGTGTCTCACATGTGACAGGAGAATCAAGTGATATTTTTGAAGAAGTTTTGATGACATGGAATAAACTGGTTTAAAATTGATGAATTTGGAGTATTTTGGTTATGACAACCGTGGAGCACGCTGTGCGTTCGGTGTTGGAGCGAAACTCCGTTCCAGTTTATCTTTAGCCCAATACCGAGGGACCATGTTGTAACCATGTAGGACCCGGACAGGGAATATAAAAGAGGATATCGAAACATCTCCGATTGCCCCTACTGGACCTTTGGGATACAGTATGGAAGCGGGGAGAGGGGAGGTGTGCAAATCCTGGACTGGCAATTTAAAACAACCCTGGCAAAAATAATAAATTCACCCCCCATCTGCAGACGGGTTACTGCGCGCTAGAACCAGTAACGTGCACCACCACTCCTTGAGGCCTCAACCGGCCTCCAAGTGTCGAAACCGGCCTCCTGGGCCTACGGCCTCCCAGGAGATTGCCCGCTTGCCCGGCTGGCCAGTCCGGCCGTGGAGGTGTGGAGCTATGATCAGCATTGGTGGGACAGTGTATTGCAGATTGATTGGACAGGGGAATGTGTTGTCCTTGTAACCGTTGTCTGAGAAAACAACAATAAAATGTTTACAAAAAAATGGAAATGAGGTCGGTCGGATTGCGCCCCACTCCAGATGGTGTTTTTGCAAATCTCCCTGATAGCACATAGGTCGGTTTGCAAACTCTCATTGGATTTGCAAAAAGTTGATGCACAATTTGCAACTCCCATTTTGAGAGTGCAGTGCTTGTGGGTCTGGCCCCGGTACATCAGAGAATTTGCGTACACTATAATCTTTCATACATCTGGACCATGTTCTACACTTCTTCACTATAACTAAACATTTCCGGGGCAAGTTGGGTCGTTTGCGCCCGTAGGTGGGAGGGCTCAGGCCCCTCTGTCTGTTAAGTGAAATCTGAACATTAGCTCAAATCAGTTTTGAGGAGACTTTAGCAACTTCACGGGGAGGGGGTGTAGGGGAGTGTGGCTTGGATGGCAGTGGGGAAGGAGGCCTTACCTTGCAGAAGGACGCTGAAAACCAGCAGCAGGGCGGCACGTGCAGCCGAGCAACCTCTGTGCGCCCTGCGCCCATCCATGGCCGTGCCTGAGCGGTGGCGTCCAGCAGAGGGCGCCCCTCTTACATCAAAGGGCAGTCTGGCGCGCTCTGCGCTGTCCCTGGGCAGTGGCCGTCCCCTCTGGGTCTCCAGGTGGACTGGTGCTCTCTGTGCTGTCCCTGGGCAGTGGCCGTCCCCTCTGGGTCTCCAGGTGGAATGGTGCTCTCTGTGCTGTCCCTGGGCAGTGGCCCTCCCCTCAGGGGCTCCGGGTAGACTGGCGCTCTCTGCTGTCCCTGGACAGTGGGCTCCCCTGAGGCCTCCCCTCTCTGTTGAAAGGTGTGTCTCGGAGTTGACTGGCACAGTCGGGCGCTCTCTGTGCTGTCCCTGGGCAGTGGCCCTCCCCCCAGGGGCTCCGGGTAGACTGGCGCTCTCTGCTGTCCCTGGACAGTGGGCTCCCCTGAGGCCTCCCCTCTCTGTTGAAAGGTGTGTCTCGGAGTTGACTGGCACAGTCGGGCGCTCTCTAAGCTGTCCCTGGGCAGTGGCCCTCCCCCCCGGGTCTCCAGGTAGACTGGTGCTATGTGCAGTCCCTGGACAGCGGGCTCCCTCTGAGGCCGCTCCTCTCTTTGAAAGGTGTGTCTCAGAGTTGGCTGGCACAGTCGGGCGCTCTCTAAGCTGTCCCTGGGCAGTGGCCCTCCCCTCCGGGTCTCCAGGTAGACTGGTGCTCTGTGCAGTCCCTGGACAGCGGGCTCCCTCTGAGGCCGCTCCTCTCTTTTGAAAGGTGTGTCTCAGAGTTGGCTGGCACAGTCTGGTGCCCTCTGCGCTGTCCCTGGGCAGTGGCCCTCCCCTCAGGGTCTCCAGGTGGTCCGGCGCCCTCTGTGCTGTCCCTGGGCAGTGCGCGCCAGTAGAGGCCTCCCCTCTCTTTTTAAAGGTGTGTCTCGGAGTTGACTGGCACAGTCGGGCGCTCTCTAAGCTGTCCCTGGGCAGTGGCCCTCTCCTCCCCTCCCCTCCGGGTCTCCAGGTAGACTAGCGCTCTGTGCTGTCCCTGGGCAGTGTGCTCCAGCAGAGGTCCACCCTTCAGGTCTCCAAGCTCACTGGCAAAGTCTGGTGCTCTCTGTGCTATCCCTGGGCAGTGGCCCTCCCCGCCCCTTAGGGTCTCCAGGTGGACTGGTGGACAGGCGCTCTGATTGTCCGTGGGCAGTGGCCCTTCCCTCTGGGTCTCCAGGTGGACTGGCGCTCTGTGCTGTCTCTGGGCAGTGGGCTCCAGCAGAGGCCTCGCTCTCTTTTCACGGGCTGGGTCTTGGAGTTTACTGGCACAGACTGGTGCCCTCTGTGCTGTCCCTGGGCAGTGGGCTCCCTCTGCGGCCTCCCCTCTCTGTTGAAAGGTGTGTCTCGGAGTTGACTGGCACAGTCGGGCGCTTTCTGTGCTGTCCCTGGGCAGTGGCCCTCCCCTCCCCTCAGGGTCTCCAGGTGGACAGGCGCTCTCTCTGTTGTCCCTGGGCAGTGGCCCTTCCCTCTGGGTCTCCAGGTGGTCCGGCGCCCTCTGTGCTGTCCCTGGGCAGTGGGCTCCAGCAGAGGCCTCGCTCTCTTTTCACGGGCTGGGTCTTGGAGTTGACTGGCACAGACTGGTGCCCTCTGTGCTGTCCCTGGGCAGTGGCCCTCCCCTCAGGGGCTCCGGGTAGACTGGCGCTCTGCTGTCCCTGGACAGTGGGCTCCCCCTGAAGCCTCCCCTCTCTGTTGAAAGGTGTGTCTCGGAGTTGACTGGCACAGTCGGGCGCCCTCTGTGCTGTCCCTGGGCAGTGGTCCTCCGGGTCTCCAGGTGGGCTGGCGCTCTCTGTGCTGTCCCTGGGCAGTGGCCTTCAGCAGAGGCCTCGCGCTCTTTTCAAAGGCTGGGTCTCCGGGCAGACTAGCGCTCGCGAGGGCAGCACCAAGACCCCGGGCCGGGGTCATTAAGGTTGTCGAGCAGCTTTCCTGCCGGGTATTAGGTAAAAGATAATGCCGGCCCATGAGGGACGGGGGTCGGCCGCGAGCACCGGGCAGGAGCGCAGAATAATGAGGGGTGTCACCTGCAGGCCCAGCCCCCAGCCAGGGCTAAGCCTCGGCGAGAGGACAAGATTATTCCATTTACCTGTAAACATGAAATCATTATAATAGCATTATTGCATCTCACCTGGTGCGCTGTGAAACCGACAGCCCTCAGTGCGCTGGAGATGGCAGTCTCTCCAGGTGGGCACTTTAGGGGTGCTGTATGATGCTAAGATGGCACTCTCTCCAGGTGGGCACCTTTAGGAGTGCTGTGTGATGCTAAGATGGCACTGTCTCCAGGTGGGCACCTTTAGGGGTGCTGTGTGATGCTAAGATGGCACTGTCTCCAGGTGGGCACCTTTAGGGGTGCTGTGTGATGCAAAGATGGCACTGTCTCCAGGTGGGCACCTTTAGGGGTGCTGTATGATGCTAAGATGGCACTCTCTCCAGGTGGGTACCTTTAGGGGTGCTGGATGATGCTAAGATGGCACTGTCTCCAGGTGGGCACTTTTAGGGGTGCTGTAAGATGCTAAGATGGCACTCTCTGCAGGTGGGCACCTTTAGGGGTGCTGGATGATGCTAAGATGGCACTGTCTCCAGGTGGGTACCTTTAGGGGTGCTGTGTGATGCTAAGATGGCACTGTCTCCAGGTGGGCACCTTTAGGGGTGCTGGATGATGCAAAGATGGCACTGTCTCCAGGTGGGCACCTTTAGGGGTGCTGTATGATGCTAAGATGGCACTCTCCCCAGGTGGGCACCTTTAGGGGTGCTGGGTGATGCATCACACAGCTAAGATGGCACTGTCTCCAGGTGGGCACCTTTAGGGGTGCTGTGTGATGCTAAGATCACCTGCAGACGCCTGGAGAAGAACTGGAGAAACACCAAGACACCCGAAAACCACACCACCTACAAGGACGCCATGACGGACTACCACAACCAGATCAGAGCCACCAAGAGGACCTTCATCCACACCAAAATCCTCGCCAACTCCACCAACTCCAAGGAACTCTTCACTGTCATCCAGGAATTCACCAACCCTCGCAGCGAAGCTACAGACATCACCCCGTCCCAAGACCTCTGCGACAAGCTTGGAACCTACTTCCACCCCAAGATCAACAAGCATTGGCATAGCCAATAGGTCTCGCCTTTGGGACCTTATAAGTATTTAGTTATGCAGCACAATATCATTGGTACAACAGCATCAACTGTTGCATGGCTAAACACTTATAAGGTCCCAAAGGCGAGACCTATTGGCTATGCCAATGCTTGTTTTGTTATGGGGGGGCATAAATAACAGGAGGGTGAAAGTCAGTCAGTTAGTCAGTTAGTGAGAGTGAGTGAGAGAGTCAGTCAGTGAGAGAGAGTCAGTCAGTGAGAGAGTGAGAGAGTCAGTTAGTCAGTTAGTGAGAGTGAGATAGTCAGTCAGTCAGTGAGAGAGTGAGAGTCAGTCACTCAGTGAGAGAGTGAGAGTCAGTGAGAGAGTGAGAGTCAGTGAGAGAGTGAGAGAGTCAGTCAGTGAGAGTGAGAGAGTCAGTCAGTGAGAGTCATTGTATTGTATTGTATGGTGTTGCCTGTCACTGTATGGTATGGTATGGCCTGCCAGTGGGAAGGCACAGACACAGAATGAGGATACAGAAATCCAAGTAGTAAAACTGTTTAATCAGCTGTCAAAAAACTGCAAACAATGTTGTTTACATTAGTTGGTATAATGTAAGCAATTCTTTATTTTGATTGGGGGCACCCTGCATGCATGGAACAATGTATATGTTCCTAGTTAGTATGTTTGTTTCCACTATGTATTTCTTGTCCGATCATGTGAAAGTGAATAATAAAAGGCATATAAAGGAAATGTATGTTGGTAAATGTTACATAGTCACCGTTGCTTTCATCCGATGGTTAGCCTTTATTTTCGAAGGATGTGACAAAGGAAAAACAAGCACGCAGGCATGATAAAATAATATATCGAGGGAGGTGTAAATATAAACTCTCACTTCTGTCTATTTCATGGAGAGGGCTTATGTGACTGCGTGTCTGAAACTTGAAACCGATGTAAAGCCTATTTTTAAGCGCGTTTTGAGAGAACAGCATGCACATAAAAAGTAATGCTGCACTGGAAAAAATAATTGCATTTATCTGTACCCCTATCTGATGGCGAAACATTTTTAATTGTGAAAGCACTTGAAACACACACTTAATTCACGCCTCTGTCACTGCAATGTAAAGAACACAGATAGCTGCATATTTCCCCAAAACATTGTTTAAGCATGTGTTTTGCAATGAAATCACACGCACTCAGAATTAAAAGTCATATTGCACCGGCTGATTTGCCGATGCAACATTACTTTTATTTTCGAGTGTGGATGAATTCCTTTCAAAACGTGTTTAAGCAAAGGCATAATATATATCCCTTGATTTTCTTTGTAAACATGCACCCAAATAAAGTTTTTAAATTGCAGTGATGGGAGCGTAATTTAATCGTACGTTTTGTAAGTCAATCAACCACACTAGGAAATACAAGTATGCACATAATCACCAAAAATGCTCCATCTTTCAGCACTAATGAACTCTAATAACTGGCCACGGATATCAATCTCATAGAAGACCCTGGGGGTGCGTATTCCTTTTCCATGTTTGGTTTGTTGTCTCTGGGTTACATCCGCTCCCAAGAGTAGCCCTGCTCCGAAGAAACACACTTACCGATTCCACTGAGCAAAAGTTTTCATCCTACGGAACGGAGTGATGAGACAGGGTAGCAATATTTGAGTTGCGCACCTTTACTAGTGTCTAGAAGTGTGTTTGAGACAACAGCGTCTCATAAAGCTTCCTGGTGCACAGTGAGCTGAAAATGGGGCAAAACATGGTAATGTTAAAAGGGCCAAGATGCTCAATCTTGCAGCAGCCTTTCAAGAAATCAGAAACACGTTGACTTGAAGCGGGGTATTGTCTTGAGAAATAAGTTTGGTAAGGAAGCAGGAAACTTTATTGAAAAAGACCCTCAAAGATTCACCGGTTAAATCATTTTTCGAGATCTCATATATTTAGAAATATAAAGGATGTTCCATGGTAAAACCTTCAGATGTTAACACAACTTATAACAAGCGCGCGAAAAGCATTGGCCGGGCGGGCGCCGAAAATTAAAGTGATCGCGATGCACTTAATTACCCGTGACGGAGAAAAGACAGATGGCGGCTGCGCGGCGTTCACGCGCACATGCACGCAAGCTTGACGCCAGCAAAAGCCTCTGGTAGCACTTTGAAAACCCCCTTACTAAAAGTCGAGCAAGCAGCGCATGCGCTGCTCTAGGCTCGACCTAAAAACCTCTACGACAACTTCGTCGACCTCCCACCTGACGCCACAGCCGGCCCGCCCCCCAGACGCACCAGTCAGCCCACCATCTCCACCTGGACGCTGATCACAGCTGAAGACACCACCTCAACCATGAAAGGCATCCACTCAGGGGCCCCCACGACCCCTGCCCCCACACATCTACCACAGAGCCGCCACCACCATCGCACCGGAACTACAAAGCACCATCAACACCACCCTCGAAACAGGCACCTTCCCAGATGACTGGAAATGCGCAGAAGTCAGGCCCCTGCTCAAGAAGCCGACAGCAGACCCCACCGACCTCAAGAACTACCGGCCCATCTCGCTCCTCCCTTTCGCGGCCAAAGTGGCAGAGAAAACAGTCAAGAAGGAACTGACACGATTCATCGAAGACAATGCCATCCTCGACCCATCCCAATCCGAATTCCGAAGCAACCACAGCACAGAGACTGCCCTACTCGCCACCACAGATGACATCCGCACCCTCCTGGACCAAGGCCACTCCACAGCCCTCATCCTACTCGACCTATCAGCGGCCTTCGACACCGTCTCCCACCCCACACTAGTCGCCAGACTACACCACGCCGGCATACAAGGAACAGCCCTAGACTCGATCCAATCATTCCTCACCGGAAGAAGCCAAAGAATTAGACTGCCGCCCTTCCTCTCCGATCCCACAGAAATCACCTGCCGAGTCCCACAAGGGTCGTCACTGAGCCCGACCCTCTTCAACATCTACATGGCCCCCCTCGCCGCCATCGTCCGACAACACAGCCTCAACATCGTCTCCTACGCTGACGACACCCAGCTCATCCTCTCCCTCACCAAAGACCCCGCCACCGCCAGACTCAACTTCCAGAAAGGAATGCAAGTCGTCGCAGTGTGGATGACCAACAGCTGCCTTAAACTCAACGCAGAGAAGACAGAAGTCCTCATCCTCGGATCCACCCCCTTAGCATGGGACAACACCTGGTGGCCGGCCACCCTCGGAAGCCCACCGACCCCCTCGAACCATGCGAAAAACCTCTGCATCGTACTCGTCTCATCCCTCACCATGAGCCGACAGATCAACGCTGTCACCTCCAGCTGCTTCAACACCCTCTGCATCCTCCGCAAGACCTTCAAATGGATCCCCCCCGGAATCAAGGAAGACAGTCACCCACACACTCGTCACCAGCAGATTGGACTACGGAAACGCCCTCTACGCCGGCATAAACAAGTCCCAACTCCGATAACTCCAGACGATACAGAATACCGCCGCCAGACTCGTCCTCAGCATCCCCCGGCAAGAACACATCAGCCAACACCTACGAAGACTCCACTGGCTCCCAGTGGAGAAAAGAGTCACCTTCAAAATCCTCACCCACGCCTACAAATGCCTACACAACACAGGACCCAAAATACCTCAACGACAGAATCAACTTCCACGCACCCAAAAGAAACCTCCGATCTTCCAACCTCGCACTGGCCGAAACCCTGCGCATCCGCAGAGCCAGAGCTGGGGGAAGATCCTTCTCTCACATTGCGGCCAAAACCTGGAATGAGCTCCCGGCAGACATCAGACTCGCCCCCTCCCTGAACACCTTCAGGAAGACCCTCAAGACCTGGCTCTTAGGCTAACGGACCTGCGAACCCCTCCCCCCCCCAGCGCCTTAAGACCCTCACGGGTGAGTAGCACGCTTAACAACCCCTGATTGATTGATTAATTGATTGATTGATTGATTAAGATGGCACTCTCTCCAGGTGGGTACCTTTAGGTTTGGTGAATGATGCTTGGATGGCACAAGCTTGAAAGTCCCACAGACTCCTTCCTCGGACGGCGTTGACTTCACATTTGGCACAAACACCCACAAAAAGCTGTGACTCCAGTCAATGAGAAACCCCAGAACTGGCCAAAAAGGGCACGCAGACTCCAAAAGCAAGGGTAATGACATGCATGCTTTATAAAAATGTGACGTAAGATGCTGTGAATTTTTGGGGGTCTCTAGGATAAACTCCTTCGGCCTGGAACCAGTACCCCTCAAGTGATGGCAAAGTCTGAGTCGAAATTTTGCAGGACCTCTTATTCACCCGCGAGAGGTACCCAATGGTTCTAAAATACAGCCCTGTAGCTGGCTGCCGTAGACTATACCAGTTGTAAAGGCCCTGAACCCCAGTTGTTGTACTATATTCAATTTGCCATTATATTTTTTTCTTGTAAAAATGGATTGGTCCGTTCCACCCTACATGCATGGTACTGTCACCCTTAGAACTCTGTGAACCTGGAGTTCTAGATGACAGTCGGAGCGGGAGGCTGAGGTGAAAGAGAACTTGTAGAGCCCAGGAACACCTGCCTTCCTGTTTTTACTTGTTTCATCTTCCATGACATATAGGCCCAAGCTTCAGGCGAGGGCCGATAACGAGGGTTAGGACCTTTAACGACCGGCATAGCCTGATAGAGAGAAGAGCTATGAGGCTATTAGAACATTCCGACCAATGAGGGTTCGATATTCTGAATTAAAAAGGGAGAAACAGAGAGACAAACATTGGAATATTGGAGCAGAAGGATTATGCCAGCCATTATAAGCCTGGAGCTACTCCATTGTCTTAGATGGAGCTCCCAACATTCCGATGTTCTAATATAGCCTTATAGCCCGCCGTAACGGGCTATTCCGGCCTTCAGCTAGGGCCTTTAAGAAGGGAGCGGGACTTTAATGGCCGGTATAGCCCAGCTACGAAGGGCTATAAGGCTATTAGAACATTCTGCCACTAGAGGGCTTCCACCATAGGATCAATGCCCCACTATGTAAACTATTCTTAAATGGATATGCTGAAAACCCAGCAGGGATTCGACTCTCCTCAACCAACACCTGATACCAGTGCCTTACACACATCCATTGGCTGCCCCTCCAATGCAATGCAACATTTGATTTGTAAATGTATAAGTGGGTTGGCCCTCAATCTACCTTGAGCAATGCATTATCCCATATTCACTAAGAGATGCTTCCTCTCAAAACTTTGCAAATTGTCAGTGGTTCTAAAATTTCATTTAACCAGATAAGCAAAAGGCAGTGCTTCATCTCAGGCCCTTGTCCACTGAATTTTCTTCCCATCCATCTTTGTTCCACCTCTACCCTCATATCTTTTTGCGCTACAGACTTTCATTTGCTAAGTTTTGTTGCTGGATTTCGTCTTCAAACTTGGAATACCTAGAGAAATTTCCATTTCTAGTTGGCTCTATAAGAATCATTCAAAATCAGAATGTAACACCTCCAGTGGCCTACTGTTCTTTACCGGGTAATTGGTACCTTAGAAGGGATCTAGGCATGATTGAATCAGGTGCATGTCACCACCATCGCCTCTAGGCATGACTCTTTCATACAGGGTTAGATGCCCCAGTATATTTGAGAAGAAGAGAGATTTTAAGTAATTTGCCTCCAGGAGAGTTTGTGGAGGGGTCCCTACTTGGTGTGTAACAATGCAGGTAAGTGTTCATCACTTGTGTGCCCAGAAATCCAGAGGGAGGCAAGTGGATGGATAGGGATAGGCCAGACGCCTGCATTAAATGGAAGAAGATCACAGACACTCTCACAATCTTACCAGTAAAGGTACCTGTGAATGCAGTTCAAGTGAAACAATGCTGCTAGAGCACTATAGAACAAACAGGACCTGTTTTCAGCACCAGCCAGGAAAGAGGTTAAGTCACCTTGTAAACTACATAAACACCATGGTAGGTACAAGTATGTGTGAAGTCCTAGATGCAGTACCTTATCTTCCCCCAGGAATGTACTCCTCACCCATGAGTCCGGAAGGATGGTGCCTATAGGTGCTCCCTAGGGTGTCTGGTTGGGGTTCCCTGCTCCCAAGGGTGAGCTTGGGATTCCTCCCAGAAACCTCTTTAGGTGATAGGAATTAGATTGCTTTGAGTTTGTGAGAGCTGAGTAGCCGCTCACATGAAGACGGTGGCCTCTCTCTCCAGTAGTTTAGCAGTCTGGTTTCCTCCATCCTACGTAATGTCTACTAGCATGTAAACTGGTCAATGATGGGTGACCCCCTTTAAGCGAGCCTCTGCAAGCTCACAGTCCACATACTATACTACATATGCATGACCGTGAAACGGTTGTATGTCAGAACCACGCAGGCATTAACCACGCCTGCCTTAACAACACGGTCTGAACCACAAATGTGTCTTTACACCGCATTTCTTTACCATGCAAGTCGTTACAACAACTTGCCTTAGGGGGGCGCTGGACTTTGGAATAATATCATTCACTATTCCAACTCCAGTCTGCGCAACAGTAGAGAAAGTGTTGGACTTAAAGTCCAACATCAATCCAACAACGCTTTCCTTAAGCCTGCACGTAACCAACCAATGGATTTGCTACTGCTGCCCACAGTGCCGATACTGTATATGGACTGGCTTGATGTTTTATGTTTTGTTTCCTTTTCTTTCTCCCCCAGTATTTAGGAGGACATGGTATCCTAGCTTATTTAACTCCTCCATGACAAGTAAAACGTTGCGTACTTTTATATGTTATAATGTACTATGATCAATCCTGAGTTGTGACGCCGCTTGAGATTTGTGTGCAATTAATGTATAAGTAACTGTTACTTAGCTTCTGGTCTATTGCCTATGATCTGCACATCCGTTGAGCCCCTGCGAGGTCTCGAGTGTTACTGCCTCTTTCACCGACCATTGTCCACCCTCGGGTGATGTCTTAATTAAATGCCAATAAACATACGTTTAAAAAAAATGGATGGACTGTCTTGTGAAATCGGAAGGGACATGGTGAGTGTGATGCATATCTTCCTGCAGAAACTGACTCAACCTTCCCTTTTTCTCATGTTGAACCTCCTTCCGGAGTACTGTTTACCCGGCAGTGCAACAACCGATTGACTTGGAACGTTCCACATCTGCGGGACTCAAGCAAATTCATGGCTACCTATAGACTGGTCTGGATCCTGTTATCCTGGTTATGTTCTGCTCGATATTAGACACATAGTCGCAGCTCCTTCCTTTACAGACAAGCCTGCCCAGAGACATATCAGAGTCTGCCGGATTCTTTGAAATTCTGTTTCCATCTTACAGGATAGCATTGTCTATCTTTGAACTGTGCCAAGTTGCCAATGTATTAGAGGAGGTAGTGAATCTAACTGCCATTGTCCTAAGTTGGATCTCTGACCATTAGGAGACACAATGGACTGAGATTTTGCAGTGTAGACTGTCTTTTGATGTGCTCCTGGCTGCCAATGGTGGAGTTTTATCCCAAACATTTCCCAGGCATAGAGGAATGGATTGATCATATCTGTAAAGGTTTGAAGGGATTACACGCCAGTGAGGATGCAGTGCCCTTCAATGGTATTTGGTTTTGGATGAAAAGCATTTTTTGGAGGTTAGGGAATGAAGATTCTTGCATATGTCTTGGTAATTCCCATCGTCTTTATGCTGAGCTACGTCTTTGTCGGAGGCTGTATCGCCTCCATCTTAAGTCTTATTAGGGGCAAGAGTACATCCCCATCTTACTCTATGAAGAACTTGGATAATAAATATGATAATGATGACTGGATGCCAGATGATGATTTTAATGCTACGAAATCAGTACAGAAAGGAAGTGACTCCACTGATGAATAGTGAAATGTCTTAAGATTGGGCAAATGAATAGCACAAGAAGGAGGGATTATGGAATATATAAAATTCCATTGGTGTGACAATAACTTGCAGCTGCCATGTTTTCTTGATCATGCCAACATTGCCCACAGGATCAGTTGAGCAGTTCCCACCTCTGGACTCGTGAGCGGAGAAAACAAAGACTAGCTCCCTCAGCCAAACTTTTTACATCTTATTGTTACTTTTGGAAGGTAATTTTGCTGGTTTCAGATAAAACACCTGCTTGTATTTAATAAGAACTAACCGCATGACCCTATTTGAATCGTATGTGCATTAGAGTATAAATTTGTGATTTTCCATTGCTCTGGAAGATTGTTCTATCAACAGTGCTGGGGGAAATTCTTATCAGTTGACTCTGTGATTCATAAATTGTGAGTAACCAGTGATTCTATAGTCAATAAACCATTTTAGACTTCAATTGGCATCTGAGAAGATTTTCTTTAACATAAGGAAAGGTAGGGCAAGTAAAATAAGAATACTCAAAAAGATAAACGGTTCCATCATCTTCTGTGGTTGAGATACAAACCCAGACACTATAATCACACTCAACTGCTGCAAAAACAAATAACATAGGGCCACAAACCCAAAGTTAGTCGAATGATTTGTCAAACTGGCTTGACATGTTGTACCCATTGGCCCAATATTTCAACTTGACTCAGGGTGTAACTATTTATTTGTTTACATAATGTAGGTAATGGGGCACAGGCCCCAGAAAAAATGATACAATATGTCCAATTGATTTCTCCAGCTGCTAGGGTTTGGTCCCAATCCTTAGATTACAACCGTAGGCAGGTCCTTCTTCTTGGTAAAATGTCTTTGGGCTGGTGCACTTAGTCTCCTTGAAGTCCAAAGGAAGCATAAGATAGTGGCTCAAGGGAAAAGTTTTTATCCTGTACTTGGAGGCCCTGGCAGTGAGTCATGGACAACCAAACGGTAAGTGTTCTTTAAAATTCAACCACTATGCCTACTACACTTCCTGTGCTTGTGCTGAAAAGGAGTAAGTCAGGGGTATTTCCTAAGATCAAGCTTTGTGTGTTCAGTCTGAATAGTATAGACAGGGTCAGCCAAGGCCTTCATGGTTTCTAGGCAACAGCCAGAATAACAGAGGAAGAAATGGGTGTTAGGAATGATAACAGGTAGAACCTGGCTTGGAGTTGACCAGATGTGTAACAGATATAGATTCTTCCAACCCGCTAGACACCTTGGAGTTGAAGGGAAGGGAGCCTGGAACTGAGTACATAATATAGTGTTGACAGATTAATTGAGACAACCTAAAAGGAGAACACTATGTTTACACTGTGTATTCCCTAGGTACCATAAACCCTGCATATGTTCTTCT
This sequence comes from Calotriton arnoldi, assembly GCA_963921515.1. Taxonomy (NCBI): domain Eukaryota; kingdom Metazoa; phylum Chordata; class Amphibia; order Caudata; family Salamandridae; genus Calotriton; species Calotriton arnoldi. The sequence goes on from CAWUFW010000792.1 coordinate 2,531,659, forward strand.
GGGGCCTCAATACAAAAAAATGCTATGTAGGCAACACACCATGTACTAAGAAAGGGAAGTAAAGGCCCCTAGTGGTTGATGACTCCACTTACTTTACATGAGAAAGGTCAGTAGGCCTTCTTCCCTCCAAGGGAGCAGGTAAAAGGACTTATTACCTTATGACTACAAACAGTTAGTTACCCAATAGCAGGAAATGAGGGGCCCAGCGATGGGAGGCCCTTGGTGGGTAGCCATGCACTATAAGTAACAATAGAATAGACTCGAATAGAGGTGCACTTTTATTGCATAATCTAGAAAGTAGAGTCAAACATCTCATCAAAAACATGGAATACTCGCTGTGAACTTACAGATTTTTGAGGTCACTGAGGGGAACCATTGGTTGATCAGAAAAAACATAATATGGTCAACATATGGTCAGCAGTGTGTACAGCCCCCACATTTCTTTTATGATTGATTGACTGGATGTTCTGCCCCAATTAGAACAATGCAATTACAATATCAATATAACACTATCAATCTGTCCACACGTGAAATATTATTCGATAAGAATTGTTCTCTGTGGGGCAGATTTACAAGCCCCTTGCGCCTTCTTGCGCCGCCATTGCGTCACTTTATTTGACGCAATGGTGGCGCAAAAAATGCGGCCTATTTACAACGTGACGCATCTAGGGAGATGCGTCACATTGTAAAGCCCTGCGTCACATTATACCTGCGTCAGGTATAATGTATGCAGGGTGGGCGTTCCCATGCAGGGAGGCCTCGTAAAAGTGACGCAGTGAAATCTACAAGATTTCACTGCGCCACTTTTAGGACGCCACTGCGTCAAAACCTTACGCCTGCTTGAAGCAGGCATAAGGAGTGACGCAGTGTAGTGGGAATAGGCCTCAACACGCATTTCTGGAGTTGCGTCGTGCTTGCGACACGACTCCAGCAATGCGTGACTTTTCCGCCAACAGATGCATCAGAATTTCTGACGCATCTGTCAATCCTTGAGCCATAGTGCGCCGTATTGTAAATACGGCGCATCTATGGTGGCGCAAGGGTTTCTAAGGGTGGCGCAGGGAAAGTGACGCATCTATACAGATGCATCACTTTCCTGTAAATCTGCCCCTTAATTCTGGAAACAGTATCAACAAAGAAACTGGCCTCCACAGATGTAACCATATCTTCTTCCTCTTTAGCTGGCAACTAGTTGACTACTCAATACCAAATCTGCATGTGAAATTCGGAGTGTGTATTGAATGTAGGGAGTTAAACACCCCCACTGCGAAGAATTGGTATCCTTTACTTGTAATATCAGTCCTTTTGCATCAACAATGATCTGTCTAGATCTTTTCCAAATATCATCTCTGACAGGTATAACATTTGGTGAGAATCCATGAACATGAGCAGTGGAAGACACAATGTAATACTAGTTGTAAGCATCTTGAATACCTAGTAAAGCCCTTTGGTGATGCAATGCCCTGGAAGACTTCCATCTCTTCCAGAACTACACCTTTCAAGACAGTCTGCGTACATAGGTTAAAGTATATTTCAATGACAATGTGGTGCTTATGTCCTAAATCGCTGAACACCGCCAACATGTCTGAGATTCTGTCTCATGTTAGAATATATGTTTTCCATATAAAACTATGGAAGTGTAACTTTGAGCCTCTTTCGGTGTAATTCTTAAGATTGTACCTCACTAAAGAAATAGTATGTGTACTAAAAATGTAATGGTATTCTGAGTGGAATGAAACAACTGAAGAAGAGATCTTCAAACGGTAATCATAGGAATGTAATATAGGTAATTGCACAATGACCTATAGACTATACCAAGTGATGTTTGTTATTGTTTACTTCATTGTCTGAACATACTTCTTCAACCTCCTTTTGTTGTCCCACACCCACAACTTGGGTTCCTCACACAGCACTTCACTAATCATTGCGGCTGCCTCCTCGAATCACATTATCAATCCGGGTAAGGGGTTCCTCTGTAATTCTCCTCTCGCCTGTAGATCCATTAATTAGACACTACCAACGTCCACATATGCCACTAAGGACACATGCTAGACTCCCCACCCTCTGCTCTCCTACTCCTGAGTTACCTCAACATAGACCCTACGATATGGCCTCCTATGCACTGAGCAGTCCGTACTCCAGTCTTGAGAGGCTAGGTCAGAATAGCTACATAATTAACTACCCACCCAACCTATCTAAAAATGCAGCCAAATACCTTAAACACAGACTTCTAAAATATAACCGAGGAACCCTAATCTCTGACCCATATTTCTGCCTAAAAAAAGGAGCTATCACAAATAATCTGATCTTTTACACTAAAAGAAGGGCACAGTGGAGAAAGGCGTTCCATTCACTACTCAGCATCTCCTCTGCTAAGAAAGTTCCACATGGCCTAAGACTCTCTGTAGTCACTTCACCCGCATTCAAAGCGACGGCTACCATATCCATTTATAATAATGGGATTATCCTCATACAAGCCGCAAATCGTAACCTAGAAATCTTTGATGAATGTTTCTCCGTCATTAAGAACTCCCTTAACAACGGTGACCCTCTCAAAACTCCAAGGGACTGTAATCCCTCACCCATTCCTCAGGACCACCACAAAGTCTACATTCTTAACCCCAAGCACCCTATTACTCCACCTGAGACCCTGAACAACACTATCATGCCCATTGCCAGCATAAACAATTCCCCTACTAACAGTGTCCCTCTCATAGCATCTTGGGATTCAAGCCCTTTGCCCACTCCTCAGGCCCCTCAAGGAATCCCCCTACATCACTTAATGACTTCTCCTGCTACCTTGAACAGCTCACACCCCCCCGAACCTAACCCCTCTGCCTCCCAAGCTTCCTAACCACTCCAAAATATCTGCCCCCCCCCCCACCTGGCCAACACCGACAGACCTCTCCCTGCGGGATCGTCCCTTCTCCTTACCGTACTTTCGTTTTCCTCAGCTTCTACCACACCCGGGACTGGCCCCTCTCCCTCCCCTCCATGATCACTGATACTCACCCCTATGCGGCCTCTAGATTAAAGGAAATCAACTGGGAGCTCCAAAAACTCAAAACTTACATACAAAAGCTCATAATCATCACCTCAGAGCTGGCCTCGGACTTATCGTCCAACATGGCTCCGCAGTCGAGCCTGCAAATGCCCAACCATTACCCTAAGACACCCACTCCTCCCTCTGAGAAGAGGAGGGACCCTAAGCAGACATCCCCCAGCCGGTCTTGGAATACTACTCCCTACCCTAACGCCCCATCCAGACCCATTAGATTTAAGAACTACCTATCTGACCCGGACATTCCCTCCCTTCTTCTAACTTACAACTCCACTCAACATGACATCTCAGTCACATCTAGACCTATTCAAACTATGCCGCTATACCCTTTTAGAGATCCTAGACATAAGACAGTCATTCCAGAGCCCATTCAAACAATTACACTAAACCCGCTTAGAACCCCCACACATAACTCTAATGCATTAAATACCGCTAACCTCATGCAAGTTCACATTGAACAGTCTACTCCCACTGACTCCAAAACTCACCTGAAATGCATGCTTCTCAACTGCAGATCCACTGTGAAACATGCCGTGGACACCGCTGACCTCATCCTTGATCAGGAACCCGACCTCCTGATTCTCACCGAAACTTGGCTTAATGTCTCCTCTGGTCCTGTCCTGGACATCCTAGTACCTCCTAGTCACAATATTATCAGACTTGACAGAGCTAAGAGTACGGGTGGAGGCGTCGCCTGTATTTACCATAACAGTCTCTCAGCGAAACAGTCTCCCTCCGCACCTCTCTCATCTTGTGAATACCTGAGCATCAACATCATCAGCAAACAAAGACCCCTATGCAACCTACACATCTTCTACCATCCACCAGGAGACAACCTCCTACTGATCGAACAAACCATGGAAACCATCTCATCCAATCTAGGTCTCCATTGCCCCCAGATCTTCCTGGAAGACTTCAATCTACATTGGAATGACCCGAATGACCTGGCCGTGAACAGTCTTAAAAAATTCCTACTTGACCTCAAACTGACTCAATTCTGCGACAGCCCAACACACAACTTGGGCTCAACCCTTGATCTAATCATCTCCAACCCCAACACCATTCAGGTTGAATCGATTGCCCCATGTGACTGGTCAGATCACCACTTTATCACCTTCCTCATCCTAGAACGATGGAACACCCAAAGACTTCAACCCAAGAAACTGAAACACTGGAAAAGATCGCTGCAAAATGCAAACATGAACGACCTCATATCACGCAGCAATCTGTCCCTGCCTCCGCCCACGTTCATGGCAGACGTCCATGAACTCACGGAGCATTACAACAACTCCATGCTAAAAGTTCTGGATGCAATTGCCCCCCTTCAACTAAAAAGAAAATCCAACAAAGACTCCAAACCTTGGTTCAATGACTGCCTAAACTCAGACAGGCGCAACTTGAAACTAGCAGAACGAGCATGGAGATCCTCTCCATCTACTGAACTCCTTAAACTTTTGAGATTAAGAAGGAGTCTGTACAACAAACACATCAGAACTGCAAAAGCGACCTTCTTCAGAAGCCAACTGGACAAAGCCAGAAATCGCCCCAAAATGCTGTTTGAGCTGATCAAGCGTCAATCCAACAACACACCCACTCAATCGTCAATCACCTCCAGTCCCCAACCTAATTGCGAGGACTTTGCCGCCTTCTTCCTTGGAAAATCCAACAAAATTGAATCTGATCTAAGGTCTGCCCTGCTCGAGTTATCATCCTTACCAGACTCCCACCTAACTCCCCAGTCCCTTCTTCCTACCTACCACACCCCTAAAAACAATGCTTATTGGAATCAATTCTCAACCTTCAATGACACATCCATTCTCAACATTCTCTCTACCCTGAAACTCTCAAATCACTTCAACGATCCCCTTCCCTCATATTTCTTTAAAGAAATGATAAGGCCTCTAGTTCTGCTCTGGACCAAGATTGTTAATGCCTCCATACTTCAAGGTGAGATCCCTGACTGCCTAAAGTCCGGGCTAGTTCTTCCCATTCTCAAAAAACCTTCGGCTGACCCTGAGGATCTGAATAATTTCCGACCAATCACAAACACCCCTACTCTGGCAAAGCTCATTGAGAAATGTGTACAGGTACAACTATGTAACCACATTGAGGAATTCCAGTTACTAGATCAATTCCAATCGGGCTTCCGTCAAGGCCACAGCACCGAAACCGCCATCACTCATATAGTTGATGACGCTTTTACACTGCTCGACCGGAACGAATCCTGCCTATTAATCCTACTCGACCTCTCATCAGCCTTTGATACGGTCAAACATGACAATCTCCTGAGCCTTCTAGAATATAGGATGGGGCTCTCTGGCTCAGTACTAAAATGGTTTGCCTCCTTTCTCCATAACAGAACACAGAGAATTAAATCCAATCAATCCCTCTCCCATCCCAGTCCTTGCACCCTGGGGGTGCCCCAAGGCTCCTCGCTTTCACCCACACTTTTTAACCTATTCATTTAACCCCTCACTGAAATCCTCAAAGCATCTAACATCCAATACCACATGTATGCAGACGACACCCAGTTGTACATGAAAATCTCCTCGCCTGATGATATCAAGACACTCAACGGAACCTTACACAAAACCCTTAACTGGCTAACCTTCAACCATCTCAAACTGAACGCCCTCAAAACGGAATTCCTCCTTATTTCCCCGCCCAAGCAAGCCCCCATCATTGAGGAATATATGAAAAATCTTTCAGCTCTCAACTGCACACCACATATCATAGACTCTACGAAATCCCTGGGAATAGTGTTAGATAGGAACTTGAACATGCAGGATCACATCAGCGCATCTACCAAAGGAGCGAACTTCAAACTGAGCATTCTAAGGAAACTAAAACCTTTCCTTCCCCCTGATGACTTCAAGTCCGCAGAACAAGCATTAGTCATCTCACGGCTGGAATATGGCAGTGCAACACTTTGCGGTCTTCCAAGGTACAGACTGGCCCCCCTCAGAGCCTCTTTGAATGCGGCCGCCAGGCTCATCACAGGTTCCAAGAAGAGCAATCACATCTCCCCGGACTTGAAATCTCTTAATTGGTTACCTTTCGAAGCAAGGACACACCAAAAACTAGCCTGCATGACCCATAAAGCCCTTCACTTCAACACTCCTCTCTACCTCGCAAAAAAACTTGAGTTGTCGGGTGGTACCCGTACCTCCAGGAGCTCCAGCACCCTGTTACTTGAACCGAAAAAATTCAAAAAAATGAAAACTTATAACCGTTCCTTCTCAGGAATCGCCCCAAGAATTTGGAACTCCCTGCCTACGGAAATGAGACTGATTGCATCAACAGTGTCCTTCGAAAAGGAAATGAAAGCGCTACTGATGAACACTTGCCTGTCCTGAAGTTTAGCCGGGGTCCTGAGTCACTTCAACCGGATACGGATGGGTCCTTCCTAGCCCATCGATCGGCTACTCCTCATCTACTGTCACGATGACTCTTTCACCCTATTTTACTGCCTAATTCTTTTGCCCACTATTATGTCGTTACGTAACTATTGTTATTTTTGTCTATTGCTATGTTCTGCCACGATTGCCTCCCCTTATAGGTGTCGCATCTCTCTGTAAAGTGCTCTGATACCCTCTTGGGTCATGTTCGCGCTATACAAAACTTTTTAAATAAAAAAATAAAAAAAATAACTGTTTAAAGGTACAAATCAATGAGGCATGCCACACGTGCACAGAATGTATACATCAGTATTGCTCTCCGAGATGGTCAACTTGCTGTATAATGCCTAATAAAAAGAATAAATAAAAAAATAAAAATTTATGGTAGCAGTGGTACTGGGTCTGGTTCATCAGAAAGTTAAAGATGATTTGGCTCCTCTCATTTTTATAGGCTCTTCATGAAATTATTCTTAACCTGTGTCGCCCCTTGACCATGCTGACTGGGGAAGATACTAGGCTTTATTTAGAGTTTAGTGGACAGGGTACTTCACCATTGACCCGTCGGCCAAAATCCCTGTTCACCTGCTCAATTTAGAGGCGATCACAGTGTCGTGTTTCCAGCAGTGGAGTCTCTGCTGGCACCGCCCGTGGCCACCTTTGACCAATGGCCAGACGGACATTGGCCATCAACCAAGGTACTGTAAACAAAAGAGAGAGAGAGACCCCCTCAAAACCAAGGAGACATATATATTTTTTTATATTTCAAAAACCAAACGCGACAAGGAATAAGCTCATTCATTGTCACATTTGGTTTTTGTAATATGATGAAAAATATATATTCAATACCATACGATCTGTGATTGAAACAGTAAGGGGCTGATTATGAGTTTGTCGGACGGGTTACTCCATCACAAGCGTGATGGATATCCCATCCGCCATATTACGAGTTCCATTATTTATATCCAATGGAATATAATGCAACTCGTAATACGGCGAACGGGATATCCGTCACGTTTGTGATGGAGTAACCCATCCGCCAAACTCATAATCAGGCCCTATGTGTTTTTATCCTTTGCATTTAAGGAAGTCTTCTTTGTTGTTTTTTGTTCATGTCTGGTAGTGCATGACGAATTAAATGTAATTATATTTTAATAAATAATATAGTTTTGTACATCTGCTGCCCTTTTAAATGTTTGTGCAGTTTACACATGGTCTGTAAGGTACTGTATTTCTGTTCCTAGGAGAATCTGTAGTGTTTTGCATCAATCAAAGTGTCTCAGATTTTCCACACTGTTTAGTAAGCACACATTCCAACATCATTTTTTTCCTGTTTGAGACCACCATGCAAAGCCTAAAATTCCTGTACAAGAGAGCAAATAAACAACCTCACACACTTGGTGACAACTCCCAAAGAGATAAGGTCATTTATTTTTTGTTTTCCTGATTTGGGAGTTTTTGAAAAACAAAACATTTTGTTGTGAGGGACAAACTGAACATGGCGTCCACGAAGCAAAGTTTCAGTGCCTTCAGAGGAGTCGCTGTGCTGGTGGTGCCTTCGAAGTCAGACAGACTAAGGGGCAGATTGACAAGCCCCTTGCGCTGCCAGTACGTCACTTTTTGTTTTGTACCGGTGGCCCATTTTTCTGCTCCATATTTACAAGGACAGGAAAAGCCACCCTGCATGGCTTTTCCTGTCCTTGTAAATATGGCCCCTTTAGGCGCAGCACTTTGCGTGAAAGGGGCGTTCCATGGGTGTTGGTGTGGGTGTTCCCACGCAACACCCATGGAACCAGACACATTTCCAGATTTACGAGGAATCGTAAATCTGGAAATGCATGTGAATGCTACGCCTCCCCAGGGGAGGCGTAACGAGGAGAAATTTTTTCATTTCTCCTTGTTTTTAGGTCGAGCATTCGAGACCTCTTGTATATACTTTAGTTTAAACTTATTATATACTTATATGTGTATGTACTTTGTGGGCTCTGGAGATCAGCCCTAGGACTTGTCTGCTTCCGTTTAGGGACTTTTTTCTGTTCAACTGCCTCTATTTAACTGTCTGATAGAAAACGACCAGCAGAGGTCAGTAAAATACCAGAATTGCTTTCTGCTGAGAGACTTTCTTTTTAAAAAAAATTCTGTCAACTGCCTCTATTTAACTTACTTGATAGAAAATGACCAGCAGAGGTCAGTAAAATACCAGAATCAATTTAGCATTCTCTAGATTCCAGTCCATAGAAATTGTCTTCCACGAGCACCGGTAGACAATAATATTTTTTTCAAATCTTGTATTTTCAGTGATATGACCACAGAAGGCCCTGGTTTTATATGAAAAACAGAGCTTTGGACTATACCATTTCCCGCTTAAAGGCAATATTTCTCTCCATGTGTTCCCATACCTGGGGTGTCATGCAGTTTGGTGCTTACTTTCCCTCCATGTTAAAGAACAGTAGATGTTTCAGCACCCAGGCTAATGTGCCGCATTGCTAAATACATATAAGGTCCCAAAGGCGAGACCGATTGCATTGCAAATGCTTGTTTCTTCTTTCAATGCCTGCTACATTCTACAGCACGCATTGAAAGAGGAAAATGCCTGTAGTGATTGTTTTCGTGCAGGAAGGTGCCACTTCCTGCACCAAAACAATCTCCCCATGACGCAGGCATCCTTGCACCATGGTGCAAGGGTGCCCGCGCCGGCGCATGGCAGCTGTTTGTGCGCCAGCGCAGGGGAGAGCACAGGAATGCGACATATCATTGTAAATATGTTGCGTTCCTGTGCTCTGAAAGTGACTCAGTGCGGCGCAGCCAAATGGCTTGCGGAATGCACTGAGTCACTTTCTCGTAAATCTGCCCCTAAATATTCTAGGCTGTACTTAGCCATGGCAGTGGTGAAACGACCCCGCCAAATTTTAAATAAGTCTTTAGGTTGATTGCAGAACACAAAATACCTTATCCAACATCAAAAACTGTCTTTGGCAAACTTTCAATTTAAGGGCTTCAACCTTCATGTTCTGATTAGATCAGAATTAGGTCTCAGCCATTTAGCTTTTTTAAATCTCATCAATATAATGAATTATTTATGCGACTGTCACAATGCACCTGTGTCCAGATCGAAGGGCCTTATTAAAAAAGACTTAAAACTACATCCAAGAACAAGAGTTGTGTCCATTAAGACTCAGCTAAAGCTCTTAGAATATTACCACCTGCCATCAATATCTACTCTAGCATCACTTCCTATGATGACTTGGAAGCTCTTGACTAAAGGAAATGTGAAATCAGTATCTTATGGGAGTGATATGGATGCTGAACTTAACATAAGAATTTTCATTGCATGTATAGCACATTTTTAAACAGTAGGCAATCTTTAATTTAGATTCTAATTTAGATCCTTGGACAAAAAAGGCTTTTCTACGTTCGCACTATTATACATCCCGTTTCTACTGTTTGAAGGTACTTGTTGAAACCCTGTAGATAAGAACAGGTAGTGCTGATTTTGTAATTTATCCTTTCCAAGCTTAATTTGAGCCAGTGGTTTCCGGTGCTCAGCACTGGCACTTAATTGTCAACACCAGCGTTTGTGACAGTCTGCCACAAGGTGGTGCTGTCTGGCTAATTTAGACATGACCACAACAACAGTTAATTATTAATTCAATACACGTTAAAAATTATTCCATTCTTATAGCTTTGGGGGCCTCAAATAGTCTGAATTGTCATACTTGTAGGAGTGTGATGGTTGGTGGTTGTGTTGTTACTATCATTGGCAGCATAGATGGGGAAATGCGTGGTGCAAGCTTCAGTGTCCTCCTGGTGAGAGCCCTGGCACTTATTTTATTACAAATTAAGCACTGTATCCTTTGAAACTACAGATATGAACCTAAAAGAAACTACGGAAAAAAACTACAGTATTCTAAATGAGATAATGCAGAAACATCATGAAGAAATAAAACAGCAAATTAAAAAGGGATGAGGTAGACTACAAAAGTGGTAGAAATTTTACCTTCTCCAAGAAGTATGATCACATGATTTCGGGGGAAGCAGGAGATATAAGAGGTGACACACAGGTAACAACATCATTCAGTTTCAGTTCAACATCCTTGAATACCGCACTCAGGAGTGATAGCAGGGTCAGGGCATCAGGTCAGAACACCACAGAAAACCTTTTTTTAAAAGAAGTTCGGAGAACCAAAAGAGGCAACAGGGAACAACCGAGACGGGTAGACAATATAAAAAAAAACAGGAGGGGAAAGAGAGGAGGCATTAGAAGAAGGAAGGAAGGGAATGAAAGTGAGTTCTTGGGACAAGAGGAATTAGAAAGGGCACATGATGAAGGAGTGGCGGTGATCAACCTGTCCAGTAAGGAACTCACCACTGACATGACTACACTTCTACAGAAGGGTTTGGGTTTTTGCCCGAACGAGAAAGGTGTTGTGTGTAAATTAGGAATTGACGCTGTCTCACATTCATTTCTTCATCGTGGTGTTGATAGAACAGAACCTGATGGACCTCAATGCAAGACACCAAATTGCAGGACCAGCTCAGCAAACAAGCACTGGCAAACCCATTAGGTGTGGATTTAATGTGGTAACCCATGCAGTGCTAACACATTAAAGTGTCACACACAAGCAGGAGCCATCAGGAGCAGACAGAGTGGGCTACAGCGGTGCAGTTGTCCATTGTGCCATTCAACACAAGCTTACTCCACCAAAATCAGCATGTCCCGGTGCTCACCAGACATTTGTCCCACAGTAAATGGGAGCAGGTTTGATCAGCCGATATTTACCTGGGGAAAATTGTTAAAGTGCCCTGCTAGCTGAAAAACCTGGAATTCCAGTATGTGTAGTAGCAGGAGTTACCGCATTTAATGGACTTAACTGGTCACTGGTAATGAGAGCCTATGTATATTGCAAACAGGAGGTCTGCTTGACAACCACACTTTCAAAGCCCAGACTCAAAAAGTGCTTTCCAAGTTAAAAAACAGATTGCTGTGATCCACCTTCCCTTTTACAAGCCTCAGCCAGGGAGTGCTTCACTGTACAGAGCATTTATCAAGGCTCAGGAAGTCCCCAGTGCCTAGACCCTGACTCACTCCTCATCATTTGTGGGTTCATCAATTAGCTGCCTCCATTTGGCCTTCACAAGTATTTTAACTTACATGGGGCTGGCCTAGCCAGCAGGGACTCCCACAATTTGCACACTATTTATTTTAGGTTAGTAATTACCCCTCTTTATATGGCGAGTGGGGGACCAGCCCATGAGCCCCCAGCACTAAGTCACTCAGCTGGAAGCAGAATAGAGTTTGCAAGAGCACCTCTCCCACATCCAGAGTGTCAGGGTGACCTCAGGTGTCATTAGCCCAGAAGTTGCTCAACACACCTTCTTTGTGCTAAGTGTCTTAGCTTGGTAATGGGCAGTGCTTCTCAGAATTGCTCATCTCTTTCTGACTGAAAAAAGGCTTTTTTTGTCCAAATTCCTGTCTGTTCATGATGCAATTGATCTGATCTTTTTTTAATGAGGTCTGCGCTGCTGCAGCTGCAAAAGGAAAGATTATGGATTGTGAAGGAGGGGTCGGGCTCGACCTCGCGGCATCAAAGGCGTGATTTCACCAAAGGGCCAGATGTAGCAGAAGTGACCTCACCCTGCCTTTGAACCCCCAGTGACCCCTCCCGGTTGGCCCTTTTACCCATCCATACCTCCTTAACAGCCCCGTCACCCACTATGCCACTTAGACTATAGGGCAATGGTCTTCAAACTATTTAATGCTACACTTAAAAAATAATTGGGCCACACAGAAAGACCAAAACATTTTCTCATAAATATTCTATAAAATTGGCAGTTCTTAAAATATTTAGGAATTCAAGCCCTGCAGTTCAGTTACAACTTTTAAAAATGCAATCAAATACATGTTCGCCAATATGTGTAATTTTTTAACACACACACACCTATTCATATATAATTTGTTTATAATTTAAATGTTGAAACACTTTAATAAATGTAATTTTCGTTCCTAAAAAATATATATATATATATATATACATGTTCACCAACACTATTCACAGCTAGGAAGTGAATGAAAAAGCACATTATTGGTGGCCCATCACAGACTGGCTCACAGCCCTGTTTAAAGCATGATCTTCGTTGCTGTTCCCTAGAGGCATAATTAATGCTTCTCTTGGCCAGGGGCTGCAACACCTGGTCCCCCAAGGTCAATTCAGGCCGCCAAGGAAGTCCGCCCCCCTAGTTTGAAGACCTCTGCTCTAAGGAAGCTGAAAGTAAAGAAAGTAAACAGGGTTTTTAGAGCGGTTTAATTTCTGTTACTGCATTTATGACCCCTGAGTCCCACTGAGACCCCCTAGCAGTGTTTGGGGTACCTGCAATTGTTACCCTTAACTGACCGTCAAGTCAGGTTCGTGGCGGCTGCCAAGGTGGGGCTCACCTTGGAGGATAATTCTGTACAACGTGGCGGAGGTGTCACCCCCATTTTTGGGTGTTGGAAATGCCCCCACCCCCCAAATGGGGTTACATTGTCAGTACTCACATTACAAGTGAGTTTTTTTCGCCACCCAGCATGCCAGGGACACTAGTATGTCATCTAGTGCAAGACCACGATGATTTATATAGTGTGCTACAAAAAGCACCTGGATGCCGACAGTCAGCTACGTTTGCCATCATAAAAAATACAATGTAAAGAAATAAGAACTGCCTGCTCACTGCATTCTTCAGCCATGTGATGGGATCTGAGTCCTAAGGACAATCCTTGGCCTTTCTTGTTCCCACTGTCTTCCTCACATCCCCAAATCCGTATTTTTGTAAATCCGTATTTGTAAAGCGCGAGCTACTCACCCTTACGGGTCTCAAGGCACTGGGGGCTTTAAATTAAGTGAGCTATTGCCCAGAGTCACATGGTGCTGAGCTGAGCTACCGCGGAGCCAGGGATCGAACCGTGAGCCCTGTGCTCCGAAGTCAGCTGCCCTGGCCGCTGCACCACACCTGTCCACTGCACCACACCTCTCCCCTCCGCTGCACCACACCTCTCCACTGCACCACACCTCTCCCCTCCTCTTAGCTCAGCATTTCAAGTGCTCTAAGGGAGGCATACACACCATATAATCAAATATTAACATCAGAAGCACCCTTTTATCCTATGCACCCCTCTTTCTCTCATGTGGCCTTTCCCTTGCCTTACTCATCACCCCTTAGAAGTGGTCTGGAGCTCTCATAAGCCCTTTACTAGCAAGCACCATGATGTGATATTATGTTCACTCAATCCTTTACTCGTTTTCCCTGCTTCAAGGCTCGACTGGTAGGGTAAACACTAGTGAGTGGCTTGCGCAAAGCCCCCCTATGCGCCTCCTGCCAACTTTTTTGGAATTGTCCATGGACTGTTCCAATGTGGTGCAATGGATGGAGGGAGAAGCAGTGACACTGCTCTGATACCCACCCAATCAGGTTCCCAGCTTCCTCTTAACTCTCCTATCCTTCCCCCATGGAGGTGGTGCATTTAGAGGTCAGCAAGGGGCACCACCATGGCAGAGAACGCGTTATGCATGCCATGCACTGGTGGATTATTGCTAGCTGCATCCTAGGACAGAGATGTTCTTGAGTCCTGTCAGATCACCTTTGTGGGAATCCAGTGTCTAGCCATCTCCTTACGTATTATGTCCTTCTCTCACCAAATATCGTGCAGACTCTTGGTTGAATGTGACCTTGAACATATTGGTGGTGTGGTCGAGATATGCCTTTCCATCTGATTTAACATTGACATATTGTTAGATTTATTTTGTTCCTTCTTCGCCTGACCAGCATGAATGGCTTTGTTTCTTATAGCTTGGTTACACAGAACCTTGTTTGCCCTAGCATCACCATTTTGTACTTGTAGCACCTACAGGGCACAACAGCTAGACATCTATAAAAGCTCAGAAAATTCAACCGTGTAGTTTTGAAAATATATTTTAGGCTGTTAGGCCATTTTTTAAAGATGTTCAAATAGTGGTGTGGTTAGTGGAAACCCCAACTGTTGAGCAGGACTGGGTAGTAGAACGTTCCCAGTGCAGGCTAAACTCAATATGCACCCACTGTCCATTTCCTCAAAATCTAAAAGATTGTAAACACAACTCTTTAATTGGTAACAATTGAACTTCATCCACTTCTAACCAGTCCCGCTCACCGCAACCCTCTGTGGAGTGTAAGTGCTTGCTACAAGGGACTGCTAGCACACCTTTTTCTTGGTTGCCCTTTTATACTCTGTCAAGGTTTGCATTGAATGTAGCAGAACTTTGCTTCTAGAAGCAGTTCAATCCACAATCCTGCATTGACCAGCCGAATCCTCAAAGGAAAAGGGCTTGGACTAGTGGCTGGAGCTCCAGCAATCATAATTTGAGAGTTCCTAGCAGCATGCCACCTCTCAAACACCCTCCCAGGGCTGGGTTTATCAGAGTATCTAAGATGAAGGGCCCATATCAACTGTGGAGCATGACCATTTGTGTCTAGTTCCCAGGTAAAACACATTGCCCAATAACTTCCCAGGATACCAAATAGAACTGATAGCTTCTCCAAACAGAATCCAAAAGTTCCAGTACTTTATATTCATTTTCACTTTTCAAACTGACTGAAGCAGATGTAACAAAAGTATAGTTATATTTATGAGAAGACAAGACTTTTTAAAACAATGAACAATAAAAAGTAATGATTCTTCAATACCGTGAAAAGATAAGCCTAACTTCTGCTGGACTGACCATTTTCTAAGGACAAATATAATGTTATTTTATTGGGGCCCCTTAATTAATGAGATGCACTTCAGGATAACCAATCAAAATCAAAAGGAAAGGAGAAAAACACTGGTCTTCTGGGATTATCTCCAAATTTCTTATATCTTTTCTTGATGGTGGATGCCATAGAAAAGAACACAAAGGGGATGAGTGAGATTGTGTTCAGAGGTACTGATTTGCAAGAATGCCGTACTGTACACAGTGATGGCATTATGATGGCCAAGCTCCTTCAATGATAGCCTGTCTGACTAAATAATGAAGTCTTCCTTGCAGAGAAATGTATCTATTATAATGTGTTAATTCAGTTACTGGTACAAAGAGAACAGTAAGACTAAAGCTATTGCAAGATATATTAATTAGTACGCTCTGACTTAACATCATTTTGAGGATGATAATTGGTCATGAAATTCATAACAGCATTTACATAACCATGGAATGTTTTCTAGAAATTAGACTAAACTAAGATTTATGATTTGTTATAACAAAAGAAGATAGCTTATAAGGTGACTTGTGTTATTCACAAAAGCTCACGGTAGAAAAAGTCTGAAATGATGGATTAACTTTTCAAAAATCCACTATCACTCGACTCATTGTAACCCCTTGAAACAAGGGTGTGTCTGTCACAAAATCAAACTAGTGTAACATTGATTGGCTGGCAGAGAAGCTAAAACGTTAACCCTGCAGGTGATTAATGATTAACGTAACTCTTTTTATTCATTGCATACACGCCAAAAAGAGTTACATATAGAACTGCATCTACTTGTGCTAATGGATAACTTTGTTGTAACTCCAATACCCACAAGTGTAATACCAGCTGATTGTGCCACCATTGTAAAAATAAATCCAAGGTATACAGTGATGTAAAAAGCGTTCATCATGCTCCTTATGCAAACTCTGAGCTTCTAAATAATACTGGAAGCGTTTTGAGTGTTACATTATTTTTTAATTTGGTTCATATAGTTATTGACATGAGTAATTGTGAGTGACAGCAGTGTCTCTGAAGACCTTAGTACACTATGACAATGTTCTCCTTTGTCCACTTCACAATCCACAAAAGACAAAGCAAAAGCTTTGGTATTTTGATAGCCTTGCTTGAAAAGAACATTGACATCAAATCTTGTAGAGATTCTATTTCTGAATGGTACACCAAGCTGACCTGAAAAATCTCAAAATCTTTAATTACCTTCTTTCATTGTGATGGATTGTCATGCAATTTCTAGATTGTTTTGCCAGGTATGAAATGCATTACACTTGGCTAGCCCTTCCTTTACACACATGGGATCGTTGGTCTCAGATGTTATCTGTTTATAAGAATGATAAGGAATGGGACGCAACAATGCTGCAGCTGATTGAGTTTAAACATGGGCTGTTCTCACAGCACGGTTAGGTGCACTGGCATCCACTGTGGACCCTCCAGTTGGCCAATCCAGCCGCATAATGTTGGAGTCGTTGTGATAACTGTTTTCATTATATCAAATGTGCTGATGAAGGTAGAGTCAGATTAACAATTTAACTTAATTTTTTGCAGATAATTATTTAAGATGTCATTTTGTTTGTCAGACAATGCCTATATGTTTCCACAGTGGGACATGTGGGCAGGTCTATTGAGGTCAGTTTATCAACCACAGTATTTTTGAGTGGTAACCTGTCTACTTCTTTACAGTAAATGACATCTGCAAATGTTTGACATTCAGATTTTATATGATGTTGCATCACCAGTCATCAGAACTATTCGTCTTTCTATTATCTTAGCAGAATAGAAATGAACATGCACAATATACACACAACTAGAGGATCAGGAGGGTAGCAGCATCTCAACAAGAGTGACAGCAAACTTTTACTATACTAAATTCTACATCAGTCTCAAGGGTATTGCATTCCATCCAAGGACTCTTACTGGTGGTCATCACAAACTTTTCTAAAATGGGTTAGTCTGAGGTCTAAGGAGATCTGAGGTCGCAGCAGACCCATCCTTCTGAAGCATTGAAATATCTGTAGTAGCAGCACATAGGGATTTATAGTATTGCCCATATCTCTACAATTTATATGAGCCCTTACACGTACATTTTTTCCATTTTATATACCCCTATGTTCCTTGCGAACAGAAGTATGTGGCAATAGGAGCATTCGTAGCATTGCTATATTATGACGGAGATGGAAGAGAATTGTTCTTGCAGATTTTCTCCCATCACTGGTGTGCTAAATCTTATATTTACACTTTGGATACACCAAAAAAAACATGTCTTTCATCCCCACAACAGAAACAAAAAGTTGATCTACAATCTATTTCTTTTTCCTCCGAGTGGAGAGGGATGGGGGTTTTCTGATGTATGGTAATAGAGATGGTCTAAATCCAAACCTCTATTTTCACCTCTTCTTTCTCATTGCCTCAATACCACCTTCAAAGAGAGTCAATAAGCATCATTTGGAAAGTGAGAAATCTGATATATTGTGCAACATACCCATTTAAACATGGTCCTTAATAAAGAAAGCTGTGAAAAGGCCTTGATGGCCAAGAATGGATCAGAATTTGGAAAGTAGAGGGAAGAATTGTTTTGTGTAATATGTGTCATACTCATAGAACTACAGACTGGACCCTTTGTTAGTCCCTTCCTTTCCGTTAGATAGATAAAACAATATGTTGGAATTGATCATCAATAGGTTGTAGAATAGTTGTAGTAGACAATGATAGTGAAATAACAAACTAGCCTCCGGGCGATGGTATGTGCTAACGAGCTCTAAGTCCATCCAGGATACCGATATGGAACCCTAGAGACCACGGAAACTGGAATACCTATGATGTAGGAGCCAAGTGGAGAACACCAAAGAAGGTAGGGCAGTATAGAAACAATAAATGAAGAGGGAGCTGGAACCCAGGAGGACCGATAGGGAAGAAAAGAACAAAGGTCCAGGAATGTAGAGCTGTATGATAAACACTGCAGTCGAAATATGCTGAGAGCTACTCACGAAGCTTTGCTGGAACAACGCAAACTGCAGAAACTTCCCTTTTGAACTTACTCTGACTACTTTGCCTAGGAAATGAAACATAGTGACCTCAAAACAAGGTCCCATCCAAAGGAGTCTGATGAAACAACCATCACAGGCCGATCTCCAGTCTCCATGCCCCTGCCCTGTTGATTTTAGTTGATTTGCGGTTTGTCGGAGGGAGGGTCGGAAACAGAAGCGAGGAGGCCGTATGGGATCTATATTGTGAGGTTTATTATGGTTGTGGAAGAAATCAGTATCAGGATAGCGGGGTAACGGAGTAAATGTCTGTTGATTCTGGCACAGGGAAACGCAAATAAATGGTCATCGTGGTAGGGTGCAGCAGGAGAAGTGGTCCTTCCAGGGCACGGAGTCAGTTTCCTTCTGGTGGGCTGGTAGGGTCCCGAAGTTCTGACGTGCTCTCGGGAAAGGAAACAAAAAGGTGGCGGTCAGGGTATGTATTCGCGACGAGTACTTCTACTTCCACCACACCAAGTGAGGAATGAGATGAGGGAGCAGTTGAAGAAAAGAAAAAGACACCCGGGCAAAGAACCGGGAAGAAAAAAAAAGAAAGGAGTAGCTGATTTACGTTTCAGCGTGGATGACTGTTAAATATCGGGGTAATTATAGCAACGTGCTCAAGGGGAAGTGATTGGGATGGTGGGTGTGCGGTGAGGTTGCTTAAGGTAGTGGGGAAACAATCCCGTGGTTTTACCCCTTTCCCACCCCCTCCCTCTATCCTCCCTCCGCCCAAATCACGTACCGCTTTCTGCCGCAACTCTCCTGAGTTGCGGCGGCTCATCCGCCTCCTCCGGGATCCACCAATCTTCGGACCACACTTCTGGGTTTTCCAGGCCTCCGTCTCTCCCGTCTCCGGTTCCGTTCTCCACAGCAGTCTCTGGGTTCTCCTTCGCCTTCTCCTCCGATTCACCAGCACTTCCTCTGCTCTCCCGTGTTCTCCGATTCCCAACAGCTGACGGACTTGGCACGCTCCCCTCCTCCTTTTCCAGCCACGCTGGTGTCACGTCAGGCCCTTCCGATTGGATGTCTCGGGTTTCCGTTCCGCCCCTCCAGGGGTGGATCACTTCCGGGTTCTCTCCGCTGGGCTGTATGTTGAAGGAAAAACCCTTGGTTACAGCGGAAGTCCCGTCCAGGTTTTCGCAGTCTGTTTCATGATCGTAACGGTAAGGCACCCAGGGGTCTCTGTATACGGGCACCTTGCTCATAGGAACGACACTCACGGGGGCTCCCTCACATCCCCCTTCCCTAACATTCTTGTTCACAAGAAAGGGGTCTCTAGGGTATCTGGACAGGTAATCCACGATGGCCTGATCTTTCCCTTTTCGGTGGTGTACAGTATACCGAAATGGTTGCAGTGCCAGGAACCAACCCAAGACCCTCTTGTTGTGTCCTTTGGTGCGGGACACCCATTCGAGGGGGGCATGGTCAGTAAAAAGAAGGAATTCCCGACCATCTAGATAATAACGGAGGGCTTCAACAGCCCATTTGATGGCTAAGGCTTCCTTTTCAATAACTGCATATCTGGTTTCCCTAGGAAACAGTTTGCGGCTTATAAAAAGGATGGGCCGCTCTTGCTGGTTGCTGTCTTTTTGCGATAACACTGCTCCAAGACCTCTGTCGGAGGCGTCGGTTTGGAGTAGGAAGGGTTTCTCGTAATCAGGGCTCACCAAAAAGGGTTTTGAGGTAATGTGCTGTTTCAGTTGTTGAAAGGATTGTAGGGCATTTGGGGAGGGATTCCTGAGCTGCCTTTCTGTTTGTGTAGTTTTCTTCAATAAATCGGTCAGGGGTGAAGCGATTTGGGAAAAACAAGGGTTAAATCGCCGATAATATCCCAGTAGACCTAAAAAGGCCCGGAGGTCTTTCCTGGATCTAGGGAAGGGGATTTGGGCGATTGCTTCTACCTTCTCTTCTTGTGGCCGGATACCCCCATCCCCCAACAGGTACCCTAAGTACTTCACTGTGGTAGCTGCCAAGTGACTTTTGGCGGGATTGATAGTCAATCCTCCTTGACCTAGGGTTTCGATGACTTGTCTTAAGTGCTGGAGATGTTCTTTCCATGTATTACTGTAGATGATGATATCATCTAGGTACGCGGCTGAGTATTCTCTGTGGGGTTGTAACATTATATTCATGAGGCGCTGAAAAGTAGCGGGTGCCCCGTGAAGCCCAAAGGGCAGTACCTTAAAGTGAAAAAGACCTTTAGGTGTACAGAAGGCTGTCTTTTCTCGGTCCTGGACTCTTAGGGGCACCTGCCAATATCCTTTGCACAGATCTAATGTACTGATATAACGGGCTTTACCCAGTCTTTCTATCATCTCATCGACTCTAGGGAGGGGATAAGCGTCGAACCGGGATATTTTGTTCACCTCCCTAAAGTCGATACAAAAGCGTATTGATCCGTCGGGCTTAGGTACAATTACTATAGGAGAACACCACTCACTTTTAGAGGGTTCGATGACTCCTAGCTGAATCATCTGGAGGACTTCGTTATCAATGGCTTCTCGCCTAGCTTCAGGGATGCGGTAAGGTCTTAGACGTACAGTCTTTCCGGGAGTAGTATGTATCTCGTGTTCCACCAGGGAGGTTCTACCTGGTACCAGAGAGAATACCGTATGGACCGGTCGTAGGACTTCTTCCAGTTCTTGTTTTAGAAGGATAGGCAAGGCAGGGTCTATGCTTTGTTCGGCCAATGGTTCTGATTCTATGGACGCTAGGACAGGAGCAGGGCCTTCCCATTTTTTTAACAAATTTATGTGATATATTTGGGTATGATTAGTGATGGGGTCCAGTTCAAGCTTATATGTGACAGGGGTTACCTTTTCCAGTACTAAAAAGGGGCCTTGCCACTGGCTCAAGAGTTTGTGTTCGGAGGTGGGTCGAAGCAGTAATACCCGGTCGCCCACCTGTAGGGACCTGTCTTTGGCTTTTTTGTCATACTGCCTCTTCTGGTTTGTCTGAGCTTGTTCTAGGTTGGAACTTACAATGGCTCGTACTTGGTTAAGTTGGGACTTAAGGCTGGCCACGTATTCCAACAAGGGTTTTGTTGTATCTGTTTCTTCTTCCCATTCTTCTCTCGCCATATCTAGAAGGGTACGGGGTGGCCGTCCGTAAAGAAGTTCGAATGGGGAATAGCCTAGGCTTTTTTGCTGGCTACATCTAATCGCGAATAAAGCCAAAGGAAGCATATCTTCCCATTTCCGGGCTTCCAAGTTTAGTAACTTCCTTAGGGTGGTCTTCAGAGTGGAATTATATCGTTCCACCAGACCATCCGTCTGGGGGTGGTAAGCGGCAGTGCGAATCTGCTTGATTTTTAGTTGTTGACAGACTTGTCTCATGAGTTTTGAGGTGAAGGGTGTACCTTGATCTGTAAGGATTTCCTTCGGGAAACCTACGCGTGAAAAAACAGTGATCATGGCTTTGGCCACTTGTGTGGTATTGGGTTGTCTCAGTGCAATGGCTTCGGGAAAGCGTGTGGCATAATCGACCAATACTAGGACGTAGCGACATCCGCTGCGGGAGGGTAAGAGAGGACCCAGAATGTCCATTCCAACCCTAGAGAAGGGAACGTCGATGATTGGTAAGGGTTTTAATGGCACCCGGGGAGGGGTGTAGAGACTGGTTTTTTGACAAATCGCACATTCGCGACAATATTTCCTTGTTTGTTGGTAAATACCCGGCCAGTAGAACCGTGTTACTATAGCGTTTTCGGTTTTTTCACCTCCGAAATGTCCGCCCAACAGATGGCTGTGTGCTAGGTATAAAACCTTCTCCCTGAAAGGAAGAGGTACTAACAACTGAACGGGTAGATCCCTCCCTCCTTTTCTGTATAACAACCCCTTTTTTGTGAAAAACTGGGGACCTACTTGTAATGGGTCCTCCTGTTCGGTGGCTTGTCTCCAGGCCTCCTGTAAGGTATTATCCTCTTGTTGGGCCGCACGGAAACTCCTGTCGTGTTCCCAAAGGGGGGGGACGGTATCGGTTAAAAGGACAGGGTTCCAGTTCCTTTTTTCTCTCTTCTTTTGTTGTCTACTCTTCCTGTCTTTTCCTATTTGCCACCCAGGATTGGCAATCTGGGAAAAGGGGGCCTCTTCTCTCCACTGGGCCCCTTCCTTCCATGTCTCGTTGAGCAAGGAGTGTATGTGGGGGTAGTCAGTCCCTAAGATTACGGGTTCAGGTAAGTGGGGAAGGAGACCTATTTTCATTTTCACAGGGGTCTGGGTGGGTTGGTGTTGGATAGTCACATTGGTCAAAGGATAGGTCTGGCTGTCCCCGTGAATACATTGAATGTTAACGGTCCCTATAGGGATAGGGGGCCCCCCCGGAACAACCTGTGGTTGCATAACTGTTTGGCGACATCCTGTGTCAATCAGGGCGTTTCTCGCTTCTCCATTGACGGCTATCTGCTTGTGAAAAGGGCGAGCGTCTCCCCCTGAGGGACAATACAAAACTCGGGTGTAACCCTCCTCCATTGGCTCATCTTTCTGGGGACATATGCGCGCTATGTGGCCAAACGCACCACAATGAAAACATTGAGGCCCTAAAGGGGATGATGGTCTGAGTATTGGAGGGACAGGGTTTGGCAAAATAGTCACAGTTTCGGGTTTTCGAGGGTAGTGAGGGGGTTTGGGGTTCCTCAGAGCTTGATTCCCGGTTTGTCTCCAGTGTCCATCGTCTTTTCCTTTTTGCCATTCATGGGCTCTGAAGTACGCTGCTGCGATCTCCACAGCTTTCTCTAAGGTTAGATCTGCGTGTTGTCGAACCCACCTCTGTATGGGTGGGTGTAGGGACGTAAGGAATTGTTCAAGATACATTTTCTCTAGGATATCTTCCTTAGAGGAGATGAGGGGTTTGAGCCATCGATCGGCTATGTCTTTTATACGGTAACATAACGCTCGGGGGTTTTCTTGTGGACCTTCTTTGATTTGTCGTAACCTCATCCGGTGGGTTTCGTCGTCAATGCCCATTCGTTCCAGAATGCATCGCTTGATGTCTGGATACGGGGTGTTACCCAGAGGATTAGCGGCTTGGTAGGCGGACTGTAAATCCCCTGTGAGTAGAGGCCCCAAGTACTGACCCCACCTATCTTCTGGCCACAGGGCAGCTCTGGCCATCCTCTCAAAATTTGAGAGGAAGAAGTCAGGGTCTTCACCATGTACATATTTCTGGATTACAACAGAGGGAGGTGCTGTGAACCCCTGTGGTTGTCCTAATACTTCAGCCAGTCTCCCTATTGAGGTTTCTTGAGTCTGTCCCTGTCCGGTGAGGGTCTTATGTAGAGCCTCCCTTTCGGACTCCGCGGTTTCCAGGAACCTGGTCATGATTTTTTCCAGCTTGTCCTGTCCTTCCGCCATTTTCTTTACTACGGCCTCCATTTCCTCCGATCCCACTTCTGACACCACCTGTCGGAGGGAGGGTCAGAAACAGAAGCGAGGAGGCCGTATGGGATCTATATTGTGAGGTTTATTATGGTTGTGGAAGAAATCAGTATCAGGATAGCGGGGTAACGGAGTAAATGTCTGTTGATTCTGGCACAGGGAAACGCAAATAAGTGGTCGTCGTGGTAGGGTGCAGCAGGAGAAGTGGTCCTTCCAGGGCACGGAGTCAGTTTCCTTCTGGTGGGCTGGTAGGGTCCCAAAGTTCCGACGTGCTCTCGGGAAAGGAAACAAAAAGGTGGCGGTCAGGGTATGTATTCGCGACGAGTACTTCTACTTCCACCACACCAATTGAGGAATGAGATGAGGGAGCAGTTGAAGAAAAGAAAAAGACACCCGGGCAAAGAACCGGGAAGAAAAAAAAAGAAAGGAGTAGCTGATTTTCGTCTCAGCGTGGATGACTGTGAAATATCGGGGTAATTATAGCAACGTGCTCAAGGGGAAGTGATTGGGACGGTGGGCGTGCGGTGAGGTTGCTTAAGGTAGTGGGGAAACAATCCCGTGGTTTTACCCCTTTCCCACCCCCTCCCTCTATCCTCCCTCCGCCCAAATCACGTACCGCTTTCTGCCGCAACTCTCCTGAGTTGCGGCGGCTCATCCGCCTCCTCCGGGATCCACCAATCTTCGGACCACACTTCTGGGTTTTCCAGGCCTCCGTCTCTCCCGTCTCCGGTTCCGTTCTCCACAGCAGTCTCTGGGTTCTCCTTCGCCTTCTCCTCCGATTCACCAGCACTTCCTCTGCTCTCCCGTGTTCTCCGATTCCCAACAGCTGACGGACTTGGCACGCTCCCCTCCTCCTTTTCCAGCCACGCTGGTGTCGCGTCAGGCCCTTCCGATTGGATGTCTCGGGTTTCCGTTCCGCCCCTCCAGGGGTGGATCACTTCCGGGTTCTCTCCGCTGGGCTGTATGTTGAAGGAAAAACCCTTGGTTACAGCGGAAGTCCCGTCCAGGTTTTCGCAGTCTGTTTCATGATCGTAACGGTAAGGCACCCAGGGGTCTCTGTATACGGGCACCTTGCTCATAGGAACAACACTCACGGGGGCTCCCTCACACGGTTATCATGAGGTGTTAAGTGGATTGTGTAGGGAGAGTAACAGAGCTTGTAGTGGTTGTGGAGTTGTATTAGAACCTATAATTTCCTGTTTCGAGTCATACCCTGAGGCCGAGACCTAAAAGGGCACATATCAGAGAATCCTTGGAGCAAGCTATCTAATGATTTTACAATGCCATTTCATGTGTTGCCAACGGATCATAAATTTACTAGTGTTCTGATGGATTATGTATTAAGTAGATAAAGGTATTTTTGTGAACCAGCCCAATACAAGGTGTGTTCTTGGATTTATTTTCTGCCATTTTTATCTCAAGAGGGAGTTCCAAAATAATTAGTATAAGATGGTCATTGGTGGCAATGAAGATGCAAAACCTTTTGGTGCAATCATGAAGTCTGCTGTATCGTACACAAGGGAATGGCCATATTGAATGTGTGCATCGATCTTTGACTGTAGAGTCCCCTCCTTTGAGGAGTTGAGATCTATGCTTTGTGCCACCAAGATATTCTCCACGCTCTACCACAAACAAGTCAATGTTTGAACTTTTTCATGGTTGGCAAGCTATTACACTTTTTCCTCAAATCTGGCTGAGGAATAGGGGAGAAAAGTGTGGGCATTTCATTAAAGGCGATGTGGAAGTAAGGTGGGAATAGCCAAGGTGCAGTCAAACACTGAGTACCTATTTGATGGGTTAATCTTTGTCAAAAGTATGCATGTGGTAGTTGGAGATTGTATTAAGGTTACATTTTCTGGTTCAGTGAAGAAAGGTTGATCTAAGTTAGGTCCTATCATGAAAGTTGTGGACGGCAAAGATAATGCCATTTACACATAATTGCATCAGTGGTGGCGTGTTTAGGAAGATGTGAGAGTGAGCACTGATAACAGTGTGGAGTGACATAAGGTGAATCCTCAACACAGGCTGACATCAGTGTGGTTAATAGAAGTCTCACGAGAGTTTTGGGTGGTTACAGTGATTTTATGCATTTTCTGGCTTTTACTCGCTTTGGACATTATATGCTAGGTGTTTTTTGTCTTTTTGTTTGCTTTCTGTTGTTTTGTAAAAAGGCAGGTCATGTCCGAGATTTGTCAGGTGTTGGTGTGTCTTCATGTTGGAGTGCTATCTGGAGTCATACAATGTGTTCATCTTGGGGACACAGTTGGAGTCTGGGAAGCGACCTGTGTGCTGTCCATATCCGCCTCGCAGTTTTGGTTCAACAAAGATAGCTTTTTTTTTTTACCTATGTTGGATTTTTGTTACCACTTTCTAACTCTACCTTATTACTAAGACTACTGCGTGAGTTTGAAATGAGTTGTATATTAATTAATAGATCTCTTGACCTTTTTCCAAATTCCGGTGAAGGAGTGTCTTACTGGCCGCTTTCCGCATCTTTGAACTGAGCTAACCATTTTAAAAGTTTAGCAGAACTTTTCTCTCTTCCTAGATGCATACGAATAAAGTTTGCCATTATTTATGACTTTCCATAACACTGGTTGGTACATTGTAGAACAAACAAAACAAAAAGAAATTAAATTAAATGAAATTCAAAATCCTACACCAGATTAAGAACAGCATTCCATGGATCAGGCATCAGATCAAATAAGGAAAAAAAGAGAAGAAAACTCCAGATTACCTGATTCAGTTTCAAACAGTTAGGGGCTTAACGAAGATCTGTAATTAGCACTAGGGTATGCTGTGTATCTATGTAAAAAGCAGGGTAAGGAATTGAGTGGGATGGGACTAGTATCGTTGTCAGAACAACATGTGACATAAATGTCGGTTTCTAAATATCTTTACAAAACTATCGCACCATTGGAGTTAATAATAGAAAATCTACACCCAATGGGACAATATTATTTTACACTCAATTTAGGATGCAATAATTATGTTAGATGATAGTTCACCATATAATATTCTGACGTACGAGCCAATTAAGGGCCTACCTTCTGCAGTACTGCTTCTACTGAGCTGATACTTGGCTAGCCGACACTCCCAATACTCTTGGTAACAGACTGGTGAATAAACCAGAGGCCAAACCTGAAGGAACTGAAATCAAATGCCCTAGTTGAGATGATATCTGGTTTACTTGACTCAGCAATTTATTATTCTGGACGTGCCACCAAGTTGCTTTTTAGGTCTCGCGCCTAGCGTTGCAGTGCGCAGCCCTGCTCGCCCAGCGCGAGACCTCTAGAAAGGGCTTCTGAAAACGACCTACACGCTCGTGCGTGTGGTTTTGTTTTCAGAAGCCCTCATTAGCTGTAGCGTGCGTTTTTAGCAAAACGGCACGCGATTGGGCAAATGCGGGCGCATGTCCCGCCTTCGCTCCTCCCATTCCCGACGGTGGCCAGAACGCGCAGCAGCGCGCGTTCGCCTCGCTGCCGCTGCCGCGCTCCCTGGCCCCCGCTCCTCTGTGGTGCGCGCGCACCACTGGTTACAATTACTGATTCTCATTGCTGACCCGAGCGGGTGAAAAGGTAGGTCCGATTCCGTCCTGTCTTTACTGGTGTTATCGCTGCTCTGAAGGGGCGCTTTTCATGGTAATAATGCATGGCACGGCTGCATCGAGTGCAAGAGGGTCGGTGCGAATGGGGAAACTGCGGCAGCAGGATAGCGCCTAGAGGCGACTTGTTGTACAGGTGCCGTAACCGCTGTACAGAGCGGTGTCCAGAGGGACAGCGGGAGTGTTTTCGAGGAAGGACGAAAACATGCACTGATTTTCTGTAAACTTTAAAGTTTCCGTCCTAGTTACTCAAAAGGTCGAATGATTGCACGGTGATTTAAATGTTTATATTTTTTTATTCATGCATAAAGTTTCATCTACACGCACACTAGCCTCAATGGTGAAATCGTATTGACTTGTTTTCTCTTTTTAGCCCTGCTGGCACAGTCGTGTGCCTTTCTATTAACTTAAATAAGAGGCGTGATTACGAGGCTTGGTTGTCTTCATTGTATCTTCCATGGCACGATAATAGCCTGTGCCGTCCGTGTCCGAATTCAGACTTGTGCCCCTCACGCTGCATATTTATGCAACGGATGAATAAACCACCGATCTGTTCTACTGGAGTGCTCGCGGGGTTTCTGAAGGATATGTGAAATGGGTGAGTGAATTTCACTTGAGAGGACAGATGCGAGTGCAGCTCAAACTAGATAGTGTGCGTGGAATTCTAGTGCTTTAATGCAGGTAGCCCAATGGTGATTTAGGGGTAGTGTTACTTGAGCAGCATTAAATTGGTGAACATTGCAAGGAGCCCCCAAATACATGTGCTATGTACGAAATTTGTGTAATCTGCTTATGTGAAGTTCTGCAAAGATTGCACAAAATTATGCAAAATGCAAAACCAGCATTTAGCACTATATTTAAGCATGAAATGCAAAAATGAACACGAGTACACATTTTTGGCTTAAAAAGCGCAAAAACACAAGTGCTGTGAGCAACAGCCACCTGTGTTCTGGTCATTCTCATTCTATTGCCACATGTGTGGCATAACAAGGAATTTTACCTAACAGTTTCAATCTGAAATTAACAAATTGTGCGCTGGCGTAATAGAAATGTTCTTCGGGCCTACTCTATCATAACATTCTGTAACAAAATGGCTGCAGATCGAGAAGTGATACTTATTCTCAACTGTGGACTAGCAGCAAATGCCTAATCCCGAAGTTGCCCCTTGTGTGGGAGGTTCTACCCTCCTAACATAAGTTCTCATTTTGAAAGAGAACCCTGCTTTGTTGTACTTTGTCTTGTTGGAGCCCGCAATCCTACTAAATTGTCAAGTACTGCTTCAGTTCATGCCATGAGTGGCTTCCATTGCTTTGGGGCCCCTCCTTTAGGTAAAAATGTATAGATCGTCTAATCTTTTGGGCCATGTACATTCCCTGGCTCTTATGCACCTTCTCTTTGGTGGCACTTGTGTTAGAGGATCACACATTCTTTGGGCTATGACTTTTGGAGAGCAGCATCCTCTGCTTTATGCTAAGTATCTAAGGTTTTTTTTAATTGTCTTTGAAGCTGCTCCCGCATTCACTTGTGTGTGTGCGGTGAAAACCTACTTCTTAGAGCTGTCCTTTGTAGCAAGTACCGTCCTACTCCTCTTGCATTTTTGTCGGAAGTGATCCCATTCTGCCAGTCTCTTTCGTGGTGCTAACAGATAGCAGTCAAGGTTAACCTTCTCGGAGGGCCCTAACCTCCATAATACATATATGCACATTTCACCACTACCCTACATGGCACGGCTGCATCGAGTGCAAGAGGGTCGGTGCGAATGGGGGAAACTGCGGCAGCAGGATAGCGCCTAGAGGCGACTTGTTGTACAGGTGCCGTAACCGCTGTACAGAGCGGTGTCCAGAGGGACAGCGGGAGTGTTTTCGAGGAAGGACGAAAATATGCACTGATTTTCTGTAAACTTTAAAGTTTCCGTCCTACTTACTCAAAAGGTCGAATGATTGCACGGTGATTTAAATGTTTATATTTTTTTATTCATGCATAAAGTTTCATCTACACGCACACTAGCCTCAATGGTGAAATCGTATTGACTTGTTTTCTCTTTTAGCCCTGCTGGCACAGTCGTGTGCCTTTCTATTAACTTAAATAAGAGGCGTGATTACGAGGCTCGGTTGTCTTCATTGTATCTTCCATGGCACGATAATAGCCTGTGCCGTCCGTGTCCGAATTCAGACTTGTGCCCCTCACGCTGCATATTTATGCAACGGATGAATAAACCACCGATCTGTTCTACTGGAGTGCTCGCGGGGTTTCTGAAGGATATGTGAAATGGGTGAGTGAATTTCACTTGAGAGGACAGATGCGAGTGCAGCTCAAACTAGATAGTGTGCGTGGAATTCTAGTGCTTTAATGCAGGTAGCCCAATGGTGATTTAGGGGTAGTGTTACTTGAGCAGCATTAAATTGGTGAACATTGCAAGGAGCCCCCAAATACATGTGCTATGTACGAAATTTGTGTAATCTGCTTATGTGAAGTTCTGCAAAGATTGCACAAAATTATGCAAAATGCAAAACCAGCATTTAGCACTATATTTAAGCATGAAATGCAAAAATGAACACGAGTACACATTTTTGGCTTAAAAGCGCAAAAACACAAGTGCTGTGAGCAACAGCCACCTGTGTTCTGGTCATTCTCATTCTATTGCCACATGTGTGGCATAACAAGGAATTTTACCTAACAGTTTCAATCTGAAATTAACAAATTGTGCGCTGGCGTAATAGAAATGTTCTTCGGGCCTACTCTATCATAACATTCTGTAACAAAATGGCTTGCTGATCGAGAAGTGATACTTATTCTCAACTGTGGACTAGCAGCAAATGCATAATCCCGAAGTTGCCCCTTGTGTGGGAGGTTCTACCCTCCTAACATAAGTTCTCATTTTGAAAGAGAACCCTGCTTTGTTGTACTTTGTCTTGTTGGAGCCCGCAATCCTACTAAATTGTCAAGTACTGCTTCAGTTCATGCCATGAGTGGCTTCCATTGCTTTGGGGCCCCTCCTTTAGGTAAAAATGTATAGATCGTCTAATCTTTTGGGCCATGTACATTCCCTGGCTCTTATGCACCTTCTCTTTGGTGGCACTTGTGTTAGAGGATCACACATTCTTTGGGCTATGACTTTTGGAGAGCAGCATCCTCTGCTTTATGCTAAGTATCTAAGGTTTTTTTTAATTGTCTTTGAAGCTGCTCCCGCATTCACTTGTGTGTGTGCGGTGAAAACCTACTTCTTAGAGCTGTCCTTTGTAGCAAGTACCGTCCTACTCCTCTTGCATTTTTGTCGGAAGTGATCCCATTCTGCCAGTCTCTTTCGTGGTGCTAACAGATAGCAGTCAAGGTTAACCTTCTCGGAGGGCCCTAACCTCCATAATACATATATGCACATTTCACCACTACCCTAGTGTGCACATCACATATGTGCTTTAGTTTGCATTGTACTATGTTGTCTTGTTTGCCCACTCTGTTAACTACATTCTACGGCATTTAATAATTTTTGGTCTTTATAAATTACTAAATTTGAAGTGCCCTTACATAGTAGTAATATGTCCTTTGTGCAGCATTTCGTATCAGAATGTGTTGTCCTACTGGAAATAAATACAAAAGTAAAATTCACACCTTAAGGCTGTGCGAATGATACAGCCAACCCTTCAGGCTGTTTTGTGGAGAGCTGTTGCTTTTTTATGTAGTAGGGCATTCTTCTTTTCGGGAGCTAATGGAGTGCATGGTCATACTGGTTGTTTAAACTATTGAGGTGTGCACCCTCACACATACGCAATCTGAAACCTTGGCAGCTATGCTAGACACGCACCTTCTGTCAAATTTTGACGTTTAGTAGAACTACAGCTAGCAACGACCTACCAGAACTATTGTTTTAAAGCAAGCTTTATGTAGTTTTTGTTAATACAAATGATTGAATTTCACTGCTAGATTTACAACTCGCGGGGAATGCTACTTTGTTTAGCAACGAACATTTTTTGACGCTTTGCATGTTTAAAAACAACTGCCAAGGCTGACTAACGAAAGACTAAGGATAATTTTGCATTGAATCTTACAATCCAAACCATTGTTGATTTGTTTAGTGTTCTTGTTAGCATTCTTTTTTTTTAATTCTTTTTTTAATCCTGACGTTAAATGCATTACATTCCAACTCTCGTTTTGGACTTTATGCAGGTTGCCATAAAGGGCTGTTCGTTGAAAAGCATTTAGCTAAGGAATGTTTTTGACATTTATTGTGGGTAGTTGGGTATGTTTCAATTGAAAAAGATATTTGCACCCTGCCAACAAACCAGGACTTTATTTTGAGTCATTTGTTATTCACTGTGCATTTGTGTGTCAAGAACCTCAAGCGTCGACAGATGTCACACAAAGTCTGCACTACAGTCAGGTCCAACTTTCAAGCCTTCTTTAGGAGCAGAAATTTGGAAATGTAGGATGCCGCCAAACCTACTTCCATTTCCCCAGTATAAAAACATTCCGAGGGCGAAATAAGTAACTTTCCTGCAAGTACTATGCAGTATATATTTTCTATATAATACGTTGCAACTGTTGCGCTCTGCCATCCTTATCCAGTATGCAATGCCCGACTTGGGTACATGGTTGCTGTGATGAAAATAACAGTTTATCTTTAATGTTATGTGAGGTGTGGTAAATTAATAGAGTAGTGCCTCTTCACATGCTTCTTCACTTCTGTCGCTTAACAAGCATTTGCAATGCAATAGGTCTCGAAATTGCCATTGTAAATGACAATGCCTTTTATTTAGGTGTTTAAAAACCTGCAATATTAAAAGGCATTGTCATTTACAATACCAATAGGTCAAAGTTTTAAAATGCGAGACCTATTGCATTGCAATAGGTCTCGCATTATTAAAGTTTGAGCTATTGGTGTTGCATTATTTAGCAATGCCAATAGCTCACACTTTAATAATGCGAGACCTATTGCATTGCAAATGCTTGTTTCAAAAGGCAGACACCGCGTAAAGGGGAGAGAACAAACAGACGGCATTGTGTCATAGTACAACTTCTAGAAGTGCTGGTTTTATAACCTTTAAAGAATTTGCATGGTCATTGCAAGCGGTTGCACTTAGACCATTTCAGGTTCCTAGAGATGACATGAACACACCCCGGCAATAGAGAAGGTAGTACAGAGGCATCAGTTCTCTACAAAGTGGCCACCATTAATGGGGAAGCAAACGGAAAGGATAATGCAGAGACCTGCAAGGCGGCAAAAAGACAATTTACTGCAATGTCCATAACTAGCATCCCTATACCTGATGGTATAGCAAAGGCAAGCAGAATAAAACCTTAGCGTGGGCTTAACCAGGAGTGTGGACATCCTATCGCCTTTCCTCCCAGGATATATCGTTTGGAGTCATGGGCAACACATTTTCATGTTTATTTTGTTCATTTGACAGGTGCACCCACCCACATCAGCACAAATCTTTAGCTGTCTACTTACTGTGGGCAATATGAATGGCTTGCTGCTAAGGGTACCTGTGCCTCCATAGTTGTAAGATCTTTAACACTGTCTGAAGGGTTCATGGATGCAAAGCCTTTACTACTAGGGTGGGTACTACAAGGGAACCCAGTGAGCTGTAAGCTCAGATAGCATTACTGATAGTGATTCTAATACAGAAACATACACGTGTTTTCAAATCTGAACAATTGGTTGCTATTTATAGTGTTCCCAGAATGCTCCTTGATTATATACAAATATATGCAGATGAATAAAAGCAAGACTGGTGATTGTTTCCAAAATAAAATGTACTCAAATAATATATGCACTTGATCAAAAGGAAGAAAGTCACAGGCAGTTTTTAAAACTATTCTGCAGTTTTAGAGGAGAACTTTAAATATAATTTCTCTAAACCATCAATTAATAAACCATGTTTGAAGTATGCCGCCATTAAAAAAAAATTAACAGTAATAGAGATTCAGTGTAACAACCTTAATAGACACGTTATGGGCTACCTGTTAAAAAGCAAGTAAAGTAGGGCTTTCATTCTTAAGGAAAGGCACAAAAGTGCACCCGCAAATCTATTACCTGCATTGTGCATATTTACAACTCTGATAAATTCCCAAGAGTTTACAGAAGTAGGCCTTAAAACCATATTCATAACAAGCTTTTGTGAATTTCCTTTTGGAATGAGCAAATACACACAGATACATTTTGCATTTGCTCATGCAAAAACCTGCAAAGTGCTAATTTACTTGCTATTTTTTTTCTTTTTCCTTCAATGGGAAAATATTCCCCCACTAGAAAAAGTCCTTTATATACCTTGGAGGTGACCCTGGAAAACGTTTTACTCCTGCCCTTGTCAGGAGGAACTTTCCAAACTTTTCCAGATTGGGAATGTGTTGGGGAGGAGTTGGTGAATGCCCTTAAACATGTAGATTTGTGGGTGTGCATAAACTCAAAGGATATTCCAGCTCTGGAACTGCCTCTACCTACCTGTTTAAAGGCACTCTGAGTAGCTATGTTCACAGAAAAATGTTCATGCGAGCAAATCAGTTTATGGATGAAAAACCAACTTCTGCATGTGCAAACCGTGCTCACATGCGTAAACATCTTCAAGAATTGGGTCTACAACATTTTGACTGCAACAAGCAGTGCTTAATTTGAGCCGGCGGTTTCCGGTGCTCGGCACCACCACTTAATTGTCAGCACCAGCGCTTGTGACAGCCTGTCACAAGGTGGCGCTGTCTAGCTAATTTAGAGATAACCACCACAACAGTTAATCATTAATGCTATATTCTTTAAAAAGTATTATTACCTACCACCCAAGCCATTCTTAAAGCTTTGGGGGCCTGAAATGGTCCAAATTGTAACCCTTGTAGGAGTGTGATGGTTAGCAGTTGTGTTGTTGCTATCATTGGCAGCATGAAATGAAATGAAATTTGTACTTGTAAAGCGCACTTATACCCCCAAAGGGGTGTCCTGGCGCTGTACGCATACCGCTGTGGAACCCTTCCTGGCTTTTCCCTGTGAAATGTCCACTCCTGGGCACCCCCAGGGTGAAGCCAGGCATCCCAGCGCTGTTGGGGCTGTTGTGGAGATTAAGCAAGCTATTGCCCAGAGTTGGACCCATGATTAGAATAGGCACCGAGGCGAGAATGATCAGGTCCGAGGAAATTGAGCCCAAGACCAGCCGAGGCGGGAATTGAACCCTGGTCCCGGGCCAGATCTCTGCATCAGGGTCTGCCGCTCTAACCATTGAGCCACACTTCTCCACACATAGCAGTGCAATGTGTGGTGGAAGCTGCAGGGGCCTCCTGACAAGAACCCAGACACTTATGTTTTTTACAAATTAAGCACTGATGACAAGACCGTCTAGACTTTATCTAGATTTACATTTTAAAGCAGTCATTGCTTGGTATATGTTCAAAATTATGACACAGGTAGAATTGAGAGTGAAATTAAGTGATTTGCCCAAGATACCACATTGTGCTCAAGTGGAGGCGGTGAGATCATTGTTGCTGCTGTTGACCCTTAGTTGGAAGCCGAGGCACTGGCCCGCAAATAAAGATGTGTTAATTTATAGAAACATTTTGTGAAATCAAGTGAATGCGTCAAAGTAAATTTCCTAACGCATTTCACAAGACGCTTTGTGAGAAACTAATGTAAGAAAGGGGAGAGTGTTCCAGCATGAACAATATTATATCCAGATCACTGTTTAAACAGAACTCTGGCATAACCAAAATGCTTTCATATTCTGAGCCCTACTATGATCAGAAAGCTGCCTTTAGCAGAGGCCATTCGTCAGAGAATGTATGAGGTAGGTGGGATGGTGGGGGAGGTATAGCATATGATTGGAGAGAGGGTGAATCAAGAGATAGCTACAATTACGCATTAACCGGGATGGTTTGCATGCACAGCTTGGACTGTCGGATCCTCCGTGTCCTGCCAGGACACTGGCCGACGTCCAGTTGGCATCGTTCCTCAGTGCAGAGCTGGGATCTCATGGGGGCTACGGGGTGAGATGTGTTAGGTGACAGTGTATGTCATCCAGCGAGCGAAGTGGCTCAGCTGCTCTGTATAGACTTGTTATCTTTGATGTGAACATTTACTGTTGTAAAGTGCCTTCGGGTCTAGCTAGCGCTATATAAAACTCTTAAATAAATAAACAGAGCCTGTGGATATTCAAATATTTGACAGAAATAGAACCCTGGTATGTTTAATGTTCTGTATAATCCGAAATGTGACATAATCAGAGCCTTGCTAGAATCCAAACCCTGACATAACATGAACCCTGGCGAAATCAGCCTTCATATGATCCGAGCTCTGATAATAGAACATTTGCGTCATTTGTCATCTCGCTGCCTAGCATCAAAAGGGGCAAGTGGATTTTTAAACAGGGTAAGTGGTTTTATGATGCATTCTGTCCCTTGGACAAGCAGCTATTTTAGAAATTCCACCCAGAATAAGGAAATTAAACATCACTCCAACAAAGAATGGAACAGGTGTTTATTTGAGAATACTAAACGCTGAATGAAGAGGTGAAGGGACCCATATCCTAAATCCTGTGGACCCACTCTGCAGCCACTTCAAGGAAATGCGGTTCTGTACCATTAGGGTGCCCACTTCAACCGTGGCCGAATGGGCTGAAAACCAGGCACTTTGGCTAGTATGGGGCACACAGGTAGGGATAACCTGATGGTGTCTGAAATCCTTTTAGCACATGACCTGTGAAGGGTCTGCCCGCTGGTTAACAAGTAGCGTGTTACTCCTGATGACCATCAGGAATCCGGAGTAACAAACTTCTTGCGAAACAGTGCTGCGTCTTGGGTACTGTATATGTAGGTGTGCTATAGATTTAGATCCATTAAATGGTCTTCTTCATGCACAGGAGTGAGTCCTAGTGGGTGACAAAGGTGACATCGCTGTTCGTCAGGGCAGTGACTAGGGCTAGGAGGAAGAGGTGGATAGTCAGCTAGCAATGAGTCTTTACCTACTGGGGACAACGTGGATAACTGTGCATTAATGGTGCTTGAACTACAGGGTGGCATTGTGAATATTGCAGGGCAGTGCACAACAGCTCTTTGTATACTCATGAAATGTGAATTCTAACAAAAAGAAACACCTGGGTCTGAGCAGAGGTAGAGAAAGCGAAATCTAACTGAACAGGGATGTTCTTTTTTAGGACGAATTCCCTCACCCATCAGTGGTGGCATGCTTCATCATTGGGATTCTCCTTGCACCGTGACAGCTGATCACGGTGCGGGCTTCAACTCCCTCTCTGAGAAGGAGGGGCTCTTACCTCTCCATCCTTTAGCTCACAACAGGGTTTCTACTAATTCTCCTAAAACATCCAAGGAGCCCTCCTTCTGGGTTAAAAGCATTGACACAGTCAATGAGTGGTTGGAGGGACAGCTGATTGTATTCTGAGTGAGAGACAGTTACTGCATCCTGATGTTGTGTTCTTTGAAGAGGTGGCTCTGCTGCTCTTTCCTAAACTGGAGTAGAGTTGGGGGCGGGCCTGATCGATGCGGGGATGTGGTTCCAGTTTCTAGGTGCATAGATAGGGCTTCTTGAGGTTTTTTTCTGATGGATAACTTTTTAAATCGTGAGCTTGTAAGATGAGTAACTCGGTTTAAATTAGTAATATCCACCAGTCCGAATACTTCGCCCAAACGTCCTGCCACCCTGAGTATCTCATGAACAGTGAGTGGCCCCACTAGCCAGATAAGTAGCCCTGGATAAAATGAGTATCAGCGGCCCTACAAGGCGGCAAACTGAGCAGGTCTGGCCCATATGAGCAGCACCGGGTAGGCTGGCACACTCAGCAGCATATTGCTGTACCCTGAAATATTTGAGCAGCCCTCTAATGTAATTGGCCAGCTCCATGAGTAAGTGCCCAGATATATACTGAAAATATCCTGGGATGTGCTGGCAGCCCCCTGGCATGCAATAGCATCAGTTGGCATGATATGGTATGCAAATTATTAAAGACTTTCATTAACTGTTGCAAGGTCGGTTTTGGGCATTGCTAGATCATTAAAATTGGTGTTATTGGTACAGGCATGTAGTTGCCTGTAGCACACTCCATGAGACGGGCAGTGCTTTTCTGCTGCTGCAAAAATGTGCCTCTGATACAAGCACATTTCATACTCCACGCAGTTTCCTTATTGGCACATTTAGGGTTTCCGGCTACAGATAACTATTGCTCCTAGGCACTTTGGCAGAACCTTAAGTATTGGAAAGCTTTCATTAGTTCCCCTTTAGGAGCTGCCTGTAAACGTAGGGTTTGTAGCCACGCATTTGTACATTCGCCTTTTCCTATTGTTCCTAACATTTCTTGGTGGTGTGACCCTTTCACTGCCTTCACCAAACACCAGCTGGGTGCACCTTGGGGCGGGTATTAAAACACTTCCAAGGCAGCTTTGGCTCACACTCGGGCACTGCCCTCCCTCCCTCGTGCCTTTCCTCCCCCCCCCCCCACATCTTCCCACTTCTCCCCCCCTTGTCCCCTTGAAGCGGTCATTGGCAGGGCTTTAAGTGGGATGAAAAAACTGGGGGGTCTCTCAGAAGGGCGTGGCCAATGTAATCAAGGGCGTGGCTTAAAAACATGTAAGCTAAAAATCTGTGCTTAGCATAGTGTGCCGCCCGACTTGTATTTTGTTGTTTCTGTCAGTGCATCCACATATATGATACAACAAGTAACATCCCTACAAAAAGTCATGACTATTGGCTTTGTCAATGGTTGTTAGTTGCATAAGATAAATAAGTAGCAACTATGGCTTGTATATAATATTGAAAAAGCTTCCACTTGCAGCCCTGGTGACACCACGACAATGTTGCTGCTCCTGAGTTTCAAAAAGAGAAGGGAAATCCAGAGAGAAAATGACTCTCTTTAAAGGATTTCCCTTCCCCTACAACGCTCACCTGGCATGACGTTATGCCGTAACTTCTCCACTAATGAGAAGTGAGCAGTGTGAGCACGCGCACATCGACGCGCCTGCTGTCACTGCAGTCCGGAAAGAAATGGACCGCCTGTGCCAGGGCACAAAACCGAGCCCGTTAGAGACCCGTTTCGAGGCCTCCTTTAAAAAACTTCCGGTGCTCAGAACAGGTGAGACCCGGCCCACTTAAAGCCCTGGTCATTGGTCTATACAAGCGCTACATACGCACCCCACAGAGGCATAGAGCATGGCATGGAGTACAGGATTGACACTGGGCGTTTTGCCGACCTAATAAACTCATTTAAGTCCCCGAGGCCCGAATTCCAGCATTTTTTGGTGTTGTGAGAACACAAAGGGCTGGGTCTGGCGTGCGTCTTAATTTATATGGTCATCAGTTCGTGGGCGTTCGTGGATTCGTCAGAAACTCGCGTTCGGTGCTCCAGGAAGTGCCGGTCCGCTGTGGCATGGCCTCCTCCCACCCAACACTCTCGTGTAATGTACCCTCCAGGGACAGCGTGTTCTTTCCCCACGCCTCCCAACAGGCCGCTGTTTTCTTCGTTTCAAATGTCAAAGTCATGTATAAATGCGACAAATGCGTTCTAATGTAGAAGACACAGCGTGCCCCGGAACTAGTATCTACCTAGGCACATTTTATTTCAGTGGCCGTGCTTCAGGTGCTGTTAGTACTTCCTGTCCACCACAGATTTTAACATATAGCGCTTTTAAGGGGTAATTAGCCCATTTTTAGGTGCTACAAGTTTTGAAATTATAGGACCTGAAGTTCAGAGGGCCTTAAAGTAAAACCTCTTTTTTTAATTTTGTTTTAGCAAAAGTCATTCATAAAAGGATTTACTCACATAAAGAAATTTCTTTGGGCACATCAACTCACATGGGGCAGGGTGTGGGTGTGGAGTGGGCTTCCAGGGCTGGAATGCCCCATGGATTTGTCCACACACCTTTATGTTTGTAGGGGCTCACCAACTCACCTCCTAACAGTTCCCACCCTAGGACAGCAGGGCACAACCCTTTGCTATAGAAGCTTCCCCCACACGTTGGGTCTGATTTCTTTGTATTTTATTTCACTGTGGTTCTGGTTGGATTATATTCTCTGGAACCCAGACTCTCATGAGTATATTTTCTGTTACATAACCCCGCTCATGAGTATATTTTCTGTTACATACCCCCCGCTCATGAGTATATTTTCTGTTACATAACCCCGCTCATGAGTATATTTTCTGTTACATACCCCCGCTCATGAGTATATTTTCTGTTACATACCCCCGCTCATAAATATATATTCTGTCACATAACCCCCGCTCATGAGTATATTTTCTGTTACATAACCCCCACTCATGAGTATATTTTCTGTTACATAACCCCCGTTCATGAGTATATTTTCTGTTACATACCCCCGCTCATGAGTATATTTTCTGTTACATAACCCCCGCTCATGAGTATATTTTCTGTTACATACCCCCACTCACGAGTATATTTTCTGTCACATACCCCCGCTCATGAGTATATTTTCTGTTACATACCCCCGCTCATGAGTATATTTTCTGTTACATAACCCCCGCTCATGAGTATTTTTTCTGTTACATAACCCCGCTCATGAGTATATTTTCTGTTACATACCCCGCTCATGAGTATATTTTCTGTTACATACCCCGCTCATGAGTATATTTTCTGTTACATACCCCCGCTCATGAGTATATTTTCGGTTACATAACCCCCGCTCATGAGTATATTTTCTGTTACATACCCCCGTATATTTTCTGTTACATAACCCCCGCTCATGAGTATATTTTCGGTTACATAACCCCCGCTCAATAGTATATTTTCTGTTACATAACCCCCGCTCACGAGTATATTTTCTGTTACATAACCCCCGCTCATGAGTATATTTTCTGTTACATAACCCCCGCTCATGAGTATTTTTTCTGTTAAATAACCCCTACTCATGAGTATATTTTCTGTTACATACCCCCGTATATTTTCTGTTACATAACCCCCGCTCATGAGTATATTTTCGGTTACATAACCCCCGCTCATGAGTATATTTTCTGTTACATAACCCCCGCTCACGAGTATATTTTCTGTTACATAACCCCCGCTCATGAGTATATTTTCTGTTACATAACCCCGCTCACGAGTATATTTTCTGTTACATAACCCCCGCTCATGAGTATATTTTCTGTTACATAACCCCCCGCTCATGAGTATATTTTCTGTTACATAACCCCCGCTCATGAGTATATTTTCTGTTACATAACCCCCGTTCATGAGTATATTTTCTGTTACATACCCCCGCTCATGAGTATATTTTCTGTTACATAACCCCCGCTCATGAGTATATTTTCTGTTACATACCCCCGCTCATGAGTATATTTTCTGTTACATAACCCCCCGCTCATGAGTATATTTTCTGTTACATAACCCCCGCTCATGAGTATATTTTCTGTTACATAACCCCCGCTCATGAGTATATTTTCTGCTACATATCCCCTGCACCATTGACTAGGTGCACTGTCCAGTAACATAGTGTTCTAGGGCACTTTTCACAGGAAAATACTATCATATCAATAACTAAACAATAATGTTTGTTCTCTGGTGTGCCATAGTCTACCTATAACAATGGAGTGGTGTTTATAGTGGCGTCTAGAGTAGTGGTTCGTCAACAGGGGCATTTGGGTGATGGCCCACCCCTCTCAGCCATTACATTCATTCCTTCGCCTCTGCACTGCTATATGTTTAATTTAGTATCTTCGTGAAAACACAAAACTCGTGTTTTTAGGAGAACTGGTAGTCCCTCTCGGCCTCTCCAGGCTCTTGATGACAGGAGAAGGGAGCTGAGGGGGATCACGCGTGATCCATCTATAAAGGGCTGATTAAGAAGTCAGCACTCTGCAACTGAATGTCTGTGTCTGGATTGTACATGTGTGAGGGTAGTAATTCAGCGATGGTCCCTTTATACACAATCCCCTTATACTTATGGCACAATCGATTATTCTTTAGCAGACATACAGTGCATGCCTTAGGCAGCTCAGCACAGCTTCTAAAATTGGGCTGTCAGGGACTAATCGTGCATCCTGTACCCAGCGAGAGTCCACATAGAGCAGCAGTGGTCGGGGGTCTCACCCGAGCAGACGCTGGAACAGGGATTGAGGCAGGTCTACCCCTCATTATTCCTGGACCAAACTTCTCTGTTTGACCCTTGATTG
Source organism: Calotriton arnoldi (assembly GCA_963921515.1). Lineage (NCBI taxonomy): Eukaryota > Metazoa > Chordata > Amphibia > Caudata > Salamandridae > Calotriton > Calotriton arnoldi. Next base: position 2,572,976 of record CAWUFW010000792.1, read on the forward strand.
CAGCAAAGGAATTGTCTTTCTGGCTCCTATGGCCAGTGCTGGATTCCTGCCCTGCTGCTTACATGCAGGAGTTGCCAGAAGAGGAAGCAAGTTAAGTGAAAAAATAAAATCAGGAATGTTGCTCTGTTTATGTGTGAGTGAGTGATTGTGTTTGAGATTTAGTAAGATTGAGCGTTAATGAATGAGGGTGTGGGTGTGTATTTGTGTATGAGTGAGAGTAAAAATCATTGAGGGGCAAGGAGTATGAATTAGAATGAGGAACTGAGAGTGCGGGAGGGTGACTAAGGGAGATTGCATGTGAGTGAAGGAGAGGGGAGTGAGTGAGAGGGCGAAAGAGTGAGTGATAGCGAGACTCAGTGAGTGGGGATGAGTATGAGTGAGTATTTGAAAGTATGAATGAGGGGGTCTGAGTGTGTGTTAAAATGAGTCAGCGGAAGTTAGAGTGAGTTAGTGGGTTGGCTGAGAATGAGTCAGAGTGAGTGAGAGAATGTGAGTGAGGCGTGTGAGTGAGTGAGAAAGAATGAGTGGGAGTGATTGATTTTGAGTCAGTGAGAGTGTATGTGTGAGTGTATATTAAGCCTGTGGCACTGCCTCTGGCATTCTTGAAGTAATTCTTGGTTCATTGGGGGCCCCCATGGCAACATTGGGGCACTGGCCTATTGCACATAATTCTTGGCGCGAGGGAGGGCACTGTGGTAAAATAAAGGCGCTGCCATTCTGCAATTCTAGGTACACGACGCACCTATGGCAAAATGCTTGTGCTGGCATACCAGATGTTATTCTTCATCTCAGGCATATGAGGAGGGCACAAATTTTAACAAGCATTGGCATAGCCAATAGGTCTCGCTTTTGGGCCCTTATAAGTATTTAGTTATGCAACACAATATCCTTGGTGCAACAACATCAACTGTTGCATGGCTAAGCACTTATAAGGTCCCAAAGGCGAGACCTATTGGCTATGCCAATGCTTGTTACCCTTGGGGTGGAAAAAAAAAATCTTAACTCTGCAATAGTACAACCTGTCACTGCCTTTGATGTAACTTCAAAGAGACTTGTTTTTCAGTTTTACAAAGCGCAAACTTGGAGCGCTTTACATGAGCACCAGTTACATCACACAAGGACATATTCATTTTTTTTTTAATCACAGTACCTCAGGCTCGAACCTGTTGTCTCAGCTCGAAGGTCGGCTGCTCTAGCCTGACGCCACAACCTCGCCCACAAGAACGGCGCACAGAATGACAGCGCTCCTCAGCAGAGAATTACAGAAGAGGCAGTAAGAACGTACATCAAATGCTATTTTTAAAGCCAGTAACATGCCTGTTAATTAAATTGACTTCTTATAACAGCAGCTAACTATCCCTGCTTTGCAAAATTTAAAAAGATACCTCCCAGCGTTTTCAGCTGACCCTCTCTAAAAACCAGGACATGAGCTTAACTTCTTGAAATTTTCCGGGACAGCTCGTGGAAAACCGGGACTGTCCGGGCAAATCCGGGACGCCTGGTCACCCTAGGCTGCAGGCTAAGTCTTCATGTCAGGAAATGAGCTGCGGCCACAACAGAAAAGGGCCGGAAGTGGAACTCCTGCTAAATTTTGCTTCAAACTCTGATAAATAATGCAAGGGAAAAGGGCTCCAATTGAGAGCTTGTGAATGGATAAATGCCCGCGCAGGAATGTGATTCTGGAATGCTGCCACATAAAATAAAATGTATTTGTTGATTAAATCAAAGCTGCGCATGGTGACTTTCGAAATTCAGCGTGTTTGCGTTACTTACTACACGCCGTACTTTCACAAGCAGTGCCTGTGCACGGTGAGCTACAGTAAAAGTTGATCAGCTCTCCCTTTACTGCTTAGCCCCTGCGTCCTGCCAGGCCAGACTTTTATTTTGCCACAGAAGAGCAACTGGGTCCGGCAACAGTGCGCCTGCGCTGGGTGTCTAATGCGCAATCGTAATTACGGGTCGGGGGCTGGTTTGCCAGGAGATGCAAGAGGGGCAGTTACCTTAATGCGTTTACTTTGCTGGTGCCTTTGTTAAAGATGAATCGCGGCATGCAGTGCTAAAAAAAATACGTCGAGTGGGCCGACCTGCGCACAACAAAAGATAAGATGCACAGGCGCCATTGTTAAATATCTAGAGCGGCATGCTGCGCTGCGAAAAAAATAAACACAAATAAAATGTTACCTTGCACGCTAATGCAACCAAACCATAGAAAAACACACCCAAAATTACAAGAACAACATGTCGGGGAAGTGCGGTTGTGGCAGTGAGCAGCTGCCTGCACCGGCAGCTAAGACAAACAAGCATGGGGATTCACGCGCTGTAAGGCTTAATGAGCCATTACAGAAAGACAGATGGCAGTTGCGCGCGTGCACGCTCGCGTGAACGCAAGCTTGAGGCCAGGAAAAGCCTGTGGGTAGCACTTTCAAAAGCCAGTTACTAAATGTCTCGCCAGAGCAGCGCATGCGCTGGCTCAGGCGAGACCTAAAAATGACTGGCCCTGACATACTGGGGGTACTTTGTGACATAATGGTCACCCATGGTATATGCCGGTATCAAGGGCAAAATTTTGGTAGTAGCACATTGTACAAAATTCTTGACTAAGGGGCCACCCATGACATACACATGACACCCATGGGAAAATGCTGGCAATTGCACGCTGGAGGTAATTCTTATCATATGGCGGCTGGCGGGTGCATGATAAATTCGAAACAGGCATTTGCAATTCAATAGGTCTCGCATTTGCGAGAGTTTAATCTATTGGCATTGTAAATGACAATGCCTTTTATTTATCTGTTTTGATCATTAACACATAAATTAAAGGCATTGTCATTTACAATGCCAATAGCTCAAACTCTTGTAAATGCGAGAACTATTTAATTTCAAAGAAGCAGCCGCCATTGTCTCAGGCTGCTTGGAAAGTGAAAGCACGCATGGCGCGCTGAATGTTGCAGGAAAGCATGTCGTGTCTGCAGTAGGAGAAACTCATTAAAGAAAATGGTGCTTACAGACTAAAGAAGACGTACCATGTAACAACCGAAGTAAAAGGGCCAGTCCTCATGGGAGGTTACAAATGAAGACAAGGCGATACTAAGGAGGGACTAACAAGCCTATTAAGGAATCAGAAGCCAGCATTTACAAATGACAATGACACAAGCCAATGAAAAATATGGGCGGAGAGTGGGCGGAGCTTCAAGTCCATACTCGAATACAGCGTGCCTCGCAGAGCAGTGCATGCACTGCTCAGGCTCGACCTAAAAATGGGGTCAACTTGTGGTAAGCATTGGGCTTCCCTGACACACCATAAATGTACTAGAATGCTTCAGAAGCACCCTCTGGCATTTAGCAAGTTTACCTGAAAATTGCGGTTTAACATGCACTATTTGTATTTGACCCCAATTTTTCAAATTTTTCTTGGGGCGAGAAACCCCGTCAAACTCTTGAAGAAGGAGTGAGGCTCATTTCACTCCCCTTGGAATTCGGAGCAAGTATTACATCCCCCCACTTTTAAAGATCACCAACTACCATTGCATAATCATACACAATGATTACTTATAATTAAGGCTCCCCGATTTCCGTTTTTACTGATTTTTACAGATAAATACAGACAGAAAAACTTCTTTTCCTGTCTGTCTTTATTTTTAAATGTGGATAAAAACGGAAATGGGATTCTTTTTTGAGTGATTCTAAATGCTGTCAGTCAAGACTGCCAGGCCAATAGCTGTGCAGATTGACAGGTAAGGGATTAAAAAAAGAAATGAATTTTAGTAAAGTGGCTTAAACAGTAGTATATATGCACAGCCTTAATACTAAAATGTTCATGTGTTCTTGGAAACAATACCACATTCTCATCACTAGAGGGAGCTCGTGGTCTGTTTGTGCTGCGTCTGCAAATTTATGAGTTAAGACAGGCGTTTCAATCTATTTTGAATGTCATATGAAGTGACTATAAAGCCTAAAGTACATCACCATATTTGGATTTTTTTTGTTATTTCAGTAAAAGCTGGCATCAAACCATAAAGTGTGTTTATATCTACACAGTTGCCCGTGTCCTTGCGTGTAAAGCTTTTCCAGGCCATTTTTTTTAACTCTGGGATTTCTAGTCTTGATTTTAAAATGGACTTAACAAGAATACAAAATGCAAAGGTAATACATGGACTGAGGCAGCCCAGCACACGCCCTGTCACAGCCGCTCAGAACCATTCAAATAAAACATCTTAATTTTAAAAAGCCCAGAAGTCAGGGTTTCCTTCTTTAACTGCCATGTTTATGTTATATTTGTTTACCCTTTTAAAGGCCCAGAGGGTGCTGCCGTTCTACTATATGTAACCAAAAAGGGAGATGCTCTTTGAATCACTCTGACGTCATCAGATGACGCGCTACTGCAGTAATCCTGGCTATTTATGAAATCATCGAGTCCTTTCATAGCTTTCAAGTTTCCCCAGGCCGTGCGTGACTAGTTTGGCCAGTCCCTTTTTAGGTCTCGCCTAGCGTAGCTGCGCACATGCGCAGCTCGCTCGGCGAGATATATTGCTAATGAGGACTTTCAGAGAAGGGCTTGAAGCCCCGCCCCTTATTTCCATTGGCTGGCGTCACCGTTTATGCTAAACGGTGGCCTGCCATTGGAAATAAGCTTTCTGGGTTGCCTCCCTTTGGCTTTTTTGTCTGGCCCATCCGGACTGGCTCGTCTGCTTCACGGCTGTCGTGAAGAGTTTTCTTATCTGCTTGTTTATTTAAGAAGCAGATAAGAAAAGTCTTCACGACGGCTGTGAAGCAAACGAGCCGCGGCGCACAGGCATTCCGAGGGCGCCTGTTCCCAGCACTTCCCCCTCCTCTCCCACTGTTAATCTTTCGCCTTGGCTGCGTTTGCTTTGAGACACGCCAGGCTGCTGTGTGTGTGTATTTATATATATTTTATATAGCGCGAACTCGACCCGAATATATGCGAGCGCTTTACATTAGCACCGATTACGTTATACAAGAACACATTGGCATGGACATATCGTTATGTTAACCACTACTCACAAGTGTGTACACGCAGGCGGGTACGCGCACACATGCACACGCCCCTACTGTGTTCCCTTCACAGACAATAAGGAGTGTGTGGTTGCAGGGCCTCGCACCCCTCCCCCACCCCCAGCAGTGAGCGGCCTCTGAAGTGCTGTGAAGCACTTTGCTGCTGTGTGTGTGTATTTATATATATTTTATATAGCGCGACCTCGACCCGAATATATGCGAGCGCTTTACATTAGCACCGATTACGTTATACAAGAACACATTGGCATGGACATATCGTTATGTTAACGACTACTCACAAGTGTGTACACGCAGGCGGGTACGCGCACACATGCACACGCCCCTACTGTGTTCCCTTCACAGACAATAAGGAGTGTGTGGTTGCAGGGCTCGCACCCCACCCCCCCAGCAGTGAGCGGCCTCTGAAGTGCTGTGTAGCACTTTGCTGCTGTGTGTGCGTTTGCTTTGAGACAAGCCAAGCTGCTGTGTGTGTGTATTTATATATATTTTATATAGCGCGAACTCGACCCGAATATATGCGAGCGCTTTACATTAGCACCGATTACGTTATACAAGAACACATTGGCATGGACATATCGTTATGTTAACGACTACTCACAAGTGTGTACACGCAGGCGGGTACGCGCACACATGCACACGCCCCTACTGTGTTCCCTTCACAGACAATAAGGAGTGTGTGGTTGCAGGGCTCGCACCCCTCCCCCCACCCCCCCAGCAGTGAGCGGCCTCTGAAGTGCTGTGAAGCACTTTGCTGCTGTGTGTGCGTTTGCTTTGAGACACGCCAAGCTGCTGTGTGTGTGTATTTATATATATTTTATATAGCGCAAACTCGACCCGAATATATGCGAGCGCTTTACATTAGCACCGATTACGTTATACAAGAACACATTGGCATGGACATATCGTTATGTTAACGACTACTCACAAGTGTGTACACGCAGGCGGGTACGCGCACACATGCACACGCCCCTACTGTGTTCCCTTCACAGACAATAAGGAGTGTGTAGTTGCAGGGCTCGCACCCCTCCCCCCACGCCCCCAGCAGTGAGCGGCCTCTGAAGTGCTGTGTAGCACTTTGCTGCTGTGTGTGCGTTTGCTTTGAGACACGCCAAGCTGCTGTGTGTGTGTATTTATATATATTTTATATAGCGCGAACTCGACCCGAATATATGCGAGCGCTTTACATTAGCACCGATTACGTTATACAAGAACACATTGGCATGGACATATCGTTATGTTAACGACTACTCACAAGTGTGTACACGCAGGCGGGTACGCGCACACATGCACACGCCCCTACTGTGTTCCCTTCACAGACAATAAGGAGCGTGTGGTTGCAGGGCTCGCACCCCTCCCCCACCCCCCCAGCAGTGAGCGGCCTCTGAAGTGCTGTGAAGCACTTTGCAGTGCGCACAGGGCCTGCTCGGGACGCAGTGCAAACAGGAGCCCCTAAAGGCAGGGCCACCAACACACACCCTCTGCTCCCTGGATTATTTCTGGAGCAGACTTTGTTGGCTTAAATTTACACGCCCTGGGCTGCGGCCAGCATCCCTGTGCTTCGAGCGGGGTGGGGGAGCAGGAAGCGCCCCACACAAGTGCCTGTGTTTGGGCACATGGCACACAGAATTCAAGCCATCATCTTCACAGCTCAGACATGAGGCTGGGGTGTCGCCGGTGAAACAATTAGAGGGCCAGTGTGAATGCCCCGCCCCCGCTGCACTGGGCTCCCCTGATGGGCAGAGACTGCAGGGGTCTCCCCAGACCCCCTCTCCTTTGCTAACAGGTCTGTTGTGGATTTGTGTGGTGTGAGGAGACCAACCTGTTGGTGCTCGGTCGTGAGTCGGGGCATTTTACTAACAAGCACAGAACATTCATGAATAAGCGCCCTGCTGGAGGCCTCGCCCCTCCTTATCTGACCAGAGCTCTGTTCTGGGGAGTGGAGGGGGGCTGTCCGAGGGAGGGGGAGGGGAAAGTGCATCAACTGACCAACTTTAACACAGCCTGTGGAGAGCATTCGACGGCCTTTCACAAAATCTATTTTCAACAAAATATGCGCGTGTAGTTTATCGCCAGCCCTGAATAAATAATTACACAAATGTAATTTTATAGATTAAATTTACAACCCCAGTCCTCCAAATTTGGAGTATTCTGTAAATTCAATAAGTGTTTAGCAAATATTGACAACTGAACCACGTTTTCTATGAAAGCACTGCCGTTGTTATTGTTGTGTAAACACACGGGTGTTTTTATGTTACGCACTCACCTTTCAGAAAAAAGGTGAGTTTTTAAAAAAAACAGCTACCAGCCTTAATTGAGGAAGTCTCTGATCGGTGTATACTTATTTCAGCAATAAAATAACTCTGACATAGGTACAGTCGTCACTTGCCCTGGTGTTTGCATGAATATTGGTAACAGTTCTACCACGTTATGTTAGATCTAATTTCAAGGCACAAATAGTGCTTATGAAGGATTTCACATTTCCGCGCAATTTGAGGCAGAATTTAAGCGCGTTTATGTTCCTTTATTTTTACCAAAACAGAATACAGTATGGCTTAGTGTGTATATCAATTGGTCGCCAGCAGACGGTGTTCGAGCGCGAGGCTGTGCACCTCTGCACGTGGGGTTGTGCACTCCTGCACAGCGAACGGAAAGATGTCTGTGTTTATGAGTAAGGGGGCCACATCGGCTAATTTAAAATAGTCACGTTACAATCGATGTGCTTGGCAGAGTGGAGTAAGCTTCGAGTACTATTCACTGTCTCACGGAGACTGGGACCTCTGACTGCTGGAGTAAGCTTCGAGTACTATTCACTGTCTCACGGAGACTGGGACCTCCGACTGCTGGAGTAAGCTTCGAGTACTATTCACTGTCTCACGGAGACTGGGACCTCCGACTGCTGGAGTAAGCTTCGAGTACTATTCACTGTCTCACGGAGACTGGGACCTCCGACTGCTGGAGTAAGCTTCGAGTACTATTCACTGTCTCACGGAGACTGGGACCTCCGACTGCTGGAGTAAGCTTCGAGTACTATTCACTGTCTCACGGAGACTGGGACCTCCGACTGCTGGAGTAAGCTTCGAGTACTATTCACTGTCTCACGGAGACTGGGACCTCCGACTGCTGGAGTAAGCTTCGAGTACTATTCACTGTCTCACGGAGACTGGGACCTCCGACTGCTGGAGTAAGCTTCGAGTACTATTCACTGTCTCACGGAGACTGGGACCTCCGACTGCTGGAGTAAGCTTCGAGTACTATTCACTGTCTCACGGAGACTGGGACCTCCGACTGCTGGAGTAAGCTTCGAGTACTATTCACTGTCTCACGGAGACTGGGACCTCCGACTGCTGGAGTAAGCTTCGAGTACTATTCACTGTCTCACGGAGACTGGGACCTCCGACTGCTGGAGTAAGCTTCGAGTACTATTCACTGTCTCACGGAGACTGGGACCTCTGACTGCTGGAGTAAGCTTCGAGTACTATTCACTGTCTCACGGAGACTGGGACCTCTGACTGCTGGAGTAAGCTTCGAGTACTATTCACTGTCTCACGGAGACTGGGACCTCTGACTGCTGGAGTAAGCTTCGAGTACTATTCACTGTCTCACGGAGACTGGGACCTCCGACTGCTGGAGTAAGCTTCGAGTACTATTCACTGTCTCTCATGGAGTCTGAGGCACTCTGAGGCTGGAGCGTAGAATGTACAACGCATCTGACAGGGCCATGTGAGCCGGGGCCTGAGCGGGGCAGATACATTGAGGGTCGAGGTTGTTCTGTGTTTCTGACAGAAATTGAAGAAATGATCAAGACTTTCAGCTATTGGCATTGTAAATCATAATGCCTTTTATTTATGTGATAATTATCAAAACAGATAGATAAAAGGCATTGTCATTTACAACGCCAATAGCTTAAACTCTCGCTAATGCTATTGGCATTGTAAATGACAATGCGTTTTATTTATGTTTTTAAAAACAAAAGCAAAAAGAAAAGGCAATGTCACTTACAATGTCAATAGCTCAAAATAATGTCGTTGCGAGACCTATTGCATTGTAAATGCTTGTTTTATTATAATTCTGGGACTTGAAGTATTATTTAACCCAGTATAAAGCCAGGACAAGTCCCAGAATTCTAAGAAAAACGAGCAATGGGCTAACTAGTCTCGCATGGACCTGGGAAACTTGGCAGCTATGGATTTCCTTTCTTACGATATTATGACTTCTGCAGGGCCACCCCCTCACTTAATAGGGCACAGATGCTTAACAGAAGGTTCCCATCAGATAAACTGTGTTTGCTCTTTGTCCTAGTTTCTCTGTGCCTCCAGGAAACACCTGGAATACAACTCTCTGGGTTTGAGGCCCTGCTTCTGTGTTTCGAGCAAAATATCACACAGCCAGAACACCTACTACTCAAACACTGGCTCCACCCAAATCCAAATGGTGATAGTTTAGGGCGCCGAGGCCTGTTCTCCAAAAAGTCTTGGGTCCGGTGAGCAGGGCTAACAAGGATGCGGTTGTTTGGGTCCAGTGGGTCTCTGATCTGGAATGAGACCTGTTAAGGGGCCATACAAACTCTCTAAATTTTAATGGGGGCAACGTGATGAGGTGGTACTAATACCTCCAAGGGCTCCGCTATTGGGGTACCAAATGCCAGCTGCCTTTGTCTCAGAATTGGCAAGGCGGGCAGTCACAGGACTGGGGGCACGCACTGATGTGGCGAGTCAAAGGCCATCCTTGGTTAACAGTGGGGTACACTTTAGTTGACCCCCCCTTGGCCAGAAGGGCCTTGTGTTCTGCTGGTGAATGTCATAAACCAGGAAGCACTGAGCCAGACTCACAGATCTTTGAGGTCACTGCCAGATGATCATAGGTCTGGTCAAAAAGAATTGAAAGGGGGCAGAGTGGCACCACTGTCGTGGTCTTTCATCCACATGGTGGCGCAAGGGATTTAAGGGCATCTTCCCAAGTATTTTTTACAGTAAACAAAGAATGAAGTGCGAGAGTACCAAGTGGTCCAGGATGTGCATCGCTTCATACAGACCAGGCACTCTTTTATCAAAGAACCTGAAGCCTCAGAGTTCTTCCTGGTTCAGAACTCGGCCTAAAGGTAAGTTGTGGGCATCTGGCCCTGCTGCGGGTATCAGATGTCCTGCTGTTAGGCAAGCTTTGGGCTATGTCTGTGGCAAGCCCAAAATCAGACAGAGAGAAACTAAGCAGTGCGGAAAACTGGATCTGTGAGGATGCTGACTGCCAGGGCCGGAGCCATGCCAAAGTTACAGACTTCACTTGCCACAGTCAGGCCCCTCTTTGGAGTTACAGTCTTAACATTTTATCCAGATTTTCTGTCATCTCGCAAATACCACACAATATACAATGCACAACACTGCACAAAACTCAGAGGAAAAAAAGAGTACAAGCTATGGGAGATTGATCAGATTTTACCACAAGAAACAGACATCTTCTTGTTCAGATGTACAGAAATTTTTAATTTAAGCCCGCAATCAATTCGGAGCGTGCACCAACCTCCTGTCCCGCTACAGCATGAAGAGTTTGTAAAACTCCACTGTCGATGGGCACACATTGTGGATAGACTGCTAGTCTAACAGAGTTGAGAATCCTAATAGGGAGAGCAGAAAATGTGTGGAGCAGCTCCCATCGGGCACAAGACTTGTTCACTACTGGCTCAGACAAAACGACTGAGAATCTATTTGGAAGGCGCAAGGTACGAAAATAGGCAAATATCACAATCCGATGCCCTAGACACTAGTGCTATCCAGATTAGACACATCTCACAGGTTCAGAAACCAGAGCTACTCTTCACGTTTCAGAGTCACTACAGGGTTAGACAGCAAATATATCCCTTAGGTTATACCAATCTCATAGACCCTGGTGTCAAGCAGCAGAAGTGATGATAATGACATGAAAAGCCATATCAATAAAAATGACAAAAGGCTTCCACATCAATAAAAAATAGCCATAGCAGCAAGAGACCTCTGGCATCAAGGAAATAACATCAGCAGTAAGTGTACTCAGCTCAGTATGCATAATCCCTAAAATATTCGCTTGACATTTTCTGAAAATAAGTTTTGCTTTCAAGTACCTTCATTTTGAGAAAATAAACTCAAATACCTGGATGAAAACTTACATGGAAGAAAATCTTGTCATATTCTGCGAATAAGCTTCGCCTCAAATACATGCTTGGCTCCTATGAGAAACTGAATTATTAACTGGGGAAATGATGTATGAGCTCCCACAATGTTACGAGAGTGAGTCCCCAAGAAGTAAAAAGCAGATTTCAATAAGGAATCCTGGGCTTAATCCTGGTAGCTGTTGATTAAGCCACAGGTTTTTCTACGAGCGAATGCATGTAAAGTGTGGTAGCAGCATCAAAACAACATTAAAGTAAAAAAATTAAACAGACAAGATTCCCAAACCAATTCAGTAAAAAAGAATGGAATTCTTATGATTAAAATGACACCAAAATGTCAGTAATTGGTAGAGAGAATCAGGGTTGTTAATTGTTATTCAATGGGAAGGACGAAGAGAATGTTTGCCTATGGGGTATTGGAGACTAGATTATAATACGCTTTCAGGCCAACTGAAATGGGTTGTAGGTCAGGTAAACCACAGCAGTTGCCCTTAATCTACAGTTTTATGTTCTGATTTAGCTGTTTTTCAAGAGATAAACATCCTTCAGTGGTGCAAGTCAAGATTCTGTGACCACTAAGGACTTCACTAGATTGGATGCATCGAATTTGGCACCCTGCTGAAGCCTTGTATTTTGGTGTCAAAAGCTGAAAACTGTAACTGCCCAATTCATTTTGTCACTGGGGTAATTTTGCCATTTTTTTCTGCGCTCAGGCTCTGCATTGGATTTTTGAGCTTGAAGTCTTCCAGCAGGGTGAGTCTGAAAGCAGCGTCCATGCAAGGCTCCACATGGTCATGTACCTTCTGTGTTAGGTCACATCGAAACTTTGTTTCCTGATGCAAAAAACTCTGAGTTGTTTGGATCGGGACATCTTGCCCACCTCAGCTGCACCTTTTGCGGGTAGACTTGTCACCTTGTCCCGTTCCTCCAGAAGTTGAAAAAGTTAAAAGTACCAACTTTGTCATAAGTTACACAAGTTCGTCCAGGATGCTCACCGTGCACCCAAACATTCACGAGTTTTCTGGGAATCCACGCCATAAATCTAAGGAGAAACGTTCTTTCTACCTTTTCTTCTTTAGGGCCACAGCCGAAGGTCTAATGCCACTGGACTTGCTGATTTCTTCCTCCAACAAGCTTTCTTCTCCAAGTTACCCAGTGGGCAAAAGTAGGCTATCCTTCTTGGCCCTTTGAGAATCTCAACCAAAGCTTGGGTACAAGGAAGAGTAGAATCCAAGGTCTTAGTGCTCACCCAGGCAGACAAGAAGGAGATTTGCACTCTTTCTTGCATTCCTTCCCAAAGGCTATTTGTGTTTTGGTTTGCCAATGGTAGGAACTTCAAGATATAACAGTAACTCAGCAGTGGTGGGTGGAAGGTCCTGATCCTATCCCCACTAAGGTCCCACAGTGACACCTTTCCAACTATTCAATAGTTATTCTGAGTTATAGCTTAGACAATCATAGAAAGCCCAGTTCGGGGAGGTTACTAAGATGGTAGAAAGTTGTTTCACCTGCTAGAACCTAGTAGCCCACCCATGGGTTTCCCTAGATAAATGAGGTACCTCCCTCCTCACACCAATGGAAACCCAACTAAAACTTTCCCTGTTCTCCTGTCACATTGTTGAATGAGAAGAGGCCAGGTCAACCCCAAATGTTGTCGAAGGGGAGCACACTTCTTGGAATAACATCACCGGTTTGCTCAGATGCATTATGGTAGATGAAATACATGAATAGTGCCACTTAACTTTACTCACAACTTGAACAGAGTTTGCCACGCGTTGGCACAGGCAGTGCTTGTATCTCTGGATACAGTTGTTTCTGGATTTTTGTTCTTCACCAGCAGAGAGAAACAGGTTGGTTTGGGGTTGCTTGTAATGATGCTCACTATCTTTAAGGTTAAGTACGCGCTAAGAGCGCAGGTGCGTCCACACAGACTTGTCAGCCTCACAAATCCAAAGAGGGGCTCACAGTACAAGGTAGGCCCCACACTATATCTCTGACTTCACGTAAAAATAAAATAGAAAGAATTTCTCTCTGTGTTTTATGTAGCAATTTTGTGCTGGGTTAGTGCTTGTGTCATGTGGTGTACAGCAGGAAAGTGTATAATGCATGCTGTGGCAGTATAGTGCTGGCATCTGGAGGTTCAGCATTGGGTTATGGTGCGGCAAATGGCGCTCTGACAATGGGGTATTGGGTTATGGTGCTAGCAATTGTGCTGTGGTTCTCAGCAGTGATTGCTGGTAGCAGTGGTACAGAGTTGATGTTACAGTGGTTTGAGTTTAGGATCAGTGATAGGGGAAGTGGCACAGTGATGTGCGGAGGTGGTGTGGTGATGGAGGTAATGAAGCCTTGCTAGAGGAATGGAGAAGTGTGGCTTGCAGTTTTGGTGATGTAGTGCTGAGGGTGGTGATGAGGAGCTTATCCTGGTGGTGTCTTGGTATGAGGGAAGTGATAGGTGATGCTGAACATGATGTGCATGCTTGGCATAGCACCACAGTGCTTTTTCCCTCTGATGTATTGCTTTGTGTGGTAATGTGCATTGGTGGTGTGGGGGTTGTGATGATGGTGGGCTTTGGTGGGTTAAAACTGCTGGACTGACTAATGGTGGTGCTGGTGTTCTGGGCTTGTTGCAGTGTTGTGGTCCCCTATTCCGGGTGGTAGTGGCAGTGCAGGGAATGATATCTAGTGCTGGAGCATGTACAATCTTGGGGGTAATGGTGGTGTTTGGGGTGAGACACTGAGTATTGAGGGTGGTGGTGTGGAAACTAACACAAATGGGTACACCAGTCTATGTGAGTGACATTGATTTTGAGAACCATCATAACCACCAGCAATGCTCCCAGTGGAGAAGGCGGAGAACCCTAGTAGCCCACCCTTTAATTTCCGATTTAAATGAAGTACCGTCCTCCTCACACCAATGAAAAACCTACTAAAATGTTCCCTCTTTACCTTCCACACCGTTGAGTGAGGGGAGAACAGGTCAACATCAGGGGTAGGTCCCCCCTAGATCAGTAATTTCACATAGAAAATAAAACTGCAAGTCTTTTCCCCTGTTTTTTCTATTTGGCAGTTTTGGACCTGTGGGACTTTTGTCCACGTGGTGCAGAGCAGGGGAGTGATCAATATAGGCACTGGTGGTAAGGTGCTGTAGGCCATAATCTGGTATTGGGTGGCCTTGGTGCTGTAATTCTGGCATATGGAGGTGCAGCATTTGGGTGAGGGATGAGAATCACAGTGTGATACTGGGGAATCATGTTATGGTGTGTCATACCCTGTTCGAGGGGCCACGGAGCAGGCGGGGCCACAGCTGAATGGGCTGGGGTTGTTTGCTGCGATTGTCTCAGGGTCCATCCTACAAATGCTCTGCAAACTGAGCCATTTACGACATTTTCAGCAATTGACTCTCAGTGGTGGCAATAGAAAGCAGTCACAGGCTTCTTGGGGAGGTTAGTGTACGAGCATATAGACGCGACACTCAAAGTCACACCCACAGCGCAATATGATAATTGTCCAGCCCAGTGCTTTCCTTTTGAAAAACACAAGTTATTTTACATAAAGGCACCATACTAAACACTACAATAATGCGGTGAACATCGTTTACAACGATTTTTATACATTGCATGCCATTACAACGCAGTCATTTTCAACGACCGCGTTGTTACATTGCATACCAATACAATACAAGTCGTTACGATGACTTGCTGCAGTGGGCAGAAGGTGTTGGATTTTAAATCCAACACCTTCCATACTGTTGCACAGACTGGAGTTGGAATAGTAAATGATACTATTCCAAAATACAGCGCCCCCTCTACAGCAAGTCGTTGTAATGACTTGTGTTGTAATGGTATGCAGCGTAACAACGCGGTCGTTGTAATGGTATGCGTTGAAAACGCACGCGTTGTAACGTGGCCTATTCCAATAATGCACTAGATACCAGCTACTTGGGTGTGAGTCCCATGTTCTTACGTTGTGGCCCCTGCTAGGCACTCTAACCTACTCCCCTTTTTCATCCACTCTATGGTCGTGCGGTTCTGGTGGGGTAGTCTCCAGCTCAGTTGTAGCGCTCCCTCCCCTCTCTTAGCACACCGTCACTTCTTTGGGCCAAAAAATCCAATATAGACTGAAGATTCCTCTTTCTTTCTGGTGGCGAGGAGCTGCGATGGGCCTCCCACGGTAGGTGGGTTAGGGACCCAAGGCACACAGCTTGTATCAGTCCCACTCAGATCAGGCGACTGCAGGCCACACAGTGAGTCTTAGGATGGCGGCAGCAGAAACAGCAGCTTCTGGCATTGGCCTTCTTCTAGACTCTAGCAGTCTCTCAGCGCTGATGGGCCTCAAAGGCTAAGCAGGCCCAGATTTTCCAGTGAGAGTGCTGTCAGTCGCACTGGGGCCTCCATGGGTGGAGGTGGTTTATCAGGCACTGTTGGGAGCATGATGGAAGCAGTCCGATCAGGTGCTGGGGTCTTCAACGACTCAGTTGCCCAGTTCGGCACATAGTTATTCAGAGCAGCATAGCCCACTTGGCACCCTTGGGGTTCAGTGCCAGGCAAGCCACTCATTGGGGTCTATACTGGGCAGGCACCACAGGTTTGCAGTTCTTAGTTACGGGGCAGCTGGGACCACAGGGCACAGAGTTGGCGGTGGTAGGTTCATGCCATCTGGGGTTTCAGTCATGCAGTGGATGCCAAAGGCAAATGTCAATCATGGCTTCAGAGAGGGCCAACCGAGTGTGCCCACATCCTCAAGTGCCATGGCATGATGACGGAGATGACACGATAGACACTTGCGCACACTTCAGACAAGATGCGGTTCTTGTGAGGATCTCTGGGACTGACCAGCATTGTTCATCACACCAGTCACACAGTCAGCGAATCTTTGGTAGAGAAATCCATGCACCTAGGTCAATGGTTTCTAGGCCCCTTCTAATGGTCAGCTCCTTCTGGAGGGTGGACTCACTACTCTCTTCTCACTTACTCATGACTCCTTGTATTTCTAGGACAAGTCAGGCAGTTCTTCCTTCAACTGGAACTCAAGGTGATGTCCCTTAACATCTGGGAAGCTGACTGTCGGGTAGACACCAGCCCCAGTTGCACAGTAGGCTTCGGGGTACTCAGTTGAGCATTTCCCTCTTTGGTCAGAGACAAATTGGAACTGGAACAACAAGTTGGTCAACAGCTCCCACTTTTATACAGAGTTCGCAGATGCGGATTCTTTGCCCATCTTTGCCCAACCGGTTTGGGTCATTTCCATTTTCATGTGTCCTCAGGCTATCCTGCAGACTGAGCCTTTGACTAGAGTGTTGCTCTTCACAGATGTACTGTCTCCAGGTCGGAGCACCCACATTAGAAGCACAGAGATGTGTGAACAGTCTGCTCCTGGCTATCAACAGCCACTCTTGATAGTGATCAGGAGAGAGAAGAGGAGTGGGTCCCCTTTTAAAGGGCCCTTCACACCCTGACAAATGAGCTGCAGTCCCACCCCTCACCCCTGCCATCCACCAAATGGTGTCTCAGGCAGACTAATCAGAGCCATCTGTAATAAAAAGGATCTAATCACATTTCCAAAGGGAAGCCTGTCTCCTCTTCCCCATTTCATTGTCTGGGTTCTTGCCTTCTACTCTAAGGAATTTCAACAAAACACGCCCACTCTCTGTAAAAGCAAGCTCACCTCCATCTTGTATACAAGAACAGCCAAGAAGCTTTCAAAATGGAACCCACATACCTGTGTCTCTCCGGTTCATGCAGGCACTCAGGTAATGTATGCCAAACTCCATTAGCATAAACGCACACATCACACGAGATCTCAGCACTAGGATTCCAGGTTCATTGTTAATGGCAAAAATTTAGATGAATGGATCAGTAGGCTCCCATTCACAGGACAGGGGTAAAAAGGACTGGTCATTCCATAATCACTACAAAACAAGGTATGCTGCCACCGCGTGAACCAGGGACAGAAGTCCTCCTGTCACTACAGAGTTTCTTCTTGGTGTGTTGCTCTAGGTCCAGGACAGACCCAGGACCACTCGTAACCCAAAGACAGACCTAGGCCTTCACGTGCATGCTAGATATGGTGCCAAAATCTAAAAACCAGGGTACCAGACACTCACAGTGAGGCACGCGGGGCAGGGGCCATGACTGTACACCATGCAGGGGACATTCCCATCCCAACGTGGTGCTTGGGGACGTACGGTGCAGGCAGTAATTGTACATGCCACATCCCATCCATGGGACTTGGGGACAGCGCAGAAACAACTGGTGATATGCCCTTTTGTCATGAGGAGCGCTAAATAGAGGATTGACTAAAACGCTTACCCTCGTCAACCCCCATACCCAGGAGATATCGCCTTTGTTCAGGACAATATGTATATCACTGAGAAGAGCTTGACACTCGACAAAACACCTTGGCAGGGGAGTCTGTTCAAGGCAAAAGAACAGCACAGTCACTGGCAATGTACATTTGCTGAAGGAATTTCTGGATGCTTTTAATATGGGATTATTCCTGTTTTCTAAAATGAAAAACGTCATTTCCAGATCTTTAAATGCTTTCTTTAATACTTTGTCTACCAGAGGACCAATACGATTGGAGAACAAGATTGCCTTGGTATTTGACCATCCTGCAAAGTAATCACTGAAGTCCCTGAAAGGACCTGCAAAGAAGAATATCTGGAGCTGTAATAAGGAATCCGTCAAGTGGGCTGCACACTGAGAAATATTCTGGATTGAAAACTAGCAATGCCTCATTCCCCCTTATTTCCAGGTTCAGAAGGCAAAATATTCCAAAGAGTTAAGCTACTTCCTTAACCTAGGAAAGCTGACTGTCTCACCTGCTTTCAATCTCTTTCGAGAATGTTGTGGATGTGTTGATTTTTTTAAAATCAAATTTGTATTCATTACAATAAACGTTACAAACTTAGGGGGGATTTACAAAGATTTTACGCTGTGTTTGCGTCACAAAAGTGACGCAAATCGGCGCAAAATATTTTTTTCCAATTTACTTTCCACCAGTGGCGGCTGGTGACATTTGAAAGTGGTGAGGCATAAAACAATTGTTGTACAGCACTGTAGCGAGCGAGCGCAGCGAGCGTGCCCGAACCACATACGGGGGGTTTTGGGGGGTTCTCCCCCCGAGAAAATTTTGAAAAAAGAGTGGGCAAATGGTGCATTTTCAAGCAAATTTGAGAAAGCAGGAAGGTTAATAAAGTAATTGTGAATCTGTTCTAACAAAGACAGTGACTGGCAAAACTGTCAGTCCAATCGGATGCATATCAGACGCCGGCCTACCACTGGCTCTGTCCATCTGTGCCACTGTGTGCTATTCTTTCACAAGTGATGGTTTGTACTAAACTGAGCTGGTATTCCTTGAATTCCACAAAGGTCCCTAGTATTCCAAAGAAAAATTCAACTCAACCATCAAAACAGTGCGAGACTGAAATTCTCCTGTGTGGGACAAACACAGGAAGAAAACCACTGAATCAAGATGAGACAACTGAGATAGACGCTAGAGCCAGCCAGTCATGTGCAAGGGGCTGACTTAAGCCCACTTTAAGTTCATGTCATGTATGGAGATGAGAGTTTAGGCCCTTTCCATACCAGTACGTAAAGCTAAATGTGTAAACATTCCTATGGGCAGTGTCCACCTTTTTGTCTGAAAGGTTGCATTTGGTAGCGCTCCCACCGCTTCTTTTGCGACATATTTTTTGCTGTTACAGAAAAATAAAGGAACAGGGAGCGGGAAGGGTGAAACCTTTGACCTCTCACAAGACCCTATTTCAGAACACCAGCTTAGTCCGCATCTGTGTAACAAATTCCCTGTGACTCTTAAGGGCTCCAGGGACGGGCCCCTTGACAATAAATATTACCGCCGACATCCACTGGAAAGGATCGTGCCAAAGGCAAATAATTTACATAGCACTTCTGAACAGTTAATTTCGCTGTTCACGAGGACGTTTTTGATCACTGCCATGTGCAACCTTCAGCACAGATTTATCATAAACAGGAGTAAAGGGCACGGCCAAGTAGCAATATTTTAAAAGCTCCTTCGATCTAAACCGTAAATCTAATTTTGTTTGAAATCAAGGTAGTGGGTGCAGCTGTTTCACTTAAACTCGAGATTTGTTTTATCCACGGATCTAGAAGACGAGAATGCACGTTTTCAAAAGAATGGTGAGCTAATGATATGCAACATCCAATTTTCCCTCTCCAAATTATACCCAACACAAAAGAAACACTTGCTTGAAAAAATAAGGGGAAATGTAATGTGTAAATGAGTCACTATAATTTTCAATGGGAACAAATCGTGTAAAAGTGGCACCTGTTAAAACGATTTTAAAAACAATGATAACAAAGGACAAGTGAGCGGCGCAACAGTAAATCTGGTAATTAGCCATGGAGGGAAAAACAAATGCTGGTAAGAAGATGTGCCCGAAGCTAGTAAGGACTATGCTTGGAGGAGGAACATGGGACACGGTTCAAGTTGAATGTGGGCTCTGAGCCTGTGATAAAAATAACCAGGGCATACAAACCGCGTGCAGCCTCTGGGACTGATGGCCAGTCTAGCTCAGATACCTCAGTTCCGCCCTATGTTGTGACTCAGTGCGGCTGTATTGTACATTCATTGATTCCACTAGCTAGAAACTGCCGAGCCTGGAATTGGCTGTCATTCATCCATCTGTGGACCCAATCACTCATCATGCGTCCATTCAGTCACTCTTTTTCACAATTATATATCTATTCATCCATCGATTCAATCTTACTTTCACCCATTCGCCCATCCACAAAACACATAACACACTAATTAATGAAGGGCAGTTATCAATATCATGAAAACCTTTTGCCTTTGCTGCTAGTTCAGGAGGGTGCGAGAGTACTTTATTGGTGTGTGACTGCTAGTTTGTGTGGAGTGGAGGGAGGGTTTTGGGGCTGAGAGACTGCTTTTCTGTACGGAGAGTGAGACTGCTGTCAGTTGAATAAGACATCTACACTGTAAGGTGGTGGTCGTGAGGGGGGGAGTGTGTGTGTGTGTGCTGCGTATGCCCAATTAAAAAAAAAGAAGAGATGGTTTACTCATAATTAATATAACTAACAGATAAACAAACAGTGCGCAGTTTCAAATTCAAATTGATTCGACTATGCTTTCTTTTTCACAACATTTCAATAAATGATAAATGTTTGTGCCTGCCAATGGCTCCAGCTGAAACCATTTGCCACTGGGCAGCAAAAGGGTGTAGCTTTCACTAGTGCAGCGGGTGCGTTTGCACCAAGGCACACCGGTGTGATTGGTTCTCTGCACCTAAATTATGGTCGTTTTTCCCCTACCTAAGGGAATAAAAGGGTGCATATTCTTAGTTTTTTGGGTCCACTGGAATTACCACCTACGATATACACAGATAAGTGGAGAGTGTGTGGGGTATATATTTCAGTCAGTGTTTCAATTGTCATCTCCCAACAAGGCCTGCGCGACGTGATAAGTTCATAAATCGCATCTGACCTGCAAACATTTCAACTGAGCATCCAGCGGTCCCCTCGGAGTGATCTGTGTTAAAAGTAGCGAGTGCCATTGTCTGCTAGAAGGGGATAAAGCGCTCTGGGAAGAGGTTTAAAGGGTCATTTGCATCCAATGGCCAGATTGCTTTATTATTAACACCCCAGTGACTGTATCCTTTGGTTGTGTTAAAACAACACCTTTGAGAACCACTTAAAGGGTACAAGCAAATCAGGACATCATACAAAAAGAATTGTTTGAACGCATTCAATTTCTTCAAAGGTTCGTCCCTGCCCCCTTCACGCTGAATCACAAAAAGGCAATGGCTTTCCCAAATTTCCTAAAACAATACACAAGGCATTGACTACCTGGGATCCTTCAAGTAACAAAATCGATTGAATTAACAAGGACCTTGTGTCTTTAGTTGAGCACCTAGCGCTGGAAATCACATTATGTAGAAGCATTGTTTGTGGAAAATCGAAACATAAAATTCTAAACATCAAAAGCGAGCATACAAATACAAAGCGACCAGCATTTAACAACAGCAATGGGCTAGTAGTATCGATGAGTTTTTCGATTATCTTGCCAAGACGAATTTTTGAAGTGTGTTCCAGTTCGTAAAGTTTAATGAAAAGTACAAACACGTGTATGTAAACGTGAATTTTTATCTTATGTTTAAACAGACTAGTCAATTTGTTGCGGAACCTAGAACTAATTGCAATACAATTTCTGTGAGTGGATTGTTATTGAAATTTTTCCGTAGAAAACGATGGTGAAAAGTCTACCACTCTATCATGACGCGTTAATCCAATATGGCGGATTTTTCAAAATGGCTGCCCATTATTTGAGATATAGGGTATAACTGTTTATATGCCCACGTGTGGTATCATTTTATATGTTTTTAGGGACGGGAAAGTCAAAAATAACATCAAAAATTGTTTCTGATGACCATAATATCAAATAATCGCGGAATATGTCAGATAGACAAAGTTTGTATAATTTTTTCGTTGACTTATATGACAAAGTGTGAAGGAACGTAAATATTACAATTAACGTTTGAAATAAAAAGTTTGCTATTGTTTGTGTTTTGTTTTGTAACTTTTTTTTTTTTTTTAAAAGACCTTTATTGATGCCCACAGTTCTTAACACAGCATTTTGCCTACATCCCGAATGGGCCGGCAGTGCAATGTTGCGCTTTGTATAACATTAAAGATGGGTAGCAATGTACACAGCAAGCCGCCTACAACCACATCGGGCCGGCCGCGTCAGGTGGGCTAGCATCATCATTGGCCTCAAAAGGTCTCGAACATTTGTGAGTTTAAAACAAGAACCAACTAACATCATAATAGTATCACTATTCACCAATTGTAGTTGAGTGTAGTGTCCACATATAGTAGCTCTCGTACTTGATTATGCATGTATACATGGCGTGCCTTAACCCCCGTAATGTGAGTGTGTTCTTTGCATCCGGACCTGTGTGGATTCCCGTATGCCTCAGTTCCCTTTCCTGTCTTACGTACTTCCCCCTGTGGTGTGGGGGTCAGTTAATGCATCTGCGGTTGTAGTGTGCTCCAAGAGGTACGCCTGGAGAGGAGCCCAAATATCCCGTGGTCGTGAGGAGGGTGGTAACAGTTCAGCATAGGTGTTCAATTGTTCTTGACAATATGTGAGGTCGTGTAACCAGATCTTAAATTTCGGAGCCCTTCCTCTGCCCCATCTGCAGGCGATTCTACGTTTAGCGAGGAGGAGTGCAAGGGAGACATACTGACGCGCTCTGACAGGCAGCGGTTCAGTGTATCCCAGGAGTGCGGTAAGGGGGTCCTCTGCCACGCGCATTCCAATCATTTGGTGTAAGGCGAGCAGAACCTCTCCCCAGTATCGGCGGACCGATGGGCAGTCCCAAGCTAAATGCATAAAGTCAGCTCCCTCTTCCCCGCAGCGATCGCAGTTAGTATTGTCGCGCAGGTGGAGGCGATGTAGGCGTGCGGGTGTATAATATAAGCGGTGAAGGTATTTGTAATGAATGATACGCAGCCTACTGCTGGCAGAGACTGCACCAGTTTGGCGACAGCAGAAGGACCATTGTTCGTCAGTGAGGGGATAGCCGAGGTCTTTTTCCCATTTAATTCTGGCGGTGGGAGGGCCGTGTGCACAGTTCGCTTGAGTGGTACGGTAAAGAAGCGACACTACATGTGTCGGAGTGGTTTGCTGCATTATGGCGTGCAGGGGGCATAATTGAGGGCTCTAGAGGGAAATCTGGGGTGAGGGCCCGTATATCTTGCCTGAGTCTGGTGTAGTAGAACCGATCTAGAGAGGTGGGGAGTAGGTGCCGAAGAATTCTTCGCTAGTGCGAAGTTTGCCGTTTAAGTAGAGCTGTCCCCAGGTAAGACTGGAGAGCTTGCGTAATAGGCGGCGGCAGCCTCCTTCTTGTGTGACCGGGAGGTCCTGTCTCCCCTGGAGGGGTAGTAAGGGTGAGTAGAGTATCGGGCAGTTAGTCCTTCGAGCTAGATCTTGCCATGCACTAGTCGTGCATTGTACCGTAGTGGATGCCCGATGTCTTGGGACCGCAGGGGTGCTCAGATATGCTGAGCATGGTGTGGGGTCATATACCCATCCTCTATCGCCAGGTGGGGCATATATGGGGGAGGATGTAGCCAATAGGCTGCGAAGTGGGCTTGGGCGCAGCTAAAATAGAGTTCTAGGTCAGGTACTTCAAATCCCCCCTCAGCAAAGGGTCGTGTAAGGGTGTCCCAGCTTAGCCTAGCTTGTTTTCCTCCCCAGACCAGCCGAATCAATTGAGTTTTTATCTCCCTAAAAAATGGCGGCTTGGCGCGTATGGAATGTTCGTAAACAAGTAAAGCAACTTGGGTAGTATCACCATCTTAATCAGGAGGCTCTGCCAGCCATAGAGAGGGGCAATGCAATCCACCTGGTGATTTTTTCTGTGAGGAGATCAAGCGCGCGCCCATAGTTGAACCGCAGCAAGTCATCTCGACTTCGAGAGATAACTATTCCGAGGTATGTGAGAGTGTCTTCGCACCACATGAGTGGGTAGTCAGGGTCGAACCGCGTGGTATTGTTCGTGAGGGGGTATATCTGGGATTTCCCCAGTTAATGTTTACTCCGGAGAGGTGGCCAAATTGGATGAGGAGTCTGAGGATGGGGTTGAGACCTTCGTCCGGGTTGCGCAGGAATAGCGTAAGATCGTCAGCATATAGCGATATTAATATTTGCCTTTCTGGGTAGATAAGGGCGTGGTCCCGGAAATGTTGTCTGATTTTGGCCGCCAGAGGTTCGATCGCTATGGCGAAGAGTAAGGGCGAGAGGGGACATCCCTGGCGGGTGCCTCTGGCTATGGTGAAGGGGGGACTGGGCTGCATTCGCCACAACTCTAGCCTGCAGGCCCGCGTATAACAGGTCTATCCAGGACAGGAAAGGAGCGGGGAATCCCATGCGCTGCAAGACGAAGGCCAGGTAGTCCCATTCTAGTGAATCAAACGCCTTGGTGGCGTCTAGGAAAATTGCCGCGGCATTCGTTTCGGGGTCCATGTCATGGAGGACCGCAAACAGAGTGCGTAGATTATGAGACGTGCCTCTGTTGGGAACAAATCCCGATTGGTCAGGAAGTACTAGCGCTGTCATGAGAGGGCTGATGCGGTTATCAATTAATTTTGCTAAAATTTTGGCGTCCACATTAATTAAGGACAGGGGTCTATATGAGTCGCAGCACGAGGCCGGTTTTCCTGGTTTGAGTAGGGAAATTATGCGTGCCTCTCGCATCGTTGGGGGTAGTATACCCGTTTCTCGCGCCTCTTCGAACACGTGTCGCAGTATAGGGATGAGTAAGTGGCGAAATGTTTTATAGAATTCGGCCGGGAGGCCGTCGGACCCTGGGACCTTGCCGGATTGTAGTTGCATTATAGCAGCTGTAATTTCATCGTCCTCGTGATGTGCTAAGAGGGCCTCCCTTTGTCCATTTCCCAGCCATGCTATTGCGGTGTCTTCGAAGAAGGGGGTGAAATCCACTGGGTGAGTTCTGTGTGTCTTGTACAGAGCTTTGTAGAAGCTGCGGAACGTTGATACGATCTCGGGGTGTTTCTCTGTATGTGTCCATCCTCATCTTCGATCTCAAGGACCATATTGGAGAAGCGAGGAGGGCGGGTCAAAGCTGCAAGTGCCTTCCCGGTCTTTCTCCCTCTCCGTACTGTCGTGCTTGATGGTATTTCCCCCTGAACTTGCATTCAGTCTCAGCTGTTGCTTGATACTCTGTGAGCAAGCTTCGTAATCGAGCCTGCAGTTCTGGGGTGGGGGCATTCTGTATCTTGGTTTCCGTCTGTTTAAGCTCCGTTTCCAGCTTACGGATCGTGGAGCGGATGTCCCTCAGGATTCCCCGCTCTTAGCGATACAGAGTCCCCGAATAGTAACTTTAAAGGCCTCCCATATTACAGAATATTGCTCAACCGAGTTGTCATTCCGTGGGAAGAAATCCATTATCTCTTGCTCTAATTCCTGTTTGAACACTGGATCTAATAGGTTTTGCGGGTTTAGGCGCCAGAACAGAAAGGGCGAGTCTTCGTGTGGGGGTGAGCGCGATGTGTACCGGAGAGTGGTCGGAATACGTGCGGGAGAGGTGTGAGGCGTGTGACAGCCAGGGGGCAAGACTTTTGGTGATGAGCCACCCATCAATTCTCGACCAAGAGGAGCGGGCCGTGGTGTAACATGTGCCCTCCCGGAGCTGCGGGTGTATATGTCGCCAAGCATCAATCAGATCATATTCCTCTATTATTGCTTTGAGGGTGTTATGCGAATTAGAGTAGTGTATCGGTTGTGGGTGTGAACGGTCTAGTGTGGGGTTAAGGGTAACGTTGAAGTCCCCTCCCCACACCAAATGCGTGGATCCAATGTCCAGAATCTTACCCCAGAGCACTCGGAAGAATTCTGGATCATCATTGTTTGGACCATAGCAGGAAACAAATGTTATGGACTGAGCAGCTAGGCGACCCCAGAGTATGTTGTATCGGCCTTGCGAGTCGTCTTGGGACCCTATGGGGGTGTAAGGGAGAGATCGCTTGATCAATACAGCCGTGCCTCGGGCATAAGAGGAGTATGAAGAGAAATGTGCGTAATTTGCCCATCGTGATGCAAATGTGGGCGAGGCAGTGGGGCTAAAATGAGTTTCCTGCAACATCGCACAGTGGATATTATGGCGGTCTAGATAGGCTAGAATGTGTCGCCGTTTGCGGGGGTCTCCCAGGCCACGTACATTCCAGGTTAGGAAGTTATAAGCAGGGGGTCTAGGGCGGTCTGTCATGGCGATGGTTCAGAGTACGGGTACCAGAGTGTGGACGTTGTCTTCTTTGAGTTCGTAGTTCGGACCTATAAGTGTGTGTCAACTCAGTGATGATTGGCGTGATATAGTCTCGTGTTCTGTTCGGTGAGCAATGTAAGGTGCCCCCTCCCCCTCCCACATCAGCAGCCCAATCCTGCCGTGGCCCCATTCCCGCCCCCTCCCAATCGACCCCGTGTACCAGATTCCCAACTGGGGAAGGTGGCCTAACTATGAACGTAACTTTAATAGTACAGTGTGTAGGGATTACCTTCCGGGTGGAAGCTAAGGGCGATCCAGAGTCTCCTCGCTTGAGCGAGGGTGTTCGAGCGGTGGTATAGATATTCATCTCATCACAATGTCTTTTACAATAATGTGGTCTGGTGAATCACTCCAGTGGAGTGCAGCGGGGCAGCCCGGCGCCGCCATGACCCATACTCCGTTCTTGTTCTCCCGGCCCCCCGCTCTCGCGAGAGTTGCATCGTAGTCTATTGGTCTGTGGCGGACGTCTTTCAGGGTGTGCAGTCCCCGGGAGCTGATGCTATTTCCGTCTCGTTAGAAGCTTGATTCTCTTAGCTTCAGCGATATGGAGGCAGTTAATGTCTCTTAAGGGTCCTTGTGTTAGATATGTGCGGGTCAGGCTTTGGTTGATGGTTCGTATGTTACAGTCGGTGCTGCAAGGATTCACTCAATATCTGAGATACCGCCGCTGCCCTCCAGTCGATGGGTTGGGGAGGATCGTTCGGTCTGTTGTTTGGGTAAGTTCTTAATGAAGTCTTGGACATGTTGCGGGTTCTGAAAGAAATGCTGCTTTCCTTGATGTGTTACTTTGAGACGGGCCGGGAACAGCATGGCGTAAGGTAGATTGAGTTGCTGCAGCTTTTTCTTTACTTGAAGAAATTTCCGCCTTTGGTCCTGCACCGCCATAGTGAAGTCCGGGTATATCGATACTTCTGTCCCCTCGTAGCGGAGCTGGCCACGTTCTCTGGAGGCGGAGGGCCACATCCCGGTCTCGATAGTTAAGCATTCTGGCAATTATCGGGCGGGGTGGTGTTCCAGGAGCAGGTCGTGCCGCCAGCGATCGGTGGGCTCGCTCGACAACCAGGACCGGTGAGAAGGCCTCTCTCCCAAACAGTGTTGTGAGGAGGCGCTCAATATACTCTTCCATCCTGCCGGTAGCGGTCGACTCCGGCACTCCCAGGATTCGGAGGTTGTTCCGTCGCGAGCGTGATTCCAAATCTTCATTTTTGGCTGCAATGACCCTCAGGACCCTCTCCATCTCGAGCGTGCGGTTAGCAGTGGACGTGGAGTTGTCCTCCAGATCAGAGATGCGCCGCTCCGCCTCCGTCAGCCGGTCATCATGTTTTTCTACCTTGTGGGTCAGGCCATCCAGCCGAGCATTCATAGTGTCCATTTTTGACTCAATGGAGGTCAGGCTCGACTGCATCACCAGCAGAAGTTCCTTGAGGTCCGCCGTAGAGGTGGACGGGGCTTCAGCTTGGTCTTCATCCGGTTCTGCCTGGGAGCGGGTAGACTTGCGCGCATCAAAGGTGAGTTTTGGCTGGCGTCCGTCGGGTTTTCCCATGGTGATGGGTATTAGGTGCGCCGCGGTGTGCGCAATCCGGTGGGGTTATGGGCAGTTGCTCTCCCAGCACAGCGGTCGTGAGTGGCAGGTCAGCGTGAGGGGTTCCCCTCTGTCCGTGCCCCCGGTCAGCAGAGAGCGTCCGCCTCTCCTGGGGGTTGGCCGCCACGCTCGGCCAGTAGGATTCTTCTTGCTCGCGCGTATCACAGGTCCGCGTGGGGTCAAACAGGTATGCTGGCCCGGTGTGATCCCTTCCCCAGTATGACGCGGGGGGGGCCTAGTTTTGTGGGGGTGGGTCTCAGGCGTTGTAGGCACCGTGTCTTCAAGCTAGTGTTCCGGCCTTCCTCCAGTCGATCTCCCGCTCCCAGCAGCTCCGGGGGGCACGCTATCTCCCGCTCGGCTCTCATGCGCAGGCCCCGCCTTTGAAACGCATTGGGAACGTGGAACTGGTATTGGCTCAGGGAGTCACTTTTGTCTCCAGCGCTGTTCCTCCTCCCAGGGGGCCCTGACCTCATGGAGCTGGTACTGGCCCAGGGAGTTACGTTTGTCTATAGCGCTGTTCCTCCTCCCAGGGGGCCCTAACCTCACTTAGGCAGCTGGAGTAGGTCACCGGGACTGCAGGCGCTCCTCCCGTCGCCGCGCTGGGCCACAATGTCTAGCGGGGGGGTGGACGTGCGTGGCGGAGTATGGCCGTCCCTCCCTGCCAGCCCCCGAGTCGCCCCGCCGGGCTGAAGTCCGGCACTCCGCAGGCCGCAGGATCACTCCGCCACGATCCGGTCCCGCGCGGCAGCCAGAGACCGCGGCCCAGTCCCCGACCGTCCCGCCCAGGGTCCGCAAGGCTCCAGACGCGAGCGCCGTCCCCTCTGAAAACACGGGCAGGCCCAGGGGCTGCGCCGATCACTCACCGCCACCTATATGTCTGGTGCCACAGCGGGGCTCCGGGGGTCGTCCTCCTCGGCCGCGCCACCGGCCTGGCAATCCGCGGTTCCCAGGAACAGCGTCAGACCGGGAGGCGGTCCCGCCGCAGTCCGATGACACCGCAGTCCCGGTCGGGTCTCCCTCCAGGCGGCTCCGCAGCAGCACGGATGTAGGTAGCGGGTTCTCTCACTTTCCCGCGAAGCAGTCCCTCCGAGCTCCCCCGGGTAGCGCCGTCGCCATTTTTTCCGCCGCTCCACCGCGGGAACAGACTCACAATTTCTCAGCTTTCCAGGCAGTTTAGCAGATGCCGAAAGCAGCGGTGGACATCTCAGCAGTCTCGGTATGTGGGCGACTCCGTTTATTTGTCAAATTGAGTTCGAGATGATACGGATATTAGTCGGATAGGAGCCCGAACTGCAAGAGCCTCACACAAGTGCGGCCATCCTGCTTGGCGCCCTCTAGCGCCCCCCTCTGTTTTGTAACTTTGTTGTTATTGTTTGTTTTTTTGTTAATCAAAAATGTTTCATTTATGTGTTACAGGTTCTTGCGAGTTGCTGTGAGATACAGTGAAAATGGACGTAGAAAAGTGTTTCATTTGTGATGTGGTGTTTCAAGAAGATGACGATGTATCTGTACTGACTGAAAGAGGAGTGACTGGAATTCAAAAAACATGCAAGGAGAGAAAAATATCTAAGTTTCACGTTTGTGTTGGGCAGAAAGTCCACAAGAAATGTAGAGCGCGTTTTGTTAACTTGAAAACTCCGTTCCAGGAGAAAGAATCAGATCCCACAACTTCTCGTGTTCTACGGTCGTGTGAAACCCCGTTTGATTTTAGAAAAAAAAATTTTTTCTGTGGTACTGAGTTAAGTTTATACTTCAGGGAGAGGAAAGAAAAAAAATGCGTGGTTTAATGCACGAACAGTTGAATTCAAATCATCAGTTTTACAAAAATGCAACGAACGCAATGATGAATGGGCAGACAAAGTTAAGAGACGTATCCAAAATGTGTCTGATTTACATGCTGTAGATGCATGCTACCACAAACAGTGTTACGTCAATTTTTATACTGGAAAATTAATTCCCGGGCAGTTCACTGATAACCCTCCAATATCTTCAGGTCGACCAGAGGACTCAGTTCGCCAGGAAACCTTTCTTCAAGTAGTTAAATACATGGAGGAAAATGATGAAGAACAAACTACTGTTAAAGAACTTGTTAATAAAATGCGAGAATTACTGCCAGAAGATAGCGAACCATACAGTTCGAAGTATATGAAACAAAAACTCAAAGAGCATTTTGAAGATGAAATCTTCATAGGAACAGTTGCAGGGACTGCTGATGTCGTTACTTTTAAAAGTACAGCTGCTCATGTATTGCAAGAGTACCACAGTCATAGCCATGAAGATGTTGAAGAGGATCGAAACAATCTCCTTATGGCAGCTGCTGAAATAATAAGAAATGATATTAAAGACATCCCTGTAGAACCAGAAACATATCCACCCATTGAAAACATGAGTAGTGTTGACTATAATGTGAGCTATATTCCTGATTCGTTAAGGCTCCTATAATCAGTTTTTGTTACTGATAAAACCAACAGAGAGAGAAAAGTAGCTTCTATAGGACAGGCAATTATGCAAGCTGTGCGCCCACGAGTCTTAGTTGCACCGTTGCAGTTAGGGCTGGCAGTTCAATTACATGACAACACAAGCTCGAGATTTGTAGTTGAAGCAGTAAATCATATGGGATTCTGCAGCTCCTATTCAGAAGTTCTTCGTTTTGAACGTTCAGCTGCAGCAGAAAGAGGAAATACTATACCTGTCCTTGTGGAACCTTCTGAAAGTCCTCCGAAATTCGTTCAATATGCAGCTGATAATATTGATCACAATATTATTACAATAGATGGCCATGGTACTTTTCATGGGATGGGCATTATCGCCACTGTGACTCCAACTGGAAAATTTTCAACGGTCATTAAGAAACGTCAAGTTTCATTTGAAGAACTGAGGAGGTTGGGGCAAATCCCAATAAAAACATATCATTCACAGGCCAGTGGGATGCGTTTCTTAAAGTATAATACCATTAAGGAAATCGCGTACAGTGACCCATCTGCAAACCTGGATATTTTATTGAACATCTCACATCTACTCAGCCACAGTGTTCCAGGATGGCAAGGAGTATGCCAACTACTACATAAAGGTAACCATCCCGGTGTATCATCTGTCATCTTTCTGCCAATGATTAACATGGATCCAACAAATGAGACGTGTATTCTCTCAACACTGTTTTTTGTTTCTGACCATGCCAAGAGATACAGCCAGACCCCTATTATAACATTCGACCAGCCTCTTTTCCACAAAGCACTTAGCATCATAGCCAATGAATCACAGGATAGTCCTTTGAAGAAGGTCATTCTGAGACTAGGAGGCCTGCACACAATCATGAGTTTTCTTGGATGCATCGGTTTTTTGATGAGTGGAGCAGGCTTGGTTGATATACTTGAGATCATATATGCAGCAAATGCTGTAAAGCACATGCTTTCTGGTAAAGCTATTGCAAGAGCGATTCGTGGTCATCTTATTGTTTCATCAGTTTTCAACACGATTTTAGCAACGCAAGCCCTAGATGATAACGACGATTTACAGGCAGCTAGATCATTGTTTAATAATCTTCTTAATGGGGAGCTTTCTGTTGAGGATGTTACACATAATGCTGTTGTCGAAATTGCAACCAAACTGCTGAAGGCCAAAGATTAACTTAAATTTTACAGGACTCCTCGACTTTGGTTGCAATATTTGGAAATGGTCAACATCCTGAAACAATTCTTAAAAGCTGAAAGAACAGGAAATTGGCATCTACATCTTGCAATGGTAAAGGAGATGCTACCTTTTTTGCAGCATGTGGCCATAATTTATATGCCAGTTCTGCACGACTGTATTATGAGAGAATGGTTGAGCTTGAATTTGAAGCTCCTGATGTATACACGGCATTTACAAATGGTCTGCATGTTGTCCGAAGAAGTGATAGGTTTTGGGTTGGCCTTTCCACTGATTTGGTAATTGAACAAGTTCTAATGAAGAATATAAAAGGATTCGGCGGAATGACCCATGGAAAAGGTATGACAGAACAGCAGCAGCTTGTCTGGGTTATGTCACGCCCTATTTGCGCCCATTTGAATGAATGCATGCAGGACTTTGCTTCAGTGAAGCATGCAGCAAGTGAGCAACATGTTACTATGACCAGTTCAAGAATTGAATGCGATAAAGGAGATACACAGAAAGTACTGGTATATGTAGAACAGCTCAATGTTTTTGAGCGAGACAGCAACCTGCGTAACATTGTCACGGGTGTTACTTATGGCAGTGATGTTAATCCTGAACTTGCAGAAGAAATTGGAAATAGAATTCTTAATGAGATGACGGACAAAAGAGTCTCTGAGTTCTCTTTCAGAAAAAGCAACCAGGTGAAGGTAATGAAATCAGTTCAATCTGTTAAATTGAAAGAAGAAACCTTTGTTATGGATCCTGAACTATTGTTTCAGCGCTTGTTGCTTTGTGCTCAGACTAGTGGCGTGGATTTGCAGGAGGTGTTTCGTTATGAGCTTTGCTCATACCCAGCTAGTTTATTCAATAAGCATGGACTTATGAGGGAATCTGGGAAGTCGCAGCTTGCCAATTATATTAAAGAGCAAGTACCAGCCGTTGCTAACATGCCCGAAAATATGCAGTTCGTCATTGATGGTGGGTGGTTACTACATCGCCTTCCTTGGAGTCCGAATCAGACATTCCATGAGCTGCTTTGTGCCTATGAGAGATATGTGCTAACAAAGTATGGCCAGGCAATAATAGTATTCGACGGATATGGAGATACGTTTTCTACAAAATCAGAAGCCCATCTAAAAAGAAACAGAGGTATTGTAGGACCTAAAGTACATTTCATAACTTCTACCTCCATCGCCATCCAGAAACAATTATTTCTGAGTCATAATGAAAATAAACAAGCCTTCATTGATCAATTATCGCAAAAGTTACAAGAAGCTGGGTGTAAAACAAAGCAAGCTCATAGTGATGCAGACTTCATGGTCGTTTTGGAGGCTATTGAGTCGGCCAAAACTCATCCTACAGCCATTGTTGGCGAGGACACCGATCTTCTCATACTACTCCTTCATCATTTTCAAGAAAACCAATTTGATATTTTCCTTTGCCCAGAACCTAAGAAATCTTCCAAAAACATAACTGTGTATGATATTAGGAAATTAGCAAAAGCTTTAGGTAATGACGTCTGCTCTCACATCTTATTTGCTCACGCCGTATTAGGATGTGATACCACCTCCAAACCATTTGGATTAGGAAAACGTGACTCCATAAAGTTGCTAAGAAAATCAGGCAGCTTCAAAGAAAGTGCTGCCGTATTCCAAATTTCACAAAAATCAACAGAAGAAATTGAAAATGCTGGTCTTAATGCTATTATAGAGTTGTATGGAGGAATAACAGGAGACAGCACACTACATGATATGAGACTTCGAACTTTCACTTCAAAGGCAACAAAATCAACAATACATGTGAAAACGGAAGTCTTGCCTCCTACAGAGGATGCCTGCAAATTTCATTCGCTCAGAGTAGATCATCAGGTGCAGCAGTGGATGGGTATTCATATGGATCCATTACAGTGGGGATTTGAAGTGAAAGATGGAAGATTGGCTCCCATTACAATGAGTCAAGCACCAGCCCCAGATCATTTATTAAAATTTGTGAAATGTGGCTGTATCAAGAGTCAATGTACGACTCTGCAATGTATATGCAAAAGACAGGGAATAGTGTGCACAGATGCGTGCATGGATTGTCGAGGAATAAGCTGTTGCAATTCCATGGAAGTGGACATGGACGATGATTGAAATCATACTATTCTTATACTGAAGAGTGCTGTTTGAATTTATCTCTTTAACAATTTGCATTTGTTAGTGTCATATTGAGAAGTGCTATATTATCTAGTTGAAATTTGTTTATCCTTTTCAAATGATGTTAAAAAATGTAAATAAAAAATAATGTCAAAACTATGTTTGGCATATTAACATATAATTATCGTTGTTTATTGTATTAATCCCAATTTGATGTTATAGTCATCAGAAACAATTTTGATGTTATTTTTGACTTTCCCGTCCCTAAAAACATATAAAATGATACCACACATGGGCATATAAACAGTTATACCCTATATCTCAAATAATGGGCAGCCATTTTGAAAAATCCGCCATATTGGATTAACGCGTCATGATAGAGTGGTAGACTTTTCACCATCGTTTTCTACGGAAAAATTTCAATAACAATCCACTCACAGAAATTGTATTGCAATTAGTTCTAGGTTCAAATGCTCGCAATCCACATCCTTTCTCTCTCTCCAAAGGCCTCACTGTCTGTTTGCTCATTAATTTTACTTTACTGGCTCGGGCCTTCAAATCCGTGTTCTCAGTGGGGAAAGAGAAGCCGAGTTTCTGTCTGAAAGGGCACCATGGGGGTCTTAAAATAAGTCATGTGTATCCAGTCGCGGCCGGCAAGACGGGCTGGTGGGGGGGGTTCGCGCGGGGGGCTTGGGACTGCGGGACAGTAATCAAAATACAATTAAAAACTTAACTTATTCCTCACGCGCCGCCGCCTCAGCTCCTGATGCTGCCGGCCGGGCCTGCACCTAGGCAGCCTCCCTCCCGCTCCCCTAAGCCAATCACAACGCTGCAATGGCAGCGTTGTGATTGGTGCGGCGCAGCGGACGGCGCCCAGCTGTGCGCATGTAGGCCAGGGAGCCACCAGCCTACATAGAGAAAAAGAGACAGTGCGCAACTGCGCATGACTGGTTTGGTCGGCCCTGGGGGCGAACAAACAGTCAGCACCCAAAGACAGTGGGCTAGCCACGCCTCCCCTGCACTCGAGCAGGAACTCCCACCCGCCCGCCCCCAACCAGGCACTCCAGGCACTTCTGCTTTCTCGCGGTGCGAGAATAAGAAACATGAAATGGTAGTTTTACCATTTTATGTTTCTGCTTCTCGCACTGCGAGGAAGTAGTGGGGCGACGCCCCCACGCTCCAATGGAGGAGCCGCCACTGATTTCCACCGATAAACTTGTTTAGCGCTGAAAATAACGCAAAAGTGAAATTACTTAGCGCCAGAGGGGCGTACCTTAGGTGGTGCATCGGCGTTCCCATGCAACCACCTAAGGTTTCTGACACTAAACCCAATTTACTAAACAAAGTAGACTGGGTTTAGCATCAGAAAACTGTGCCCTTTTAAAGTAGGCGCAAGGAAGGAGAAATGCTTTCATTTCTCCTTCATTTTCCGACTATAGTACGCGTGCTGCACTGTACAGCACACATACAAAGTCGGAAAAGGGTTGAAGTTAGTCTATGCATGGTATTTTGTACTAACAAAACCTATGCTAGACTCACGGAGACACCCTTGCACCATGGCGCAAAGGTGTCTCCTTGGCGCACAGCAGCTGATTTCAGTGCTGGCGCAAGGGAGAGGGGAGGAGAGTGCCATATGTCAATAAATTTGGCGCTCTCCTACTCTCTCCTTCTCACGCAGCGCTGCGTAAGAATGTAGTAAATCTGGCCCTTAGTATTTATACATCAGAACATTCAACAGTGACAATAACCTAAGAATACATTCCACAAACTTTGATTCAATGACAATTTAATTATGAGAGATGCTGTTTTCTCTTAAACGTTTCAGAATTATTGGAATTGTGTAACAAATCCACAAAAGACCTTCCATTTAAAATGTTGATTTAGAGTCAAAGTGTTGCTCACCACTTCCAGGATCAAAGGTAGGTTGAGGAACATCCAACTTACCTTTCTCATCAGCTGCTGCAGTATTTCTGGTACTTTTAGTCTAGCGCATACTTTCAGTACCCTTCCTGTTCCAGCTCTGACGCCTTTCATGACTACGCGGTTAAGGAACTAGACACATCATGCTACTGTCTAAGACACGTTTGCCCAGGAAGAACTTTCTTGTGCTGTGACGCAGTTTCTGTGCCTAGGAAAGCTGAGCGATTCCTCTCCTAGAAGTGGGAGAATCCTCCCTTGACTTCTTTGGGTTTCTTGAATTTAGAAAGCATTCCTGTGGTGCCTAAATTCCTCAACAGTCAAAGCTGCCAAAATCCTTGGACGGCATGTGTGGTGGACTAACCGCTATCAGCGCTGTGATGCCTTCGGCCATTTGTTTGTGCTTTATAAGTTGTTTCATTTCATTTCATGGTGGGAATTGTGGGGATGCTTGTCCCTGTCTTGTACCCTGCTTAGACTCTTGGGGAGAAAAACCAACTATTTAAAATGTTTGGAAAAACCAGGGAGTATCCCAAGCCCACACCTCCAAAACGTGAAAGATGAGATGTCCTTGTCAAAGGTGGACAGAAAATAGAATAGCACACCCACAGTGATCCCGTCACATGCCCCCAGGGGCCATTACATAGTCAGGCAGCTGCCTGACTTGAGACGCTAATGTCTGTGGCTGGATAGACAACTGCAACTCAGTGGCATTGAAAAAGTGGCTTTACTAATATTAACAACCACCATCAGGTACTGGGGGCGTGACCCTGGAGTAGAGCAACAGTAATGTGGTAGAAGGGCATGGAAGAGCACAAGAGGATGAGGGGTGGAGTGTTGGGGTGGTTTTGGGATGTGGAGTGGTGCTGAAGGATAGGAGTCAAAAGGAGGGGCTGGGGATAATCATAATAAAAGATGTGGAAGAGTGGTTCAAACTGGAGTGTTGTCTAAACGTTCAATCATGATTCCACCACTGTCGAGAATGGAGTTTCTGAAATTTGCTTTAAGCGACGGTGATGATGCAACCACAATTTACATGATACAGAGGCATTATCAGTCATTGCCACACACTGACCACATATATCCACACAACCAACAGTAAAACACTTTTAACTATCCTACTAAAAAACACACTTAATATGAAGTTAATATGAAGTTATGGTTAGCTGTGGTTATAACATCTTAAAGAATGTTTAAAAAAAAAACGAAAATGCCCTTTAAATACACAAGTAAAGTGCAGTTATGGCTACAAAATCAAAACGAAAAACCATTGAAATTCTCCAGTTATGGTTTCCACATTTATAATATGTATAAATGGACCCACTACCAAAGTGTTACACTTGTGGCAAGAAGGTGGAATAGGGTGGTAATTCACCCCTCCTACTGCACTCTGCATGTTTTAATTCACAATATAGTTCATTTTTTAATATGCATTTTAAGATGGAACGCTCGTGCAGTTTCTTGTCTCTGGGATGGTAAGGGGGATGCAAGAGGTGGGGCTGGTAGATGTTGCCTTGGCACTGAGGCGACCTTATGCTGCTTCCAGTTACTAATTCTGCAATCGGGATTTCTCGTAGCTGGATTTTATATCAGCTATTAGTCTGTTCTTCTGTTGCCCAGTACTTTGAATTATTCATTCAGATTTAGTTGTGCTTTTGAATCTGCACAACTGAAGGCATCTGTCCCTGCTTTATTAAAAAGGCAATCTTTATTTCATGCACTTAATGTAACTCCAGCATTTATTGCCAATTTTACAATCCATTAACGCACCTGTACGATTTCCTATGATTTTAAGTGAAAGGATATGATGCCTTTTCTGGTCGTTGCAGAATTCTTTATGTAGTGTGCAGAATATTTTCCACTTGACATGTTTTACACTTGTCAGGATCGCTTTTCTTCTGGTTGAAGTTTGTGGTCAGTTGTTTATTGAAGTCTTTAAAAGCTTTTATACCTTCTTTTTGCTGCTTTTCAGACGGTTATGTGTATATTCATTGATCCTGCATTTTCTATTGTGTTACATTAGGTTGGTTTCGAGAGATAACTTTTACTATATTGTACTCCAGAAAATTATGTTTGTCTTTACGTGAGCCTTACCCACAGCTGATTCATTGGCACCAATGGTGTAGTGTGGGCGGGGCCACAGTGGCGTTTGCAATGGGCGCAAAATTCTTAGGGGCGCAAAATCTTAAAAGAAAAGTGAAAGGATACTTGCCTTGCCCAGGGCGCTGGTAACCCACGCCGCTGATTGGCACACAGCATTTTTTCAAAACCCTATATAAACCTCATTGCAAAAGACAACCCTATGGTAAAAGTAACCTGCACTTGCCGCTGCGTCATCTGGACAGCTATGGTGTGCCTTCAAGAGGGTACAGAATTACAGTGATTGTTCTTAACACAACGCAGATGTGCTCATGTTCTGTGATAGGCATGGCACATAGTTAGCACTTAAGCCAATGATTCAAGATCATTTACAGGAAGCCAGAATACCAGGATATATATGGGTGGCATTTACTATCATGTGGAGATGTAGTGTTCTCTTGAGAGGGGGGTTTTCAGTTTCTTTCTCCATCGTACAAGGTTTGTGGCAGGTCTGATGTGGATGGCGATGTTGGGTGTGCAGACAAAATATAAGATAATGTGTGAACAAAATATTGTGTCAAGAATATCGAGGGCAAAAATATTGTGAAGGTAAGTTTCTATAGGTATGGAAAGTTTTACTACATATAACTCCACATATATGTACCTTGACAATATATATATCTTCAAGGTACGTAGATGTGGAGTTAAGAATAGCAAATCTATACTTACCTATTTGCACTTACCTTCTCGATAATTTGGCCCTCGATATTTTTGACACAATATTCTGTCCACATGATATTTGTGTTTCCGATGTTCTGTCAGTGATCCCGATATTGCTCCATATCCTGTGAGCATTAGATTGAGAGGGACTGTCTTGTGGTCTTTTCCTTTTGGCGGATAACAGTTTCCAATCTTCCACCATCTGGCATCTAGTTTGGCACTGTCCACCAGAGATATTGATTTTCTTGGCCACTGTATGCAGGGGTGCTGTTTTAGTTTGTTGCATGCAGGGCTTGGAAGAGGAACCCGTGTATGTTCTTCATGGTTGAGGTGACCTTGTTGAACTTTCTCACGCCTTCAATGAGACATGCAGCAGTGTATACTGTGCATCCAATGAGGTATCACGGAGACCATGGATACGGAAGCTGCCTCTATCCAGATGCGAGAGGACTAACACTCGGACTGTCTTTCCGCAAGTTGTTTTTTAACAATGAAAGGTTTCACCTACTTTAAGAATGAGAGTTGATACCATGTTGTTTTGGTTTTCTTGGTCACGTGACGAGGTAGGTGATGAGGGTGAATTCAAGTGGTTTTGTGTTGTCTTTGGGGAGTGAAGCATTATTGGTTATTTTTGGATTTGATGCTGTTGGTCAACAGAAGAAATTCTTTTTTGGTTTTAGGTAGGATTGGACATCAAATTTTGAGTGCGATTGAGGCAGGTCATTGAATATTGTCGGCAGTGGTGATTTTCAGGTAGAGTTGTGTGCCACTGGCTACTGATGGAGCTTTACGCTGGTGTCAGTATGTAGAGCTTCAAAAAGTCCCATGTAAGGGCTGAAGATGATTCGGGCAAAATGAAACCCTGGGAGCCAGAGCAAGAAACAAGGAGCTTCTGGGATCTCATGGTGGTGAAGACTGACATATATTGTTTCCACTCTGTCAATAAGTTAGGTGAACTGAGCCTGACCTGAGAGATTTTGAGATGTGGGCAGGCAAGATTAAAATTCCAAAGAGACCAAACTTTTGTTATCACAAGGTTAAGAAAAACTACTCACTGTGAGGACATGGAGGTGAAATATTTTTGTGTGGTTCAAGTCAGTTCCATCTTTTAATCTCATTAGGCCTCAGAGCCAAAACATTGGAAGGCTCCCAACCCAACTCTTTGATGCTCAGGTATCAGTTTCTAGTTTTGTGTGCATTTAACTAGTGATTGTTATAATCATGATGTAAGTTTATGTTGATTGATTTTATTACCACGAGTTGTTTCGAATGGAAGAACTATAAATAAGTCCCATCGGACAATAGTTATGTATACTCATAATACCCTGATGGGTTTAAGGGTTTGTCCTTGTTAATATATAATAATTTCTAGCCGACAGCAAAAGGCATCCAAGGGTAGGCATATTTTTAAACAGAATCTCAGTGTCTATCGTTACTCAGAAAGAAATGAGGTCTCAGATTTGCACGGCGACCTATGGGAAAGTTCCTAATGTCCACTCTGTTGTAGAGGTCGAAGGATGGACCTAGCAGGGAGGTTTCACAGTGGTTAGGACAAGAGCTTAAAATCACATCCGTCAAGTTAATATAAAAT
Organism: Calotriton arnoldi; assembly: GCA_963921515.1. NCBI lineage: Eukaryota > Metazoa > Chordata > Amphibia > Caudata > Salamandridae > Calotriton > Calotriton arnoldi. The sequence goes on from CAWUFW010000792.1 coordinate 2,612,651, forward strand.
TAGAGACTACAACTGGGAATTGCACACAGATCTGAGTATCTCCTTGTAACCAATCCAACAAGAGGGTACTGTTCATATAGAAAGAGAGGCCTAGGTTGTAGGACAAGACATCAAGAGCAAGCCGCAGGATTGTCTCTTGTTGCCCTCACGCACCCCTAGGGATGTCATGCTTCATCATCGGGCCGGTGCTCCTCATCGGGCTGGCCTGCAATGCCCTACGGTCCACCGAAGGGTCACTTTATCGGAGATGTTTTAGTTGTTACCGCCGTATGATGAGTGTGAGGGTATCTAATAGGTGGGGTGACTGTGATATGTGTGAATAATGTGAATTAAATACTGTTTAAGGGATGTCAAAGTATCCTTTAATATGAAGACTACCCTAACAGTATTAAAAAAAAAAAAAACCTGGTTGGAGCCACTAATGGGGTATAATGTACCTATGTAGCTCACCATATGTAGGTGGAATAAAGTCGGGTCGACATGTTTCACGCCCCTGTGGTCAAAACAGATCAGTGGCGCTTCTTCAGAACCAAAAAATAGAAATAGGCCTACCCCACACCTGCAATGTGATAAAAATGGCCCCCTCCAAAAAGGGAGTTACCTACTATTTATATTAAAATGCTAGCCAACCATTTCGGTTCATCAATTCCTGCTGCATCACTCAGGGCAGAGGTTAGAGCATAGCTGCTAAGGTCCTGGCACGCGTCGGCTGCCGTAGACCTACCCTTCTTTGAGGGTAGGGTCATTACTCCTAGTCCCCCCTCTTTTTCTTCATTACATTGATATCTCCTTGTAACTAGAGCTTGTTAAGAGTCCTCCAGAAATGTGAGACTAATCCAGGAGATGAATCTCCTCTTGCCCGAACTAAGGGGCTCACATTGCAAAATGTGGGCACTGGGAATGTATCCTCAAAATGAAGGTATATTCCCAGCAATCACATTTAAAGTGTCAGTGACGTGCTTAGTGTTTTATCTATGCACATCGGGGACACCTGGAAGCATATCCCAAAAAAGACTACCATACAATTCACGGCAGTCTTTCTTTGTGTAAATGCCACAAAAAATGATGGTGCACTGGACAGGCTAATTGTGGTGGTCAGTCCATCATCATCATTAGCAGTGTCAGCACCACAGCATGATGCATCCATTGTCGAAGTTCAAGGAGAATCTGCCACTGGGCCATCAGCTCCCAGTGCCTACATGATTGGGCAGTGGTATGCTGAGCAAATGAGACTTCCACCATTTTTTGGAAGAGAACCTATTACTGCTCTCCTCAAGGTGAGGCTCTGCACTTGTTACTGATTGGAGAGAGTTCTTAATGTTCAGGCTGCTGCACTCTTGTGAGTGCTAGATTGGACAACTGTCCTGGTCCTCACAAAGTCACAAGTTCTGTATACTTATATCCAGACTCTTGCTCTAGATTACCTTCTGTGTTTTGTCTTGTCCTCTTTACCCTTCTAGGCCCAAAGACTTGGAGTTTACATGGCAGTGGAAAAGCACTGCTCCTGAAGGAGTGATGGAGTATAAGCCTCAATGACCAACAGTATGAGTTGCCCTAGAAAAGCTGTTGTTTTTGGTCGGGCCCACCAACCTCATCATTGCATGCCAGAGACACACTGGGCATGTGATACGGGGTGAAACTAATCTCTTCGTCTTTACAAGCCCAGTGTGTATCTGTATATGGTACTGCTGCACTTCAACTGCCAGGCTCGGTTGCTGGTGAGCGGCAAAGCAGAATATCAATAACATTTTCAGGGGTGCAACTTCGTGCGAGAGCAACTCAATTAATTGCATTCTTGTCTTGGTAGTTGGGTCTGGGGGCCCTGAGTCAGGTATGCTGTGTCTGTGTCAGTTTTTATCTTTGTGTACTAAGGATAAAAGACAAAACAGATACATTTGATGTAAACCAGGAGTGAGAGAGAGAGACAGAGACATAGATCTGGTGCCTCAATATCAAAATGTTAAACCAGAAAACCTGGAATCAATACCAGCTTCCCTGCTTGTCCAAATTGTGTGATCCTAGGCAAATATTTAATTTTACAGAGATTCCCTTTTCCTTATTATCACCGATCAGAGCACTTTTAAATACTTGAATTCAGGATGTGCGCTCCACAAGCACCTCTTATATTTGATTTAATAGACTGTGGTGTTGCTTCATCTATAATAATAATCTAAGCCACTTTTAGGGTTTACATGACTACTGACTTGTCTCTTAGTTCACTAACCTATTGTCATTGTTACAATAATATTTCTAAATTCAAGTTTAAATCTATCATTTTCAAAAATGTCTATGCAATTATATAATCTGATGTACTAAAGAGAAACAACTCCACCATGGCCGGTTCCAAGGCCAGCTGAGAAAGTAGGAGAGTTATGTGTGGGGCTAGCAACAGAAATGTCAACCAAAAGACATTCCGGGCTTGGAGAGATAGGAATCTCTATCGCGGAGAGCTAAGACGTCATGTGGTGAAAGCCAGAGATTCCTGGAAGTTACAAAGCCGATCCACCTGCTTTTGGCCAGGACCAATACCATCAGACCATTGGAACATAAGGACCGTGCATGAGACAGGCAAGACAGCCTAAGTGACAGTGGAGATGAAAAAATACAACCTTGCCCTGCTTGGCATCAGTGAGACCAGATGGACACAATCCAGACAGAAAAGACTGGCTCCAGGAAGAATGCTGTTGTATTCTGGGCATGAGGAAGAGAACACCCTACATATTCAGGGAGTAGCATTGATGGTAATGCCAGCAGCCAACAGAGTTCTGATTGAATGGGAAGCCCATGGTCCCAGAATCATCACAGGGACCTTCCGCACAAGGAAAAAGAGCATCAACATGAATGCTATCCAGTGCTATGCACCTACAAATGACAGCAAAGAACAGTTTCACAACAGGCTCCAGTCCACCCTGGAGAACTGCCTTGACAGAGACATCACCATACTGATGGGGGACCTCAATGCCAAGATTGGAAGCGACAACACTGGGTGTGAAGAAGTCATGGGTAACCACGACCTTGGCGACATTAACAAGAATGGTGAAAGGCTTGCAGAGCTCTGTGCCCTGAACAGCCTGTTGATAGGTGGTAGGATATTCCCACACAAAAGAATACCCAAAGCAACGTGGGTGTCACTGGACCATTCAACAGAGAATCAGATCAACCATATCTGCATTGCCAAGAAGTTCTGGAGTTTCCTGCAGGATGTGAGAGTGACGAGTGGCGTGGACATGGCGTCAGACCATCACCTTGTCATGGCCAGGCTAAAGCTAAAGCTGAAGGCAGCCTGGATGGAATTGACAAACCAACGCCAGAGATATAACACCACCCTCCTCAAAGATGCACAGAAATAGAGTGAATACTCAGTCACCCTCAGTAACAGGTTTCACGTCCTGCAAGAACTAGAGGACGACAGAGACCCAGTAGAAAGTCAATGGGAGATCAAAGTAACAGTGATATAAACCTGCCAGGGGGTACTGGGTCTCAAGGAACACCAGCATAAAGAATGGATCTCCACTGAGACTCTCAGCAAACTCCAAGAGAGAAAGGAAAAGAATGCTGCAGTCAACACCAAGAGCAGAAAAAGCGAAAGCTCAAGGCGAATACACCAAAACCAACACGGAAGCAAACAGAACAGACAAGCGAAGATTCATCAATGATCTTGCCACAGAAGCCCAGAAAGCACTAAGCCATGAAAACTTGAAAGAACTTTACGACATAAGGAAAGTCTCCGGCACATACAGCAAGCCAAAAAGACCCGCTAAAGACAAAGCTGGGAAGACAATTGCGGGTAACGAAAGCAAACAACTAAGATAGGTGGAGTACTTTGAAGAACTGCGGAATCAGACCATGCCACAGTCTCCACCAGACATACAGCCAGCTGACAAGGACTTGCCAATTGACAGCAGCAGACCAACCAAGGAAGAAATATGGCAAGCCATCAAACTTCTGAGAAATGAGAAGGCAACAGGACTTGACAACATTCCTGCAGAGGCACTGAGGGCAGACATTGAAACATCAGCAAACATGCTCTACCACATGCTTGGAAGGATCTGGGAAGAGGAAAAGGTGCCATCAAACTGGAAGGAGGGATATCGGATCAAGGATCCCAAAGAAAGGTGACCTGAGTAACTGCACAATTTACAAAGGTATAACTTTTCTATCAACCCCAGGTAAAGTGTTCAACAGAGTCATCCTGAACAGAATGAAGGAACAAGTTGACGCTCAGTTGTGAGACCAGTAAGCTGGCTTCCGCAAAGATAGATCATAAACAGACCAGATTGCAGCACTTCGCAATCATCATTGAGCAGTTGATGGAATGGAACTCCCCCCTCTGTGTCAACTTCATTGACTATGAGAAGGCATTTGACAGTGTGGACAGAAAGATCCTTTGTAAACTTCTCCGTCACTATAATGTGCCAGATAAACTCGTAAGAATCATCAGGAACTCTTACGAGGGAATGACCTGCAAGATTGTCCATGGAGAACAACTCACGGAAGCCTTCCAAGTGAGGACTTCGGTGAGACCAGGGTTGTTTGCTCTCGCCTTTTCTCTTCCTGCTTGCCATAGACTGGATCATGAAGACATCCACAGCAAGGAGAAGAAATGGGATCCAGTGGACCTCTTGGAAGCAGCTCAGCACCCTGGACATTGCCGGCCAACCCAACCCTACTCTCCCATACCCATCTCCAGATGCAACAAAGGACCAACAATGTTGCAGCCACATCAGTACAACTTGGCCTCACCATCCACAGGGGACAAAAAACCAAGATCCTGAAGCCTAACACAGCCAACACAACTGCAGTAACTCTTGCAGCAGACGATGCACTGGGAGAGGTTTAGGCTTTCACCTACCTGTGCAGTGGCATAGACAAGCAGTGAGGCACAGGCACTGACGTCAAGGCAAGAATCTGCAAAGCAAGAACTGCCTTTGTTCAGTTTTTTAAAAGTTTTTTTAATATATTTCTTTATTAGGTTTTTGTTCTCCAAATTATTAGTTCACATGTCAAAAACAGCAATGACACAATTGGTCCACCTCAGCCGAGGTGGCCGACTTTACAGTAATAATACGTAATGAAAATGAGAACTGCGATCGTAACCTTGGTGAATCCTTGTTTTCTTGGCAGCAAATTTTTTTATGTGCTGAAACATAACGTCAACTGTAGAACTCCCCCCTCCCTCCCCGCCACCCCCCCTCCCTGATGCCCTCCCCCCTGCTGTCGGGTCTAAGGAACCAGTATTCTGTACATTCTAGTGGTCATGCAGGGTGTCCCTGTGTGTCCCCCGTCGTCCCGGGGTCACCTCCTCTGTGGAAGGCTCCTCGCCTGAACCCTCTGGTGTAGGTAGGGGTCTTGCCCTGTTATGTCGTTCATCATCGCCCCCATGCCATCAACACCTCGGGCAGTTTGGCATCTTTCCTGGTATTCCTAATGTGTCCTTCCTCTGCTAGTGCCCACTCTCTTAAATCCGTCCTCCACTTTTCCAGAGTCGGGCCCTGTTGCGTGAGCCAATGAAGTGCTATCCGCCGTTTGGCTATAACCAGGCCTAAAACCAGGAACCGCCTGCTTATCTTTCGCTTGGGATCTCTAGGGATCAAACCCAGGAGGCAGGCACTCGGGTCTAAGGCTAGTGTCCACCCTGTGATCTTAGTCAGGTCGTCGCGAATCGCCACCCAATATGTCTGGATCATGGGGCATCCCCATACCATATGTAAGAAGTCTGCCGGCTCATAGTGACACCGAGGGGCAACGTGAGTCCCTGGAACCATCTATGGCCTGAAGTCTCCGGGGGAGAGGTAAGTCATATGCATTATGTTGTACTGAATTTGCTTGAAGCGGTTGCTCACCGACACCTTCCGTACACTCTCGTGTATTTTTTCCCAGTCCCGGGCCGTGATCTCTTGCGGACACACCTGCTGCCATTTGTCTTCTATCTTGAGGGGGGCAGTCTGTTTATCGTCCCGTAACGCCCGATAGAGGTGCGTGACGAGCTTCCGCCCACCAGCCATGGCGATCATGGTCCCCAGGGTTCCACAGTGCCCCGGAGCCTCCGGGAACGTGGGCCATAACTGCCGGGCCGTTGCTGCTATTTTTGCATATTGTAGAAATTGCCCCACACCTAATTCGAAGGCCGTCACCGCCTCCTGGTAGGTAATAAATTGGTCATCTGGGTAAAGGTCAGATAGCATAAGGCAGCCCCGGCCTTCCAAATCTCCGTGGACATCACCTGGTCTATGTGCGCAAAGGACGGCATCTGCCAGAAGTCTGCCTCTGGGGCAAGCGGCCGTCCCCGAGTTAGTCTGCGGGACACCCGATTCCACATTGATGCCCCAAGCCGCACCAATGGTGGACCACACTCACCGCGCCCCCGGTTCGCCACAGGAGCGCCCCCAGCTGTCGGCCCCGTAGGTGCCTTCCAGCAGGGACCTCTCCCAGGAAGGATCCGTGTCCAGCCAGGCTATAGTGTGTTGCAATTGAGATGCGAAATAATACAATTCGAGGTCAGGGACCTCCAGACCTCCCTTGCCCCAGCTACGTTTCAGAACCGCTAGGCTCACCCTACAGCGCTTTCCATTCCACAGCAGTAGGACCATCAAGGCATCCAGTTCCCGGAATACCCGATGCGAAAGTTCGAAGAAGGAGCCTTGCATGGTATAAAGGCAGAGGGGCAAGACCACCATCTTGATCAAGGCGATCTTTTCGATCAGGGAGAGCGGGAGCGTGTTCCAGAAGGCAATACTACCCTGTAAACCCCTGATTATCCTCCCCATGTTGTGCTGATAAGAAACTGCCTCATTTCTGCTAATCCACATCCCCAAATAACGGATAGTGTCATCTGCCCAAGGAAACTCCATGACTGGACGCTGGGACCTCTCCCAGTCACACTCCGGGCTAATCGCGTACAGTTGCGATTTCGTCTTGTTGACGGAAAGACCGGAGGCAGCGGCAAACGGCGTCAGCGCCACCAGCAGCGTCGGCAATGACCGGGTCGGCTGACTAAGGTATACCAACGCGTCATCCGCGTATAGCGATATGATGTGTTCCGTGGCCCCCACCCGTATGCAATGTCCTTCGAGCACCCCTCGTAGATGGCCTGCCAGCGGCTCCATTGCCAGGGCAAAGAGCATGGGGGAGAGCGGACACACCTGCCGCGTCCCTCTTTCTATGGGTATCGTGTCCGACACGTAGCGTCCTGTGCGAACTCTTGCCGTTGGACGGGTATAGAGTAATTTAATCCAGTTTACAAACCCCTCTCCGAGACCCATTTTCTGGAGAACCAGCCATAGGTAAGCCCAGCTGATGGAGTCGAACACTTGTTCGATATCAAGGAACACCAATGTGCTCTGTTGGGCCCGGCCCTCGAGATGATGCATTACATGTGCCAGGCGGCGGATGTTTCGCAACGTGTTCCTACCCGGGATGAACCCGGATTGGTCCTCATGGACCAGCCGCCGAAGATAAGGGAGGAGACGACCTGCCAGCACGTGACTGATAATTTTAAGATCGACATTCAACATTGAGATCGGTCTATATGAGCCGGGGAGGAGGGGATCTTTCCCTGGTTTGGGGATCATCACAATCAGCGCTTCCCGCATAGAGTCTGGGAGCACTCCCCGTTCCTCACGATGTCCAGTAACCTGGGGATTAAGACTCCGCCGTTCTCTTTATAGAGTTCGGCGGTTATGCCATCCATCCCCGGGGATTTCGCCGTCTTCAAATGGGCGATCGCCGCCCAGAGTTCGTCCACTGTAAAGGGACCCCCAAGGCCTCCTGACTGTCTTTGTCCAGGCAAGGTAATTCCACTTCCGCCAGATAAGCCTCTATGCCCTCGAGGGCCTCCGGAGGCTGGGGCGCCGAGTAGGTTTTCTGTAGATGGGTCAGGAATACGCCGTTGATCTCCTGCTGGGTGTATACCAGCTGTCCTGAGGCAGCCTTGAGCGCCAGAATCGGGTGAGGCTGTGTCTCTGTCCGAATCAGGCGTGCCAATAATCGCCCCGCCTTATCCCCGTCCGTATACCAACGACTCCTACTTGCGGTTCTATTAAATCTGCCTAATGAATCCCACAGGTCCCCTATCTGCCGTCGCACGTCGACCCATTCAGTTGACCTTTCGCCATTCATGGGCAAGCCTTTCTCCAGGGACGCCAGGCGCTCTTCCTGTCGACCCAGATCGCGCTCCAATACTCTCCTCACCCCCATCTCAGTGGACATACAAATTCCCCTTATCACCACTTTCATCGCGTCCCATTCAGTAGCCCGGGTGCCGGCTGAGCCCCAGTTGACTTCCAAGTAGTCCTCCAGTCCCTTCGCTATGGCTTCTTTATAGATCAAGTCACCAAAAGCTTCAGTGTTAAGCCGCCATAGCGGTACTTTAGATCTCAGTCGGTCCAGCGAGTAGGTAATTAATAACGAGAATGGTCGGACAGATAATGGCCCAGATATTGTGGCGCTGCCATCCGATGGACCGCCCCCCATTGGATGAAAAAGTAATCCAGTCGACTGTGGGTATTGGCAGCAGGTGTGTGGCATGAGTACTCTCTCCGACCAGGATTACGGTGGCGCCATATATCCAATAGCCCATGATTATATAGCATCTGGCCCATCGCCTCCCTAACCCTAGGTTTGGCATCCAGCTTTGGGGGATGTCTGTCCAGTTCCCCATCCAGGGTACAATTAAAGTCTCCCGCCACAATCAGTTCCGTATCCGGGCCCAGATCCAGCCGTCCCATCACTCGACCCAGAAACCCCCCGTCGTCAGTATTCGGGGCGTATATATTTACCAGGCATACGCTAAGTCCATCTAGCGTCCCCTCCACTATCACATATCTCCCGTCAGGATCCTGTTCCGCATGCAAGGCCTTAAAAGGGACCCCCGGTGCCACCCAGATCAGTGCTCCCCTAGCAAACCCCGAGTATGAGGTAGCGAAAAACTGGCCCCTCCATCTATGTTGGACATATTTGAGGCAGTCTCCCCACAGGTGCGTCTCCTGGAGCAGGGCTATGCTTACCCTATAACGCCGAAGGTAGGATGCTATCCGTATTCGCTTGACCCTATTATTGAGCCCACGGACATTCCATGTAATCAATTTGTATTCCTGTGTGTCACCTGGCATAAGTAAACAGTTGTTGGCAACGCCGCACCCCGGCTATCACTGTAGACTCTCTAGGGAGCCTGTAGCATGACCCCCCTAGCAGTAGACTCCTGCGAGCTCGTGTGGTGGACCCTTGACTAGACCCACCAGCCCCCCAAGCAAACCCTAAACGTAAAACCCCAACTCCCCCCACCCACAGGTGGTAGCACATTATTCCCAGAACCCGGTCTGGGCCCGAGGACTCCGAACCCCGCCCCAAAGCTCCCCCCACCCACTTAGCTCACCCCCGCAACTCAAGGTAACAATGAGAAATAAACGTACTCTCCCTGGTTTACAAGCCTCCCTCCCCCCCTTCTGAACTTCGTGAATCAGCCGACTGCCTGGCACCGCGCGGCCCCGCCCGACCGAAGGTCTAGCCAGGCCGTCACAGCACTCTACAGCCAGCGAGTCTAAACAGCATGTAGGCGAAACGTTGTCCCCTCCGTTCACTGGTATCGTATCCTCCCTCCCTTGAATGCCACTGGGCGCCATGTCTTTGCCCATGTGTCTTTCACAGAAGTCCGGCACCCCTCTGTTTAAAGCACTTACTCACAGTGTCCATGCCCCAGATCCTCCCGGTTCTCAGCGCCAACTCCACTACTCACGCCTGTCCGGAGCCCCCTGCAATCGGGCCAGTGACGCTGTCCATCTCCGATGGCGTGTCTTGCACCAAGCAGAGTGGAGAAAACTGGTTCTGCGTTGGGATCGCCTCCCGCTCCGTCAGGAGGGTGCCATCTGGTCCCACCATGATGCGTCCGTCATCTGTCCGTTCCGGGCCACGGTGGCGGAGCCTGTCGTCCCTGCGTTGCCGGGGCCGCTGTCGGTTACTCCGGCGCCTCTGCTCTTGCCAGCCCTGAGTCTGGTCGGGGTCCGCCAGACCCAACGAGTCCATCCAGTCCGTTGCCTCCGATGAGTTCCCAAAGAAGCGCACCTTGTCGGCACATTGTACTCGGAGCCTGGCCGGGAACAGTAAGCTGTATTTGATATTGTGGCTGCGCAACCAGCGTTTGACACCCAGGAAATCATTACGTAAGGCCTGCACTTTTTTAGTGTAGTCTGGGTATATGTGGATGTCATGGTTCTCGAATCTTGGTGGGCCATTGGTGCGAATGTGGTGGAGAATCATGTCCCGGTCCCTAAAGTTGAACAAACGGGCAATCAGGGCTCTGGGTGGGTCACCCGGTTTCGGCGGCGGCCCAAGAGATCTATGCGCCCTTTCCACTGCAAACAAGTTGGAGAGCTTGAGGGTCGGGAGCGCCGTGCCAATCAACTCCTCCAAAAATAGGTCCGCCGCCGGTCCCTCCGCCTTTTCCGGAAATCCTAAAAAATGGAGATTATTCCGTCTGGACCGCCCTTCGGCATCCTCCGCCCTATCTTCTAGGCGGGCCGCGTGGCCCTGGAGCGCCGCCACCGTCTCCTGTAGTTGCCGGACCTCCGTCTGCAAAGTAGTCATGTCCCCTTCCGTGGTGGTTACCCTGTCGGCCACCTTCCGTAGGTCCAGGCGCAAATGGTTAATGTCCATGGCCATGCCATCCATTTTGGCTTCGAGCGCCACCCTGGAGTCTCGAATCGCCACCAGAATGTCCGCCGTGTCCTGGTGGGCCCCCTGGTCTGCATCTGGTCGAGGGCGGTCCGCCGGCGGCGGCCCCGGGACCGTGTATTGCATAATTTTGTTCGTTTGGGCCCCCCTCAGGGGTCTGTCCTTTCCCATAGTCCGCTTGGCTGGCTTAGGCGGCGCCTCGGCGTCTCTCCGGCTGGAGAAGGTAGCGTCGTAAAAACAGTTCAATGGGGAGCCCCCAGGGTCCGCCGCCGCTCTCCGCGGCCTGCATGCCGTCTGTATCAGGTAGGCCTCCCAACTATATCCGGCCACCGACTGTCCCCAATGCGTCTCGACGCACCGTTGCACTCCTCACCGTATCTCTGGGTTTCCAGCCCCAGGCGCTGCTCACCGGCTGCAAGCCCCTACGCCGTCTCTCACCAAGGTGCAGCGCAGTCCGCCGGTGTAGTGGTGGGCCGCTGCACACCGTACAAGTCCCACTGTGGGCTTCGTCCTCCACTTCTGGACTCTGGTCTCTCGGGCGTGACGGGGGGTCCCCCACCACCGGGCAATAGTCGCTGGACTCCGCGCCGGTGACCGCCGCTCGAGCTAGCCGCCAGCCACCGCGCGCGGGTCCAAAGCCATCAGGGCCCGACCTCGCCCCAGGCCCGCCTCTACTCCGGTATGCGTTGTGGGATACTGGGGCTGCGGCACACCTCGCTCCGGCTCAGATTTAGGTTGTCGGCAATTAGGCTAGTCCTGCCAGACCTTTGAGTCCTCCGGCGACTCTTACGCCACGCCCAGGCCTTCCCGGTCGGTGCACCGGTAGGCCGTGCCTCCGCGGGCTCTCGTAGGTCCCGTCCCCGGCCGTCAGTGCCCGGCCCGCCGGCCGCCTGCCGCAGATTACTGGCGTCCGCTAATTACCCCCACCTGGGGCCGTATTGTGGGTCCGTATTGGCGGCTGGGCTCACGGTGGTCCAGGGTCTCGCCTGTGCCCCGTCTCGCCCACCTCCGAGTATAGCCAGGAGGCTGTTGGAATCAAGGCCGGGGCGTCTCCCAATCCGCCGCCTCCCGCATCAGCGCTCCGCCGCCGCGGGTCAGTCCGTCTGCTCTACGCCGGGGTCCCGGGGTTCAGGAGAGGATTCCGCTGGTAAACTTCACAAGATGGGTCAGCATAACGCCAGGATTAGTAAGGATTTGCGGGTTTGGGGCAGGAGCAACGCGAAAACACGTCTAGCCGGCCATGCTGTCAGGCCACGCCCCACTGCCTTTGTTCAGTTAAGGAAGATCTGGAGCTCCAAGGACCTAACGCTGCAAACCAAGATCAGGCTTTTTAACACAAATGTAAAATCAGTCCTTCTGTATGGAGCAGTAACTTGGAGGACGACAGTGACCACCACCAATAAAGTCTTCTAGACCTACATCAACACCTGTCTGAGGAAAATCCTCCAAATCCACTGGTCAAACACCATCAGCAACAATGAACTATGGCAGCAGACTTTCCAACTCCCTGCTCATGAAGAAATCATGAAAAGACACTAGAGCTAAATAAGTCACACCCTAAGCAAGCCAGCATCAAACACCACCAGGCAAGCCCTGACCTGAAACCCTCAAGGGAAAAGGAAAAGAGGAAGGCCAAGAAACACCTGGCACCGAGACCTCAAGGCTGACTGCAAGGAGATGGGTTCAGATTAAAAGCCCAGGACAGAGATGTCTGGAGAGTCCTGGTCGATGGCCTATACCCCAGGTGCGGTAGTATGCACTAAGGAGAAACGCTTAAAGAAATACACTTTTTTTAAATTTTGAAGAGACTGTATCATATTTTTACATAATGTTTGTTGCATGATATACATGCCAAAAGTTTTCCCGGTTTGGTTCGTGCATGGACACTTTGAGGCAAGCCAGACCATCAGCTTTGCTCTAACTCGGCTTGCCTGTTTAATTTGCTGGCATGCCCACCTCTACTTGCAACTTGGGCTTAGTACATGGGATCGTCAGTCACTTGATAAAATGATCTGTAAAAGGCGAGTACTGGAAACATGGAGCCCTGCCTACATGCTCCATCCACCCATACTCTACCATCAAGACTTTTCGTAGCAGAGACGAGGAAAAGTGCATGCAGTAAAAATACATTTAAAATAAGTGATCCCAGGGCAGGGACTCTAGACACTTGTGTTGTAAATGACCATAGTCATGGGTCCCCAGGGGGAACTGCCCGGCCCAGGTGGGATGGGCAGGGGCATAGCCTCAGGGGTGGTGTTTGGGGTGTGGTACCCCGTTAGTCCAATCTTTTAAAAAATATATTTTTATTGTTTTGATTGATTAAACTCCAAAATAAGCATCGAAAATTACTAACACATTTGCATGGCATTTTTATGATCCATGTAAGGCGGTCCTATAGGACAGCTATAGGTCAAAACTATGCAATCTATATCAAGGCAGTGGTAGCATTGCTAATGGCATTTTACATAAATCATCTTCGATCTTGGTAGTGGTAAGCCTTTCCCTTCTAATAACCATTAATCACCTCCATTAATCTCAAACAATTCGGGCGGTGGTGTGCTTTCATTTAATGTGTCTGTTATCTCACCAGGAGCAACCTCCTTCACAATTCCCTAACCATGGTGCGCCCACCAGCACCCCCAGACCTGCTCACATTTTATTGGGACTGCCCCTACAGACATACATCACTTTTACAGCACACATGCACCAGTTCATCCCTGCAAAACATTGGTCCCTGATCGGCATTAATGAGAACCCCCATAGCCATGCTACATCCTTCGTCAAATGCATTCTTGGCGTGGTAGGTGGGTCTGGGGGCCCTGAGTGGAGTTTGCTATGTCGGTGTCGGTCTTTCTTTTCATTCTCATTTTGCTTTTAACTTTTTCGGAGTGGAAACTTGAATGTATATAGTGACTGCTTTACCATAAAAATAGTAAATATGCACCCACAGATGTACTCCTTGAATGGGTGCAAATTTACTATTTTGGGAATTTACAAGCATTGGCAGTAGTATGCTTGGAAAGCTACACAGGTCTCACGTTTCCAGGCATGCTACTGGCAATCAAACACCCAAATGGTGATGGAATGAATGTTCGCAAATAGTCTTACCTGTGTCAATCACCGCGGTAGCATTTTAACCCAGTGTTTTTTTGCCCACAGTGCAGCCAAGACCTGGAACGAGCTACCGGCAGACATCAGACGCGCCCCCTCCCTGAACACCTTCAGGAAGACCCTCAAGACCTGGCTCTTCGGCTAAACAGATCTGCAGACCCCCCCCCCTCAGCGCCTTGAGACCCTCACGGGTGAGTAGCGCGTACAATTCCCTGATTGATTGAGTGCTACTCTAGACAGAGGCCTACCTAGTGCAAACCAGTCCTGACCCTGTCCCTCATGGAAACAGTCCATCCTGAACTGTGGTCATCTCACCCCTTGACCCTGCAACCCACTACGTTTTTAGTAGGGACATTTGAGATTCATTCCACGCCCCTCAGCCCCATCTCACTGACTAAGCTACACACCTGCACCTCCTCCTTCGACCTACAGGATTGGAGGGGCACGATTCCAAGCACCCCCAATGGCCATCTAAACATTCATGATAGTTGTGGTTTCGAGACCAGCCTTGGCATAAAACAGACCATTCTTTGTATAGTGTGGGCATAGTTGTCTTTCTCAGGGGTCTCCAACAGGTCGATCAAGAGCTACCAGTATCTCACAGGCTGCCACTGAATAGCTCACACATGATAACTACCTGTCAGCAGGCTTGAGAATATACAGCTGCCCACCTGATACGGCAGCTATTGAAAACACTGTGCCCCGGGCTGATACCGACCTCCCTCTTTAAAAAAATCTTTCTTCACTTCTTTTTCTCCTGTCTATCTTGCCTCTTCTTTCTTTTTTCTTTCATGTCCTTCTCTCATTTCTCAATTTATTTTAACCCAGTTTTTGCTTTCCCTCTTGCTTTCTCCTTCTTTCTTTCTTCCCATCTTGTACATTACTTCTTTCATTACCTACTTCTTTTCATCCTTCTTTGTTGCTCATTCAATTTCAGTTTTTCTTTTTTATCGTCTTGTCTTTATTTAACTCTTGCTACTTTTCCTGCTTTTTTCAATCTCTAGTTCTCTTTTTCTTCCATTTTCCTGTTCTTTGTTTCGTTCTTAACTTTTACTTTTCGCTCCTCTTTCATTCTTTTATTCTCCTCTTTTTCTTTGCTTCTTTTATCTAATTCTTTCTTGTTCACCTTTCTTTCTCTCCTCCTTCATTCTTTCTTTTCTTCCTCCCCTTTCTTTCTCCATGCTCCATTTATTTTCCTTCCGCACCTCTTTCTTGATTTTGCTCCCTCTTCTCAACTACTTTCATTTTGTCCCATCTGTTTCCTTCTCTGCTTCTTTCTTTGTCTGATATTTTGTCTTCCTCTTGCCCTCCTTTCTTTCAGTCCTATCCTCTTTCTGCCTTCATCTTTCCTCCTCTCTGTTATTTTTTCTGGATTTCTCTTTTTCTTATTCTATTTACTTGTTGTACTTTTCCTTTCTTTCCTCCTTTCTTTCTCCACTACAGTTCTTTTCTCCATGTCTCTCCTCCTTCCTGTTTCTTTATTTTCTTTTTCTTGTACTCTTTCTTTCCATTTCTCTCATTTTTCCTTTCCTTATTGTCCATCTTTTCGTGTTTGTTTTCTTTTTCTTGCTTTTTCCTTTCTCTCTCTGTTGTGTTCTTCCTTTTTTCTACTTCTTTCTTCTTTTGTCATTCTTTCTTCCATTCCTTTCATTAATTCTTTTCACGTTTCTTATGTTTTTCTGCCTCTTCCCTTTACTCCTTTGACCTCTAATGTACTGAGTTTATTCATGCTTCTGCCTCTGTGTACAGCGCTCTGATACCCACAAGGGTCATGTTCGCACTTCATAAAACTTTTCAAATAAATAAATACTTTAGCCCCTTTCTTTCTTTTTCTCCTTTTCTTTTTAATTTTTCTTTTTCACATTATCTTTCTTTTCTTTTAATTCTCTTGCTTTCCCTGCTTCTTTCTTATTTTCCTTTACTCTTTTGCCTTTTTACTCTCATTCTTTCCTTTCTCTGTGGCTTTCTTGGTTCTTCTTCACTTTTCCTCTCCTTTTTCTCACACGTTCTGGCTCTCTTCCTCTCTATTTCTTCTGATCCATAGAAACCCCAAGGGCCTTATTTACAAGAAAGTGCCACAGTGCGGCACCGCAAGCCCTTTGGCTGCGCCACGCTGCGGCACTTTCAAAACACAGGGATACGTCATATTTAAAACAATATGACGGATCCCTGTGTGTTACCCTGCGCTGGTGCACAATCGACTGCCATGCGCCATGCAGGCACCCTTGCACCATGGTGCAAGGGTGCCTGCATTGCGGGGAGATTGTTTCTGTGCAGGAAGGGGTACCTTCCTGCACAAAAACAATAACAAAAAAAATAAAATGAGGTGATTTCCTCTTCCTATGTGGGCTGCAGAATGCAGCACCCCTAGAAAGAGGAAAAAACGAGGAGAAATGTAGACATTTCTCAATGCGCCTCGCTACATAGCATTCTGACGCATTTCCAGGTTTACGAATGCTCGTAAATCTGGAAATGCGGCAGAATACATGGGTGTTGTGTGGGAACCCCCACAGCAACACCCATGTCACGCCCCTTTCACGCAAAGTGTTGCATGAGAAGGGGCCATATTTACAAGGACAGGAAAAGCCATGCAGGGTGGCTTTACATGTCCTTGTTAATATGGGGCAGGAGGTTGCGCCAGCGGTGTGTCAGAAAAAGTGACGCATCGGTGGCGCAAGGGGCTTGTAAATAAGTCCCCAAATGTAAACCTTTTGCTATACATCTCCTGTGCCATTAATTATGCATACTCCCTTAGCAGGACTGGGGTACTCTAGGGCAGTGTTTACATCATTTGGCCTCTGTGTGTGTACATTTATCGAATCCCTTATTAGGCAGTAGCTCACAATGGTTTTCAATTATTAGAGGTTTCTCTTCCTCTAAGAATGGTTGGAGGCCTCTGGCCTATATGGAGCCTCTTTCCTGGAATAGTGACCCTACCAGTATACTGGCCATTTTTAGCATTATGGAGTCCATCCCTGGCATAGTGCTAGCTCTGGCATAACGGGGCTCACTCTTCGCACACTGTGTATATCCTTGACATTATTAGTCATAAACCATGGCTTAATGCTGGACATCCATATGATAAAGTGGGCACCTTTGCCATTACGTAGCCTATCACTGACATAATGGTAGCTGTGAAATAATGGTGGTCATTCTTAGAATAATACGAACATCTTTTACATGATGGTTCTAGACAGTATCATAATGCTGACCGTCCTTGGCATACTGTGAGAATCCTTGGTCTTGCTGTGCCCACTCCTGGCATAATGCTGGCCCTAGCAACATGGTGAAAATGCAGTGCTTAATTTGAGCCGGCGGTTTCCGGTGTTCGACACCGGCACTTAATTGTCAACACCGGCGCTGTCTTGCTAATTTAGAGATGACCACAACAACAGTTAATCATTAATTCAATGTACATTAAAAATGACTATTATCTGCCTCCCAAGCCATTCTTATAGCTTTGGGGGCCTGGAATGGTCACACTTTTAGGACTGTGATGGTTAGTAGTTGTGTTATTGGCAGCATAGCAGGGGCCATGTGTGGGGCAAGCTGCAGTGGGCTCCTAACGAGAGCCCTGGCACTTATTGTTTTACACATTAAGCACTGTGAAAATGCCTGTCAAATGATCAACATTCATACCATGAGAAGTCGCGACCGGCATGGCTCGCAGGTGGGGGGGCGTGCTCGGGGGTCGCACGGGGAGGGGGGGACACGGGGAGGTTGCCCAGGGGTTAGGGGGTCTAATTAAAAATTAAACTTACCTTGAGGCCGGGTCCCGCGTCTTCTCGGCTCCTGTTCTCCTGTCTCCGACAGGAACAGGAAGCAGGCACCCAGGCTCCCTCCCCTAAGCCAATCACAGCGCTGCATGCAGCGTTGTGATTGGTCGGGACGGCGCCCAGCCAGGGGCTTATGGGGTGGGCATGTTCTCCATGCAGACTGCATTGCAGCCTGCATTGAGAAGGGCAGAGTGCGCATGACTGGTTTGGGCGGCCCGAGAGAGCCGACCAAACAGTCTATGCGCACTCAGGAGTGGGCACACCATTCTTCCCCTGCCCTGCTCGGAGAGCAGAGCAGCCCCGGCCACCCGCCCGCCCGCAACGCAAACATAAAATGGTAATAACTAAAAGTTATTACCATGTTATGTTTCTGCTTCTCGCACTGCGAGAAAGCAGTGGAGCGATGCTCCCCCGCCATAGCGGAGGAGCCGCCCCTGACCATGAGGCAGCAATCATGGGCAAGGAAGGCAGGATCTGCCCATGTATGGCAACAACGTAGGTCAGTGTTTGATGAATGTTTCAAGCTTTTGTTTTTGGGAGTTGGGTTTATCGATCCAAAATGCAAAGCTTGTGTTTGTAAAATAAAACACAAGTCTAATACACATTTTGTGCAAAAAAGCAATCTGCAAGCAAAATAATAATTCACAATTGTCCTTTCAATAGTCCAGAGCATCCGCTCAAAATATAGTTGGAGCATTTAAGGCAAAAAATCTATACATTTCTGACTCATTTTTATAACTTTTTCTCTCAATACAAGTCAAAGGAAAAGTGGACACTTGTTAGAAACGTGTTACTTCAACGAAACTAGCTAATGAGGAGGAGGCATGATCTTCTCACGAGAAAGAATGGAAGATGACCTTGAGGGGTGATACAGCTACATCAACAAATGCAGATTTTACTATTTTTCTGAAATTTGCTCTTCTTGATGCCAAGCTTCATAATAAGTCTATGCTTAATACAGAGTGCAGAAACATGTGCAACTGTACCACACTGAATAAAATGGCTTCTAGTCCTCAGAAAGAAATGAAACTTTGCAAATGTATCAAAGTTAATATGTATCACAGGCTCATTTAAAAATGTTTCTGAAATTTGATCATATAAAATAATAGTACATGTTAAGGTGTACAAGCGTAATGACATGTTCTTAATAAAGCAGCTGGTATAAAGGCACAAAATATGTAATTCTGCTATCTCAACCCTCCTTTTTTGCCAGACAGCAAAACCCATTACAGTAATTCAATCACATACAATTGAATAACTTTGGCTTTTACATCTTTAGTATCACTACTTTCATCATCCTCAATAGTAGCAAGCAGATAATTGTGTACAGAGCCTTTATTAGCACAAGTGTGCAAGATGGTGCATACTATTAGCTTGATTAATAAGTTCAAAGTAACCACAATCAAAATGACAGCAATCATTATTTCAAATCATTTAACTCCCCAATTCCCCAAAATTCTTCCCAGCTAAGACCATATTCCAATTAGTTAAAATGTAATCCATTTTGAATCTTGTGCAACTCTCTCAACGCTATCCTTAATGTGATTTATTTGATCATGTATACTGGGTGAGGTGTTGAGGAGATATGTACAGATTCGGTGTCTGCTGTTGCGCACACACACACCACCCTCTGATTCAAGGAGGTGATCTAAAGCCATTCTATTCTAATTGGATGAAATCAGTCTGAGCACAATGACGGTGGCATTCCTTACTTGCTCCAATATCTGTTCACTGCCTCTAGTTTCTCAAATATCTTTCCCTACTTCATAAATGAGGAAGAAGTCTCCTGGTGACTCCGTCGTCTCTGGAGAGGGTGAACAACACAGTGTCTGATGGCAGGTACAACGTGACAAGAGTAACAGACCCCAGTCCACAACTGTGGCATCCAGGGATAGGCTGTTGAGCATATTCTTTTTGATCATGGTGCTTGTGAAATAACATACTGGTGGCAAGGCTGTATTCATATGGGAAGACTGAAAGATAATAGTTTCTTCCACAATGTCGCACTCACTTTGACCCAATAAACACTTTGGTTGCTGGATTTGTGGGGCTCATAAACCATTCCATGCTCAGACATAGCAAGATTAGCGACATTGAGTCATTAATAGCCATTGGGTTGTTTTAATTTTCAAGTCATTGATAAGACTGGGAAAAAATACCAGCACATTCTGCCAGCCTATACCTATGGTAGAAAAAATCAAGACAAGTTTCATTCTTTTCAATGGCACTCTGATCAAAGATGCATTTCCCTTACATCCACAGGCATGTGAGAGCAGATTCACTAAGAAGAGAGATTAATATTTTGTATTTCTTAAGCAACAGTGGGAGTTGTTCACATAGGCAGAGTGGTTTTCCTCTATAAACCTCTTCATGTGGGAGTTGATGAGTGGTATACTTAACCAGTGCCACTTTCTTTGGTAATTGAAGTGCACTGAGATGATTTTGATTGTACTGCCCGTTCTTAATAGGGGTTCCAGTGGGTGTTAAGAACCCCTTTGCATTCAAAGAAGTCCAAAGCCATGCGTCACTCCAAACACATACTTTGAGTCCCTGTACACAGTCACAATCTTTTAATTGGCTAAAATGCAGGCTCTGGTGAAAGCGACAAGCTCGGCTACTTGGGCAGATATCGCATTTGACAAATGGCAACTCTCCACAATATGTTATACAGAACAAGCAAAGTACTCTGCAACCAGGGCCCATCATTATTTCAGAGGCAAGATCCATCTACTAAGTATATTAGCTGAATTTTGGCAATGGGTATATTGGGCAAGTCAATCCAGGGCCTAGTAACATGGGCAGTAACAAGTAAACAGTCATGGCGCTCTCCCTTCTCAACAGTAGGCATCTGGGAAGCCGGATTTAGGGCAGGACAACAGACAAGTGTGATATGAGAAGCTGACAAGAATAGCATCTCTTACTGGGACACCACACTGTGGAGTGGTGCCGAGTCTGTGTGGTGAGGGGTAGATCAAGAACAGTGTGTGGTACAGCAACAGGTAAAAGGGAGCTCGATACAATATTTTCAGAAGCTTCAACAAGATTTGCAGTGGCAGCGACAGAACTCAAACAGAGGGAGTCGAGTTGCGGCTGGGTCCAATTTTGAAGAATAGTAAGGCACAAGCTTTTTTCTGATATCCATGGCCCTGAACGAACACTGCAAGTGAAAAAATGAACACATTAATGACAATATAAAGTAAAAGGTTCAGCATCATCAGGAAGCCCAAGAGAGGGCCTCCTTGATTTCAACAGATGCATTTTAGCCTCCCTAGATCACTGCAATGGTTCTGGGCAGGGCACAAGTCCTAAAAAAAGAAGTGGGGGGACGCTCCAAGTTAGGTGGTGTCACCGGAAGTGACGTCACGACAGGAAGTGACGTCACGAAATGTAGTTCCCTCTAATTAACAAAGGTTACAAGGTGATGGGGGTAGGTTCAAAGGGCAAAGCAGAATGTTTACGTTGGAATTCGTCACCGTATTGACACTCAAAGGAGCGGGGAAATTAAAGCTGCGCTTGTTTGGTGCGTATTTATTGCCCACAGTAAATTTGCCGGTCTCCGTCTGAAATGCGTGAATACATACTGACCTTTTCTAATATACGGCCACAAGCGCCCGTCTGTCATACTAAACGGCTCCATCAACGTGAAACAACTTAAAGAGCTCTGTTCGCCCTCTCTCGACAATAGGAGGTGAGGTTTGGTGAGTGCTGAGCGCGCACGCAGGTGCAGACTCGGGTACCGGCTCCATCTTTTGGGCAGGGGGGACGGCGTCCACCCGGTAAAAACCCGGAAAAATAAGTGGGGGGACGCCGTCCACCCGCGTGGTACCCCGACTCGAGCCCTGGTTCTGGGGTATCTTGCACAGGCTTCGCCATTTGAGCATCAATCAATCAATCAGGGAATTGTGAAGCGTGCTACTTACCCATGAGGGTCTCAAGGCACTGGGAGAGGGGGTACAGCTCCGAGTTAGCCGAAGAGCCAGGTCTTGAGGCTTTTCCTGAAAGAGTGTGCAGAGTGGAGGAGCATCTGATGTTGATCGGGAGCTCGTTCCAGGTTTTTGCCGCGATGTAGGAGAAGGCTCTTCCACCCGCTCTGGCTCTGCCGATGCGTGGGTCTTCGGCGAGGGCGAGGTCGGCGGAGCGGAGGTTTCTTTTGGGTACCTGGAAGGAGACTCTTTCATTGAGGTAATTGGGTCCGGTGTTGTGGAGGGATTTGAGAGCGTGGGTGAGTAGCTTGAAGGTTACTCTATTCTTGACGGGGAGCCAGTGAAGGTCTCGCAGGTGATGTGTTCCTGTCGTGGGATGCCGAGGACGAGTCTGGCCACGGTGTTCTGGATGGTGTGGAGGTTGCAGAGCAGGGATCTATTGATTTCGGCGTAGAGGGCGTTTCCGTAGTCTAGGCTGCTTGTTCTGAGTGCGTGGGTGACGGTCTTTCTG
Source organism: Calotriton arnoldi (assembly GCA_963921515.1). NCBI lineage: Eukaryota > Metazoa > Chordata > Amphibia > Caudata > Salamandridae > Calotriton > Calotriton arnoldi. The sequence goes on from CAWUFW010000792.1 coordinate 2,634,640, forward strand.
GCTTCGGGGGGATCCATTTGAAGGTCTTGCTTAGGATGCAGAGGGTGTTGAAGCAGGTGGAGTTGACGGCATTGATCTGTCGGGTCATGGTGAGGGTGGAGTCTAGTATGATGCCAAGGTTTCGGCCGTGGTCTGTGTGAGTGGGGGGACTGCCGAGGGTGGTGTGCCACCAGGTGTTGTCCCATGCTGAGGGGGTGGGCCCGAGGATGAGGACTTCTGTCTTCTCGAGTTGAGCTTCAGACAGCTGCTGCTCATCCAGGATGCGATGTCTTTCATTCCTTCCTGGAATCTGAGTCTGGTCGTGTCGGGTTCCTTCGTGAGGGAGAGGATGAGCTGGGTGTCATCGGCGTAGGATACTATGCTGAGTCCATGCTGTCTGATGATGGTAGCGAGGGGGGCCATGTAGATGTTGAAGAGTGTGGGGCTGAGCGATGATCCTTGGGGTACTCCGCAGTTGATCTTTGTGGGTTCGGAGAGGAAGGGCGGGAGTCTAATTCCTTGGGTTCTGCCTGTGAGGAAGGAGTGGAGCGGTTCCCTGTATGCCGGCGTCGTGGAGTCTGGCGGTGAAAGTGCGGTGGGAGACAGTGTCGAAGGCTGCGGAGAGGTCTAGTAGGATGTGGGCCGCGGTGTGGCCTTGGTCGAGGAGGGTGCGGATGTCGTCTGTGGCGGCGAGGAGGGTGGTCTCGGTGCTGTGGTTGCTGCGGAATCCAGATTGGGAAGGGTCGAGGATGGAGTTCTCTTCAATGAAGTTCGTTAGCTGGACGTTGATGATCTTCTCAGTGACTTTGGCCGCGAAGGGGAGGAGAGAGATGGGTCGGTAGTTTTTGAGGTCCGTCGGGTCTGCAGGGGATTTCTTGAGGAAGGGCTTGACTTCAGCGCGTTTCCAGTCATCGGGGAATGTGCCGGATTCGAAGGTGGCGTTGATGGTGCGTTGTAGCTTGGGAGCTATGGCTATAGGCATAACCCAGGATCTACTGTCTGTTATAACGAGCCATACCCAGAAAAGTACATACAGTGGAAACAGCGATTGGACAGGGCAACTTACGGATAACTTCAACCCGTTCTGAGGATAGTTGGCGCTTGCCAGCGGAAATTTAATGACCAAGGCAGTATACTCAGGGAGGACAAAACTACAATTTCTCCTTTGAAGCCGTATGCCCTTTATCATCCAATTCGGTGAGTAGATAGACGGAGTCCACCTTGCAGAGATATAGAGTAACAGATGCCAACAATAAATCCTCTAAGTTTTGAACCAAAGTGGAACCCACTGGAAAAACCAACATTTCCATATCATTCTTTAAGGCTTGGGAAAAGATAAACAGAGACTGCAAATCCTTGTGCAAGTTATCCCCACATACGTTGAGACCCTGTGAATGGGAATACGAAAGGTATCGACTCTCCTTGAGTATGGGATTTGAAAAGAAGGCAGACTAAAGGTCCATCATAGTGAACTACTGCACGTTTCAGGTATGCAGGAAACAATGGTGATGGGGTCAAGAACCATAGGGAAACATGGCCGAACCACTTTATTATTTCCAAGCAGATCTTGGACAAACCTGTACAGGTTGGCTTCTCCCACCTTACGGATCGGTAGAATTGGGCTGTTACTTCGACTTACAATTGATACTAAATCCAACCAATTTAATTATTAGGATCCCGTCTTTTGCCTCAGGTTTCAGTAGATACTGAGAAATTCTAGCTAGCTTTTTCTATGAGTCTACCATGATTTTCACAGGTTCCATCAATGATAGGAATCTCGCATCGTTGTCCCATGAGGACCACGAGGGTGGTACCTGAGAAAGCAAATCACTTAAATCTAGAGACATAACAGTTTTATTTCCACTAAGTTGGCAATTAGTATTTCACATAGGAAAGCGAGCACTTGGTTCTTATGCTATTGAGGTATGTTTTGGATATGACCTTCTGGGATACAAAACACAGTGCAATTGAGCTTGCACAGGATATCTCTGCCTAACAAATTTGTAAGAAAATGTATGCAAAGCAAAGCAAAAAGGAATGTTTATCAGTAATAGGCCCTACGTCCAAGAAAAGGTTCTCAGCATCAATCGAGACCTTGACCTGCCTGAGGTAGAGGAAATCTCCTTTGATAAGCCTGCTCACTGTCTTACTGAATAGCTTCTTGATGCCTTCCCTCAGATTTCTATACAGCAAACCAAGGATTTACGGCTGAGTTTAAAATCTGGAGCCCCCTCAGACCTGTGTACGCATTCCATACTTCAACTTGCCCCGGACCCGATAGCTAAATTTCTATGCAAGATGTTCAATTGGACGCTCCAATCTGGAATCTATCCTGGCATTTGGAAGGAAGCGAATATTACGCCACTGCTTAAGAAACCCAGCGCCGATTCCCATGACTTGAAGAATCTCCGTCCTATTTCCTTACTCCCTGCTCCGGCTAAAATCCTGGAAGAATTTATCAATCAGGAGCTGATGAAATGTATTGATACTCATGGTATTCTTGATTTCTCTCAGAACGGGTTTCGCGCTGGCCACAGCACAGAAACTGCCCTCATTGTGGCCACGGACAGCATCAGTGCCCACGTTGATCAGGATGGGGCAGCTATCTTGATAATGCTTGACCTTTCGGCAGCATTCAACACCGTTTCCCCGGCACAGATGGTCCAGCGTCTGCAGCAAGTGGGGTCAGTGGGACAGCCTTGCAGCTCCTCCACTCCTTTATGTCTAACAGGGCTCAGACCGTCAGCTGTGGAGGCTTTAAGGCCAAGGCCTTCAGTCTTCCCTGTGGGGTATCACAGGGCTCATCTCTGAGTCCTACTCTTTTTAATCTCTATGTGGCCCCTCTAGCTGACCTGGAGCGTTCATTTTGTTTTCAAGTGCTGTCATATGCTGACGACATGCAAATCATCATCTTCATTTCTAAGGACCTGCAAGGAGTGGCGGGGGGGTTTAATCAGTGTATGACCAGCATCATTTGCTGGATGACGGACAACTCCTTGAAGATCAATGCAGACAAGACCGAAGTGCTTGTGTTCGGTTCTCAAAACTCCATCTGGTCAAACATGTGGTGGCCAGAGGTCTGCGGCCCCCTCCCCTGTCAGGTCAGCCAAAAACCTGGGGGTCATCTTTGACGACCCTCTGAGCTTTGATGCACAGGTCAGTCGCACTGTCAGCACTTGTTTCTACATCATGAGGACCCTGAAAAAGGTCATCCCCTACATCCAATCGGAACTGCACCAACCAGTCATCATTGTCCTGGTTACATCACGGTTGGACTACTGCAATGCCTTATATCTGAACGTCAATAGTTCCTCCCTGAATAAACTGCAAGTTGTACAGAATGCATTCTGAACATTCCCAAGAGACACTCTGCTAGGGAGGGGATTTGTTCCCTGCACTGGCTTCCTGTCAGGAAACGAATTGTCTTTATGGCTTTGTGCTTGGTTTTTAAGGCCCTGCATCTTAAGGGCCCCTCCCACTTAAAGTCGCTTTTTCAATAGTGCATTCCGAGGAGGCAACTGAGATCCTCCTCTTGCAAAAAACTTGTGATCCGCAGATTTCGCAAGACCAGATGGGGTGGCTGCTCTTTCTCAGAAGCAGCTGCCAAATTATGGAACACCCAACCTAACTAAATCTCTGATGCAGACTCTTTTGTGGCCTTTAAAAAACACCTGAAAACATGGCTCTTTACGCCTTAGTACCCCCTCTTGGCCGCCTCACTTCTGCTGATCCCTTTGCTCCGCGATAGCGCCTTGACACCCATGGGTATTAGTGCATTTTTTAATATACAAAGCCATATTTGCGATTCAGTAATATATTACCGAATCGCAAATTCGGTTTGCGATTCGGTATTAGGAAGGGGCGTGTTTAGAGCATCCCTTCCAATACAAAATTGTGAGGGCATGTATGAATGTTTTGCGACTGAAATGCGGTTGCAAAACATTCGCATTTTACCACCAACTTCAAGTTGGTGGTAACTCATTCACAAATGTGAAGGGGCTCCCAAAGGACCCCTTCCTCTTTGTGAATATTTGTGAAACGATTTTTTAAGCGCAAGCAGTGATCCCAAGGACCACTGCCTACTCTTAAAAAATGAAAAGAAAACTTTTCATTTTCCTTTAAGGAAAACGTGCTGCATTTCAAAACAAAAATTGCTTTATTGAAAAGGAATCACTGAAATGTTGGTCTACTGACCCCAGCAGGCCACCATCCCTGAGATTTTTGCGATTCCCAGTGGGTCACAAACCGAGACCTACCTCATAAATATTAATGAGGTAGGTCTATTTGCCACTCACTGGGAATCGCAAAATGTGTTAAACACACAATTGTGCATTGCTGTTTGCAATTACCAAATAATGAATCGCAAACAAATCGCTATTTGGTAATCGCAAACACTTGCTCACGTACATCTGGCCCATAGAGACTTGTTGATTAAAAAAATCCTTCTACGGTCATGCCTGAGAGATTTAATGTGGGAAATTAAAAGGTTTGTACAGTGGAGCAACTAGCACAAGTGTCAGTGAGACAAGTGGTACGTTTACCATTGATAATGCAATCTACATATTTCCCCTTATGGTCTATGGGAATTAAGGTATTCATGGGACAGTCGGAACCTCTCGGGATGTCCTAAAATTCAGGGTAGGAATTCTGTGTGAACTGATGAAACTCAGGTTGGCCATAAGACCAGGCACACTAGACATCACCTCACTTCCAATGTCATAGATGACTGCAGGCAAAACAAGACCCTCCATTTCCTGGGGTTTCTCCTCTAACACTTTTGTTTCCTTTTTCCACTCTTCCACCACCCCGTACTCTACTTCTTTATGCTCTCTGCTCCCCCATTTGAGGAACCCCTGCCCGTTGCTTTTACTGTGTGTTACATAGTCTGAAATTTTAGCGACATAATTTTCGATTCAAGATTCTGTTTCTTGCTTTCTTGCAAAGCCAAGCTGTAGATAGCGACATTTACTAATTCAGATAAGTTCAGCGTCTGCCATCCCATACATATGTTCATTAACTGGCTTCTTACATTCGGTAGCCGCCCCTGTATAAGAGCTGCACCTACAGCATTCTGAGCCATCTCCGTCAGATGGCCTGTGCCCGAAGTAACTTTCAAACACATCCTTAAGTCTGAGTTATCAGCTGGTGCTTTGCGCATTTTGAAATCTTAGTCCAATCAGTTTTCATTGGGCACACATCCACATTAGCATTCAACAAATCATCCGTGCAGAGCTCAATGCTCCATCATAACCAGGATCAACCCATGCCGACTTTTCCACCAGTCTATCTCTTATTTTACTCGGTACCACCAATCGCACTAATTAATTCACATCTGCCCAATTTGGTTTATACACTTCAAAAACCCTGCAGCTTCTCTCAGAACTAGGTGGGCGTTTCTCTAATTTTAGGAAACTGTTTCTTAATACTCATTAGACATGAGGAAGTCAAGGAAAAGTGGACCATAATTAGGGCTCCCGGTTTTATGGTATTTATTTTTACGACATTTCCGTCTGTATTTATCCATATTTATTTTTTGCTCATTTTTTCTGCATTTCTGCATTTTCATTTTGTGTTTTCTGTATAAATGAAGCTGCAATGGGTATTTTTCCACATTTATTTAACTGATAAATGAATATATACCTTTACAACGCGGATTTTACTCCGCAATACAATCACAACGCGGTCGTTACAACGACCGCGTTGTTACCACGCAATACCATTACTATGCAAGTGATTACATCGACTTGCAGTAGATGACGCACGTAACATTAGAAATGTATAATTTACTATTCAAACTCCAGCCTACGTAACAGTAGGGAAGGTGTTGGAATAGTAAACTATACTATTCCTTATATTAGAGCGCCATCTACTGCAAGTCGATGTAATGACTTGCGTAGTAATGGCACTGCGTGTGTAACAACTGACCGCGATCGTTGTAATGACCGCGTTGTGATTGTTTGCGGAGTAAAATCCGCGATGTAAAGGTTGTTTCCCCTGATAAATGTATTCTCGCATTTGAATGTCCAGAAGGTTTCAGCAGTATACAGTGCAATAGCGTTATCTGAAAACACTTGCATTGTAGAATAGCATAAATAACTGTAGATCTGCACTTAATTAAGCTTAATTGGGAAATCTATTGTCTTTTCTAATCTCCCCTACCTCTCAATCTGTACACCTACTGACCTGGTACTCATGACTGACATTAGAAAGAAATCATCAAAAGAAGCCCTATTTTCTGTATTTTTCTGTATTTAAAACTAAATACAGAGAGGAAAATAAATAGTTTTCTGTCTGTATTTATCTGTAAAAATCAGTAAAATCAGAAAACTGGGAGCCCTAACCATAATGCTACTCCTACCCGTGGGGTAGTCCTTCATGGTAAGAAGTTTGTCGGAAAAGGTGGGGCGGGACCCTCATCACCTTTCGACAAATCTACATGTAGTCTACGGCTTTCTTCTAATATCATAGCTCTATCAGCTGCCCTGTCTACCCCCTTCTGACTAGGTGTGATAGGTGTCGGTGTCCCTGTCACTACCTCTACTTCTGGCTCATGCGAACCAGTATATGAGACTACAACTACTATGATTATAGAAATTATTACACTACTTATAAGAATGCCTACAATCCACTTTGATCTACGATTGGGATCTCCCGGCTCCATGATTTCGAAAGTTCTCAAAAAGTCTTGGTTATCGCAAAGAACTCCAGAAAAGTCTCTGTCCTTTATTTATGACTTGCTTAACCAGCTCGAACAACCATGAAATCTCCGGGCTTTCCTTTCCGACCACAACTTATTTACACAGTCCAGAAAAAGACTTCCTAGTTTTCGTTCCTCTTCTTGTGGAAAGTCCCTAAGTTTATTCTTCTTCCACTCGGACCTAGGTTATCTTCTTCTTTTAGACTTTTATTTACAGTTCTTTACTGATCCATAATGAGATCCTCATTGAGCACGACCAGAACGTGATACAAAAGTTCAAGACGCAAAACCAGCACTTCGTGTGAAAACGGCTCAGCTCCGAAGGCGGGAATTCGACCCGATGCAAAAGCAAGTTTCGGACTTCACTCAGAAGTGGGGGATTCGGAATCGTGAGTGTCAGTGTTCCGTCTATCTCGAACCCTGGCATCCGCAGCACCACCTTCACCACCAGTTTCGGGCTCCGACTGAACACCTCCACTGACCTCAGTCTCCCTGTATTCACCACCCCCTGCATCAAACACAGTGTAAGTCCACTCAGGGGTAGAGTATCTGCGACAAGGCACTCTTGTTCTCTGGGACCTTCGCCGACTGTCTTGTGCTTGGTCTTCGTCGATGGCTTCGGTTTCAGATACTTCGGACACTGGAGCAAGATCTCTTTCAGGTGCCAACCTCAGGTTCAGTCGCCTCTGTCTCTCAGGCCAACTTTCAGCACTTCTGTTCGTTCGTCTGCCTTCCCCTTCTATACCCAGTGCACTACTTCCTCTTTCTGCTGCATTTGACTCTTCTCCGCCCACTGCACCTTCTCTTTCTTCGGTGCCTGAATCAGGGTTCGAACTGTGGAAACCCCCTTCCGCTTGCTCTAGTGCACCACCAGCTGTGTCAGCGACCCTTACAGCTTGACTTGTCCTCTCATGTGGCCCTACCACGTCAGCTGGGTTTTCATTTACGAGAGGAGCTGTTTCTTCCAAGGGTGCTGGAACTCTGCGGGTATGGGAAGCATGCACCCAATTCGGTAATCCTCCACACTTTACTGCTGTGTTCGTGATAAGTATCACCTGGTACGGGCCACGCCAACGAGCATCCAAACAACTCTTCCTCACGTGCTTCCGGACGAGCACCCAGTCACCGGGACACAAGTCGTGGCACAGATCACTCGAGGCTGGAACCACAGCTGCTTGCACCTGCTGGGATACAGAACGGACCACATCAGAGAGTCCTTTACAGTAATCGAGAATCAAATCATCAGTGATGCTTATCAAGGCTGTAGCTGGTACTGCTGGCAGTCTCATTGCCCTTCCCATTAGGATTTCGTGGGAGACAACCCGGTCTTTCTGTCTGGGACACTTCGCATGCTCATGAGCACCAGCGGCAAGGCGTCGGGCCATTGCAGGGATGTTGAAGAACACATTTTTGCCATCCGGGCCTTCAAAGTTCCATTAACTTGTTCCACCATCCCAGAAGCCTCTGGTCTGTAACTACAATGGAGTCTCTGGTCTATGTTCAATGCCGCACAAAGCAACTTCATGATTTCGCTATGGAAGTGCCCACCTCTATCTGATTCCAAAGAGGTCGGGATCCCGAATCTAGGGATGAGCTCCCTCAACAGTAATTTAGCCACTGTCAGAGTGTCACACCTTCGTGTGGGGTATGCCTCCACCCACCGAGAGAATATACATACTATCACTAGAATGTACCTCAAGCCATTGCACCTAGGCATCTCCACGAAATCCAGCTGTAGTCTATTGAAGGGCCCTCCTGACCTTCCAATATGACTCAGTGTAACTACAGTTTTCTTTCCAGCATTCATCTGTTGACATGTAACACACCTCTGACATACCGTCTCAGCCATTGCTCGGAACCGTGGGTTATACCACGTCTGTCTGAACACTCTCATCATTGCGTCCCTACCCAGGTGTGCCTGTCCATGTATCAATCTAGCCATCGGACTCAACAATTCTTCCGGCAACACAGCTCTCCCATCGTTGGATACCCACACATCCACTTCTCCTCTCTCGCACCCAGCTTTGATCCAGCCCTCTCTTTCCTTGGTTGAGACTTCAGCTTGCAATCTCTTAAGCTCTTCCCAAGTGTCTGCCATGGTCAACATCATGCTGAGATCGGTTCCCTCTTGGCTCTCTTCTATCTCTCTTCCTGTAAATATGCATCCTTGTTCTGCACAGAAGCGGGCTACCTCATCTGCGTAGTTATTACCCAAGGATACAAAGTCCTCCCCCTTCCCATGGGCTGAACACTTTACAACAGCGATTTCTTTCGGATGCTGTAATGCTTCTAACAATTGTCTTACATATTCTCCATTACGAATGGGTGAGCCAGATGATGTCAAAAATCCCCTCTGAGACCATAACTGCCCGAAGTCATGCACCACGCCAAAGCCGTATTGGCTGTCTGTGTAAATCGTGATTCGAATTCGATCAGCGGCTAAACAGGCACGGGTCAAGGCAATGATCTCAGCTACCTGCGCGGAGCGTACTCCTTCTAGGCAAGCAGCGTCGATCACTCCTGAAATGGTACATACAGCAAACGCTGCTCTTAATTGCCCCACACTGTCTCTTAAGCATGAACCATCGACAAAGAAAATTTCATCTGGGTCGGCCAATGGCTCATCGACAATGTCAGGTCTCGGTTTGGTGCAAAGTTCGGTCACATCGAGACAATCATGGTCCTCACAATCTTCATCATCTGTGTTCGGTATAGGCATCAATGTCGCAGGGTTCAAGATGGAGCACCTTTTCAGAGTCACATTCTCTGCGGCAAGTATGACTTGCTCGTACCTCGTTAACCTATTGTTCGTTAGGTGCTGGGTCTTGGTCCTGGTCATTAATAACTCAACCGAATGTGGCACATGTACAGTCAATGGATGTCCCATTACAATGCTTTCACATCTTTCAATGCTGACACCTGTTGCAGCAACGGATCTTAGACATCCGGGCAACGCAGAAGCTACTGGATCTAAAGTAGCTGAAAAATAGGCAACTGGTCTACGGACACCTCCATGGTTCTGAGCTAACACTGCTAATGCACATCCTCCTCTCTCGTAACAAAACAATGAAAAGGCCTTGTTGTAATCAGGCATTCCCAGTGCGGGAGCCCTGCACAAATCATCTCTCAGCTTCAGGAATGACACCAAGCACTCCTCGTCCCATGGTACCGGATCACTCACATCCTTGTGTGTAAGCCTCTGCAGAGGCTTTGCTCTCAAGGAGAAACTAGGAATCCACTGTCGACAATAGCCAACCATTCCCAGAAACATCCTAACTTCCCTCTGTGTAGTGGGTACTGCCATGCTCATTATTGCCTCAATTCGATCTGGTGACACCTTCCTCTTGCCTTTTTCTAATCTGTGTCCCAAGTACTGTACCTCATTCAAACAGTACTGCAGCTTGTTCGGGGACACCTTATGTCCATTCTCTGCTAAGTGGTTCAACAAGGCTACTGTGTCAATTCTGCAAGCATCTTCTGTTTCTGAGGCAATGAGCAAGTCATCTATGTACTGCACGAGAACTGAGTTCTGCGGCAACACAAGACTCTCAAGGTTCTTCTTCAGGATCTGGTTAAAGATCGATGGACTTTCCGTATACCCTTGAGGGATACGACACCATGTTAACACGCGATTTTCTAGCCTGAACGCAAAAAGAAATTGGCTTTCCTCGTGGAGCGGTATCGAAAAGAAAGCTTGACACAAATCGATAACCGTAAACCACTCGGCTTCACATGGGATCTGGAACAGTATTACTGAAGGATTCGGTACCACTGGACAACAAGGGACAACTATCATGTTGACCTTTCGCAGGTCTTGCACGATCCTGTATTTCCCGCTCGGTTTCTGTAGTCCCATTATGGGTGAATTACAGGGACTACCTCTGATCTCCTTCAAAATACCCTTCTCAATGAAAGTCTCGATCACAGGTTTTATTCCTGCAATCGTTTCCGTTGACAGGTTGTATTGAGGTGTTCTTGGGAAATCAACATTCTGTTTCACCTCAATCCGCACTGGTTCAACCCCTCTGATTAAACCTATTTCATCGCCTGCGAAATCCCACACCACAGGCGACACTGCGTCTCTCAGATCATGTGGAAGTTCTTCCACCGTCACCATTGGGTACAGATCTATACACAGAAGCTGATTGGTAATTTTAAAGTCTGCATCGTCATCTATCGTCTGGACCTCCACTCCCCGTGGTGTGCAATAAATCGTGCAGTTCAACTTGCACAACAGATCTCTTCCCAAAAGACAAACTGGACTCGTATCACACACTACAAACTGATGTCTAGTTTGGAAAGAACCTATCTTTACTAGGATCGGTTCTGTCAATGGGCTGCTCATCTTCTTGTTCGCTACTCCGACAACCTGGATTGATTGTCCCGAGAGGGGTAGGTTAGGGACTACTGCAGATCTTACAGTAGACCGGGTAGCTCCAGTATCAACCAAAAGTGTTGCAGGATTGCCCTCAATCTCTGCCTCCACAAAAGGTCCTCTCTGGTCTACCTCCAAGACCGCTCCAAGTGTGCAGTCTTCCTCCCCTCTCAGGCACCGTCAGGATAAAGGGTCTGAGCTATCCTCATCATAGCGTTCGAACAGGGGCATCTGTTGGTACGTTCGTGTTCCTTGTGAAAACCTTGGAGCTTGGGGAATCTGAGCGTGAGAATTGTAAACCCCCTTTCATCGTCCTAGGTCTCGTTATTGTGTTAACTACCTCTTGCGCGGGTGCCTGAGCCCCCTCTTCCTCTTCCTGTACCTGATTAGCTGGGTTCAAAGGACACTCGCGTTTCCAATGTCCGACCTGGCGACAAAGATGACACGCAGTGGTCTTCTTTAGTGTGGCCACGTCCACTCCTGTCTTGGGGTCTACTGGTTTTCCCTTTCCCTGTACCTGCCCATTCTGGTTTCCCTGGAAATTTCCTTGCTTTCTTCCTAAGGTCCCTCCACCAGGCTGACTCTGTGCTGTCTGCATCTGGACAAGCATTAGTTTGTCTTTTAGCTTTCGGTGTTTCGAATCCACCTCATCACTACAGTATCTCGCGTACCGCAAAATTTCATCTAGTGGCTTGTTCTGCCAGCAGATCAAATGGTGCTGTATCATGAGGCTGATTTCCCCTCTCAGACCTGTTACAAACTTTGAGACAAACTGTCCCATATCCTTAGGGTCCAAAACATCCAACCCACTATACTGTTTAAAAACTTGCAGAAGTCTTTCGTAATACTCATGCACCGTTTCCTTGGGTTCCTGTACAGTCCGCTCTATCTTAACCCAATCTATATCCTGAGGTGAAATCTTCGACTTCAACCATGTAATCACCTGCTCATACTTTTTCATGACATCAGGTGATGGACCATTTGTAACCGCCTCTCTTTTCGGTTCCGAAGTCGGCCATTCAATAGCGACTTTACATGCCGTCCACAAATCTCCTGGTACCACTATGTCAAACAAAGTGTTCAAATCAATCCACAATACTTTTGAAATTTTCACAAACCGCTCAACCTGCTTGTACCACTCCACCGGTTTTTCCTCAGCCGAGGAAAATCATTTGTAAATGCAGCCAAATCACCTCTATTCCACGGCACATGCACGTACCCTCCATTCTGTACTTCCCGTAGAGGAAAATTTCCTACACCCGTCGCCCCCCCTCCTGGCGGCGGCGTTTCTCCTTCTACTCTCTTTACTGGTTTCTTTTTGGACCACCTTTCTTCCCATTTGTCCAACAAAATCCATATTCTCATTCCTATGATCAGGTCTCTGGTGTGCGTCTTTAACCCTGTGATTCTTTTCTCCTCCAACTCCTGATCACTGTAATGCAATCTATGTGGTCCCTGTAACGCTTTAGTTTTATTCAGGTCCACCTCATATCTTTTGGCCAATTCCTTCAATCTATCATGTGCCATTCTAGCTTTTCGAGTCACATCTTTTGCTACAAACAGCAGCTCATCTGATCCATAAATTTCTATCCTTTCCAAAGGCAGACCCCCACTGATCATTTCGTCTACCTCTGCTTTCAGCCTCACTACATCTAACAACCTTGCCTGTACTGCACTCCTCAGTACATCTCGACAACCCGAGCCATCTCGCTCATCACAGTCACTATTCTGTCCTTGTGACCTATTCCCTTCCATATTCCTGGAACCTGGTCTGTCCTCCGAGACATTTTGTGCCCTATCTCTTTGCATCCTATCCTCTTGGTTCGTTACTGTTGGTGTCCATTCCCTCAAAGCTGACTTAGATTCCCGTAAAGACCTCGGTCTTTCCGGTCTCTCCTCTTCTCGCCCACATGAAGAGTCCGCAGTAGCCGGTAACGGCGTACTTGTGTCTATTGGTCTCGGGAAATGAACCACTCGTACTCCGAACCCATTCCCACTCTCGCTGTTTCCTTCTTCCCTTCTCATCGGCTCGGAGCTCCCTTCTCTCACTCGGTCTGGGTCATATACCGGTACTATAGGGCCAATGGTAACCGGTACTGTCAAGGAGTCCGGTAATCTTGTGTTCCCCACAGGAGGCTGTGTTATCATAGACGCCGTAGCCCCCTCCGTTCCTGTGGAAATTCTTCCCACTACTCTCATGCTAGTCTGGTTCTGGCTCTCATCAACTATTGCCACTGCTGGGGTTGTCTTTCCCTCTTCTGAATCTGGGTTAAATGGTGGTGGCCTCTCCGCCAACATCCTATCCAACAAACTGTCATCTAGATCACTGTCGTCTTCATCGATTCTTATTATTTTCCCATTTTGTACTAACAATGGGTACAACTTATCTCCTTCGATCGTGTCTGCTCTCCACCTTTTCTCCAAGGCATCCCACCTTGCATCTTGAAATGCCCTGACCGATTTCTTCACCCTTTCTTGGCATCTGTCCTTCTTCCTATCATACGCTGCCCTTATCCACGCATGTAGTGCCTCAAACTGTGTTGGTCTAGGTAGTGGTCGTAATGAAGCCATTACACTCTTGAGCTGGTACAGCACCTCTAACCTGAAAGTACCATATCGAGGAACGACAATTCTCCTTCTGCTTCTGTCATTTTATGCCAATTCTCAAGCCAAATTATGGTATGCAATCCTACATTCTTTGCCATATAATGTGCTGGTGTATCCTCGGGAGGAGCTTCCTCTCCCTCCCGAACAACCACATGTCTATCACCTCTGCAAAGTTCCCTTAAAGCTTTAAAACATTTCATGATGAATCAACTTTGTATTTGCACTCAAAATGTCCGCTTTTACTTCCTGATTCCAATCCTCCAATCCCAGCGCGGTTCACACCAACCGGCCTATCGCAGCGCGGCTCTTGTCTGACGTCACTTTTCCTCCGCTCGCAGCAGTTCCCCTCCTTTCTAATTCTCTTGTTCTCACTCGCATCCGTCCCAATTATACTCTGAAATAATGTCCGTCCTACCGAACCATTACCTCTCTGACCGTCAGTCTTACCAATGACCGATCAGTCTCTTGAGCTTGTTGACCTCAATCTGGCAACCGTCTGTCCACGAACGACCGGACAATCGCCTCTAATACACTCGATAGGATTCAATCACTCGATGTTCTGCACACAATAACCTACGACCTGCGTTGGTTATTCACACACTCACACATGTGTCCCTATCTTCTGTGGGTCTGTCAATGACGTCTCGTGACCCCCACAACTCTGGTCAACGTTCTCAACTCTGGGTGTATTCTACACCACAATAAATCTCCCGGTCCCGCGCGCGCTCACGGTCCGTTTCTCAATCACTCAACTTTCGTTCCAACTCCGCAAGACATCACACAACAATATAACACCGCAATCTACCAAACATCACTCTTTTCATACTCACTCTACTACGAACTGCTACTTCCGCCGCACCGTCACTCTCCGTCAGTTTTCCACGACCTCCGACATCCGTCTCTCGCGGTTCTCTGGATCTGCGTCACTCGGGCTCTATGGGGCAACTTAATCTCCTATCTTGTTCTAGATCTCCCCTTACCATCAAAGGTAACCATCCTACTCTGCTACCAACTGATAACGCCGATTCTTATCTAATTATCTATAAGAACCTTCTAGCCGCCAAGATCTTTTTACCTGTTGAATGGTGTAAAGGAGAGAATCTCATCAGGTTAGATATCAGCATTCATTTTTGTCTGAAAGGACCACTGACTCCGAATTCAAGTTTGAGAATTTATTATCGCCAAAAATAACTGAACGTGCAAGCACCTCAACACGAGGTTAAAGAAATAGATGGGCACTAATACAAATAATAATCTACGCAGGAATCTCATCCGACTCAGGATAAGAAGTATAGAAAGTTCTAGGAGGACCAACCAGACTATGATTGCTCCTATTTCTAAGTTGCTCCTCATTGGCCTAAACAAGTTTAAAATCAATTCCTGTCCCTACACTAATGCTAAGTGACATCCCTACATAACGATTTTCCCAGGCAAGAAAGAATAAAAGGTGTCAGCTGTGAAGACTTCCTAAGAAGTGCAATCACCATATACCTAAGCTCAGCTCTGTCCTTCTCTCAGGTCTCCCCTACCGCTTCTCTGGCCTCCTCCCTCAGGGCACTAACCCTAATACAAAACCATACTACAAAGGTACACGCCTTGTTTACGCCCTCTTGGCCAGGTCTTCTTTCTTGTGCTTTTCCACTGAAACGGTGACTTCATCCTGGACGGTTGCGTTGACCTTGAGTCCCAGGCACCTTCTCCGCCGAAAGTATCATCCCTACATTCCTTTTCACTCCCCGTACCATGCCTCCCCTCTCTCTAGCTTTCGAAAACAAAGAGTTAGTCTTACTAACGAGACATGTGTCCTTGCACCTGCAACAAAAGATACTTTCAACAGAAACCTTCTACTGTGCAAATTAAATCTACCGTTTGTGCCCAGAGAGCCTTACCAAGAGAATCTTTTTACTGCCTACAAAAATAAGCTAACATAAGAATTAACCAGGCCTTCCCTAAGCATATATGTAGTCAGGCCTTTACATATAACTTTTAAACACACATCTTATGTTTCCCTATAAGCATTTTCATTACACTTCATATGCAAACAATGAATTACATGTGCAACTTTAATATGGTGCACTTTTAAACTACTGCAATTACATTACATCCACGAACTAATTTCTCTATGCATTATGTTCACACAATTTAATAAGCATTACATTACATCAATATCCTAACACCATTATGCTACTGGGTTCACTTTGTCTCAGCGAACTATTCATTCTTTACTAAACATACATGAGTATACAATGAATATAAACGAATATATGTCTGAATACATGTGGGTGCGGCCTATCAGTGATTATGATGCACCCCTACAATTCACAAGAACATTTCGCTCTATCACATCCCTTTACCAGGTGATTTACCGTTACTCAGTCGCATTGCAACACTCGCATACATATTACCTCCTTGTGCTTCACTCTCAGGCATACCCATAAGTGCAGCTTTGTTTTTTTTATCCTTCTGGTTACTTTTGTCAATTCCCTAGTCTTTCTATATCAAAGGTACCATGTTCAGGAAAAGACGTCTTCCCTTCCTTGTTAATGAGTCCCAACTAATCTCTTGAATATTTGCAAATGCCTTACCACACTGGTGGTACATAGTGTGGGCAGGAGACTCTTTCGGTGGGGGATCGCTATGCTAAGACTTTTCGACCCCCTTCACTGTTTTCTATTGTTTATGCACAAATTGCACATACGGTCAGCAAGGAAAAGGTCTGCGGGCCTTGTGTCCGCAGCACATTCAGTGAAGGGAGTGTGGAAACAAAATGCAAAGTAGGGTAGGGATGCCTTCAGTTTTTTCTCTAACTGATCTAGTGGAGGGGAGGTATTGTACACTCACACCCAAAGATCCCCTTGTGTTCGACTGTTCCTTCAGTCAGAGTCAGAGGAGCTCACAAAGGTGCTGGTGTTGGCTGGATCAGATGGCCTCTTTCGCTCTGACATTCATCCTTCAAGGGTCTGTGCTTCGGGTCCTGGTGATCCTGCCTATCTTCTTCGGAGGCAGGATTTTCTCACAAGAGGGGGTGTAAGAAAAGTGTAAGAAAACCATGAGTAGAGATAAAACTACATCAACATATGCTGACTTCACTACTTTTATGAATTCATGCTTCCCTCTGCCAATCTTCATAACTAGGCTATGCTTATTACACAGTGCAGAAAAATGTGCAATTGTACAACAGTGAATAAAATGGCTTGTATGCCTCACATATACAGGAAACTTTGCAAACAAATCACAGTTAATGTGCACCACAGGTTAATATAAAAATGATGTTGAAATTTTAGCATAGACCATATTAGTACATTTTAAGGTTTAGGTGTGTAATAGCGTATTCATAATAAATCAGTCGTTGTTAAGGCATGAAATATGTCATTCTGCTTTCTTATATTTGAGACAAAAACGTGTGAATTTTCAGAAGCTGATGTCTGGGGACAAAATGACTGCAATAGAGCACTAACTGGTACAGCGCCTCACCTAGTTCATGACTCCTACCTCATCCACATTTTAAAGCTTTTAAGATTATTAACAATAGTGCTGTTTGTGGCCTGAGCCTGTCAGACAGTTGTGTTCTGTTATATATAAATTAGCACTTGTGTTTGAGCTGTACAATATGTCTACCTTTGCTTTCAATGCCATTAGCTTGGGACAGCTGTGTAACCTTACAATTGTTTTTCCACTTTGCCAAGTAGGTCATTGGACATAACATTGTTGTATTCCTCTTAGGGTGTCCATAAACAAGCTTTCCAGTATCATGTCCTTATATAGGCACAATTCGCCCTGCCCTTATATAGGCATAAAATCCCAGCCCTTATTTAGGCATTAAACCGTGCACTCCAAATACAGGCATGGTCTCTGACATCCGTCCACCCTAACGTCACAACGAGTTCATGAAGAACAGACCCTTAGGCTGCGGGAGTTTCCCTAGCCCAGGACTATTGATTTCTTCAAGGACTCATATATTATGCATGAACCATTATTCCTTAGGGGTTCATTCATGACGTCTTCCGCTGTCCGACTCACGTCAATACTAACATTCTTAGGTACTTCTCAGGTATAAATATACCTTCCCTAGCCCCTGTAAATCAGAGGAGACCTCGACTTCAGAGGAGCCCGTTTCCCGGCCTGACGTACTGAGAAGACGCTGTCATCCCTGCACGCAGAGAGTCCAGCTTCCAGTGATCTGACTTCCCTTGCGGGGTGTTGGAGTTCGAGTCTGGCAAAGAGATTCCTACCTCTCTCATTCTTCAGGTATGGAGCTGACAAGAACCTAGAGGGACTCTTGGCATACTAGGCATACTAGACTTAACATACTCTTAGTATACCATAGTAAGGAATACTTCACCTACTTCATACCTCTCCCTACACCTAAGTTAGGTTAGGTACATTGGGGTAGAACTAGATTAGAAACGCATCGTATGAGTACTCGCATTTTTAGTCTGTGTTATTTATGTAAATGCATATATACTAAAAGATAATGCTATCGCAGTATTATTTATTTCTACTGCTCACACTGTACATTATTTATCTCGCATACTGTCTTGTGATCGTAACAGCACATTTTACTTACACTAGAAACAAGACTGTTCAATAAATCTTTTATTGAAACGCCCGTCTATTTCTTTCTGTGTAACTTGGAGAAAACTAAGCATGCACGATTGAGCTGAGTAAAATAGTTATCTATTGTTTCCACGACTCTGGGACACGTTCTGATTCTAAAGGGAAACAAAGTGGTCATGTTTTGCGGCTGCCAGAAACTACTCCTTCTTGTTATCCAAGGAGTTTCTAGTGGCCTCTGAGCTAGCTGGCATAAGTAATTAAGTTTAATATACTCGATAGGGACATACTGACCTTAGTCCTATGTCAAACCTATAGGATATATTATTCCAATGCGCAGAGCCTATTAGGGAAATAGGAGCTACACTACAACATCCCTGGCAGTTTACTTGGAAAGGGCGGAATGGAAAAACATGAACGTAAGTGGAATGCACAAGTGACGAAACACTATGGGGCCGATTCCGATCTCGGTCGGAGGCGCACCCAATACCATTCGGTCGGGAAAAAAGCCATGCGAATGCCTGTTTCCCGACCGATCCGTACAGCACACCGAACGAGTAAGTACGATGCGCACAACAGCACAGAATCCGGCCGAGCCGTACTCACCCAATCCAGGTCCTGTTCTCCGACCGAGGCGAATCAGGAAACGCAGAATCGAGTCGCACGGAAGGGAAAATGCAGCTCCGTCCGGCCGAACAAGTATGATGCGCTTCCCGTACGCGCCGAACCCGTCGCTACGCACGGCACGTCAAAGCATCCGGGAGAGGCGCACATAAGCTCCGATTCGCGCCACAACACAATCCAAGGCTACGAGACGAACACGCCAGCGACGAGGACGACGCGAAGCGACGAGGACGACACGAAGCAACGAGAAGGACGAACGACATGAACCAACCATGAATCCCTTCGTCCCGATCATACCAATATTCTACATTTACTACCGGAACAGGCACGGACGCGTACGGCGCAGAAGGTAAGTCAGACACCAACCACAAAACACATACAACACGTACACGACACATCACACACACACAGAGGGATGCAGAATATACTTACACCAGCAACAGCAGCACCATAGGGGCGGGATGCCCATCACCAATGCCACATATGCACACAGGGGCCTGAATGCGCACCACCACCCCTACCCAGGGGTGCCAGATGCCTACCACTACTACCACCCTTAGCCAGGGGTGCCAGATGCCTACCACTACTACCACCCTCACCCAGGGGGCTGGATGCCTACCACTACTACCACCCTCACCCAGGGGTGCCAGATGCCCACCACCACTACCACCCTTACCCAGGGGGCTGGATGCCTACCACTACTACCACCCTCACCCAGGGGGGCTGGATGCCTACCACTACTACCACCCTCACCCAGGGGGGCTGGATGCCTACCACTACTACCACCCTTAGCCAGGGGGTGCCAGATGCCTACCACTACTACCACCCTCACCCAGGGGGGCTGGATGCCTACCACTACTACCACCCTCACCCAGGGGGGCTGGATGCCTACCACTACTACCACCCTCACCCAGGGGTGCCAGATGCACACCACCACTACCACCCTTACCCAGGGGGGCTGGATGCCTACCACTACTACCACCCTTAGCCAGGGGGGTACCAGATGCCTACCACTACTACCACCCTCACCCAGGGGGGGCTGGATGCCTACCACTACTACCACCCTCACCCAGGGGGTGCCAGATGCCCACCACCACAACCACCCTTACCCAGGGGGGCTGGATGCCTACCACTACTACCACCCTCACCCAGGGGGGGCTGGATGCCTACCAATACTACCACCCTCACCCAGGGGGGCTGGATGCCTACCACTACTACCACCCTTAGCCAGGGGGTGCCAGATGCCTACCACTACTACCACCCTCACCCAGGGGGCTGGATGCCTACCACTACTACCACCCTCACCCAGGGGTGCCAGATGCCCACCACCACTACCACCCTTACACAGGGGGGCTGGATGCCTACCACTACTACCACCCTCACCCAGGGGGCTGGATGCCTACCACTACTACCACCCTCACCCAGGGGGCTGGATGCCTACCACTACTACCACCCTTAGCCAGGGGGTGCCAGATGCCTACCACTACTACCACCCTCACCCAGGGGGGCTGGATGCCTACCACTACTACCACCCTCACCCAGGGGGGCTGGATGCCTACCACTACTACCACCCTCACCCAGGGGTGCCAGATGCCCACCACCACTACCATCCTTACCCAGGGGGCTGGATGCCTACCACTACTACCACCCTTAGCCAGGGGGTGCCAGATGCCTACCACTACTACCACCCTCACCCAGGGGGGCTGGATGCCTACCACTACTACCACCCTCACCCAGGGGGGCTGGATGCCTACCACTACTACCACCCTTAGCCAGGGTGGTGCCAGATGCCCACCACCACTACCACCCTTAGCCATGGGGGCTGGATGCCTACCACTACTACCACCCTTACCCAGGGGGCTGGATGCCTACCACTACTACCACCCTTAGCCAGGGGGTGCCAGATGCCTACCACTACTACCACCCTCACCCAGGGGGCTGGATGCCTACCACTACTACCACCCTCACCCAGGGGGCTGGATGCCTACCACTACTACCACCCTTAGCCAGGGGGTGCCAGATGCCTACCACTACTACCACCCTCACCCAGGGGGGCTGGATGCCTACCACTACTACCACCCTCACCCAGGGGGTGCCAGATGCCCACCACCACTACCACCCTTACCCAGGGGGCTGGATGCCTACCACTACTACCACCCTTAGCCAGGGGTGCCAGATGCCTACCACTACTACCACCCTCACCCAGGGGGCTGGATGCCTACCACTACTACCACCCTCACCCAGGGGGGCTGGATGCCTACCACTACTACCACCCTTAGCCAGGGGTGCCAGATGCCTACCACTACTACCACCCTCACCCAGGGAGGGCTGGATGCCTACCACTACTACCACCCTCACCCAGGGGGTGCCAGATGCCCACCACCACTACCACCCTTACCCAGGGGGGCTGGATGCCTACCACTACTACCACCCTTAGCCAGGGGGTGCCAGATGCCTACCACTACTACCACCCTCACCCAGGGGGCTGGATGCCTACCACTACTACCACCCTCACCCAGGGGGCTGGATGCCTACCACTACTACCACCCTTAGCCAGGGGGTGCCAGATGCCTACCACTACTACCACCCTCACCCAGGGGGGCTGGATGCCTACCACTACTACCACCCTCACCCAGGGGGGCTGGATGCCTACCACTACTACCACCCTTAGCCAGGGGTGCCAGATGCCTACCACTACTACCACCCTTACCCAGGGGGCTGGATGCCTACCACTACTACCACCCTCACCCAGGGGGCTGGATGCCTACCACTACTACCACCCTCACCCAGGGGGCTGGATGCCTACCACTACTACCACCCTCACCCGGGGGGCTGGATGCCTACCACTACTACCACCCTTAGCCAGGGGGCTGGATGCCTACCACCACTACCACCCCCACTCATAGGATGGACAATGCATGACACAACCAGCACACCACAACCTAGGGAATGCAAGAAAAAGACATCCCCCAACACCATGACAAGCGTGTGTAGACTGTGTCAAATGCCTACAACACTGAACATGACTTTGAACATACAATGTGACCCCGTAGCACATGTGCCACACATATATGTGTGTGGCCCCCACAATGCAAGCAGGCCATGACCATTGTGGCAATGGGGTCCAAACCCCCATCATCACAGTGACCAAAAGGTAAGTGTGGGGTCCATAGCTGAAGCACATTCTGAACATTGTGGCAATGGGGTCTAACGCCCCATCACCACAGTGACCAAAATGTAAGTGTGGGGTCCATAGCCGAAGCACATATTGAACATTGTGGCAATGGGGTCTAACGCCCCATCACCACAGTGACCAAAAGGTAAGCGTGGGGTCCATAGCTGAAGCACATTTTGAACATTGTGGCAATGGGGTCCAAACCCCCATCATCACAGTGACCAAAAGGTAAGTGTTGACAAAGAAAGAGCTGCAACTGCCAAACTGCATGGATGATTCCTGGTCACAGAACAAAAAACACATCAGTGGCAAAGTAGTGCATGTGTTCCATTGCAACATAAATTGGGGGAGCCAAATACTGCAGTGCAAATAAGACATACCTTTGGCCATGTGCAGACAAACAACACCCATGGGGGCTGACACTGTCAACATTCATCAATGACACAATGACAGAAGTGACCATCAGAATGCAGACCCACATATTTGCACCAATGGGCACACAAATGCAGATACCCTGTGGAGACTGTAGATGTGAGGTGAACAGATACCATACCATGGCAGCAATGGGACACACAAACCATGATCATTGTGCTGACCGATGACCTAGGAGTCCCAGGGACAGCAGGGGAAACCCACCAAACTACATACAGCCAATGGCACACCCAAGATATGCCAATGCAGTGGTGCAGATGCACAAACACAAACAGGCAGACCCACACTGCACATCATACACAACAGGTGAGGGGGTGCCAGTGTCCCCAGGCAACCACACAACACATGAGGAGACCTGAATACCAATCATACAGATGTGCATACAGTGCCACACAAAGGTAACTCATGGATCCAAATCCCCAATGTGGGCAAGCAGGCATTGTCAGATGAGAGGGAGCACAAATCACACATGTCACACAGGCACGTAGGAACAGCAACTGACACAGCAAGACACAGACACACCACAGCACTACCCCCAGGGCCCCCACAATGTGGTGACCCTGGGCTGCATTACAATCCCACTGTGATGACAAAGCTAAATGTCGTTCACACTGTGAACCACAGACATGTGTCCTGAGCAACAAACTACCATCACACCTACACAAGCACAAATCAATCAGCATGGCCAGTAAGCCAAGGCCAACAAGGAGGCAGGGGCCTAGCCGGGCAACAACTCTCATCTGCACACACTCAACACCACACCCCTCGACCTCCAACAATGTGCAGCAGTGAAGCACACATGCACTGGTGACATTGCACATGCACCCATGACTATTCCAGGGTGGTGGGTGGGAACCAAGGTGCAGAAATACATCACACATGGCCACTCAACAAGACTCCTGAATGTCTGACACACTGCACACTACGCTGTACATGGACATGACGGCAATACCACACCAACCAATGGGATCCCAGCCACAGTCACACACCAATGAAGAAGCCAAGGTCACCCACAAAGAACACACATAGACAACAACCAACATTGCAGCCCGGCCCCTGAGGAGTGCCAGCAGTCACACACACAACGTGTCACAATCACTGAAAGATAACACAAACTGGAAATCACATGACAGGGGCAAACAACAAGTGCCAACCTGACTGTGACCCATCTGCGTCTGCACACAAACTCAGCCCTGACAGCAAACACACCTATGGGTGACACCCTGATGACCAGTAATGTGCCATGCACCCACATCACAGACAACCCAGGGAGAAGACTTTGGGGGAACATAGGTCAACTCAGCAAGCATCACAAACAGGTACAACACTAGGGATCACAGCATGCACAGCTAAACGGAAGTGAACACACAGACATGCACATACAACACACACCTTGGGCGCAGGCAATGTCACAGGAGTACACACTGCCATGAGGGGACTCCACTCCTGTGTGAGGAAAGCTGTGCCATATGTTGCCTCAGTAGGGCCCCATCATGTCAGCTGAGCACTTGGTCACACAATCAACAATTAGCACCAAATGAAGGCTCCTGTCACATCAGCCTGGTCATGGAAGTGCCCACGAAATCATCAGCACAGATCCAACACACTTGTATAGCAATGTTGCACTGACAACACAGATGAGTCCTTCCCCATTGATGCCCAAACCTGCATGTCCAGTGGAGATGGCCACACGGTCAGGGAAGTAGACGAATTGAACAATGGCAGGCACAACAGATGTGCAGGGGTGGAAGCCACAGATGTGAAATAGCTAATCTAAGTAGGAAATCCCATTGCCAAATACTGAACACATGACACCCTCAGATGCTGCTATGGATGACATGGATACACCACAGGATAGGACACATTCCCCCTGGACCACATGGGTTCCTGCACAGTAACACTTCATGATCATGAGACCAAATATCACCATCACTGCAGCAAGGGCATGGTTAGCATCATCAACAACATGTACATCAGAAGCATAAGCACTAGAGAACAGAAAGTTGCTTTATTCAGCATATGTGTGTAATGAAAACAAAGTCCAGAAAAAACACAAAGGCCAATGGCCAGTCCATTGTCAAAGTCCAAACTGGGTGACAGTGGCAGATGTCACCCTACGCATGCCTGCACAAAACCAGGGACAATCCACTAGGAGGGGCAACCGGGGGGGGCAGGCCAGGCACCGCAGGGACAGGATCAGGGCTCACCAGGAGGAAGCATGGAAGGGGTGGTGGGTGCTGGAGAGCCACTGACAACTGCAGTGGAGGTGTCTGACATGGTGTGTGCCGGCACAACTGGGGGCATGACTCAGATGTTGTGGGTGCCGGCACGACTGCAGTGGACCCTGCAGATGGAGTGGACAGGTCCGCCACTGCAGTGCCCAAGTCAGACAGGGTGGTAGTGGACTCCACTGCAGTGCCTACCACCAGGGGAGGAGAATGGGGAACAGGCAAGGTGGGCTGGACAGAGGGGGAGGACACCCTCACCACATCAGTGGCACAGACAAGCGCAGCGGGGGGTGTGGTGCCGGGAGAGCAAGTGGCAGGGGAGAAGGCCGGATCCTCTTGGGGATGGTATATCTGTGGGTGGGGAACCTGGGGCAGGGTGTGGTGGGGGCACCTGTGGAGTGGGGGCCTGAGGGATGGAGGAAGGAGACCTGGTGCCTGAGCTGCAGGGGCGGCGGCGGGGTCTTGCTCTTACGACTCCGGGGGGACTTGCGGGTGGGGGCCTCAGTCTGTCTGCGCCTGGGGGAGGGTGTCCGGGGGTGAGGGGCACTCTGCTCCGTGTGGGTGGGCTTCCTCTTCCCCCTGAATGCTGTATCAGCTGAATCAGAGGGGTGGAGGCCGAGGTCACTGAGGAAGAGCCGCTGGGTCTTTGGGGTTGCAGGTGAGGCAAGGGAGGGTGTTTTGGAGGGAGAGGCAACTGAGGACTGCGCAGTGCTCGTGGACGCATGTGTGTGTTCCAGGGCCCCATCCCCTGTGAGTCTGGTTTCAGTCCCCTGACTGTGTGTGCGTGTGCGTTTTGTTTGTGGCGTGTGTGTCTGTGTGCTGGATGTGTGTGTGCTGGTGTGTGCCTGTGCCGGTGTGTGTGTGCTTGGGACGGGTAAGGTGCTGGGGAGTGTGGATGGAGCAGAGGCAGGAGGGGTGAGGGACTGTCTGAGGAGGGACACTGCTGCCGTCAGGGAGGAGTCCATGGACCTATTGCCCCTCTGTAGGTCAGACATGCCCGATGAGATGCCCTCCATGAACGACACCAGCTGAGTCAACAGAGCGGTTGGATTCAACCCAGATCAGTTGACTGGGGGTGAGTGTTTGATTGGCTCAAACGTTCCGTCCCTCATCCCCTTTTGTATCGCTTTGGTCGCCCTAAGTTGGCGGGGGTATGCCCAGACGTGGGTCCCTTGCTCACTTTGCCACTGGATTCAAGCACGCCTGGCTGATGACGGCTGAAATGCCAGAAACCGGTCCTAGGATGCTTGTTTCCGGTCCAGGGAAGACATGGCTTGGCAGTTCGGGCTGGACTGTTCCCATGAGGCACAGGGTCAGACTGATTTGCATATGGCCATGTCTGAACTGGGGTGGTGGAGTGAGCTAAAGAATGATGATGGATTTAACCCAGATCAGTTGACTGGGGGTGAGTGTTTGATTGGCTCAAACGTTCCGTCCATCATCCCCTTTTGTATCGCTTTGGTCGCCCTAAGTTGGCGGGGGTATGCCCAGACGTGGGTCCCTTGCTCACTTTGCCACTGGATTCAAGCAAGCCTGGCTGATGACGGCTGAAATGCCAGAAACCGGTCCTAGGATGCTTGTTTCCGGTCCAGGGAAGACATGGCTTGGCAGTTCGGGCTGGACTGTTCCCATGAGGCACAGGGTCAGACTGATTTGCATATGGCCATGTCTGAACTGGGGTGGTGGAGTGAGCTAAAGAATGATGATGGATTTAACCCAGATCAGTTGACTGGGGGTGAGTGTTTGATTGGCTCAAACGTTCCGTCCATCATCCCCTTTTGTATCGCTTTGGTCGCCCTAAGTTGGCGGGGGTATGCCCAGACGTGGGTCCCTTGCTCACTTTGCCACTGGATTCAAGCAAGCCTGGCTGATGACGGCTGAAATGCCAGAAACCGGTCCTAGGATGCTTGTTTCCGGTCCAGGGAAGACATGGCTTGGCAGTTCGGGCTGGACTGTTCCCATGAGGCACAGGGTCAGACTGATTTGCATATGGCCATGTCTGAACTGGGGTGGTGGAGTGAGCTAAAGAATGATGATGGATTAAACCCAGATCAGTTGACTGGGGGTGAGTGTTTGATTGGCTCAAACGTTCCGTCCATCATCCCCTTTTGTATCGCTTTGGTCGCCCTAAGTTGGCGGGGGTATGCCCAGACGTGGGTCCCTTGCTCACTTTGCCACTGGATTCAAGCAAGCCTGGCTGATGACGGCTGAAATGCCAGAAACCGGTCCTAGGATGCTTGTTTCCGGTCCAGGGAAGACATGGCTTGGCAGTTCGGGCTGGACTGTTCCCATGAGGCACAGGGTCAGACTGATTTGCATATGGCCATGTCTGAACTGGGGTGGTGGAGTGAGCTAAAGAATGATGATGGATTAAACCCAGATCAGTTGACTGGGGGTGAGTGTTTGATTGGCTCAAACGTTCCGTCCATCATCCCCTTTTGTATCGCTTTGGTCGCCCTAAGTTGGCGGGGGTATGCCCAGACGTGGGTCCCTTGCTCACTTTGCCACTGGATTCAAGCAAGCCTGGCTGATGACGGCTGAAATGCCAGAAACCGGTCCTAGGATGCTTGTTTCCGGTCCAGGGAAGACATGGCTTGGCAGTTCGGGCTGGACTGTTCCCATGAGGCACAGGGTCAGACTGATTTGCATATGGCCATGTCTGAACTGGGGTGGTGGAGTGAGCTAAAGAATGATGATGGATTAAACACAGATCAGTTGACTGGGGGTGAGTGTTTGATTGGCTCAAACGTTCCGTCCATCATCCCCTTTTGTATCGCTTTGGTCAGCCCTAAGTTGGCGGGGGTATGCCCAGACGTGGGTCCCTTGCTCACTTTGCCACTGGATTCAAGCAAGCCTGGCTGATGACGGCTGAAATGCCAGAAACCGGTCCTAGGATGCTTGTTTCCGGTCCAGGGAAGACATGGCTTGGCAGTTCGGGCTGGACTGTTCCCATGAGGCACAGGGTCAGACTGATTTGCATATGGCCATGTCTGAACTGGGGTGGTGGAGTGAGCTAAAGAATGATGATGGATTAAACCCAGATCAGTTGACTGGGGGTGAGTGTTTGATTGGCTCAAACGTTCCGTCCATCATCCCCTTTTGTATCGCTTTGGTCGCCCTAAGTTGGCGGGGGTATGCCCAGACGTGGGTCCCTTGCTCACTTTGCCACTGGATTCAAGCAAGCCTGTCTGATGATGGCTGAAATGCCAGAAACCGGTCCTAGGATGCTTGTTTCCGGTCCAGGGAAGACATGGCTTGGCAGTTCGGGCTGGACTGTTCCCATGAGGCACAGGGTCAGACTGATTTGCATATGGCCATGTCTGAACTGGGGTGGTGGAGTGAGCTAAAGAATGATGATGGATTAAACCCAGATCAGTTGACTGGGGGTGAGTGTTTGATTGGCTCAAACGTTCCGTCCATCATCCCCTTTTGTATCGCCATGGAGGACACTCAGCATGGCTGTCTGCCCTACATGGAGCTGGCGAAGGAGGTACACAGACTCCTCACTCAGGGCAGCAGGGGACACAGGGGCAGGGGGTGCGGTGCCTGGCCCAAAGGAGACACGCTCCCGAACATGGGAGCTTCCACGGACCTGGGGAATGGGAGCCGATGGGAGGGCGGTGGTGGTGCTGGTGGTGGCGGGGACAGCAACACTAGCTGGGGTGTGGTGGCTGCTGACACCCGCCTCCATAAGGGAGTCATCCTCCGAGTTGCTCTGGTCCTCAGCTGAGGTGGATGGTGCTGAGGACTCCTCGGTGTGGCTCCCCTCGCCCTCCGTGCCACTGGGTCCCTCCGACCACTCCTCGGCTGCTGACCCAGTCTGGCTCTCCGGCTCCTCCTGGTCCGTGGAGCTGTCCCCTTCCGTGGCCGTGGATGTATCTGCAAACAATGGGGAAACAGACAGACATCAGTCACCTGCACCAAACGCACACACCACTGTGAGCACAGCACATTACAGAGCAAGCCCTGGCATCATTAGTTGTACATTGCTAAAAGTGCCCTAACTGAACAGGAGAAGCCAATTGTCAGTCTGATGCCAACCATGGCACTCACATCCCACATGGCCTTGCACCCATCTGTCTGGTGTCTGTTGGATAGCAACACCCCAGTGTGGACACATGCACCAACTACACAGTAGTTGGACAGTGCAGAGGACACGGTGTAGCATGTGGACATGCACACATCACAACTCTTGCCACTGAGTCAGTACAGGTTTCCGGATGAAAGGGACGCCCAGAGTCAAATAGGATATGCATGTGATGCATACCAGCGACAGACACCATGATGCACCCATGTCCTGATAGCCATCGCCACAATGGTGTGCATGTAGCACATGTCACTCCCCTGCAGGATCACCAATAAGTAGACACATGCCATGGCGGAGGCATGACTGCTAAGTCATACATCACTGTCTCAGTGATGTATGACTTGGCAGCCAGACAACAACACTCTGCACTGTGTCACAATAGTAGGTCATAGGGAATGCAAGTCCTGGAGCTGCACAAGTGCACATGTACATCCCCCACACAACACATCATCTTAACCCTCATCTGTCCAGGTCATACCGATTGGACATATGGGAGACCTGTGACACTACCCTCTGAACCTGAGCCCCTCACAATCTGCTGTGAATGGGGAACAGCTGCCTGAACTTCACATTCGCATACCCCAGTCTGCACGGGCAGCTGATCAAACACCTATGTGACACACAAGTATCGTCTCCTATGGTCACATCTCCAGTGGCATGCTGAGCCCCTACCAAGAAACACCCCAGCAGTCCTGGCAACAAATCCACAGCACACTGACACAGAGGCAGACACCTGAGGGGTCAAATCACTGCGCACAATGTGTCAGCTGATACACGGGAGTGGGAGTACAGAGTGCATTGCATGGCCTGGAGTAGGCATGACTGTCCTGCCCCACATGAATGAGGGATGAGCCCTGGACAGTGGATAGCTGGCTATGTATGTGTGACACACGTAATCTGCATACTCCTGGGGCCCAAACATTGTTCCCACCCGCTGCATGGGTGTGTGCCACATACCCCAGGCACATGTGGTGGCTCAGCAAGTGGACCGCATATCAAAGCAACACGCAGATTACATGTCCGAACACAGGCGTTGTGTGAACAATGGACCCACCCATGATGCCCACAACAGAGTTAGGGAAACAGATGCTGTCCCCCACCTTTAGTGAAGCAAACTGCAAGGACACAGTCCCAAGTGACACAATTCCCTGAATGTAAGGGCCACACCTGGGTATCAGATGAGGAGTGGGCAGTGCACAATAGAGGGACATGGCTCCTGGACAACATGACTGCTGTACTGTGGCAGATGAACCAGGCCAGAGGAGGGCACAAAGCATGAAATACAGAGTTCACAGTGCAGTCTTTGACTCACCCCCTCCTTGCTGCTGTCTGGCCTTCAGCTGCCCATCCAGGTCTGGAAACACCACCGCCAGGATTTGGAGCATGTGGGGGTCAGGGTCCGTGTTCCGCCCCTCCTGCGAGGAGGCGACAGCTTCAGCTGGACCTGTGCAATCCTCCGGGTCCAGCCCCGAAGGTCCTGCCACCTCTTCTGGCAGTTGCGGATCCGGCGCTTGTAGACCCCCACGGACCGGACAGCCCGGACGATGTCCTT
The DNA here is from genome assembly GCA_963921515.1 of Calotriton arnoldi. Classification (NCBI taxonomy): domain Eukaryota; kingdom Metazoa; phylum Chordata; class Amphibia; order Caudata; family Salamandridae; genus Calotriton; species Calotriton arnoldi. Next base: position 2,664,950 of record CAWUFW010000792.1, read on the forward strand.
CCAGATCTCCTGCTTCCGATGGGCATTAACCTGTCAGGATGACAAAGTGAAAAGGCCATTACTACACATGCAACATATCCGTGCATGACACAGTTGTATATACATGTCTCATTCACAGGGGCACATGATGTACACAGGCAGTGCAACGCTGCCCATGGACAGTTTGCCAGACGTCACTACATGGTATCATTGCATGGGAAGTAAAACCTTGTTCAAATGCACTGTCACTGCACCATACCTGTCCAGTGCATGTCACTACACACTATGGGGGTGACAACTACTCAGTGAGCCTGCTAGCCAGTGGCGTGCAGACTTTCAGCCTTGCTAGTCAGACAAAATGCACATTCAGAAAGGCAGTGCACAGAACACTCACCTGCTCCCCTGGTGTCCCATACAGCTTGCTGTACTGTGGAAGTAGGCTGTCCAGCAGGGCCTGGTTCTCCTCAAGGCTGAAGGCTGGGGCTCTCTCCACAGTACGTGCCATTGCAGGGTCCAGAGGGGCAGAGACAGCAGCAGTGCAGTGGCAGATGTCGTCCTGGAGCATGTAGTGCAGGCAAGTGAGCTCTCAGGGGAACAGCCAGCAATATATATGTGCTGGAGAGGCAGATACTGTCCCTTGTGTCCAAAGTGATAGGTCCAAGTCGTTTGCATCTTCTGAATCTGGCCAATCCATGGAATAGCAGCACCAATACACGCCCACGGCATCCTTCAAATCTTCAACTTCATGACATACATGATTTTGCAACATTGTTGTGGGTGACCAACTGAATTTCCAGCAACCGACTCGTTTGAATTTCGAAAACGCGTCCGTTGCCAGGCAAGGCCATTGTCAATGGGTGCGCACCGATCGGTCCATTGCGGTACAACGCGTACAGGGGTACAACGCATACCCGCACACATTGAATGCAATGGGCCGGCCGGGGCACCGATCGGTCCATTGCGGTATCAACGCGTACAGGAGTACAACGCGTACCCGCACACATTGAATGCAATGGGCCGGCCGGGGGCACCGATCGGTCCATTGCGGTACAACGCGTACAGGGGTACAACGCGTACCCGCACGGATGTATGATGATACATCGCAAACAGTAACAACGCAAGCAATCACCCCGCTGTTATAACATCGGAAAAGCCATTACATCGCACGCATTTACTGCGCATGCTGTTGCCACGCGATTGTAGTGTCTCGGCTGTTTGGTGCAATTACAACGCAGCTGATTACATCGTCTCCCGTTACATCGTATTTTTCTGTTTCCATTAACTCCTGTGCTGGGAAGTCTGCAAAGCATGGGTAAATAATGTATTTAAACCTGATAATAACTGGTTTTAAAAGTGGTTAATTAACCATATTTTATTTTAAAAAATAGCAACACTTGAAGTAGGGTATAAAAGGTATAAAAGGAGGCGCACTCCATTTGCAGGCCAGTTCTGACCAGTTCCCACGGCACACCAGAAGCGTTCTGCTTACGTCCTGACTACTACCCAGGTGCTGAGATCTGCGCATATATGAGGGTGACCTTCAGCTGAGACATTAACCGAAACAAGTAAGTGCCTTTAATTCCTGTAATGTAATCCCGTTAACTTTCCTCTAGCAGTAAATGCACTAACCGTATTTTTGTTCACATTTTTCCAGAGTGTTAACTGCAAACTCTGCGTTTTCCAAAAGCGAAAATCGAGAGCAATCCCTCCCGCAGCAAAGCTTGTAAGTACTCACCATATAAATAGAGCATATGTCGTAACAACGTTCAATCAAACTTGCGTAACTGAATTGTTTGTCAGTTTCACAAGCGTACATTCCCTGTACTGTCCGGTGTGCAATTTATAGCGTGCCCAAAAGTGTCTTTTGCTAAGTGCTAACTGTACGTTAGCGTTTGTTTATGCTTTTGTCCGAAAATTAATTGTACTGATTTGCAGTAGGAGAGGTGTTAGATGGAGACAGGGGGAGGTTGGTTGCAGGCTGGGAGCGGAAATCGTTCTTTTACTGTCTCATTATTTTAAAACGGAACAACAAAGTCATGGTTTCTGCTTTAGTATCTTAAGTAACTAACAACCATTGACATAGCCAATTGTCCCATCTTGTTTTTGGTGTAATGCTACCTGCTGTATTATATATCTAGATGCAATTACCGAAAACAACATACCAGTCGCGCTGAACACAATACTAAGCACCGTTTTTAGGCCTGGGTGTTTTAAACCACGCCTTTTAATTACACCAAACACCCCCTTTAAAGCGACCCCCTTATTTGCAGGGGCATAAGGAACCCTCCCCAACCCCACGCCACTCCTTGCTTTCGGAAGTACAGCGAGGTGAAGTTGTTAATGTGCCTCTTTTGTCTGCAACTTTACAAGCAAAGGGTCAGCTCATAATGTGAAAAGGTGTGCAAGTAACTAATTGAAGGGCTGTGTGAATGGCTGGATGGTTTAGTCAAAGGATCAATGGATCAATGAAAGCCTGAATGGATACATAATGAAAGGATGGATGAGTGGATGAGTGGGAGTATGGATGAGAGGAAAGGTAAATAGATGGATGTATGGGTGGATGGGTAGATGGATGGGTAAAAGGGTGGATGGGTGTGTGAAAGGATGGATGTATGGATTGATAAGTGGAAGGGTGAATGGATGGGTGAAAGGGTGGATGGAAGAGTGAAAGGAGGGATGAGTAATAGGGTGAATGGATAGATTAATGAATGGCTGAGTAGATAGGTGTGTGGGTGGGTGGAAGGATGGATGGAAGAGTGAAAGGATGGATGAGTAATAGGGTGAATGGATAGATTAATGAATGGCTGAGTAGATAGGTGGGTGGGTGGAAGGATGGATGGAAGAGTGAAAGGATGGATGAGTAAGGTGTGGTGCAGCGGCCAGGGCAGCTGACTTCGGAGCACAGGGGTCACGGTTCGATCCTTGGCTCCGGCGGATGCTCAGCTCAGCACCCTGTGACTCTGGGCAATAGCTCACTTAATTTCCACAATGGCCCCCAGCGCCTTGACACCCGTAAGGGTGAGTAGTTCGCGCTTGACAAATATGGGTTTAGATTTCGATTTATTAATGAATGGCTGAGTAGATAGGTGGGTGGGTGGATGGATGGAAGAGTGAAAGGATGGATGAGTAATAGGTTGAATGGATAGATGAATGAATGGCTGAGTAGATAAGTGGGTGGGTGGGTGGAAGGATGGATGGAAGAGTGAAAGGATGGATGAGTAATAGGTTGAATGGATAGATTAATGAATGGATGAGTAGATAAGTGGGTGGGGGGAAGGATGGATGGAAGAGTGAAAGGATGGATGAGTAATAGGGTCAATGGATAGATTAATGAATGGCTGAGTACATAGGTGGGTGGGTGGAAGGATGGATGGATAAGTGAAAGGGGATGGAGAAAAAAAGGGAGATGAATGACTTAAAGTGTGAACGGGTGGATGGATGAGTAAGTGAAAGGATGGCTGGATGGGTCGAAAGGGTAAATGGCTGGATGCATGAGTGAACAAGCATTGGCATAGCCAATAGGTCTCGCCTTTGGGACCTTATAAGTGTTTTTAGCCAGAGCTATTGGCTTTGCCATTGTCTTTAATCTATGTTGTAGAGCATTTTTGTTACCTTATATATAACCAAGTAAACATTATGTACAACTGAACGACCCTATTAAAAAAAGAATTAACCTATACAATGTCTTCTAGTTTGTCTGTCCTGATGCTGAGGTGCTGCTGTGCTGATGCTCAGGTGATGCTGAGTTATACTGACATGGTGCTGAAGTGGTAGTGTGCTTGTACGGAGGTGGTGCTCAGTGATACTGAGGTGGTGCTGAGTGATGCTGAGTTGGTGCTGTGCTGTTGCTGCACTAATGCTGAAGTGGTGCTGCATTGGTGCTGAGGTGGTGCTGTGCTGATGCTGTGATGGGGCTGAGCTGGTCCTGAGTTGGTGCTTTGCTGGTGGTGGTGCAATGATGCGGAGGTGGTGCTGTGCTGATACGGAGGTGGCGCTGTGGTGGTGCTGAGGAGATTCTGCACTGGAGCTGAGTGATGCAGTGGTGGCGCTGAGTGATGCTGTGCTGGTGCTATGCTGATGCTAAGGTGGTGGTGCTGCACTGATGCTTAGATGGTGGTGCTGCACTGACGCCGAGGTAGTGCTGCACTGGTAGTGAGGTGGTGCTGCACTAGTGCTGTGCTGTTGCTGAGGTGGTGCTGCGCTGGTGCTGAGGTGGTGCTGAGGTGATGCTGCGCTGATGCTCAGGTCATGCTGAGTTAAACTGATGTAGTGCTAAGGTGGTGGTGTGCTTGTGCAGAAGTGGTGCTCAGGTGGCGCTGAGTGATGCTTTGGTGGTGCTCCAGTAATGCTGTGATGGTGCTCAGGTGGTGCTGAGTGATGCTCAGGTGGTGCTGTGGTGGTGTTGAGTGATGTTGAGGAGATGACAGTGCTGAGATGGTGCTGAGTGGTGCTGCACTGATGCTGAAGTAGTGCTGCTTTGGTAGTCAGATGGTGCTGCACTGGTGCTGTGCTAGTGCTGAGGTAGTGCTGCGCTGGTGCTAAGGTGGTGCTGAGCTGTGGCTGAATAATGTTGAGGTGGTGTTGTACCAGTGTTGTGGTAGTGCTCAAGTGCTGCTGAGTGATGCTCAGGTGGTGCTGCGATGGTGCTGCTGAAGTGGTGCTGAGTGACGCTGACTGGTGCTGAAGTGGTGCTGCGCTGATGCTGACATGGTGCTGAGGTAGTGCTGCACTGATGCATTGGTGCTGCGGTGGTGCTGTGCTGATGCTGCGCTGATGCTGTGGTGGTGCTAAAGTGGGGCTGTCCGGGGGTGCTGAGTGATACTGAGGTGGTGCTGTGCTGGGGTGGTGCTGCGCTGGGGCTGATTGATGCTTATGTGGTGCTGTGGTGGTGCTCAGGTGCTGAGGAGTGATGCTCAGGTGGTGCTGCAATGGTGCTGCTGTAGTGGTGATGAGTGACGATGACTGGTGCTGAAGTGGTGCTGCAGTAGTGTTGCACTGATGCAGGGGTGGTGCTAAAGTGGTGCTGTGCTGGTGCTGAATGCTGCTGAGGTGGTGCTGAGTCATGCTGAGGTGGTGGTGCTGTGCTGGTCTATGACATTTCTTTCCTGAAATTCTGTCTGCTTACAGTGTCCTAAACCCTCTGAAGAGGGTAAAGTGCAACACTTTGGCAGCCAAAACAATTAAATAAGCATACATATATATCAGCTTAAACACAACAGCACCATCATTAATTTATAGTAAATACAATTTTACTGCTTAAAATAACTACGGTGGAGGGGAGTGAAGAGAAAGAGCTGCAACAAAAACAAGGCTTTTTTTACACTTAGACAAAATGACAAGTGCCTTGTGTAAAGTCAAGAGCCCTGCAAGAGTATTGAACAACAGCCTATAAAAAGAAATACAAATTCGGACTGTTGAGATCTGGTTACATTGACATGCCGATCATGGAGTGTATGCAGAACACCGAGCTGGCTGGAAAGGTTAGTCTGTCTCGGCTCTCACCTGTTTATCTCCCAGAAAGCTGATTAAAGAGGAAGGTGATAAACAGCAAGTAACAGCCCGCTGGCAGCAGCTGCGTGTGGAGGAGGGGACAGACATCGGCACAAACCCGTGGCTGCGTGTGGAGGAGGGGACAGACATCGGCACAAACCCGTGGCTGCGTGTGGAGGAGGGGACAGACATCGGCACAAACCTGTGGCTGCGTGTGGAGGAGGGGACAGACATCGGCACAAACCCGTGGCTGCGTGTGGAGGAGCCAGGGGACAGACATCGGCACAAACCCGTGGCTCCGTGTGGAGGAGCCAGGGGACAGACATCGGCACAAACCCGTGGCTGCCTGTGGAGGAGGGGACAGACATCGGCACAAACCCGTGGCTGCGTGTGGAGGAGGGGACAGACATCGGCACAAACCCGTGGCTGCGTTTGAAGGAGCCAGGGGACAGACATCGGCACAAACCTGTGGCTGCGTGTGGAGGAGGGGGACAGACATCGGCACAAACCTGTGGCTGCGTGTGGAGGAGCCAGGGGACAGACATCGGCACAAACCTGTGGGGGACAGACATCGGCACAAACCTGTGGCGGCTTCAGATCTCCGATCCCTGACGTGTATCACCCCATACTATTAAAATCTGTCACTGACCGGGTGCGGATGGGGGAGGCTAACATTATTAGCAGGAAGAGGGCAGGAGAGGGCAGCAACATGAGGTACAGCGGGATACAGACATCGACTTCAGAGGGTGAAAAACAAGAGACAGCAAGAGGAGGGCGGGAGCGGGCACTAACATGAGGGACAGCGGGATACAGACATCGACTTCAGAGGGTTAAAAACAAGAGACAGCAAGAGGAGGGCGGGAGCGGGCACTAACATGAGGGACAGAGGGATGCAGACATCGGACTTCAGAGGGTCAAACACAAGAGACAGCAAGGAGGAGGGCGGGGGCGGGCATTAAGACGAACCTTTTAAATATTGTTTCGTCTTAAAATGTGAAGTCTGGCTATTATTTTGTATGTAAATCCCGCTTCTTTATTCTGCTATGTGTGATAACAGTCCAGTGCCAAGAATTACAGGGACGGTATGTGCAAACACGCACGGCCCTGTGTGGTTTTTTAAATATTATAATTGTTCGCCGACAGTATCAATTGCTATCTATGGGGAGAGATATAGGCATGCTGCTGCGGGATTGAAACAAGTAAAACAAAAATGGCGGCCGCGCGGTAAAAAAATAAATAAACAGTGGTGCGCGCGCACCACAGAGGAGCGGAAGGGGGGGGAGGGAGCGCGGCAGCCTGCTCAGCTGACCAGCCGCTCGTGCGTCATGGCTTTTGCCGGCATGTGTTTACAATTATCGCGCCCGCGTCTGGGCACGATAATTGGAAACACATGTTTGCCGCACGTACCCATCTCAAAAAGGCCAGCCACGACGCACGAGCGTTTTTGGGACTGCTTTTGAAACTCGCTTACTAAAAGTCTTCGCCTCTAAGCAGCGCTTGCGCGCTACTCGAGGCTCGACCTAATAAATGGATGGCTGTAAGAGTGTATGGATCACTGTACGGATGGATGGTGGTCTATGTGAAGATGAGGGGCACCATTGGAGGGTGATAGCAGGTCCGGACTGTCCGGACTGGGCATTGTGTGTTTGACTGGGAGGCTGGAAAGTGGGGGAGGGGAGCGGTTTTGTTACTGTGGGCTGGCACTGCTAAGTCCGTTCAAAGTACAAATAATCCATACAGTTAAACAAAAACACTACCTTTAACTTTTTATAATGTGGTGTAACACACTAAATGTCCACATTTGAACAATCCATTACATGTACCCGACCAAAACCACTGCTCCAATTGTGTCACCTAACTAATAATCCCTCTGCAAAAAAAAAATTTCTTTGTTGTTACAGAGGCTCCAAGTGAACGGAGTTGCAAGGAAAGCAAGCTATTTTGGTCTTTTCGCTAAGTGCCCGAGCACAGTAGTCTAAAAGGTAAAACAGATGAAAAAGATAGTTTGTGATTGAACCTATTCTATTTTTGGCACAGCTAATAAATCCCAACATACGTATCGAAAGTTTATAGGTGCTATTCAAATAATGATGATGGATTAAACCCAGATCAGTTGACTGGGGGTGAGTGTTTGATTTGCTCTAACGCTCCGTCCATCATCCCCTTTGGTATCGCTTCATTCAAAGAAACATTTGCACCATTTGTAATGTACCACAAATTGTGTATGGTTATTGCTGCTCTCGAAAAAATTATTGTCTCCTTTTGTTGCAGTAATGTACCTATAACCGTTTACACCTTTTACGACTCACAACAGTAAACTATGTACATGTTTGTGTATAGAAACTGATTTTGCTTTTCTTTCTCTTTTTTTTTTTTAGAGCTAATGTCGGTTCCAAAGATGGCCAAATACATCACCTCCAGCAGAGGAAACCGTCTACTAAAACATAGTGGTTATGTATATTGTAAAGAGAGACATTCGGAGCCACGGGGTCATTGGAGGTGTGTGCACTACTACTCCAGCCATTGCAGAGGCAGAGCGGTTACTCTGGGTGACTCTGTTTTAAGAAGCACAGACCATAACCACTCTGCCTCTGCAACGGCTATTGAAGTGAGAGAATCTATAAATGAAATGAAAGTGATTGCAGGCAACTCCAATGACCCGTGCGGTGCTATTTTAAGGGAGGTATCACAACACATTCCTGAACATGTTGCCAGTAGTATGCCCACTATTCCCAACTTGCGTAGAATAATCCAACGTAAGAAACAGGCAAATAACCCTAAACGCGTTACACCACAAACCTTTTCAGATATAACAATTCCTCATGAACTCTCTCTTACTGTTTCAAACGAACCTTTTATATTGCATGACAATGAAAACCCTCAAAAGCGGATTTTAATGTTTAGTACCCCCGTAATCTAAATAGATTGGAGAACAGTGATATTTGGATGATGGATGGTACGTTTAAAAGTACGCCCACCCCTTTCACCCAAATATACACTATTCACGGCTACGTTAACAACACAGTAGTTCCTTTAGTGTACAGTTTACTACCAGACAAACAATCCTCAACGTATAATGAATTTTTGTCAGTCCTAAAAGTAAAAATTCCAAACAAAAGTCCGAGAAAAGTAATCATGGACTTTGAGTTACCAATGATGAATATTATAAACAAATTGTACATGGATACCCAAATCCAAGGATGTTTTTTCCACTTTTCTCAGGCGTTTTGGCGTAAAATTCAAAAAACATCCCTAATTGAGGATTATGCATCTGACAGCAAACTACAGTTTGAGCTTAAAAAACTAACCGCCCTTTGCTTTGTTCCTCCTGACAGTGTAGACGAGTACTACACATCGATTACAGAGTCAGAGTACTTTATGGCAAATGAAGAAAAATTGGCACCAATTTTAAACTATTTCGAAGACACATGGATTGGCCATCTAAGCAGGTCGGGTCGCCGGAGGAAACCACGTTTCCTTGTGGACTGGTGGAACTGCTACTCGACCTTCTTAGAGGGAGGAGCAAAGACAAACAATGCCATAGAGGGTTGGCACAACTCTTTAAACCACAGTATTGGCAAACCTCACCCTAATTTCTAAAAAATTTTAGAGATCTTGCAAAAGGAGCAAAGTTACCAGGAATTGCGAATGTCACAATCATTAGCAGGTACTCTACATCCACGTATTTCCCACCGAACAAAAGAAATGTCTGCAAGACTATTAGCAGCACTAAAACTTTTTACGTTGTCTGTGGCTTCTGACTACCTAGCTTCCATTGCACATATACTGAATTCCTTTGCCTAAGAATTTTTGTACTTTCCTTTCTCGCATCCCAAATGTAAGCCAAAAGATTCCTGTAGTCTCCACAAATGTGTCCATAAATCGACAAATGCATAAAACTGCAGAATGTGGCAGACTGTGATTAGGGTTAACCGCTCATTTTGCACACCGCATGCATGCCAGCCAGCCCTTTTCCCAAAAATGCTGTTCTATTAACCCACACAATACCATCCAACCAAGAAGCCGAACAAAATCCGATGTGAAACATGTTCAATTTGTTTTGCAAACAACAAATCATAAGTAATAATCAATGTCCAAGTATTATAACTGTATAAGAAACCATTCCATAAATGTAATATACAAACGTACCACCCAACATATTTGTTCAATTAAATCAATAATACCTAATAAGTATAATATTTGTTTAATAAACAATACCATACATGTTATATGCTAAAGTTCCACCTGCATTTTTCTTCTAAAGTCTAACAATAATGCCAAACGTTACTTATTGCGTCAGCGCTTACAGTGAAAATTAAATGTGCCTAATTTCTTTCATGAAGTCCAATGTGAACCAGGATATAATTAAAATGTACATAAAACAACATGCTGAAATTTGTATTATATTTACGCAATAATCTGAAAAAGTAATAAATGTAATATGTGTTTTTATATGGTACAACAAAAGCGAATAAATAAGTGAAATGAAATAAGAATCCAATCATGTCCATGTAATATTTCAATCGTGAAAAGAAATAACAATTCAATGATGTGCATGTAAAAAGTTAATAGTGGAATTAAATTCACAACAGCACCTTCTAGCTTTCACAGCTGAAGATTTATTACACAAGCTGCATGTTTTTGGTGAAGTAAAGCTTTACCTGGAAATAACTGTTGCTCTTGGAGTTTCTTGACATCTGTTTATTACTATTATGTGTCAGTCAGTAAAGCAACCTAAAATCTAAATCCGTATTTGTAAAGCGCGAACTACTCACCCTTACGGGTCTCAAGGCGCTGGGGGCCGTTGTGGAAATTAAGTGAGCTATTGCCCAGAGTCACAGGGTGCTGAGCTGAGCTGCCGCCGGAGCTGGGATTCGAACCATGACCCCTGTGCTCCGAAGTCAGCTGCCCTGGCCGCTGCACCACACCTCTCCACACCAACCAAAGCTATTCTTGGCGTGTGGGAAATTTGAAACATGGAGGGTGAATGACCATATGCCACCCACGCTCTTGCTATTCCGGTTAGGCAGGCATTGCTGAAGACTACAACACATAGAACTGATACCCATTTGTTTGCCAAGGAATTTTAAGAATGCCCACTAAAGTACATTTGCGGGCATTCTCAAACTCCAACCCTTTCCCACACTGGAATTGGTCATACATTTACTTCAACCAAGAGCTTGAGGCACTGCTGTTTCAGGATGGAAAGGTAAAAGGATCAGCCTCATATTTAACAGAAGTGTAAAAGATGCCTTTCTCCACAGGGACCTTTTCCCCATGTAGAAAATGAAGAAAATAATCCAACATTTGTACAGGAAGCGTCATCACCCACTGTGAGCAATCCTGGCTACGTAGAATTCTGCATTTGTATGGGAGACTTCATTCTCCCCTGTGCGTAATTCTGCCTAAAATCGGTCACCAATTATACGACATCCCCAGACGTATGCCCGGAATCCTGACCCTAGTTCAGCTTTAGAGGAGTAAATTTGGGCATGTTTGTGAAAATTACAAACCAGTACACACAAAGGCTTCATGGCATTGCTAAGTTATAGCTATGTATATGATCTGCCTTCCAAAGTTTGAATAGGCGTGTGAAAAATTTCAATCGATGTTGTGCTTTCATAAAACGTCGATGTTGTGCTTTCATAAAACGTCGTACCGATTGTCACAGAACAATGGCTATGTGAGCGTCAGTGTCCTTCCAAACACTGAATATACCTTTATCAGACCTACTCAGAGTAGCAACATGGAGTAACCAAATGTGTTTTGCGTTATCAAAGGCCTTATTGAATTGGACAATGGCTATGTGAGCGTCAGTGTCCTTCCAAACACTGAATATACCTTTATCAGACCTACTCAGAGTAGCAACATGGAGTAACCAAATGTGTTTTGCGTTATCAAAGGCCTTATTGAATTGGACAATGGCTATGTGAGCGTCAGTGTCCTTCCAAACACTGAATATACCTTTATCAGACCTACTCAGAGTAGCAACATGGAGTAATGAAATGTGTTTTGCGTTATCAAAGGCCTTATTGAATTGGACAATGGCTATGTGAGCGTCAGTGTCCTTCCAAACACTGAATATACCTTTATCAGACCTACTCAGAGTAGCAACATGGAGTAACCAAATGTGTTTTGCGTTATCAAAGGCCTTATTGAATTGGACAATGGCTATGTGAGCGTCAGTGTCCTTCCAAACACTGAATATACCTTTATCAGACCTACTCAGAGTAGCAACATGGAGTAACCAAATGTGTTTTGCGTTATCAAAGGCCTTATTGAATTGGACTCTATTAACGATTACGCTTAGCAGGCTAAAAACTGTGTAAGGTATGCGCATCGAACCTGAGAGATATTAACATTGAAATGAATGTACATAGTGTACATAATTAAGTTAAACTCACTTACCTTGACGGAGCTCTGCTGCTTTCCACCTGTCTCTCTGTCTCACGACCGACGTAATCGCCTAGTGTGAACATGCAAAAACATGTACCTCCTCAATATTTTAAGTCGTGTGTATGTGATAGAAAGTGTGCATTGAACTGAATGTACATAGTGTACATAATTAAGTTAAACTCACTTACCTTGACGGAGCTCTGCTTTCCACCTGCTCTCTGTCTCACGATGATTCCCGGAACAACGGCAGTAACGTATGCGCGCCGACGTAATCGCCTACTGTGAACATGGATAAAGGACAAGCTTTTACTATGCTCAAAAGATGTGAAGACCGATAAGGATTAACCAAATATAGTTAGAGAATGCTAAAAAAGGTACGTCCTCAATATTCCCAGTCCAAATCAGTTGTTTTAGCTGTTACATTCTGACATTTAATATTTCAATATGCTGCACGCACGTAGGCATCTTAATTCCCTTTTATTGTCACGCGTTGCTGGCATCTTAATTCCCTTTTATTGTCACGCGTTGTAAGTGTGTTTGCGATCGAAATGTCAATTCGCAGTTGTAGCATTCGTGGTAAAAGCATGCGATGCAAAAGATCCTGCGATGTAAAGGTCGCGTTGCGATGGCACCGCGTCCAATTACCATCGTTGTAATGGGTGTTTCCCACCCGCACACATTGAATGCAATGGGCCGGCCGGGGGCACTGATCGGTCCATTGCGGTACAACGCGTACAGGGGTACAACGCGTGCCCGCACACATTGAATGCAATGGGCCGGCCGGGGGCACTGATCGGTCCATTGCGGTACAACGCGTACCGGGTACAACGCGTACCACGACACATTGAATGCAATGGGCCGGCCGGGGGCACCGATCGGTCCATTGCGTGATTAACGCGTACAGGAGGTACAACGCTGTACCCGCACACATTGAATGCAATGGGCCGGCCGGGGGCACCGATCGGTCCATTGCGGTACAACGCGTACAGGGGTACAACGCGTACCCGCACACATTGAATGCAATGGGCCGGCCGGGGGCACCGATCGGTCCATTGCTGTTCAACGCATCCCTGTACAAGTGACTGGCATATGTCACCATGCCTGTCTCAGATGGACATATGCCAGCCACAGATAGCTCCCAGGGAGTGAGGGGCACACCTACAACACGACAGCCTGTCCAAACTGTATGATAAGGCATGTAAGGCTGCATTTCCTATTGTGTGTATGTTGGTGTACATGTTGTCCTGTGGGTGTCACCTGGGGGCAGCCACCCCCAGGCTGTGCACGTGTTCATGGGGACAGGATCCTGGGTGTTACGTGTACATGACCACTGTGATGTGCAACTGTTCATATCTGTGCATGTGCCATGGTCACATTTCACGGTGGTGTATGTGTATGTCATGTCACATACCCCGTGAGTCCCATGTGGGACGGTATGTTTGAGCCAGGGTGTCCCAGTGGCACAATAGTGATGGTCCTCCACAGTCTGTGTGCATGTAGTGTTTACAATGTCTCTGATTTCATGTGCACAATGGGAGACAGCCTCCACATCCACGTTGTGTGTGCATGGACTTTGATGTTGTGCGTGTGTGTCACAGACGTCCATGTCTGTCCTGCAGTGGCAAGTGGGACCACTACCTGTGGGGGTCATAGTTGTTTTGCTGTGGTGTATACATGATACTCCATGTAATGCCAGTGTCCATGTGGCAATACAGGGTCCCTGGCAATGTACCTGTCGTTGAGCTGTGATGCCTGGGGCACATCTGTCCTCACATGTCACTGTGGGGGGTGATTGTGACACGGCAGCAGGAGATAGGAACTGTGACACGGCCTCATGATATCCAATGGGCCAACCTGGGACTTATTGATGCCACTTGTTGGACCGTGATGACAGATGTTGGCCATGTATGTACCATACATGTCCTACGGAACTGCACACTTCATGTAGTTGTGCCTCATAATGATGTATGTTGGGATATTGAGTGTGTTCAATGCCGCATATGTGGGCTGACTGACAATCTTGCTTACTTCTCCTCTGCACTGCAGGGCTCCTGCTGTCCATCGACCATTCCCAGACCTGGCAACGATGGTGGAACGGGACAGCATCCGACGGTACCGCTTCACCAGGCAGCTGATTGAGGATTTGGCAGTGCAGTTGGCCCCACATTTGCAGCCTGGCCGGCCGTATCCTACAGCGCTGACCCCCAAGGTGAAGGTGATGGCAGCCCTACACTTCTTTGCCACCGGTACCTTCCAACATACTGTGGCGACTGCTGGTGGGATGTCACAGACCATGTTGAGCCGTGTGCTCCGCAATGTTTTGGCGGCAATGTTGCTATTCCTGAACCGGTACATCTATTTCCCTAGACTGCGACGACTCACTGACGTGAAGAGTGACTTCTATGCCCTGGGGAGGATGCCGCATGTCATTGGCTCCATTGATGGGACACATGTGGCTTTGGTACCACCACAGGCCCAGGAGCAGGCCTACAGGAACCGCAAGCACTACCACTCGGTCAATGCACTGGTGGTGTGTCTTGCAGATATGACCATCACACACGTGTGTGCCCGTTTCCCTGGTTCAGCACACGATGCCTTTGTGATGAGGAGTAGTCGCATCCCCAGGATCATGGCACAGATGCAGAACCAGCGTGCCTGGCTTGTCGGTGTGTACTGACTTTGTGCCATTGTGTGTGATCTGATCTGTAGTATTCCGCCCACTTTTCCAAGTCAGCTAATGTGCACTTGTCTGTCCGTAGGTGACTCGGGATACCCCAACATGCCGTGGTTGCTGACACCCCTCAGGAACCCTGTGACACCAGCCCAGATGCGCTACAATGAGGCACATGGTCGGACCAGGAGAGTGATTGAGCGGACATTTGGTCTCCTGAAGAGCCGCTTCCGCTGCCTGGACAAGACCGGAGGGTCCCTCCCATATGCCCCTGCGAAAGTGTGCAAGATTATCATCGTCTGCTGCATGCTCCACAACCTGGCAGTGCGGAAGGAGTTGCCTCTCATCCAGGATGACAATGACCAACATCCGCCACCTGTGGAGGATCCTGGCCTGGACCACGATGCCAGTGATGATGATGATGATGATGATGAGGGTGATGTCCGCACACAGCTCATCACCAACTTCTTTAGCTGAATGTGAGTATCCTGAGGTGTCATGTCAATGATGTGAGTTGGCATGATATGTGTAGGTGGTGCTCTGGTGCTGTTGGAGTGTGTCCATGGGCTACTTGACTGGATGTGTGTTGCGATGTGTGCTTACAGGTGGGCTGTACTCCCAACAGTGTTGACATGCTAACTTGGTTCTGGGTGGGTATCTTGTAACATGTATTGTGCATGAGTTTTGCTGTTCTGTCCTGTTCTCCATTGCTTTTGACTGTGTGTCATTTCTGTCCTTCACAGGGTACTTTCAGATTCGTTTGGTCAACTGTGTCCACCGACGACGTGATTGCACTTCCAGGGTGGTAGCTGTTGTTTCCCTACAGGTGATGTGCGCCACACCCATGGACTTCCTTCCGTCTACAGTTGTTGACTGTGTGCCCGCTGCCAGGTGGGATTACCTTGCATCTGTAGTGGTTACGACATGTTGCAACTGTGTAATAAACCTGTGCTTCACTTTGTGATGTGCGTTGTCTGTGGTCACACATTTGACTGCCATTTGCTTACTGCACCTGTGGGCTACTTGACTACAACTGGGAATGGGTGTGGTGTCTGTGCATTGCACCGTCTTCCCTGGCAACATCAGTGTAGGCAATGAGTCAGATGGCCTAGGTGTGTATGTGTTGTGTAGCCCTGGTGGTGTGTCTCCCTCATATGTGTCACGTTGCCTTTACTCACATGCCTGTGTTGTACTTGCTGTTGCAGTTCGCATACACAGTGTAATTTTGCAGTTCATCATCCCCATAACAGCACCCACGTTGGAATCACAACAGAGGCAAGTATGGTGTATTAGTGTGTTTATTGTGATACATTTGTGTGAATAGTGCATAGGATGGGTAGTGCTGTACATAAATCTTGCAATCAGAAGTTCCTCGGTGAATTGAAAGTCCTGGTAGACAAAATCCCCAGTATCGGGGCCACAGTTGTCTGAGACATTGGTCCAACTTGTACTCCCCATGCAATGTGTGGGAGTAGTGTTGCCGTCAACAGGGTGAACAGTCTGTGCACAAAGGTGAACATCCAGAACAGGTTCAGGCTTCCTGGGAGTTGCGCTTGGCCATCGGCCTCTCACTTGCCCTCCTCGGACGACCCCTCTTCTTTGGGGGGCCCTCAAGTACAGGCTGCTGCGGTGCAGGGGACTCTCCGCCAGAGTCATCCTCCCTCCCTGTGGCAGTTGCAGTTTGTTCAGCACCAGATGTTGTTGGCACACAGGGAGGTGTGGACTGGTTGCTGTTCATCTGGCGGAGGCATTGTAAAATGTCCCTGTGCACCGCCGTCATCTCATGCAGTGCATCCCACTTGGACTCCACGCGGGACATGTGTGAGTCCACGCGGGACATGTGTGACTCCACGTGGGACATGTGAGAGTCCAAGCGGGCAGGATGGGCAGCCTGCTGCTGTTTCATGTCTCTGAGGAGCCCCACTACCTGGCTGAGATCTCCGGTGCTGGACTGTTACGCATCAGCTATGCGTACCAGTTGTGGGTCATCATGCACACCAGCAACCTCTGCAAGCAGCGACCTCTGTCTCCCACCCCTCCCACCACCCCTGCTGACATGTGCAGTGCGTGCAGTGGCACGCACAGATGACCCTGGTCCACCTTGGGGGTTGGTGGTGGTGGTGGTGTCCATGGCCCCAGGTTGGTCCAGGGTCCCTGTGCTGGTGTTGCTCCTTGTTCTGTCCATGTCGGCAGGGATGGTATTTGTGGTGACAGTCGTTGGAGGGGTGGGTGCAGGGGGTGCAGCTGGTGGTCCTGCTGGTGCTGCAGCTGGTGGTCCTGCTGGTGCTGCATGTAGACTTGCACCGGATGTGCCAGGTTGGTCTTCTTCGTCCGAGGAGGGCAGAGGCTGTACGATACCAGTGAGCTCCGCATCCTCTTGAGCCTGGGACTGGGACTCCTCAGCGTCTGCTGCTGTGTCCCCATCATCACCTGTTTTTGGGAGACACACACAATGTATGTTATGTTTCTGCAGGCATCAATGGTTGACACACCTGACAGTTGTGACTGTGCCTCTGGGTGCGGGCCTGTACATTGCATTGTCCTAAGTCGTCACAGTCAGGGGTTGATATTGGTGTGGCACATTGTCCTGCATTATTTGGGCATTTCTATGTATTTGTTGGGGTGTGAACATGGTCTGCATTGGTTGTATTTGGTTGACAGCCGGCCCTCCTTCCCACCCAGCCAGTCAGTTATCCCACCATGGACTGTGCTTGCATTGCAGGGAGTGGAAGTTGTCTCTCAGGATGTCAGTCAGTGGTGTCCTGCTGTTTGTTGGTGCACAGTTGCCAGCAGGGCCTTGTGCTCCCCACAGCAGTAGCCAGTGTCAGCCATCTTGTGAGTCCTTCTCCACTCCCTGTGATGTGAGCATGGTTCAGGGTGGTGTTGATGGGACAGTTGTGGGGGTGAGCTATGTCTGTGACTGTGACTCCCATCATGCTATTGCCTCCACCCCACTTCCCAGCATTCCCATACTTACTTGCTTTTGTGGGGAGTTCAGTGTGTGTGGGTGTGAGGGCAATGGCAAGATGGCTGACAGTGGTGTCCTGCTGTTGGTTGGTGTGCAGTTCCCAGCATGCCCTTGTGCTCCCCACAGCAGTAGCCAGTGTCAGCCATCTTGTGTGTCCTTATCCACTCCCTGTGATGTGAGCATGGTTCAGGGTGGTGTTGATGGGCCAGTTGTGAGGCTGAGCAATATCTGTGACTACCACTCCCATCATGCTATTGCCTCCACCCCCTTCCCAGCATGCCCATGCTTCCTTCCTTTTGACTCTGCTTCCCTGTGGGGTGGGCTGGCTGTGCTGACAGGATGGCTGGGAGTGTTGTCCTGGCAGTTGTTTGGCTAAAAGTCCCAAGAGTGTCCCTGTGCTTCACACAACATAACCCAGGGTGGTGGTTCTTTGTGGGATCTTGAGTTAGGATGGGAGGCATTGCATTCTACCAGGTGGGTTCTGTGGAGTTTGTGTTGAGGGGGGGTGTGAGGGGAGGTGCTTGTGACTATGGTCAGTGCTGCAAGTCCTCCTTCCCACCCAGCCAGCCAGATATCCCACCATGGAACGTGCTTGCATTGCAGGGAGTGGAAGTTGTCTCTCAGGATGTCAGTCAGTGGTGTCCTGCTGTTTGTTGGTGCACAGTTACCAGCAGGGCCTTGTGCTCCCCACAGCAGTAGCCAGTGTCAGCCATCTTGTGAGTCCTTCTCCACTCCCTGTGATGTGAGCATGGTTCAGGGTGGTGTTGATGGGACAGTTGTGGGGGTGAGCTATCTCTGTGACTGTGACTCCCATCATGCTATTGCCTCCACCCCACTTCCCAGCATTCCCATACTTACTTGCTTTTGTGGGGAGTTCAGTGTGTGTGAGTGTGAGAGCAATCGCAAGATGGCTGGCAGTGGTGTCCTGCTGTTGGTTGTTGCACAGTTGCCAGCAGGGCCTTGTGCTCCCCACAGCAGTGCACAGTGTCAGCCATCTTGTCAGTTGTTTTCCACTCCCTGTGATGTGCGCATGGTTCAGGGTGGTGTTGATGGGACAGTTGTGGGGTGACCAATATCTGTGACTACCACTCCCATCATGCTATTGCCTCCACCCCACTTCCCAGCATTCCCATACTTACTTGGTTTTGTGGGGAGTTCAGTGTGTGTGGGTGTGAGAGCAATGGCAAGATGGCTGACAGTGGTGTCCTGCTGTTGGTTGGTGTGCAGTTCCCAGCATGCCCTTGTGCTCCCCACGACACAGCAACAGTGTCAGACATCTTTGATGGGCCTTTCCACTCTCTGTGGGATGTGCATGCGTGAGTGTGAGCTTGCTGGGCCATGTGGTGGGGGATGTAGAGCTGTGACTACGACTCCCATCATGCTATTGCCTCCACCCCCTTCCCAGCATGCCCATGCTTCCTTCCTTTGACTCTGCTTCCCTGTGGGGTGGGCTGCCTGTGCTGACAGGATGGCTGGGAGTGTTGTCCTGGCAGTTGTTTGGCTGAAAGTCCCATGAGTGTCCCTGTGCTTCACACAACATAACCCAGGGTGGAGGTTCTTTGTGGGATCTTGAGTTAGGATGTGTGGCATTGCATTCTCCCAGGTGGGTTATGTGGAGTATGTGTTGAGGGTGTGTGTGAGGGGAGGTGCTTGTGACTATGGTCAGTGGTGCGAGTCCTCCTTCCCACCCAGCCAGCCAGATATCCCACCATGGAACGTGCTTCCATTGCAGGGAGTGGAAGTTGTCTCTCAGGATGTCAGTCAGTGGTGTCCTGCTGTTTGTTGGTGCACAGTTGCCAGCAGGGCCTTGTGCTCCCCACAGCAGTAGCCAGTGTCAGCCATCTTGTGAGTCCTTCTCCACTCCCTGTGATGTGCGCATGGTTCATGGTGGTGTTGATGGGACAGTTGTGGGGGGCAATAAGTGTGACTACGACTCCCATGATGCTATTGGCTACACTGACTTGGCCAGCATACACAGAATTCCTTCCTTTCAGTGGTCTTCACTGTGTGTTGGTGTTGTTGTGGTGGCTACATGTCTGGATGTGTTTGTTAGTTCTATTTGTGCCACTGCCTAGCTGTAGTTGTAGTTGTGTTTGTACATGTGATGGCACGGTTAAATGTAACTTTGAGATGGCATGTGTTGTGTTTCTCTGACTGACATACACATTTTGGGATGATTCTGTTCTGGTTGCTGTGTAATTGCTATGAGTGCATGGTTTGACTCTCCCCTTGACAGTGATGTGTGTGTGTATTGTGGCAGAATATTGTGTACATTTGTTGTGTACTCACCAGGCTCTGGGATGTTCTCTAGTCCATAGACGCTCACTGGCGGAAGGATGGCCCGCACCTTCTCCTCCCAGGGCCTGAGGTATACTGGCTTGGCAGGAGGGCCACTGCCGGTGTATTGGCTCAGGAGGTAGTCTTTCTTGAGCAGCTCCCAGACCCTCCTGCGCACGTCATACCACCTGTTCTGGATGTCGGTCTTTGTGCGCAGACATGGTGATTGTGCGTTCACCCTGTTGATGATCCTCTCCCACATCTTGGTTTTCTGGGAGATGGGGGTCTGTTGGACCAGTGTGCCAAACAGCTGTGGCTCTACCCTGAGGATCTCGCCTACCAGGACTTCCAATTCACAATCTAGGAACTTGTGATTCTTCTTGGGGGCATGGTGATGGGTGGTGATGGTGAGTGATGTGTGTGTTGGTGTGCAGGTGAGGGTGTGTGAGTGTGTGTTTTGCTGGGTGTATGTGAGGTAGGTATTTGTTGGTGTGCTGATGGTGTGTGGCTTGTGTGAGGGATGAGCTGTGGGTGTGTGGTTGCTGTCTGTTGGGTGCTGGCAGTGGAATGGCATTTGCAAAGGATCATGGTTGGGATTTGTGTCCTTTATATGGGTGGAGTTGTGGGTGTGTCTTTGTTCTCTGTCCCCACCCCCCCAGTATTTATTGGCTTTGTAATTGCTTGTTTGGCCTTTTTTTGTGTTAATTTTCCTTTGTACTGTCTGTGCATGTTGGAAACGTTCTTGTGACCAAGTCGGACCCTGCATTTGTCTCGTACGGTGTTCTCCGTTTCGTTCACGCTGTGTTTGTGCAGTTTTCTATGCTGCGTACGCGTCGGTCGCGTTGTTTTGTGTTACTTCGGCTTGGTTTTGTATGCGTGTCGGTCGTACGGCTTGTCCTCCGTCCGACTCGGTCGTGGTTTTCGCGCCTTGCATCGTACTTTGCGGTTTGGAGTTCGCGTGTACGTTTCGGTCGGATTTGTTCCGGGTGCGTGTCGGTCGGTTCGATTCGCGTGTTTTTCCGGCCGGATTGCTGTTTTCCGTGCGGCTCGGTCGTTCGGCTTGGGTTCGGTACGTGTCGGTCGGATTTTGCACGCTTTGCATCGTACTTGGCGTGTCGGGCGCCACAGGTACGTGTCGGTCGGAATAAATTCCGGCTCCGAGTCGGTCGGTGCTTTTTCCGGCCCGAATCGGAATCGACCCCTATATGTATAAGAGACAGCTCATGTGAATCTGCATTCCTAGGGTTTATCAACTGCATACAATGCGGAGTTCCTAATTGTTGACTGATCCGTCGCTCGCGGACTTTCCTGCTTTTCCCATATAAATCCACATGCATATTTTTCTCTTGTACCAGTTATTTTGCTCCGGTAACTAGTGAGTACTTTTTTGCCAGCAAGTTTTCTCGCTTAAGCTTTTCTGGCGAGTCTTCTGAAACCATGTTGCACTTGTGAAACATGAGCATTTTACAAGCACTTCCATACATTGCTCATATTTTCTTTGCAAGTGACTCAAAACTAATAGACCTTCCGTAATATGCTTGTAAATGTTCCAGTTGTCTCACAGAAGCCTGCCTCATGCCGAGCTGCTGGTACTTGGGTGTTTTTTGTAGCTTTTGCAAGACTTAAATGTACTTTCTGAGAAAAAATCTAGAAGGCGTCCTCTACACTTAATTTTTTAGCTAATTCATAGGACAAATCTGCTGACAATTTTGCAGCTGAGATTTTATAGATTTTCTTGTGAAGGGCGATCCCTCAATAACCTTGAAAATATTTCAATATTTTATGAGTGTGCATTCAGATCCTATCCAACACGTTTGGGGTCACCAGCCGCCCTTGTTTGGTGCAGTTCTTTAAATCCCATCCCTAAAAGATCCACAGTTGACACTGACCATAGCGGCGGAGTGATCCACCTTTGTCTCCGGAAGCTCTTCCCAAGGTTCACCTCTAGGCCCTCTTGTTTTACCCTTTAGTCTAAGGCAACATCATCTTATGTCAAGGACTCGCCTACCAACTCTATGGCTATGACGCCTAAATCTTCATCTTTCGACATGCTTTACAATTCTCCCTCATGCCTGCTTTTCAAAATAAATTTTTAACAGCTATTCTTCATACCACTGCGTTCACTTATACTTTAACCATCCAAAACTGTAAAGTATTCTGTTTCCATGAATCCAATAGCCAACAGAATAAAATACCCCCACTTTGAACCATATAACACTACCTAAGTGAGTGAAACTTGCAATACCGACCATTTTAGGATGGTCCATTGGAATTGTTCTCCTGAACAACTTTACTTCTTTCCTTCTTGAATTCTTTCTTTCCTTTTCTCATTTACATTTTTCCTTCTCTGCAATCTGCTTCCTTTCCTTCTAATTTTCTTTTGATCCTGCGCCCTTTCTTTTGCAGTCATTTAATTTGCCTCTTATTTTTTTTTCTTTGCATGTTGTAGCCTTTCGCTTTCTCTCACCAAGTTTGGTTCCACTGACACCACATGGCCTGCACCCCACTGCTGTCTCATGGCATCTTCTTCCTTGCAGCGTAATTTATTAGCTGATGTCTCCGTCTTGTGACCTGCGAGTCTCAGATAAAAGTTATAAAGGATCACTAAAAACTACTTTTTCTGCCCAGTGGTACCCAAGCTTAATCTGGTATAACAGACTCATTCCCAAAACCTGATGCGTTTTACACCTATCTTTCCTCCATCCGCTTCCTCTGCAAGGAATCGCAACATTCTATTTAACTCAAGTATGAGCTTGGAAACCCCGATCATGACCACCTCTACGCTGTGAAATTCATAACTTCAATAGCTTACTTGTCGGCCTGCCTCAGAATGCATTCACACTGAAAGTCATTGGCTGTGCTAAATGTACCCTCCCCCCCCCAAAAAAAACAGAAAACAATCATGATCGCCTACAACTGAAATTACACATATTGACTGCTTTGACTTGCTTCTTTTAGTACTGAGCTTAAGTTGTGGCCTGTGACACTGAGGATTGTCGTAGCCTCTCTCATTTTATGTTCTAAAAGTCATTTATGTATGACCAAGTGGTAGCTGGTCATTTTTGAGATGGGCAACTGAGTTCTGATTAACTAACAATTACTTCAGGAGGTGCAGTAAGAGATCCCCTGGCTGCCTTTATCTGTGTCAGTGTACTCTCTTTAACCTCCCTAGACAAACTTCCAGCACCCTTTCCCATCAGACTGGCTGGCTCCTTGGAAATATGTAAGCTCCTCCTGCTGCCTGCATTCAAGCCCATGCACAGAGATGGTCTGGTGTGTCTCACCACACATACAAAAGGTGATGGGAGGAATGCTTGCAAATAGCCCAAACTACTACAATCGCTCGAATAGCATTACAGCCAATTGCTTTTCACTCACTGTGCCACTCAAAACAGAGGCCCGCCTTATGCAAATCAGTATTCACCCCGCTCCTCATGGGAAAAGTCCATCCTGAACTGCCAGGCGACAACTGCTCCAGAAGGGAACACTAGCAACTCCAGACTAGTTTCGGCCTTGTTAGGCCTTGTCAGTGAGATACAGCTTGTATCCTCTGCACAGCGAGCAAGGGAACCACGTCTGGGCATACCCATGGCCACTTAGGACGTGCTCACATTCTCTCGTCGCACGGTACACTCAGTGAAACATAAGCAACTTATTGTGCTAAAGCCGTCATTGTGCCTTGTCATCCAGATCTCTGTCCTTCAGCATCCTAACCCCCAGATTGGACATCTCCAGAGTTTGGCCTTTTTTCTCCTTCTTCAAGTTTTCCATAAAACCACACATTCACAATGGCGGACAACCTCAGAACCATCCTTACGTAGAATGCACTAACCCGACTATTCTAATTGCAGTGGCGACTGCTTCCGGGAAGCAGCCATGAGTTGAGGAGACAAGTGGGGGGGGGGGGGGTTTAAAAAAAAATCACTTACATGCCTGCTGGCCAGCTGCCACCTCTCCTCCGTCCTCTTCCTGGCTTCTTCTCTGCAAACATGAAGCAGGAAGCACCCGGGCTCCCCATAGACAATCACAACGCTGCAATGCAGCGTTGTGATTGGTCTGAGTGCCGTGGTTCGGCGCTCAGCCAGGGAATGGGAGCCTGCGCATGTTCTCCACCCAGGCTGTAATGCAGCCTACATGGAGAACATGCAAAGTGCACATGAATCTCGGGCCGGTCACACATTCATGTGCACTTACATAGTGCCCACCACTCCTCCCCCTGCTCTGAGAGCAGAGCAGAGCAGAGCTGCCCCGCCAAGACGCCCCAGCAGGAACAAATAAAATGATAATAACGTTGAGTTATTATTTTATTTTTTCCTTTTTTTCACTACGAAGAGCAGTGGGGCGACTCTCCTCCGTCTTAGTGGAGGAGCCGCTACTGTCCATTTGAGTTATGTTTAAGCAAGCTTTGCACTGTGTGTATGTTTTGATTTTACTGTGCACGTGCCCTTCATCCTTGCTTGAATATCTACATCACTTCTACTTGTACTCACCTAAACTGATACAGGTTCCTTGTATTTTTAGTTACCCTTCACAGTATCCCTGATGACAAGGTTTTGGCTTGTTCTACCAATAAATAGCTGTACATGTTGCCAGTTCTAAAGCAAGAGATGATGATTCTGATTTTGACCAATGAGGTAGGCAACTAGTCACTGTAGACAGCTGCCTTCAGGGACCACCACAAGAGGGCAGCAATTTGCTACAAATGGCCATTTTCCTGTTCACAGTGGAGGAAGAACAGGAACTCCCAAATGACAAACTGCCATTTTGCATGAAGCACTGAAAGTACTTGCACAGGAGTTGAACCATGTTCATTGTGTCCCAGGTTGGCATTGCTGTGTTGGCTGAATTATACTCAGGGCACCTGGAATCATCCGATTTTGCAGCTGCTGCGTTTTATCTATTAATATCGATTTGCTGCATTTGTCACATAATCCATCATCTGTATAATCTGCCAATTTCAATAAAAAACATTTGTTTCTAGCAAAAGTTACTAAAAATGCAGCATGTGTTGCCCTTTGCAAAGGTTGACTGCTCACCTTTCTGTTACTTATTTCTGTATTTGTGTTTCAAAGTGGTACTGATGGGGTGAAAACCTTTGCACGGATAGTGTTAACACGTTTACGAATTCAAAAATAATAGGGTAATACACAAAATGTGCCACGTAACGCCACATAATTTGCCTTTTCACGCTGCATAATTTACCCAGCTGTACCGCGCAATTTAGTCCTCCCTGCCGCATAATTTCAGTGGCCCTTGATAGAGCGCAGTGATATTCTGAAAATTGTAGGGGTACATTATATTCATGGATAGTCCGTACCTGCATATATTCTTATGTGTGCGTTAACCTTAGTTAGAATTTGTGTTGTAATAATCAGTGGTAAATGAAATGTTAAGCCATTCAAGAACCGTAAAGTGGCATTTAGAAGGAATTATGTAACTTTCGATGTTCATTGCAAATGCATAATGAGGTAGCTATATGTGTAATGTAATGCAGTAGATTTAAAGGTGCATCATGTTGAAGTTGCACACGCATAGATGATTAATTGTGTTTAAACGTGATGAAATGTAGTGCTTACAGATGTAACATTTTAAATGTGTTTAAATTGATGTTAAAGGCCTAGATGGAGTAGTTGCTCCTTCAAGTTAAGAAAGGCCTATTCGTTTCCTTATGTTAGCTGGTTTATGTAGGCCTGAAATGTATTTTCCCCTGGTGAGGCTCTCATTTAGAGACAGTCAGCGAAATTCATGTGCGTGCAAGGTTGTTCGGTTCTCATGCTTCTGTTGCAGGTGCAAGGACACCCTCCTCGTTAGTTAGAAATAACGCTTTTGTTTTAGGAGTTAGGTATGGACGAAACCGGTTACAAAGTCTCCAGGAATGCTGATAATTGGAAGATGTGCTGAAGAAGTCTGAGACCCAAGGACACACCAACCGTTGCTGGAACGAGTACAAGTTTTGGTGGAAAGTTACTGTGGGGCCCGCCAAGAATCAGACACAAAAGGGTAGGTACTCTCGGTCGAGTTTTATTCCAAGGTATATAAGGGCAAATGAAAGTTCCAAACAATCGGGGGTGGACCACTTCCGTCAGTGGATCTTCGGGGGGTTTTTCTCCGGTCTGGGGTCGTCTCAGCGATCACGTCCGTCGGGAAGGAGCCAGGGGAGGGTATATATCAAAAGAAAAGAGAAACTACTATTAGTTTCATAGTCCGTCTGGACTAGAATGATAATTGGGAAGGGAAGTGAGGGAGAGAGAGAGAGCACCACCATCCGCCACCCGTGAATTAAAAAGCGCAACGAGGTACAACAGTAGGATTGTACTGTAGGTGTTTTAGCGGGGCGTTTGCGTGCCTCCCTCCGCCCTTCTAACAGGCTTCCCACCCAGAGGTTCCTTATTGTACGCTGCTTTGAGGCGAGCACGTACCTGTTGTAGCCACGTTCCTCCGGGGACGTGGCTGGCTTCCTCGCGGTGCCGAATCAGGTCCGGCGCCCCCTTTACTGGACAGTGTTCCGCCTCCTTCACTGCCGGCTCTTCTGGTCCTCCCGGTCGCAGCTCTTCGTACGGTGTCGGTCTGGCAAAACTGGTCAGCTGTTCCTCCTTCTCCTTCGTCCAGTCGGCTTGCGCGCTGAGTTCCTCCTGCGGCCTCGTTATGACTCCGGAGGTGTGTCCGTCCCCTCCAATAGGAATCCCCGGTCCGGGTTGGTGGGCGGGCTCAGAGTCCCGAGCGTCCAGGTCCTTAAAGCTCCACAGCATCTTTGAAGCTGCAGAGGACTGAAAAGAAAGGAGGGGCGAGAGATAACGAGGGAACATGTTGGGATCCTCCTCTCCCGGCAGGTCAACAGCCGGAACATCGTGACACATCCCCGCCCCAGAATGTTCCCGGTCGGGGAACAGAGGAACCCGGGAGAGGAAGTCCGCATTACCATTCTCAGAACCCCTCCGGTGTCGAACCTCAAACGAGAAGGGCTGCAAGGAGAGGAACCACCGGAGGATCCGCGGATTCTGTCCCTTATTACGGCTCAACCAGAGCAAGGGGGCATGGTCTGTGAACAGGATGAAATGTGAGCCCTCCAGGTAATATCTAAGTTTGTCCACTGCCCACTTGATCGCCAAACATTCCTTCTCGATGATGGGGTATCTTTCTTCGCGGGGAAATAGCTTACGGCTGATAAACAGCACCGGGTGGTCCATTCCTTCGGGGGAGGTCTGGGAAAGGACGGCCCCAATCCCCCGATTAGAGGCGTCGGTTTGGAGGAGGAAGGGTTTCGTGAAGTCAGGGGACCTAAGTATAGGTGCAGTAGTGATGGCATCTTTTAGGTCCTGGAATGCCAGGAGGGCCAGAGAAGAAGGATGTGAGAGATCTTTGGCCTTCACCTGCTGTTTGAGTAAGTCTGTTAAGGGACCTGCTATATCTGAGAAGCGGGGAATGAATCTTCGGTAATAACCTAAAAGACCAAGAAAGGCCCGGACTTCCTTTTTAGTAGAAGGGAAGGGAGTGTTGATTATTGCCCTGATCTTTTCTGTCTGTGGCTCTATTACCCCGTTCCCTAGGAGATATCCCAAATACTTGACCCGCTGAAAACCCACATGGGACTTCTTTGCGTTCACATGCAGACCTGCCTGTTGAAGGGCCTGTAGAACCGCCTGGCAGTGTCGTAAATGCGCTTCCCAGCTAGGACTGTAAATGACGATATCGTCAAGATAAGCCGCTGAATATCCCTGGTGTTCTGCGAGGACCTTGTTCATAAGTCGCTGGAAGGTGGCAGGCGCCCCGTGTAGGCCGAAGGGGAGGACTGTGAACTCAAAGAGGCCCGTAGGGGTTGAGAACGCGGTCTTCTCCCGATCTTGGGGTTTGAGGGGCACCTGCCAATACCCCTTTGTGAGATCCAACGTAGTTATGTATTCGGCATCCCCGAGCCGTTCGATGAGTTCGTCCACCCTCGGTAGCGGATGTGCATCGAACTTAGAGACAGCATTGACGGCCCTGAAGTCTATACAAAAACATACGGACCCGTCAGGTTTGGGCACGAGGACTATGGGGGATGACCACTCGCTTTGGGAGGGTTGTATCACCCCCATTTTCAACATGTTTGTTACCTCAGTGTTGATGGCCTCCCGTCTGGCTGCAGGTATCCGATACGGTCTTTGTTTGATGGTTTTACCTGGTGGGGTGGTTATGGAATGTTCGATCAGGTTAGTTTTTCCGGGACAATCCGAAAAAAGAGGAGAGTATGGCAGAAGGGCTTCAAGTAGGGCCCTTTTTTGGGAGTCTGCCAGGGCCTCATTTACATCCAGGTGCTCAATAGTGCTCTCTGGCTCCGTCAGAGAGAGGGCTAAGTGTACGTTTTGGGGCACTGGGCCGAGCCACTTCTTAAGAAGATTTATATGGTACATTTGGGATTTTTTTGGTGACAGCTGTACCAGATAGGTGGTGAGCCCTATCTTCTTTACGATACGGAAGGGCCCCTTCCATTCTGAGCGGACCTTTGCTAGACTAGAGGGTAGGAGGATTAAAACCCAATCGTCTACGTCCAAATGTCTCCACCTCTTCCCTTTATCATAAAAGAGTTGTTGCTTGGTTTGGGCTTTTTCGAGGTTGGCGTCCGCGAAATCGCGTAGTTTATGGATGCGGGTGCGCAACGCAGAGGTATAGTCAAGGAAAGAACGGGTTTCTTCCTGCTTCTCCTCTTCCCAGGCTTCCCTGGTGATCTCCAACAGATCGCGCGGACGCCGTCCAAAAAGAAGCTCAAAGGGTGAACACCCCAAACTGCTCTGAGGTTGACTACGGATTACAAAGAGGGCTAAAGGGAGGAGCATATCCCAGTCTCTACCTTCTGAGGATAACATCTTTTTTAAAGAGAGCTTTAAGGTGGCGTTATACCTCTCGCAAAGACCATCGGTTTGGGGGTGGTATACCGAGGTCTTTATGTGGGATATATCTAGTGTCTTACAGACCTGGGACATCAATCGTGAGACGAAGGGGGTCCCCTGGTCGGTGAGTATCTCTTTAGGAAAACCGACACGGGAGAACAGCTCGACCAGATGGTCACTTATGTTGGTGGTAGTGGGGGCTCTCAGGGGAAAGGCCTCGGGATAGCGGGTGGCGTAGTCGACTGACGACTAGCGCATACAGGTTGCCTTTTTTGTGCGGGGAAGGGGGCCTATCAAGTCCATCCCAACGCGCTCGAAGGGATTACCTATGATAGGGAGCGGTTGTAGGGGAACAGCTGGAGGGCGGTAGGGGTTTTTTCGTTGGCAGATTTCGCATTCTTGACAATATTTGGAGATCTGGGAATACACCCCCGGCCAATAAAAATTCCGTAATACCATCTGTGTCGTCTTTTGTGTTCCCCGGTGTCCAGCCAGCAGGTGTGTGTGCGTAAAAAACAATAACTGCTCTCTGAAGGCCTGTGGGACGAGTAGTTGGGGAGAAGCTTTATCATTCTCTGTTCTTTATAGGAGACCCCTTGAGATGTGAAACAGAGGATAGACCGGGTTTTGTGTTGTGGGAGCTTGTTTGGCTCGTGACCAGGCATGTTGTAGGGTGGGGTCGTGTTCCTGACAATACCGGAAACTCCGGTCAGAGAGCCAAGGGGCTTGAGTGAGAAGAGCTACCTGTCCTGGGGGAGAAGGGTTAAGGTCCTGCATGGTCTCTCTGAGCAGTTGTATAAAGAATGGGTTGTCTTGCCCTAATATCAAGTCCTCCGGGAGGTATGGTAACACCCCAAGCCTAACCTGGAGGGTCTTCTCACCGGACACGAGGATGGGGAGGTGTATGACGGGGTAGGTATGAACGTCTCCGTGAACACACCTTATGGGTATGCGTTCGGCGGTGCTAAGGACAGAAGAGGACACCAGGGATTCCCGAACAACAGACTGACGACAGCCCGAGTCAAGGAGGGCTTTTACTGGCTTTCCGTTCACCTGCACACTCACATAAAAACATGGCCCCATTTCCTCTGTATATAGGACCGTGCGGGGGATACAGCTCACGTCCATGGGTTCTTCTGTCTGTTTTTTTAGGGGGCAGAACCGGGCGATATTGCCCCACTCCCCACAGTCAAAACACTGTGGTCCCCTGGACGTTGGGGTCTCGGGGTGGAAGCGAGGACGTGGCGGTTCTGGTATAGATCTTGGGACCCTTCTCTCTGTTCTTGGGGGAGGTGCGGCCAGCCGTTGTTTACTTGTGTCCACAGGAAGGGAGCGGGGCTGGGCCCGGGCGAAAGTGGTGGCCATATCTACTGCTTGGGAGGCGGTTAGGTTAGGATGCTGCCTCAGCCATCGTTGTGTGGGGTAGGGGAGGGATTCCAAGAATTGCTCCAGATAGATTAGTTCCATAATCTCCTGGGGCTTCAGCCACTTGTCGGCTGCAGCTTTGAGCTTGAAGTATAGTGTCTTGGGGTTATCTCTCGGCATTCCCCTCTCCTTCCGAAAGCGTACCCGATAGGCCTCGGGATCCACACCTAGATGGTCTAGAATAATGTTTTTCACCTCCGCATATGGAGTGGTACCCGTAGGATTGGCCACCTGGTAGGCGGCCTGTGCTTCCCCGCTCAGCAAAGGGGCCAGGAAGAAGGGCCACTTGGCGGCTGGCCAACCACATGCCCGTGCCGCCCGTTCAAAGTTAGTTAGAAATACATGGGGATCCTCTCCCGGGAGGTACTTCTGTAAGGAGATGTGGGGGTTGGTTGGTTGGCCCCCGGTGCGGTTCTGCATCTAGGTAGTCAGCTGGAGCTGGTCGACGGCTACCCTTTGTATGCACTCAACCTGTTGACCCATAGAGTCCTTGAACACCTCGCGGTCGGCCTGGGCCGACGCCATCTGCTTCTCGAGGGCCCATTCCAGCTTCTGCTGACTCGTAATCAGCTGTTGTATTAGGTTCTCCATTCTGTCTATGGAGCTAGTATGCCCGCATTCTCCACCATGTGTGGGGCCCGCCAAGAATCAGACACAAAAGGGTAGGTACTCTCGGTCGAGTTTTATTCCAAGGTATATAAGGGCAAATGAAAGTTCCAAACAATCGGGGGTGGACCTCCCTCCGCCCTTCTAACAGGCATCCCACCCAGAGGTTCCTTATCATACGCTGCTTTGAGGCGAGCACGTACCTGTTGTAGCCACGTTCCTCCGGGGACGTGGCTGGCTTCCTCGCGGTGCCGAATCAGGTCCGGCGCCCCTTTTACTGGACAGTGTTCCGCCTCCTTCACTGCCGGCTCTTCTGGTCCTCCCGGTCGCAGCTCTTCGTACGGTGTCGGTCTGGCAAAACTGGTCAGCTGTTCCTCCTTCTCCTTCGTCCAGTCGGCTTGCGCGCTGAGTTCCTCCTGCGGCCTCGTTATGACTCCGGAGGTGTGTCCGTCCCCTCCAATAGGAATCCCCGGTCCGGGTTGGTGGGCGGGCTCAGAGTCCCGAGCGTCCAGGTCCTTAAAGCTCCACAGCACCTTTGAAGCTGCAGAGGACTGAAAAGAAAGGAGGGGCGAGAGATAACGAGGGAACATGTCGGGATCCTCCTCTCCCGGCAGGTCAACAGCCGGAACATCGTGACAGTTACCTACGAGAGGTGCCTGGCCAGAGGAGGTGTTTCAGGAGGCGTGGTTACTAAGTGTCCATTTTGTATTAGGGACAGTGCCCCGAGGGATGAGTTAGCAGAGAGAAAGAAGAGGCAGAAGGTAGAAGGAGATTGCAGAGAGAGAAGGAGAGAGCTGTTAGAGGGTAAAGGAAGGGATCAATTTTAGAATGAAGACTTAGACTGGCTCTTACAACGTGAGTTTACTTCTTAGGGAGTCCTCACGAGCTGACACTTTTTCTGGATCTTGCTTGGGTGATGTTAAGTAGGGATGTCACTTTAGGATAGTGTAGGGATAGATTAATGGTTTTCCTTTCTAGCTACTAATGAAGACCAATATAGATGTTGGTGCAGTTATTGCTTGTTTAGTGTTTCTGGAACTGCTTATTCTCTTTATGTTATATTGGATTAGATTGGTTCGTAGGATGGACTTTGTATTAGTGCCTTTATATTTTTGCAAACTCGTTCTGAGGTGTCTGTACGTTCAGTTATTTTTGGTTTTGTAATAAACCCCTAAACTTGGAATTCGGAGTCAGTGATCTTTTCCGAGGTTTTCTTAAACTGCTTCATGAGATGTTTGGAACGAATGTATTGTTTCTCCCCTTTACACTTCTCAGCAGGTAATAAAGATTCAGTCGACCGAGGGTTCCTAGAAATTTGTACAGTGGAATCCGGCGTTATCACCCTGATTATGATTATTACCCATGCTGCAACAGGGCATGGCTTTCCTGTATAACTTTCTAGCTCTTCAACACTTATACACTCAAAACACTATCTCCTGGTTCCATCCTCGCTGCTTGTTGCTGGAGTACTATTTTTAGGTGTCCATTTGCTGTTAATTCTGGTAAAATCTTGTTGTTCGGAGGAGTCGAGGAGAGTTGCAGGGGTTGAGAGAGCTTTGCTTCCTACAGCAACGAAAATAAGGAGGCTTTCTTGTGGGCACAAAGGTGAGATAAATTAAAGGATTACTGAAGTCACTTTAAAATACCTGGGCGCCACACTGCACTATCACTGGTCTAAAGGTCAAGTTCAAGCAGACACCCACATACCTCGGCGGTGAGGGGGCACCTTCACGGATGCTTGCTTGTCAGCATCAGGCCCTGTTGCATAAGAGTCCAGGGCAGATTACAATGATTCGGGGCTTTTTCAGGGTATCCAACTCTGGTCCAGCAGGGGCCGACGCTCAAGAGATTTCCATGGTAACCACAGACTATGCAAATAAATTCCAATCATTGTATGTAATATTAGAATATGTGGATCTACTGAAATCCCGGCTTGGCCTTTCTTAACATATGTTGGACGCTCCTAAAACAAGACAGTGGCTGACATGTGCAAATAGCCAGCTACTGAAACAAGCACAAGCTAAAGGAACAGGAAGACAGCATTAATGACGTCTATGATAAGTAATGCGTCATCGATGATTCGGCAACTTCATCTGACTTACTCCTGTGGTACTAGTGATTTACGCCTCAAATGCGGAGTAAATCTGTCTCACTCTTGGACTGGTGGAGTAAGCCAAGAACAAGTCACAGAAAATTAGTTCAGAATCAAGCCCTGGTTGTTTCCTTACAGCTTTTTTTTTGCAGATTTATATAGCGCGAACTCGACCCGAAGGTATTGGCGCGCTTTAAATGGGCACCAGTTACATTACACAGGGACACATTCATTTATGGTAGGCACGGGGAGATTAAGTGATTTGCCCAGAATCACAGGATGACGAGCCGACGCCGAGACTCGAACCTGGTTCTCCAGCTCCAAGGTCGGCAGCTCTTACACCTGACGACCCTTCTATACATACTGTTAAAGATTTATAATTGTTGGTTTTACACAGTGCTTTAACCCCTTCGCTGCTAGGCCTTTTCCCCCTGTGCTAAGCCTTTTTTGGCTATTTGGGGTAGTGCGCGCTTAGGCCCCTGTAACTTTTTGACCACATAAGGTATCCACGCCAAATTTGCGTCCTTTTCTTCCAACATCATAGGGATTCTAAAGGTACCCAGGGTTTGTGGATTCACCCTGGAGGGGTCCCAGAAATTAGTCAAAATACAGCTAAATTTTGTTTTTTTGGGGAAAATGGGAAAAAAGGGCTGCAAATGAAAGCGTCTGGGTTTTTCCCTGCAAATGGTATCCAAAAAGCGTTTGTGGGGCTGAAATCACCATTTTCCCAGCTTTTAGGGAATGACAGACTTTTGTCAGAAAACCAACATTTTTTACACAGTTTTGGCATTTTTCTGGGACATAGCCTATTTTTGCTATTTTTTGTGCTTTCAACCTCCTTCCACTTAATGGTAGAAATGGGTATGAAAGCAATAATGAATCCTGGAAAGCTATACATTTTTGAAAAGTAGACAAAATTCTGAATTCAGCAAGGGGTCATTTGTGTAGATCCATCAAGGTTTCTTTATAGAAACGTACAGTTAAATATAGGAAAAATTGAAAATTAGTTGAAAAAAACAGCCTTTTGTGTCAACGTTTTCACCTGTAACTTCTTCTAATTATGACAGCTCTTTGAAAGCAATATACCGTTACATCCGCTGGACCTTACTGGTTGTGGGGATATATAGGACTTGTAGGTTCACCAAGAACCCGACGAACCCAGAGTAAACAACTGAGCAGCAATTTGCAATGGCTTTTTATTATGTACCGGGTATATAGCAATTATTGTGGGAAAATGTATACATGGAAAAATTGGTATGAACAACACCTATGTATTTCTGAAATGGGAACAAGTTATAGAGTTTAGAAACAGTAGATATTTGCACATTTTTGAAATTGGGAATACTCATACTAGCATGAGAATTATCGGTCATTTTTCAAAATGACTTTTTTTTACACAATGTCTTTCATTTGGAAGGCAGAAATGCATCGAAAGTCAATAGGTAATAACAGTTGCTTTACAAATCTGAATTACCCTAAGTCTCCCGATAAAAATGGTACCTCACTTGTGTGGGTAGGCATAGTGCCCACGACAGGAAATGGCTCAAAACCCAACGTGAACACACTACATTTTCTCAATGAAAAATTACCCTTTTTTGCAAAGTGCCTAGCTGTAGTTTTTAACCCTAGCTCTCCCGGCACCTAGGGAAACCTAGCAAACCTATATATTTTTGAAAACTAGACACCCAGGGGAATCCAGGATGGGGAGACTTGACTGCCTCCCACCAGGTTCTGTTACCCAGAATCCCTTGCAAACCTAAACAATTGTCCAAAAAACACATTTTCCCCACATTTCTGTGCTGGAAAGTTCTGGAATCTGCGTGGATCCACAAATTTCCACCCACCCCGCGTTCCCCAAAGTGTTCCGAGAAAAATGGTACCTCACTTGTGTGGGTCGGCCTAGTGCCCGCGGCAGGAAACGGCACAAAACGCAATGTGGACATACCTCAATTTTGCAGTGAAAAATGACCCTTTTTTGGCAAAGTGCCTAGCTGAAGTTTTTGAACCCTAGCTCTGCCGGCACCTAGGGAAACCTAGCAAACCTATACATTTTTGAAAACTAGACACCCAGGGGAATTCAGGATGGGGTGACTTGACTGCCTCCCACCAGGTTCTGTTACCCAGAATCCCTTGCAAACCTAAACAATTGTCAAAAAAAACACATTTTCCCCACATTTCTGTGCTGGAAAGTTCTGGAATCTGCATGGAGCCACAAATTTCCACCCACCCCGTGTTCCCCAAAGTCTTCCAAGAAAAATGGTACCTCACTTGTGTGGGTTGGCCTAGTGCCCGCGACAGGAAACGGCGCAAAACGCAACGTGGACACACCTCAATTTCACAGTGAAAAATGACCCTTTTTTGGCAAAGTGCCTAGCTGTAGTTTTTGAACCATAGCTCTGCCGGCACCTAGGGAAACCTAGCAACCCTATACATTTTTGAAAACTAGACACCCAGGGGAATCCAGGATGGGGTGACTTGACTGCCTCCCACCAGGTTCTGTTACCCAGAATCCCTTGCAAACCTAAAAATTGTCCAAAAAACAAATTTTCCCCACATTTCTGTGCTGGAAAGTTCTGGAATGTGCGTGGATCCACAAATTTCCACCCACCCCGCATTCCCCCAGGTCTCCCGATAAAAATGGTACCTCACTTGAGTGGGTTGGCCTAGTGCCCACGACAGGAAACGGCACAAAACGCAACGTGGACAAACCTCAATTTCGCAGTGAAAAATGACCCTTTTTTGGCAAAGTGCCTAGCTGACGTTTTTGAACCCTAGCTCTGCCGGCACCTAGGGAAACCTAGCAACCCTATACATTTTTGAAAACTAGACACCCAGGGGAATCCAGGATGGGGTGACTTGACTGCCTCCCACCAGGTTCTGTTACCCAGAATCCCTTGCAAACCTAAAAAATTGTCCAAAAAAACACATTTTCCCCACATTTCTGTGCTGGAAAGTTCTGGAATCTGCGTGGATCCACAAATTTCCACCCACCCCGCGTTCCCCCAGGTCTCCCGATAAAAATGGTACCTCACTTGCGTGGGTTGGCCTAGTGCCCGCGACAGGAAACGGCGCAAAACGCAATGTGGACATACCTCAATTTCGCAGTGAAAAATGACCCTTTTTTGGCAAAGTGCCTAGCTGTAGTTTTTTAACCCTAGCTCTGCCGGCACCTAGGGAAACCTAGCAAACCTATACATTTTTGAAAACTAGACACCCAGGGGAATCCAGGATGGGGTGACTTGACTGCCTCCCACCAGGTTCTGTTACCCAGAATCCCTTGCAAACCTAACAAATTGTCAAAAAAAACACATTTTCCCCACATTTCTGTGCTGGAAAGTTCTGGAATCTGCGTGGATCCACAAATTTCCACCCACCCCGCGTTCCCCCAGGTCTCCCGATAAAAATGGTACCTCACTTGCGTGGGTTGGCCTAGTGCCCGCGACAGGAAACGGCGCAAAACGCAATGTGGACAAACCTCAATTTCGCAGTGAAAAATGACCCTTTTTGGCAAAGTGCCTAGCTGTAGTTTTTGAACCCTAGCTCTACCGGCACCTAGGGAAACCTAGCAAACCTATACATTTTTGAAAACTAGACACCCAGGGGAATCCAGGATGGGGTGACTTGACTGCCTCCCACCAGGTTCTGTTACCCAGAATCCCTTGCAAACCTAAAAATTGTCAAAAAAACACATTTTCCCCACATTTCTGTGCTGGAAAGTTCTGGAATCGGCGTGGAGCCACAAATTTCCACCCACCCCGCGTTCCCCCAGGGCTCCCAATAAAAATGGTACCTCACTTGCGTGGGTTGGCCTAGTGCCTGCGACAGGAAACGGCGCAAAACGCAATGTGGACATACCTCAATTTCGCAGTGAAAAATGACCCTTTTTTGGCAAAGTGCCTAGCTGTAGTTTTTGAACCCTAGCTCTGCCGGCACCTAGGGAAACCTAGAAAACCTATACATTTTTGAAAACTAGACACCCAGGGGAATCCAGGATGGGGTGACTTGACTGCCTCCCACCAGGTTCTGTTACCCAGAATCCCTTGCAAACCTAAAATATTGTCCAAAAAAACACATTTTCCCCACATTTCTGTGCTGGAAAGTTCTGGAATCTGCGTTGATCCACAAATTTCCACCCACCCCGCGTTCCCCCAGGTCTCCCGATAAAAATGGTACCTCACTTGCGTGGGTTGGCTTAGTGCCCGCAACAGGAAACGGCGCAAAACGCAATGTGGACATACCTCAATTTCGCAGTGAAAAATGACCCTTTTTGGCAAAGTGCCTAGCTGTAGTTTTTGAACCCTAGCTCTGCTGGCACCTAGGGAAACCTAGCAAACCTATACATTTTTGAAAACTAGACACCCAGGGGAATCCAGAATGGGGTGACTTGACTGCCTCCCACCAGGTTCTGTTACCCAGAATCCCTTGCAAACCTAAATAATTGTCAAAAAACACATTTTCCCCACATTTCTGTGGTGGAAAGTACTGGAATCTGCGTGGATCCACAAATTTCCACCAACCCAGCGTTCCTCCAGGTCTCCCGATAAAAATGGTACCTCACTTGCGTGGGTGGGTGAAGGACCCGCGACAGGCAAGGCCCCAAAAGCTATTGAGGCGACATCAAAATTACATATCACAAACCAACCTGGTTTTGCATGGGGTCCCATGAGTTTTGGCCGGGCTCGGCATCCATGTAGGGAAACCTACCTAACCCATATATTTCTGGAAACTAGACACCCGGGGAGTCCAGCGAGGTATGGCTTGCGTGGGTCCCCCATCATTCTCCTACCCAGAATCCCCTGCAAACCTCAAATTTCGCCAGAAAATTCACTTTTTGTCAAATTTCTGTGTGGGAAAGTTCTGGAATCTGCGTGGATCCACAAATTTCCTCCCACCCAGCGTTCCCCCAGGTCTCCCGATAAAAATGGTACCTCACTTGTGTGGGTAGGCATAGTGGCTGCAACAGGAAATGGCCCAAATCGTACTGTGGAGACTTCAAAATTACCTATAGCAAAACTACCTGGTTTTGGGGGGCACCTGAGATTTTGGCTCCGGGCTCGGCGGCCATCTTGGGAAAGTACCAAACCCAAACATTTCTGAAAACTAGACACC
Source organism: Calotriton arnoldi (assembly GCA_963921515.1). Taxonomy (NCBI): domain Eukaryota; kingdom Metazoa; phylum Chordata; class Amphibia; order Caudata; family Salamandridae; genus Calotriton; species Calotriton arnoldi. Next base: position 2,702,830 of record CAWUFW010000792.1, read on the forward strand.
CGGGGAGTCCAATGAGGTATGGCTTGCGTGGATCCCCCAACGTTTTCCTACCCAGAATGCCATGCAAACCTCAAATTTAGTTGAAAATAACACATTTCCCACATATTTGTGTGTGGAATCACTGTGCCGGCACAAATGTCCTACCACCCAGCGTTCTCCTTGTTCTCCTGAGTAAAATGATACCTCACTTGTGTGGGTGGGCCAAAGGCCTGTGGCTAGGAAGAGCCCAAAACATAGAGATTTAGAGTATAGCACCGAGAATTCTAAGCGCTAAATTTTTTTAAAAATAAGTTTTTAGCCAATTCTGCTTTGGACACCCACACAAGTGAGGTATCATTTTACTCAGGAGAACAAGGAGAACGCTGGGTGGTAGGACATTTGTGCCGGCACGGTGATTCCACACACAAATATGTGGAAAATGTGTTTTTTTCAACTAAATTTGAGGTTTGCATGGCATTCTGGGCAGGAAAACGTTGGGGGATCCACGCAAGCCATACCTCATTGGACTCCCCGGGTGTCTAGTTTTCAGAAATGTTTGGGTTTGGTACTTTCCCAAGATGGCCGCCGAGCCCGGGCCAAAATCTCAGGTGCCCCCTCCCCAAACCAGGTAGTTTTGCTATAGGTAATTTTGAAGTCTCCACAGTACGATTTGGGCCATTTCCTGTTGCAGCCACTATGCCTACCCACACAAGTGAGGTACCATTTTTATCGGGAGACCTGGGGGAACGCTGGGTGGGAGGAAATTTGTGGATCCACGCAGATTCCAGAACTTTCCCACACAGAAATTTGACAAAAAAGTGAATTTGTCGGCGAAATTTGAGGTTTGCAGGGGATTCTGGGTAGGAGAATGATGGGGGACCCACGCAAGCCATACCTCGCTGGACTCCCCCGGGTGTCTAGTTTCCAGAAATGTATGGGTTAGGTAGGTTTCCCAACATGGATGCCGAGCCCCGGGCCAAAACTCATGGGACTCCCCATGCAAAACCAGGTTGGTTTGTGATATGTAATTTTGATGTCGCCTCAATAGCTTTTGGGGCCTTGCCTGTCGCGGGTCCTTCACCCACCCACGCAAGTGAGGTACCATTTTATCGGGAGACCTGGGGAACGCTAAGTGGGAGGAAATTTGTGGATCCACGCAGATTCCAGAAATTTCCCACACAGAAATGTGAGAAAAAAGTGGATTTTTCAGCGAAATTTGAGGTTTACAGGGGATTATGGGTAGGAGAATGATGGGGGACCCACGCAAGCCATACCTCGCTGGACTCCCCGGGTGTCTAGTTTCCAGAAATATATGGGTTAGGTAGGTTTCCTACATGGATGCCGAGCCCCGGGCCAAAAACTCATGGGACTCCCATGCAAAACCAGGTTGGTTTGTGATAGGTAATTTTGATGTCGCCTCAATAGCTTTTGGGGCCTTGACTGTCGCGGGTCCTTCACCCACCCACGCAAGTGAGGTACCATTTTTATCGGGAGACCTGGGGGAATGCTGGGTGGGAGGAAATTTGTCCATCCACGCAGATTCCAGAAATTTCCCACACAGAAATGTGAGAAAAAGTGGATTTTTCAGCGAAATTTGAGGTTTGCAGGGGATTATGGGTAGGAGAATGATGGGGGACCCACGCAAGCCATACCTCGCTGGACTCCCCCGGGTGTCTAGTTTCCAGAAATGTATGGGTTAGGTAGGTTTCCCTACATGGATGCCGAGCCCCGGGCCAAAAAGTCATGGGACACCCCATGCAAAACCAGGTTGGTTTGTGAAGGTAATTTTGATGTCACATCAATAGGTTTTGGGCCATTCCCTGCCGCAGGTACTTGGCCCACCCATACAAGTGAGGTACCATTTCTATTGGGATACTTGGAGAAATGCTGGGGGGTTGGAAATTTGTTGTTACTTTCTGCAGTGTGAAAATTTGGGCACAAAAATGCAAGGAAAATGTCAGTCACATATTGAGGTTTGCAGGACATTGTGGGTAAGATAACTTGTTGGGATCCACAAGAGAGACATCACCATGCACTCCCATGGGTGTTTAGTTTACAACAAAAACTACAGTTGTTAGGTTATTCTTAAATGAAATGTACAGCTTGGCAGAGAGACAAAACAGACAAAGATTACTGCACCGCCATCTATTCCTCAAACATACACACATACTGGTTGGATTTGGCACGAGGGCGAGTGATGGTTCAGTATATAAAATTGTATTAACAAGAGATTTCACAAAAATGAAATGCACTGTCAATAATTGAATGGACAAAAAACTGAACCAGTGACTCGCAGCTCGTGAGCTGTAAAGCCACTTCAAGGCACCAACCGCTTTACAGGCCATTCACACACCTTTCATACATGATACACACAAGACCATTCACACCACCAGGCACAAAACCAACACATTACATTGACAAAAACAGAAAAGACACATTTTTATGCACAACCACCTATTCCTCAAGCACACATACATACTGGTTGGATTTGGCACGAGGGTGAGTGATGGTTCAGTATATACAGTTGTATTAACCAGAGATTTCACAAAAATGAAATGCACTGTTACTTGAAAGGACAAGAAACTGAACCATTGACTCACAGCTCGTGAGCTGTAAAACCACGACAAGGCACCAACCTCTTCACAGGCCATTCATACACCTTTCATACATGTGACACATACAAAACCATTCACGCCAGCCGCGGGCCCAGCACATTACAACACTCACACCAGCAGACAGCGCCATTCAAGGGCACATCACTTTCACACGCCCACATTCCTGACACAGCAACCACACCAGCTCACGGATTGCGTTGAGTGGCGTTTGGCTAGCAGTATGTGTAGTGACCAGCAGCTAGTCACTACTCGCACACCACCAGCCGAGCGCCAGTCCACGCACACCGCCAGCCAAGCGCCAGTCCACGCACACAGCCAGCCACGCGCCAGTCCACGCACACCGCCAGCCAAGCGCCAGTCCACGCACACTGCCAGCCAAGCGCCAGTCCACGCACACTGCCAGCCAAGCGCCCGTCCACGTACACCGCCAGCCAAGCGCCAATCAAAACACACCGCCAGCCAAGCACCAATCAAAACACACCGCCACTCCACGCACACCGCCAGCCAAGCGCCAGTGCAAACACACTGCCAGACAAGCGCCAGTACAAACACACCGCCAGCCAAGCGCCAGTCCACGCACACCGCCAGCCAAGCGCCAGTACAAACACACCGCCAGCCAAGCGCCAGTCCACGCACACCACCAGCCAAGCGCCAATCCAAACACACCGCCAGCCAAACGCCAGACCACGCACACCGCCACACAAGCGCCACTCCACGCACACCGCCATCACATTTAGGATTTTTTTAATAAAAATAAGAAAACACAAACAAATTGCAAATAGATACAAATCTACTAACACAACATCTGAAACTCAATATACTACACAAATGCCAACCTTGAAACTGAACCAAAAATATTAAACAATAGAGGCCAGGCAGTTCACTTTACCACTCATGGATGCTCCCAAAAATTATTTTGCGTGTGGTACATTCTAAAACAAGCAGGCACACACAGCCCAGGGTTAGAAGGACACTCGGGGCAGTACATGCGAGTCTCCTTCCGCATACCTCTTCGCCAACAGACTCTACATCTCCTACTGGGAAAGTCTTTTGAGGGTGTGGGAGGAATGTGATCAGGAAAGTGGCGATCTTTCAATCTAGCAACATCCTCCACCAATCCAACTCTAGGAACACTTGCCTGTTCCACTAAAACAAGGCTGCCTATTACAGACTCTTGAAACTTAGCAAAAGTCATCTTTGACTCAGGACAAGAATCCTGGAACACAACAAAAGCATTAAAGGTTGCCAAGTGGAAAAGATGGATAGCCAACTTCTTGTACCAAATGTAAGCCTTACGAAGAGCAGCGTAAGGTTCCAACCTCTGATCTACTCTGTCAACACCACCCATGTGCTTATTATAGTCTAAAATGCACACAGGTTTGCGCGCTTCAGCAACCTGACCCCAAACAGTCACAGGTGCAGTGCTTTCATCATGGATGGTAGACAGCATGTAGACATCTCTCCTGTCAGAAAACTTCACAGCTAGAAGCTCCTCGCAACGCAACGCACTGCACTGTCCCCGCACAAGCTTTTTACAAACAAGTTCTTTTGGGAAACCTTTACGGTTAGAGCGGATTGTGCCACAAGCAACAGTGTCCACTTTGGCCAATTCCCTGAACAACCGCACACCAGTGTAGAAGTTATCTACATATAAATGGTGGCCTTTGTTAAAAAATCCTCTTCCAAGTTCCCACACAATTTTCTCAGTCACTCCAAAAGTGGACGGACAACCAGGGGGTTAATACTGGAATCCTTACCGGTGTACACTCTGAAATTAGAGACATATCCAGTCCTACTGTCATACAGCATATACAGCTTAATTCCATAGCGTGCCCTCTTACTAGGAATGTATTGCCTAAAAACCAAGCGGCCCTTGAACAACACCAAAGACTCATCCACTGCAATTTCTTTCCCTGGAGCATAGATCTCAGAAAATCAATCAACAAAGTGATCAATGACAGGCCGAATCTTAAAAAGACGGTCACATTCAGGGTGATCTCGTGGCAACGCTAAACCATTATCGACAAAATGCATCATCCGAAGCAGAAGCAAATACCATTCACGACTCATGACTGCCGGAAAAATAGCTGTTGCCATCAAGGGACTAGTAGACCAATATGAAGACATTGATGGCTTCCTTAGCAAGCCCATCAAAAAAGTTAAACCCAAGAACTTCTTCATCTCTTCCAGATTTGTGGGAGTCCACCGGGTAGCTCTAGAGTGGGGCTTAAGACTGGCACTGTTGTCCCTCAAAAACTGTTCGGCATACAAATTAGTCTGCTCAACAATCTCTGCCAAAAACACATCGTCCATAAACAACTGAAAAAAATGTATCGGCAAAAAGTTTTCAGTATTCACTCTACACCCTGGAACACCAGTAAAGTCTGGCAATGCCGGCTGCACCATGCCTGGGGCAACCCAGAGGTCAGCACTTTCAACGGGAAGCCTTGCAGCCCCATGCTGCAGCCCAGGTGCCTCTTGCCGCACTATACCAACGGGAAGCCTTGCTGCCCCAGGTGCCTCTTGCCGCACTACACCAACGGAAAGCCTTGCAGCCCAGGCTGCAGCCCAGATGCCTCTTGCCGCACTATTGGCACATCAATGTCCTCCTCTAATACAGGCACTTCATCCGCACTAAGAGTATCTTCAGTATCCGATGATTCCATGTGGAGAGAAAACTCACTGCCTGAATCGTCCCCTGCCTCCTCTGCCTCAAATGCAGAGTCAGTCTCTGAACCATGGTCAGAGGAAGACTCAAAAAGCATACCAACAACCTGCTGAGCAGTAATCCTGCGGCTAGCCATTATCCTTACTAAGAAAGGAGACTGCACAAACAAGTCAACAACAACCAACACTGTGCAAAGCAAGTAAGTAAAAAAATGTGTGCCTTTATCACAAAGATCTATATACTCAAAAACTATACAATTCACTTACAAGAGACAGCTACACTCATCAGCACCTACTCTGCAGAGACACAGCAAAAACGATATCCCACTAGAAAGAAAAAAAACAAAACCAATTACTCACAAGACAACAAAATACACATCGAGCACAAATGCAAAATGTTTTTGACACTCAAAAACAGAAGCCAAACATACTGCTATTATTACACCATTTGCAAAAACAAATTCATGCAGAGAAATGAAACTCATTTACATTGTACAAAAAAACTCTCTTACCAAACACGTGCAACTACACAAACAGCAGAGCCACCAGTAACGAAACCGCAACCTGGAACAGTCTAAAGAGCAAAAGCCTTCAACTAGAACAAAAAAGGAGAAATAAAGCATTACAATTGCAATTCACAAAAAATAAAACAATTAACATTATAACACGCTATGTTACTACCCAAATGGTCAATCGGCCAGATGGGCCTTCAAATAGGGCTGAGAAAAATAGGGGGTGATCTTGCCCAAGGGATCGGGTGAGGTTGTCTGCCAGGCCAATCTGCCCCCAAGGTGGGGCAGAAAACAGCAGACAGAAATTTGCCCCCTTGCAAAAGTAATAAATCCCTGGTGCCTAGTGGGGTTTTCTGCCCCCTCCCCTGGGGGCAGAAAGGGCAAAAACTAGGCTGATCTGCCCTCAGGGGGCAGAATACACATATAAATAAATCTGCCCCCTGGAAGCGACCCTTGCCCAAGGGGTCGCTTCCATTTTTATTTAAACTACTTCCTTGGTGTCTAGTGGGGCTTCTGCCCCCCTGGGGGCAGAAAGGCAAAAAACAGGCCGATCTGCCCCCAGGGGGCGCAGAATTCCCATTACAAAATAAAATGGCCCCCTGGAAGTAACCCTTGCCCAAGGGGTCACTCCCATCACAATTTAAAGAAACTACCTGGTGTCTAGTGGGGGGCCAAAAAAAGTGGCGATCTTTCAATCTAGCAACATCCTCCACCAATCCAACTCTAGGAACACTTGCCTGTTCCACTAAAACAAGGCTGCCTATTACAGATCCTTGAAACTTAGCAAAAGTCATCTTTGACTCAGGACAAGAATCCTGGAACACAACAAAAGCATTAAAGGTTGCCAAGTGGAAAAGATGGATAGCCAACTTCTTGTACCAAATGTAAGCCTTACGAAGAGCAGCGTAAGGTTCCAACCTCTGATCTACTCTGTCAACACCACCCATGTGCTTATTATAGTCTAAAATGCACACAGGTTTGCGCGCTTCAGCAACCTGACCCCAAACAGTCACAGGTGCAGTGCTTTCATCATGGATGGTAGACAGCATGTAGACATCTCTCCTGTCAGAAAACTTCACAGCTAGAAGCTCCTCGCAACGCAACGCACTGCACTGTCCCCGCACAAGCTTTTTACAAACAAGTTCTTTTGGGAAACCTTTACGGTTAGAGCGGATTGTGCCACAAGCAACAGTGTCCACTTTGGCCAATTCCTGAACAACCGCACACCAGTGTAGAAGTTATTTACATATAAATGGTGGCCTTTGTTAAAAAATCCTCTTCCAAGTTCCCACACAATTTTCTCAGTCACTCCAAAAGTGGACGGACAACCAGGGGGTTAATACTGGAATCCTTACCGGTGTACACTCTGAAATTAGAGACATATCCAGTCCTACTGTCATACAGCATATACAGCTTAATTCCATAGCGTGCCCTCTTACTAGGAATGTATTGCCTAAAACCAAGCGGCCCTTGAACAACACCAAAGACTCATCCACTGCAATTTCTTTCCCTGGAGCATAGATCTCAGAAAATCGATCAACAAAGTGATCAATGACAGGCCGAATCTTAAAAAGATGGTCACATTCAGGGTGATCTCGTGGCAACGCTAAACCATTATCGACAAAATGCATCATCCGAAGCAGAAGCAAATACCTATCACGACTCATGACTGCCGGAAAAATAGCTGTTGCCATCAAGGGACTAGTAGACCAATATGAAGACATTGATGGCTTCCTTAGCAAGCCCATCAAAAAAGTTAAACCCAAGAACTTCTTCATCTCTTCCAGATTTGTGGGAGTCCACCGGGTAGCTCTAGAGTGGGGCTTAAGACTGGCACTGTTGTCCCTCAAAAACTGTTCGGCATACAAATTAGTCTGCTCAACAATCTCTGCCAAAAACACATCGTCCATAAACAACTGAAAAAAATGTATCGGCAAAAAGTTTTCAGTATTCACTCTACACCCTGGAACACCAGTAAAGTCTGGCAATGCCGGCTGCACCATGCCTGGGGCAACCCAGAGGTCAGCACTTTCAACGGGAAGCCTTGCAGCCCCATGCTGCAGCCCAGGTGCCTCTTACCGCACTATACCAACGGGAAGCCTTGCTGCCCCAGATGCCTCTTGCCGCACTATATCAACGGGAAGCCTTGCAGCCGCAGGCTGCAGCCCAGATGCCTCTTGCCGCACTACACCAACGGAAAGCCTTGCAGCCCAGGCTGCAGCCCAGATGCCTCTTGCCGCACTATTGGCACAACAATGTCCTCCTCTAATACAGGCACTTCATCCGCACTAAGAGTATCTTCAGTATCCGATGATTCCATGTGGAGAGAAAACTCACTGCCTGAATCGTCCCCTGCCTCCTCTGCCTCAGATGCAGAGTCAGTCTCTGAACCATGGTCAGAGGAAGACTCAAAAGCATACCAACAACCTGCTGAGCAGTAATCCTGCGGCTAGCCATTATCCTTACTAAGAAAGGAGACTGCACAAACAAGTCAACAACAACCAACACTGTGCAAAGCAAGTAAGTAAAAAAATGTGTGCCTTTATCACAAAGATCTATATACTCAAAAACTATACAATTCACTTACAAGAGACAGCTACACTCATCAGCACCTACTCTGCAGAGACACAGCAAAAACGATATCCCACTAGAAAGAAAAAAAACAAAACCAATTACTCACAAGACAACAAAATACACATCGAGCACAAATGCAAAATGTTTTTGACACTCAAAAAACAGAAGCCAAACATACTATAATTATTACACCATTTGCAAAAAACAAATTCATGCAGAGAAATGAAACTCATTTACATTGTACAAAAAAACTCTCTTACCAAACACGTGCAACTACACAAACAGCAGAGCCACCAGTAACGAAACCGCAACCTGGAACAGTCTAAAGAGCAAAAGACTTCAACTAGAACAAAAAAGGAGAAATAAAGCATTACAATTGCAATTCACAAAAAATAAAACAATTAACATTATAACACGCTATGTTACTACCCAAATGGTCAATCGGCCAGATGGGCCTTCAAATAGGGCTGAGAAAAATAGGGGGTGATCTTGCCCAAGGGATCGGGTGAGGTTGTCTGCCAGGCCAATCTGCCCCCAAGGTGGGGCAGAAAACAGCAGACAGAAATTTGCCCCTTGCAAAAGTAATAAATCCCTGGTGCCTAGTGGGGTTTTCTGCCCCTCCTGGGGGCAGAAAGGGCAAAAACTAGGCTGATCTGACCCCAGGGGGGCAGAATACACATATAAATAAATCTGCCCCCTGGAAGCGACCCTTGCCCAAGGGGTCGCTTCCATTTTTATTTAAACTACTTCCTTGGTGTCTAGTGGGGTTTCTGCCCCCCCCGGGGCAGAAAGGCAAAAAAACAGGCCGATCTGCCCCCAGGGGGCGCAGAATTCCCATTACAAAATAAAATGGCCCCCTGGAAGTGACCCTTGCCCAAGGGGTCACTCCCATCACAATTTAAAGAAACTACCTGGTGTCTAGTGGGGGGCCAAAAAAAGGGGCGATCTGCCCCAGGGGGGGGCAGAATGTCCAAACAAAGAAAAATGCACTCCTGGAAGCGACCCTTGCCCAAGGGGTCGCTCCATTTCATTTAAAAAATGAATCCCTGGATCTAGTGGGCTTTTCTGCCCCCTGGATCCAAAAACGGCCGAAAAACGGTCGATCTGTCCCCAGGGGGCAGAAAAGTCTTGATAAAATTTTGGCTCCCTAGGAAGCGACCCTTGCCCAAGGGGTCACTTCCATTTCATTAAAAAAATGAATCCCTGGATCTAGTGGGCTTTTCTGCCCCCCCCTGGATCCAAAAACGGCCGAAAAAATGGTCGATCTGTCCCCAGGGGGGCAGAAAAGTCTTCATAAAATTTTGGCTCCCTAGGAAGCGACCCTTGCCCAAGGGGTCGCTTCCATTTCATTAAAAAAATGAATCCCTGGATCTAGTGGGCTTTCTGCCCCCTGGATCCAAACACGGCCGAAAAACGGTCGATCTGTCCCCAGGGGGCAGAAAAGTCTTCATAACATTTTGGCCCTCTAGGAAGCGACCCTTGCCCAAGGGGTCGCTTCCTTTATTTTAAAAAACATCCCTGGTGTCTAGTGGGGCATTCCTGCTCCACGATCGCGACGCTGTGCGCGATCGTGAAGCAGGAATGCCCTGCATTGAGACATCAGGGGAGAGAAAACACTCTTTCCTCTCCCCCAATGCCTCAAGGCATCCTGTTACGGCCCCCCGCCCCACCGCACCAACAAACACTCACCCTCCCTCTGGACGCGCTGGAAAGAAATGATTTCCAGCGCGTCCAGCGCTTCCTGATGACGTCGGCGCGCGCTGTGCGCGCTGACGTCATGGGGAGGCGTGGGGGGGGTGGCAGCGGAAACTCTTCCGCTGCCATCCCCCTCTGTGGGGCAAGATCGATGCCCCAGGGGGGAGCGCCAGCGCTTCTCCAGGGGCTGTGCTCATGACGGAGCGGTTCCGTCATAAGCACAGCCCAACCGATGCTCATGACGGAACCGCTCCGTCATGAGCATCGAAGGGGTTAAATGGGCCGGTACTCACCGGTACTGAGTACCGGCACTTCCGAATTTTCTGGCCGTCAGTACCGGCACTTTTCTTAGGTCAGGGAGAGTACCGGTACCTTCATTGAGGGCACAGCAGGCTCAGGTTCGGTATCTCCTCCAGCTCAGGGCAGATGCCGCTCTGCTTCCGAGGAGCTCGCAAGTCACTGAGCCCCTCAGTGGTCTTTTGCAGAGTCGCTGCTGGAGATTCCACACCAGCAGCGCCCACTTGAATGTCCCCAGACTGCAGGGGGTTGAGAGGGCTTGCCTTGCGTCATGCTGTGATCAACAGGACAGGGTCTAGACAGACCCTGCACTGTCGATCAGGTGCGCAATGGCTATTAGGCTTAAAGTGCTTAAGGCCCCCCACCCCCTTTCTCTATCAGGCGTGTGAAATGGGCTGGGGCTGCCAGTCAGTGATCCTGTCCCATTTAAGGAAATGTACTGGCCGTACTAAAGTGAGCGGCAGCGACACACAATCCTCTACCTTCCCCAAAGCCGGTTTTTCCCCCCCCATCTTTTTGTTAAGCAGAGAGGCTGCTTTCCTTTGTGTGCCCCTCCAACACTAATCGCTGCCTTTACACGATAACAGTGACTGACCTGGGTACTGGCTCCATGAGTGTAAAGTTAGCTCTTCCCATAGAGAAATGAACAGCAGGGAACGCTGCAGCACTCCAGGAATGAGCTCCATGACAACTGGCAAATGGATTTGGTTGGAGAAAGATGAGATGAACATAGAAGGAAGGGGGAGGGATGAATGTATAGAAGTGAGGTGACAGGTGAAGTTAGGATTGCCACTTCACATAAATATACCAGATATTTGTTAAGTTCTGAAATCATGAATGGGATTTGAAATGGTATTTTAACAGAAATTTATGTACTGTCAAAAATCCTGTGCATTTCTTGTTAACTTTAATAATCGTTTATACATACATATATATATGTATGTGTGCTTGCCTGCTTGTATGTGCCTGCTTGTGTGTGCCTATTTTTGTGTGAGAGAAAGAGGGAGAGTATCGGGACACTCTCAGGTGATATTTTAAAGGGAATAAGTGGAATGCTTTTGTGTTCATCTCAGTTTGTTTCGCTCTCTGTGTGTGTGCACGCTTAAGAATATATAGTATTGTGCCAAACAACAACAAATAACATATGGCATTAAGAAGCAGCAAATATTACAAAACAAGGAAATGTTAACATATCATCCTGTTCGGCTTTCATTTTGTGTAATGAGTTAACCTGTTTTGTTTACATAAACGCATTTCTCATGCGTTTTGATATGTGCTGCCACTAGTACAGAAGTCATTATGTATGATCATATCTTGCCCTTAGCCCCGCACCTAGCCCCGCCCATTTGCCACACCTCTAACTCATTTTAATGAGTACCTGCACTTATTTTTTCCCATTTAAAGCACTGGTTTTACACTGTCTTCGCTTTCATACACACTGCCAACAGGCCATGCTCCTTGAAGCTGCAAGCCTGACTGTGCATAAGCCATCTCAAACGAATAAAACGCTTTAGACAAAGGGAACAGTAATCTTTATACCTGGGCAGACAAAACCAGAACACTCCTGCGAACACGTCCTTTGAAAGGGCAGGATTTATCTGTTGACATAACGATGGTGAGTGTGCACAAAGTGACTGTCAACAGTGCAGTGTTTACCGGACGCAGCGTTGGGCGGAGTCACGCTCTGTCCTTTGATAAATGTCACGGTTAGCGTCTGTGTGGCCTTAGTGTGTTCACGCGCCAAGGTTACTTGGAAGTTGGAAGGGACGCTCAGTTCTCAGGCTTGTGGGAACCGTGTCTGCAGGGTGACCAGCTTTTAAAAACCAAACAAGCACTGGCACTGGCGTAGGTTATTGGCTTTGTCAATGTTTTAAGGAGGAAAAGATCTCTATATATAAACAAACTAGGTGCTTTTTTAACTGTAAAAGTACTTCAGTTAAAAAAGAAATTGCAAAAAATTTCGTTGAGTCATCCTCGAGGGGATCTCCTGGCGCCGAAGCCGTCAGCTGCAGGTTACAGTTCCATAAGGTGATTAAAAATCAAACAACTATGTTTTCAGGAGTTTCTTAAAAAGAATGCAAGGTTATGGAATTCAAGCAAGGAGTCAAGGTATAACCCTAAAATGCACCTGGAATACGCGTACCGCCTAAGACCTGTATAAAAAAGCAAGAGCGTCATCTATACAAACAAAATCTGCCTAGATTTGCTCCCTGAAAATATAGTGTGGTCAGAGATATAGCAGTTAACTCACACATAACCTTAATATTCTATGTTGGTATTTTTCATTTGAAATTCTTCTTTTGCAATGTTAGCTAATGTAACATGAGCAAAGCATTATAGAGGCGTGAGCTTCCACATGGGGGTGTTAGTGAATTGAGATCATTAAAAATGAGGAGCTGGGTAAAACTCCAGACTTCAGCAACTGAGGTGGACTTTCACATCCTGTAATCAAGACTGAGCTTATGCTCCTTGGCAAACCTTCTCTCTCTGAAATAGCTTCTACTTGGCCGATTTGTATGGGCTCCATGCCGGCCCCTAAATCAGAGATAAAGACCCTTGGTGTCTGGCTTGACTCTGAGCTCGGTTTTAAAATCCAAGCCAGAAAGGTTGTTGCCTCCTGTTTTGGCATTTTAAGAATGCTGCGCAAAGTGCTTCCTTTGCTACCCCTCCAGGTCAGAAAGCTTGTAGTCCAATCGCTTATTTTATCTCGTTTGGATTACGGAAATGCACTGTACCTTGCTGCCCCTAGCCTGGTGTTGGCCAAACTTCAAACTGTGCAGAATTGTGCCGCTAGGATTCTTATGGGAATTCATAGTCGCCAAACAGCAAGGCCTGCCCTAAAGGCTCTCCATTGGCTTCCAGTTTTGGAAAGAGTCCATTTTAAAGCTTTGTGTATTACTCACAGGCTGATAGGAGGGAATGGACCTCCTATTATCTCCTCCTTGATCCAGCCCTATTTAGCCACTAGGGACCTTCGCTCAAATAATCTTCATTTGGCGTCTGTGCCCAGAATCAAGAAGGCCCGTAGCGGCGGACGTCTTTTTTCTTACAACGCCGCTAAACTGTGGAACTCACTTCCTCTGCAGCTCCGAAAGGAACCCAACTACATGTCATTCCGTAAGATGCTTAAAACTTGGCTTTTCCCCAATTGATCGTGTCACAGCTGTTTCGACTTGCCCTCAGTGCTGGGATGCCCGCGGGTAACTATGCGCTTTATAAATATCACTTTCATTTCATTTCATTTCATTTCTTTGCAATTAGTTAAAAGAAATAGTTTTCATCAGAACTTTATTGGGTTTGAAATTCCATTTAGAGCTCCTGGAATTTCTCTTCTCCCCTTTACTTTAACGAAGTTGCAAACAGCTCTTGGTCCATTTGTAAGCGCAACCCCGCCCCCCACTTTTGAACAAATTAAAGTGCTTGAAGCTTGGAAGTTGGTTTAAGCTCAGTGTGAGAAAGGAAATTTGCCTGTCCAGAACAAAGAGATTAGGTAGCAGCCGGTAATCATATTCAATAAATGAGCATCAAATGTCCTTCACTGTGGGCACAGACAACACCAATTATGGAACTGCAGGGGAATTGCAGAGTGACATTTAAACTAGAAGAGACTCAATTTTTGAAAGCACTATTGGGACGAAAAAAGTCAAAGTGAACATTGTAATATCCGTTCCCGAGCAAGGTTCGAAGGGACAACCCAAATGGCAGGGGCGGGCCAGTAGCGGCCCCGTCGGGCGCATGTGTTTTGGTTTGACCCACGCTAGCATGGGCCCTACAATAAAAGTGGCAGGCGGGGTTGCCTAGGCGGACACGCACCAGCAGACGAACCAAGTACTTCATGTCTGTGTCGTTCTTGCTCTCCGGCGCACACGGTGTGCCAAATTAGGCCCGCGTGCAGTACCAGGCCCTGACAGGCCCCTGGACACAGCATCTCTACATTGACAACGAGGTGCGGAACGGCCCCGCCTCGCCAAACGCTGTCTCTCTCATGTCTCACCTATTTCAGCGCGTTTGGGAGCCTCTAAGCGCTCCATCGCTTGCGGTGCTCGTGCCACGCAGTGCGCAAGGCAGCCCCCACCAGGCATTCAACGTCATCACCTCCAGGTTAGAGAGAAGGAGCCACACGGCTCACTGTTACACTACATAACAGACTAAAAAAAAATAAAAAAATGAAAAGGAACAAAGTACAAAATAGTTCATGAATACCTCAGAGAGAGGGGCTGCCCTTTTGAGCTTCCAACACATGAGTGCCATGCAGAAACAATGGGTGTGTTTTAGACTTATGCAACTGTATCCTGTGCTGCCCCCCTTTGACTGTGAGGCACCAAGTCTGCCCTGTTTGCCAGCCGCCCGGTTGTGTACCTCTGCCGGCGGTGCTCGTGCAAAAGGCACATTGCCAGCCTTTGTCCATCTTACCAGAGGTGTCAACTGGGGTCACTGCACTCCCCCATCGAATACCATGGCTCAAGTGACCCCTCTCAAGCCTTACCTCATCGAGGGTGCCCCCTCATTGCAAACACCCAGATGGACTGGATGGAGCGCCTTGACTCTACTTCGAGGCTACAAAAGTGCCTAATGAAAGGTGAAGAGCCCTGCTGCTCCATCTAGGAAGCAAAGCCATCCACAAAATATACAAAACTATTACAGAAGCGGTGCCTAGAACCCATGCCATGATTGTGGCTGCCCTAAACGCACACTTCAAGCCCATGGCCTACAGAAACCATGAACATTTCATATTTCGCCATGCACGTAAGGAGTCCGAAGGATCCCTGGAGGGGTTCTATGGCAGGCTGAAGGAGTTCCCCAGCATGTGTGGTTTTAACGACGAACATGAAGAGATCAGAGGCCATATAATTCAAGGGTGTACCTCGTAGAAACTGCTGGAGCGCATCCTTCAGGAGTCAGGAAAGCCCCTACAGGACATACTTACTCTTGGCCGCTCAAAAGAGCTGTCCAAAGTGGGAGCTTCACACATGGAGGCAGCACTCCACAGAGCAGTCAAGGTGGAGCCCATCAATGCAGTCCTAGTGAGACCAACACTAGACAAGAGTTGGAAGCCGTCTGCATCCAAGTGTCAGTGCTCCTACTGTGGTGGTCCGTCCCACCGACCAGCTGACTGACCATCAAAAGGCAGAAAATGCACCGCCTGCAGCAAGTATATCCACTTCGTGAAAGTATGCCGTTCGTCCACGCCAAAAATAGCCCAAAGAGACAGTCCGTGCTATTCCCGAATCCAAACAGGCAACAGAGGACATGGATGATGAGTACACAGTGCACGTGGTATTTACCATTGGCAACACCGCTACGTCTCGAAGGCTGCACCCTCAGTGTCAGCTACTCGTTGGCCACCAACCAGTCACAGCCAACGATAGACACTGGAGCGTCGATCAACATCATGTCAGCAGACATGTACAAGCACATACTGAAGCCTCTGACGTTAGTCAAGGCGAGCGATAGTTGCAAGCCTCACATCGGGATGCGTGCATCAACACGACCATAAATGCAGGGAAAGGATGTCAGGGCATGCTAATCAGTTGCAGCACAGCCGAAACCATAGGACTGGTTACATTCGCCCTAGGAGTACAAACTGAGACTCTTTCCCACATCCTTTCTGAGTTTGACGGTCTCTTCAATGGCATAGGATGCTTGACGGGGCAAAGTAGTAAGACTTCATATGGACAAGTCAATACAACCAGTGGCATTACGACATTGGCGAATAGCCTTCCACTTGCGACCTGAGGTCAAGAAGGAACTAGAGAAGCTAGACAGCGCAGGAAAAATCAAAAAGGTCACCAAGTCCATCCCATGGGTGTCCCCCAATGTTGTGGTGAAAAAGCAGAAACAACCTGGAGAAGTGCTCATATGCATGGACATGTCGGTGCTGCACACTGCAATACGGTGTGAGTGCCACCTCACCCACAAAATAGATTACCTCATTGGAGAGCTCAACAGAGCCAGATGGTTCTCCAAGGTTGACCTGCACCCCGGCTGCCACCAGCTGCCGCTGCACCCAGACTCGAGGTATATTACAACATTTTTGACACATGTCAGACTCAGGCAATATTGCCGTCTAAACTGGAATTTGAAGCACAGCAGAAGTGTTTCAAAACTCAATCCAGGAACTCCTAGCAGGACTACAAGGTGTCATCAACATCAGTGACGACATTCTCATCTTTGCAAACTCCATCATAACCATCATACACAAGTTTGGAAAGTACTGTGCTGGATCCAGGAAGTAGGGCTAACCCTCCACAGGGAGAAGGGTGAGTTTCTGAAACAGCAAATCTGTTTTTTCGGGTACACCTCAATGGCTGGTGTAGCCCCTGACCAAGACAAAGTACGAGATGTCTGAGAGGCACCTGCCCCAAACAATGCATCAGAAGTGAGAAGCTTCCTGGGGAAAGTGAACTACTGTGGCCAGGTCATTCCTGACCAACCCACCCTTACACAACCACTGAGAGACCTCACGAAAGCGTCGACCCCATGGTCCTGGGGCGACAAAGAGGCCAAAGCCTTTGCAGCAACCAAGGGCGCTCTCTCGCCCGATACAACGCTAGTATATTTTGACCTGTCCAAGCAGACCACTATTGCAGTAGACACTGGCCCTAAAGGCTTGGTAGCTGTTCTCATTTAGCGACAAGTTCAAGGAGAGTGGGCCCTTATTGTATACGTCAGCTGGTAGCTGACTCCCACAGAGCAGAGATACTCACAGATAGCGAAAGAAGCCATTGCTATCCACTGAGCCTGTTGGCATTTTCATCTGTATGTCTAAGGCCATCCTTTCACAGTCATGACAGCTCATTTCCTTGTTCCAAGGCACCTCATCTAAGTCGCCGCCTTGCATTGAGAAGTGGATGTTGCAGTTTGAGGACTACAACTGTTGTGTAGAGTAGCGACCAGGGACCAAGAACCCTGCGGACTACTTGTCACGCCACCCGCGCAACGCCACCAGAGAGAGATAGAAAAGAATGAAGCATCTGAGGAGTATGTGAGGTGTATGGTGGAGAAGCCTCGGCCGCTGCCTTTATCCCTCAACACAAACTGCGAAGCGACAACTTAGGATGAGTGTTTGCAGCTTGGTCTGGAGGCCGTACAATCAGGGAAGTGGAACTCCTTCAAATAGCATCGAGCAGTGTGCACTCCAGAAGCCCAGCAGATTTTGGACTCACTCCACCATGTACGTCACAAATTAGTGACAGATGTAGAAGGCTGTCTCCTGCAAGAACCCAGAATAGTGATTCCCACCAGCCTCACCATGCAGGTGGTTCAACTAGCACACAATGGGCACCAAGGCATGGTGAAGACGAAGAACCATCTTAGGTGGGACAATGTTTAGTTCCCACTCATGGACGGGATGGTAGAAACCCGGGTGCAGTCCTGTCAGTGGTGCCAAGTCACAGGTTCACCAGAAGCATCACCTCAAGCAGCGGAAGTAATTCCCAAGATTGAAAAAATGATGGCCACCATGGGCTACTGAGGGAACTTTGAACAGATAATGACCTGGCGTTCCAGGGGCAAGAGTTTGAGGCATATCTGCAGTCATAGGGCATCAAACACAAAAGAATAACTCCACAGTGGCCCCAAGCTAACGTAGAGGTTGAACGTTTTATGCAAACCCTCCATATGGTCATTCAGATAGCGTATGCCAACCAGCAACCCCTGGCTGATATAAGTGTTCCTGCGAGAGTATAGACAGACACCCCACTCCACCACCGGAAATGCTCCAGGACATGCCATCATGGGGCAGGTAATAACTGACACCATTCCACATCACCCCGAATGGAGTCCACCCCCACTGACAATGTGTCAGTGGTGACCAAATGGAAGAACACAAAGCAGCGACCGAATGCTCGATGTGGAGCTCGGTTGTCAGATCTGCGCCTGGGAGAAGCCATCTTTGTGAAAGACCAATATCTAGGCAGCAAATTCAATCTACCCTTTGAGCATCAGCCCTGGGTTGTCACCCGGCGCCAGAGCACCATGGTCACTGCCCAACGTGATGGAGAGCAGTAGGTAGCTGGGGTACATCTCATGACAATTGGGTAAAGAAATGACTGCGTTTCAAGCGCCTGAAGGCAATATCACAAGATAGGGCAAGATGTATGAGGAACACTTCAAGTGCAGAATGATGGCTGACTTGACATCCCTCAAAACCATAGCATGGCTTTTGTAGGAAAGTAGGATCTGCTTTCATGGTTACACCACTTTGTGCTTGATGTAATGCTGTTTCTAACTAGTCTGATTGGGATCTTGCTAATCAGGACCCCGGTCACTGTGCTTTCTCCTCTAAATTGGTTTGGTCAGTACTTGGGTACATCCCAGATTGGACACTGGTGTAACCCTATCAGTCCCTAGTATATGGTACTAAGATACACAGGGCATAGGTACACCAGGGGTCCCCCATGGACTGAAGCATGTATTATGCCACCCATGGGAGACCACTCAATTTATAACTACAGGACTGCCATTGCAGCCTGTGTAAGCTGGTGCTAACACCACTTACGAAAGATATAGGTTTACCTATATCTAGGGTCATTACACTTAAAACCTATAAGTCACCCCTAAGGCAGGCCTTACAATCCTGAAGGCAGGGTGCTTGGTTCTAAGTGGGAGGGTGCTGCTGCATGAGCAGGACACCCCTACAACCCATAGAGTCCATTCTCCCGGGTTGTAAGTGAGACAGCCATATGACGTATAGAGGGGCACCGGACCATTACGCGATGACCATCTTAAAACTGGCTGTAACTAATCCTATTATGTTTGGTATCAAACATGTTGGAATCATACCCCACACCGTAAACGGTGTGGGAGGTATGATTCCATGCACCGTAAAGCTCCTCTGGGAGGCCCTCGGTGCTCCCGGTACCAGTCTTTCAGACCCGGACAACAAGCTAGGGCTGCTGCCGGCCAGAGACACGTTTCTGCCCTCCTGCCGCTGAGCCAAGCTTGGACAGGGGAAGGCAGAACAATAGGTATCCTGTCACAGGGAGGTGTGACCACCTCCCAGACAGGGTTTAGTGTATTGGGGCAGGGTGGGGGCACTTGCCAGCGCCACATAGTCTGCGTGAAGGGCGCACTTGGTGCCCTCCATGCATAGTCCAGTTCAAACCAGTTCAGGGAGCCGTTGGCTCCCGCTCTGGCGCTAACCTGGACAAAGGACAGGGGAGTATCCTTCCCCTTGTCCAGCCCCTCCTTAGGGAGGGACCCCTGTATCATCCCAACCCTTTCCTTAGGGTATTTAAGGGCTTACCTAAGGGTGGGTCCCTAGATTCGTCGTCGGACAAGATACATTTCAGACACCACTTCTTCTTCAACCGTCTGGGCACTCTGGACTT